>JAMXBB010000010.1:47813605-47914689 GCA_024138015.1 Lumnitzera littorea | reverse complement strand
GAATGCTCCGAAAAACGACTAATGTCTCATTTAAGTTTACTATCTTTAGTAAGTTTAGAATTTTCGGAAATTGTCTATCCTATTTCATTATTTTGGTAGGGAATATCGATTCTCTACGGTTCTGAGGAATTATGGAAAAAAATTGGATATCCATAATTATATATATTATATAATGAGTCAATAAATTAAAATTGAAGACTCTAGCAAACAACTATTTAGAGTCTTGCAATCTCTGACTTGTAAGGCGATTTTCTTATCATGGGTGCACACGTGATATGGAAATTTTAGGCAATACTACTAGGCCCTTATTAAGGTCGCTACATATTATGCATGATGAATCGCTCAAGATTCACTCATCAAAATTAGAAGACTAATAAGAGTGTTTAAGAGAAAAAGTTCTTACAAAGGATGTTCTATTAGATGATAATAATCTTCAATAATACATTTACAATATTTAATCTTGACCTAATGGCACTAATGTAAAACAAACTTCAATTAAATGAAATTATGAAAATAGTAGTTCAAAGTAGCAAGCCGATGTTCAAAATATTCAAGTAAGCTTATAGAAATTGCGAAGTTGGTAGGTTCGTATTCAAAATGATACTCATGCCAAGTTGAATGCATATTCAAAAAGTTGCCAACCATTCTTTCATGATACCATTAAGCCAGTACAAATTCAAATCGATAGGCCTGTTGTTCTTTAGTCTTGAGTCGCTTCTTATTTTTTCTTCTTGTTCTAATCTTAAACAAATACAACAAGTTAGATTTACCTTAATACCACTACGACAACCTAATTTAACCCAAAACCTAATACAAACATATAGGAAAGTCAAATAAACGTAATGTAAATCTTAAGATTCATGCTAAACAAGAGAATTCTCTATGATTACTCCTTACAATCCTCTAACTCTCATTATTGAAATAGACTTTAGAAGTAGATTCCCATCAATAGATCTATTATGTTTGAACTAAGCTAAGGTCTAGGATTTCTTGGTGATCTTCTTAACTATTTTCATGGTTATTCATATTTTTCGTCTAATCCCTACGTATTGCTACTTATATCTTACTAAAAGTTAACTTTTTTGAGTTTATCATGTATGTACTTAAACTATTTATCTCTAAGCAGATGTAAGTTGATTAAATATGCCCAATGCTAACTCTAAAACATAGGAAAAGTAGGAACTTACAAGTTCTACTTAAAGAAATGATGATTCACTAACCTTAATAGAGCAGCACAAGCGTGACTATCATGACCTTAAGGGGGGCTACTAGAATTTCTTAAAATTTTCATATTACATGTACACCCGTGATATAAAAATCACCTTGCAAGTTAAAGATTACAAGACTTTAATTAATTAGTCACTAGGTTTCCAATTTTTAATTTATGAAATTATCATATTATATAAATAACTAAGGATATTGAATATTCCATAGTTCCTTAGAACCGTGGAGAATCGGTATCTCCTACCAAATGATAAAATTAGGTAGTGAAGTTCTAAAACTTAAACTTACAAAGGTTATAAAATCTAAATATAATATTAATAATTACATGTAATAATTCAAACCAAATATACAAACTATCTTCAAATTCCAACTTCTATCCATCTTACTGCTAGTACTTGTCACTCAACTCTTAACCTATGCCCGATTATCTAACATTCTAGAAAAGAAAACTGTTAGGGAGTAAGCTATACAATCTTAGTGAGATATTCCTCATGTTATATCGATAAGCAAATTATCAAACAATTAACTAATAACGTATGAATGCATGAACAAATAGTATGCCAAATAATATATGCAGTTGACTAGTATTGCATACAACATTAGATTTAACGCCTTCCAAAACAAAGGTTAGAGATACAACAGCACCAATCACAATTGGGATCTAACACTTAGGTTTTCAACCATAAATTTAAATTCCGTAATTCATGAAATACATTTTCATTTCAAAGAAATTCAATAGTGCACAAAAATCTTAGGTCTAGCATAAGATAGCCCCCGTAATCCACGCTCATGCCCTATAATGGTGGTCTCTAAACTCGACCCCCAACCACTTACGATTAGCATATCTAACACTAGGTAAACCTACGAGCCAAGATTAGGGTCTTATTTTACCAATGGTCATGTATTATACTAATCAAATCATGTAGGAATCAATCCCTACAAAGTCCTTAATTACCAACCGTGTAAGGTGACGGCTGAAACATTATATATAATGTTTGTACTTATGCACGATCCATTTAAATTTTAGTTATATTGAATATGATTAAGACAATTTATGAGGTGATTAACCAATATCAAAAAATCATTCAATTACGCAATAATAAATCAAGCAACCAATTATTCAGCTATTATGTTTCACAACATTTTACATAACACACAACCAATATTTAGGCATATGCATACCCCGAACCATCATGCGTTAAGTTATTAATATTTACTTTAGGTGTACTAATTACAAGCATAAAACAAATATAGAGTTATTAAGAGTACTCACTTGGTCATAGAGTTAGTCTATCAAAGATCATAGTAATCCACTAGTAGGTCAGTATCTGTATCGGGATCACCTAATAATTAGAAAATTTGCAAGGTAATAAGTAATTGGTGAAATAGCTAAACTATATATGTATTTAGTAATAACTACCTAAACTGATTACTTATTTGTATAAAACTCTCGGTTTTAGTATTTTTTTGTCAATTACATATAATTTTTTCTTTTTATTTTTGATTTTTATGAATTTATAATCAATTTTTATCATTTTTGAATGTAATTTTACATAATGGGGTTCGTTTCAGATGTTGTAATATGCATTTTTCATGTTGATCTAAAAATATTACGAATTTTATTATTTGGACTTATATATTTATAAATTATGATTTTAAGTTTTTCTTTATAGATTTATAATTTAATAAATATCTAAATTTTATATTTTTGAAATTTTATTATTTTTAAGTCTATTTTACAAAAATTTACTTATTATACTATTTTTAAGACTAGATGCTTATTTAATTCATTTTTTGCTACTTTAGTAATTTCCTACTTAATTAATTATTTTATTATTATTCTTTTTAATTACAAATTTAATTATAAATATAAAGTGCTAATGTGGTAGCTCATGGTGTTCCACATGTCCTTTTATAGATTTTTCATATTTTTCCTATTTTGTAACTTTACTTAATATTTATACATATATATCTATTATTATAATTTACTAAATTTTATAAATTAATCTATTTTACTTTTCTAACACTCATGGCATGTATATATATATATATATATATATATATATTATCTTACTTTATTTAATAATTTAGTATTTTAGTATATTGTACATCAACTATTTAAGTATATACATGTACTTATACTATACAATACTACTAATATATGTATTTTTATACTTATGCATACACTTGTATACTTTTGTTTCCTTATCTTATTTATATACAAATACATATGTAAATTCATGATATGACTAGCATATAGGTGTAGTAACTTAATTATACTATATGCTATACATATACATATAGTTGAATGCACATACATACATACATATATATATATATATATAAAAGGAAATGAAAATAAATACTTATGCATACTATATATGCATATATATACATATATTTCTATGCAAACTATATTTACATAATCAACTATAGCATATATGTGCATATAATTATATACCTAAATATTCATACACATATGAACACACGTACATAATAAAATACCAACTTTATATATCATCTAAATACATGTTCAAATGGCTTTATTACAAGGAAAAGAAAATACAAATGAACTATATTACATCTTCCTAAAATACTTGTAATTTCTCAAAATATATATAAAATAATAAAATAAATACATTAAAATTGCTACTTAACTACTTCTTTTATGCCTTAAAAAGTGATTAACCAAGAGCTTTTATTCTTCTTCTTACTTCACTTTTTAGAACCAAAATGATGAGAAACAAAAGAAAAAAAAAATAGGAAATGAGGGAAGGGGTTTTACGGTTTTGGAGGAGGGAAAATATGAGTGTTTTACATTGTTTTAGTTAAGCAAATTACAAGAAATTGGAGTGACATTGCAACTAGCCATAAAAACCAACAAGAAAGAAAAGTTGAAAGTTAAAAAAAAAAAATCATCAGATGAGCTAATGAATGAGGTAAGCTTGATTAGATTTAGGCTTTACCTTTTCTTTTTCTTTTTTCTTTTCTTTTTTAGTTTTAAGCCACATGTTTAGTCACATGGGCTATTAAAACATTTTGGAAAGCAAACATGGAAGGGGGGGAAAATAAGGAAGAAAAAGGAAAAAGGAAAAAGGAAAGAAGGAAAGGGAAAAATTAAAAATTATTAGGTTAACTTTTCTAAATGTAAAATTATAGAATTAATAATAATTATGAAATAATTTTCATAATTTTATAGATTTTTTTAATTAAATTGTTACTCGTTATGTTTATAAATATTTAAGAGTTATCTCAACTTATTCATTAACGATTTTCCGCAATTATGCATATTAGGCAATAATCATATTCTACTAAGATTTTAATACTATTAGGGTTTTAATACTTTTAGAGTATATTTACACATTTTATAAGTCTAATTTTATGGTTTTAAAGTTTTTGATAAGTTCAAGTTCAATTTTTGGTATTTACACGTATATAGGGTTTAAGGTTTTTATACGCAATTAAAGTTTCGATAAAATTTTTAAGGTTTTTCATATTCATTTTAAGTTTCGAATTTAAAATTTTAATCATTCTTAAATTTATCGTCTTTGTTGACCTAAGGAAAATTACCTATAATACTTGAGTCATCTCTATACTTAAATACTAAATTTATAGGGTTTATAGTGACCTTCCTATTCTCTTATAATGTTGAACTAAAGAGCTTCAATGGAGTCATGGTGGCTTGTTTTTATGAGGGATTGAGGCATGGTAAAGGTGATGTATGGGGATGGTGGTCTTGCCAAAGATGGTGGCTAGCTAACTGTAGAGAGGTGATGGGGAGGTGTTTTTGGAGGAGGTAGGTTGTAGTTTTGATGAGAGAGTTTAAGGATGATTATTTGTGAGAAAATGAGAGAAAATTTGAGTGTTTAGATGGGAATAGAAACTACCAAAGAGGAAGAGAAAATGAGGGACCACAACTGCCATTTTGGTATTCTAGTACGAAGATCAATTGGGAATGTATATGGGATGATTTTGTTCCCTAAAGGATATATTGTCCTTAATTAAAGGAAGATATTTATAATTAATTACTTGGCTTCCTATGATTAATTATTCTTGACTCATAGTTAATTATGATGTAATATTTGATTATAGGATTAAGGAGTAATTAATTTTCTTAATCTTAATGACTAGTACATATGACTCTAATTATGTGCAAACTAAGATTTGTTATGTCAAATTAATCTATTGGTTCAACTTATCTAAGTAATTTAGGGTATTTAGGAATTAGAATCAATTATTGCTAATTTAAGGTAAATTAGGGTTTTAGAGTCGTTGAGCAAATTGTTTACGATTAGCAAATAGTTTTCCTATTTAATTAGAGTTTAATAGTTGTTTTTAGGGTTTCTCACATATTAAGGTCTTAATTAAGGTTTTAAGGTTTCTAAAGGTTAATTTAGGAAACTAATATTCGCTTTAAGGTTTTTGAATCTATCATTAAGGTCTTCTATAATGATATTTACTCTTAGTTTAGTTTACTCTTTTTTAGTTTCAAGTCACTCCTATAGGCTCCAACTATTGGTCTCAAATTCAACTTCGAAAGTTTAGTGTAGCTTACAAAAAGTGTTCCAATAAAGTTATAAGGTATGTACCTAGCAGTTGGAATTTAGGAAGAAAATATGGAGATATTTCATGCTTTATATCTTATCTATAGGTTTTAGCTAGGTTAGATTAAGATAAAATAATATAGGTTTTAGGGGGCTAGATGTAGGTTTAGACTAAGTAAATTAACTAATGAAATCAAATCAATCAACTATATTGCACTTACAACGTATTTAGTAAAGTACACTAATAAAATATACAGTATATTGTATAATTCAATGCACATGGAAAATTACATATATAATTTATTTTGATGTACGTAACCAAAATTATAGTTATATAAGTATATGTTGCAATGCATAATGTTTAGGGGTAAAATTGTAATTTCATTAACTTGGTACGTTAATTGTCTTATATAAATCATTTGAAATGATATGGTGTATTGTATAAATAATTGCACGTGAAAGAAAATTATATGTAATATATAAATACATGTATAACGCAATACATATTCATAGGGGTAAATTGATAATTCTATTTATTTTATTTCCCAAACTAGCTTAATTTAGTTAATTAATATTTGTTAAGAATATCTCTAATTATTTGGTGTCAAATTTATGCAATTTCATATAATTCGAGATCAATTTTACAAAATTAAGGTTTTCTTTATATTTGGGGTATAATTTAGGGTTTCACATCTTTAGGGTTTTTAATTGATTTATGGTTTCAATTTATGGTTCCATGTATTTAAAGTTTTTATACACAATTGGGGTAGGTTTTTTAATTTTATATTAAGATTTTTGAGTTCATTTTAAGCTTTCAATTTAAATTTTTAAGCAATTTTAATTCCTCTAGCCTCATTGACTTTAGGAAATGTCTATCAACTTTCGGACTTGACTCTAACTCCAAAATGTAAAATTTGCAAAGTTTACAAATGTAGTAAAAGTAAGTTTGAATATAGGGGAGTTCAATTCCAAGTAAAGAAATGCATAATAAGATAATCTACTAGTGAACAAAGAAAATTTCCATTATCCCAATAAGGAAAAAAAAGTGCTATAATTTTTCAAATTTTTTTCTAAGAAAAGCTTGTGATCGAGTTGATCATGAATTGTGTCTCTAAGGTTCAGTTCTAAATTATGTAGAATGGGGAGAAGATCCATATATATATATATATTATCATAAGTATGACTTTCAACAAGAGTCTCTCCCTCTTGATTTTCTTTATGGGAAGAAGATAGTCACTCTTCTTATTTAGAACAAAGTTAGTTGTAATTAAAGGTAGCTCCTCAATGTTTTCTCTCAAGCACTTACAAATCCCATCTTTAATTATTAGGGCATACAATGACAAACTACTTGTTTGGTTCATGGTTATGGCATCATTTGGATGCTAGTTTGAAACATGTTTATCATAATAAAATGCAAAAAGAAAAAAAAGAAAAGTATGTATGTATGTATGTTTTCCTCTTACAAGATAATATATCTAACAATTCCTTGGTAAAAGTTGATGTATTTATCCTCCACCTTATCTTTAAGTCTCTAACTAAATGCATGATAGACATGGATCAAAAAGTTTTTCAAATCTCATATTTCTTTGGAAATATGGATAAAATGCACACATAGAGACAATTTATCTAATATATGTTTAAAACTAAAATACAAAAATAGTTTTCTAAAATCAGATTTTAAATTAAGTAGACATAGATAAAATAAAACTAAAGATGCATAGCACATATAGACAAAACAAATAGACAAACCATATAGGCACTTCTTTATTTAGTTGCAACAAGAAGTACAAAAGGATAAAATCAAAATCAAGGGAAAAAAGTAAGATGTTTCATAGATCATCAATCTCTAATAGCACCTTCCATAGATATTTCTATAAAAAAAAAAATTGAGATATATATACGAGCAATATTCTTTTTTCTTTTTTTCATTCTAAGCAAAAAGTTTATAATAATGTAACCAACCATTGTGGATAGTCATTCTACTCAGTTTTTAATAAGTACGATAATAAGACCATAAATAAGAAGTTGGATTGGAGGGGTAATATGTAAATGGATGGTGATCATCTAATTATTTTCCTAATTCCTTTTTTGTGCAGTAGAAAAACCATGGAGGAGGATTCCTGGCACAAGTCAACACCGTAAGTGTATAAAACAAAATGCAACCGCTAGAGGTGATCAAGCCCAAATGAAATCAAGAGATTTTTCCCATCATGATCATTATTGAAGAAGAAGTTCATATAGTCTTGGTAGACCATATCTATTTATCAAGCCACTTCACCATCATCTCTCTAAACCACCTCAACTAGGGGGATCGATCTTCTCTATAGGAATTAAATTGGCAAATATTGGGACCAAATGAGGGCACAATTCTAAATTGACTCAAACTACACTAGGACTCTTCGATTCTTAGATCCTAAAATGGGGAACTAGGCCTGACCCATAAGACAGGTTCATGGGCTAATTCCTTAGACCCATCAGTTTAAATTAGCAATTCAAGGAACCATGAACCGAACTTTTTAAGAAAAAATTAATTTAAAAAAAAAACTAATTTTAGACTTTAAATAAAAATTATTTGAGCACAAGACAAATGTTATCTTTAGCCCATTTTGTGAAATAGTTATTTTAAGATATGTACTTATTTATATACAATCAAATCAAACTTGAATATCATATTCACAATATGGGATAAAAGATATAAAGGTTGGAAAGAAATTTAAGAAACAAAAGTTAGTCCTACATTATTAAAAATGAGATTAATCTTTTGGTAAAGGCTTATATATATTAAATCACACAAGCTTTTAAAATTATATTTATTATTTTGTTGTGAATAGCAACCGTGAAACACATTAAATGTTGTTAATGAGAAATGATTTTTTTCCTATGTACATGGAATTAGTTAAAGTTTTTATTTTTTATCATTATTTATTTTTTTAAGTTTAAATTTATTTTACTTTACCACTTTTTTCGTTCTTTTCTTTTTTATCTTTTTTTTTTTAAATCGACAGTTCAAGAACCATCAGATCCTTAGGTATTAGAGGTTGACTTGGCTTAAACTCATTATTCCAATCGTTTGGCCCTATGGGTCCAACCCTTATGGACTAGTCCATGCTGCATCTTGTACCTAGTAGACTAGTTCTTGGTCAATTCACGGTTTGGACCTAACCCGTACTTAGGTCTAATTGGGATGGATACTCGTAACTAGATGTAAGTTTGCATTCAATGCTTTGTATATTCCATTATTTAATATCTAATTAACTCACAAGATATTTGATTTTCTTTTTTCTATACAAACAAGATATTAATACATAAAACATTAATTAACTACCAATGGTACTAATATACCACATGTTTAGATGGTGAAGGAAAATTCAATTGCACTAATACGTCACGTGTTTGAATAAATATCATGCAAATACCAATGATAGTACATAGTTTTTGAAAAATACTACTATTTATATTTTCACGTATTAAAATTTTATCGATATTTATATGCTACTATTCATGCACATAGGTATTAATACCGTTGAAGACTTCCTCAGAATTAGCGCATGCTAGGTAAAAATTCATATTCACCATCTTGAAGCCAATCACCTAAACTTGATTATCTCTCTCCTAATTTTTCATAAGGCCCTTTAGATTTTCTTTACCTTCATTGACTTCCTCTAGTACTCTAGTGCCACTTCATCTATATATGCAATATTATTATTCTTGTTATTATTATGTCACCGCCTTTTCTTTTTAAATATAAGAGATGTATTTCACTTCGTTATATGAAATAAACACATAATGGAATTAATACTCTTAGGGAATGAAATATACTTACATTGTTTACTTAAGCAAAAAGAACATATTAGAATTAGAATGTAACATATTTAAATTCACCAAAATACCCTTCTACACCATTTGCTACCACTTCGATAGATCTAATTTAAGTGCCCAACAAATCTAATCACCAATAATTGCACAACCAGAATAAGCAAACATGCACGGCCTTCAACCTAATAAATCTTGCCACAAATTTTACTAAGAGAGGTTGAAGCAAACATATCTTACCACCAACAATTGTATAGATTAAAGAAGCAAATAGATTTGACCCAGGTGGTCTTCAAATCAACAAATCTCACTTTAGTAGCAAATGTTTTCAATTAATTTTCTATTCCACTAGTAACATGGTCGATTCTTGAATTCAATAGGACCATGCACCTAAAAGATGAGATGGAGAATCGAGGGGAGAGAGATTGAAAAGAAGAAAGTGGTAGAGGCTTGCTTGACAAACAATGAATGGGTTAGTGTTCGTTCAACATCTAGGAGTGAGAGAGATCAATAAAAAGAGATAAATCATAAAAGAATGGGTTTAGTTTAGATGACTTTTCCAAAATTATGTTTAGTTGGGGCTAGTTGTGTATAATTTAAAATTTTTATGAGGACAGTTTTGGGAAGAGAAAGGTTTAAAGTTTAGAACTAGGAATCAAAGGTTTAGGTGGGGAATCCTTATTACTTGTGTTTATGTAATTACGATTTCACCTAAATCTCAATTACAAACCCAAAAATAAAGTGAACAGTGTAATTGGGATTCATTAAGGAATAAGGGGGATAATAGCATAATTATAGTAGTTGAAAGAATAGATCAAAGTAATATCATAATCAATAGTATAAATATTATTACTTTCAAATGTGTACCCAAAATTCAAGTGCATCCTCATTGCTGGTGTAAACATAGAAATGTAGTCCTTCCTCTCCAAGGCATTCTCTTTCTCAAGGAAAACCTGGTACCATGTTTCACAAGAGAAAAGGGGCTTCTTCCTTTAAGGTACAAGACCTACTTCTCCAAGAGGCTATGCAAAGAATTTGTGTGTTACATCCTTGAGGGACTCCAAAAGTTCTACGAACATTACTTACATGACTTGCTTCTTAGAAAAACCCAATAGACCTCACAACTTAGGCTATCTTCTTCACCACCTAGTTGTACTCATGCCCCCTAAATCTTCCAATTTCAACAAGTGGATTGGTGGGAACATGTAGTAGCCATACTTGTGAATTCCTTCCTAGCTCAAAGTGGACTTTTGGGTGATATTTTTGAAAGGCAATGCACACAATCCCTATCCTTAGAGGGTATATATAATAGCTAATCCAACCATTATGATATCACTAGTGATCATGATTTCAAGCATAATGTGATATGAGATTCACATATGTATTTTGATAATCACAAGGCAAGCATTAGGCCTTGCATGATAATTACTCAATTAAAAAAAAAAAAAACTTGCATATCGAGCCTAAAGAATAGTGTACATTATGATCCACATATGATAGTACATGGATTAAATGAAATACTTAAGTCTATGTATTAGTCTTTGGAATTAGGCTTTTTCTCTAGGCTTATGTTTTAACATTTGATGCTTTCATTAAGAGGTCAACCCTACAAAAGGGATGACCTAAAAATGGAGTGACCTACTCAAAGTGTGCAATTCAAAGTAGACCAACATGAGCCTTAGCCTTCAAAGATGGGTGATAATGTTACAATCCCACTTACTACATGGACCAAGTATAATACCAAAGTTTGAAGGGTTCCTTAGGTTTGGGTTTTAACACCCACCCATTGATCATCTCAATTAAGGAAAATGCTTGAATAGAAGATCTATATAGGCCTCACGGTATGAACAAGAACATAGGGGAAGGTATAATCAAGATTTTGCTTGTGATAAGGGAGAAAAGATATTATTATTATTATTATTATTATGGGAAAATCTAACTATTCTACAATCCAACTATTGATGCTAAAGCTTGAAGTGTCGATAGGCATGGAAAATTTGTGAACTCGACTCCTATCTATTAACTAAATTGAATCTGTCAGTGAATGGGGCAAACAGATTCATGAACTTGCTGTACTAAAGGATCCGGAGCTGTCAAAGTTTGGTTCAAGGCAATAATAGAATCTGTCGATGAATGGGGCGAACGGATTCATGAACTTGCTGTACCAAAGGATACGGAGCTGTCAAAGTTTGGTTCAAGGTAATAATATATATTTTACACGTATTATTTTACATTATTGTGAAGGGATAGAATAGTATTTTTCATTATGTATTAAGGTTATCAGAGTACTACAGTGTACAATATATATACTATTGTAACTATACGGTATTACAGTGAAACACAATTATACATCTTCTACATTATTGGTCATAGTATCGGAGCTAGAAATACATAAAAATTAAACCCTAAGTAGACAATTTCTTTTCTACCGATATCATCGCTCTCACCGGAATTTCTTCTCCAACCATGTCTTCTCCGATCATGTCTTCATCGATCATTACGACCTCTACAGTCATGACATCCGATCAACAATGGAAAACCCAATTTCATCACTACCAGAAATTATCGCCTCTCTAACACAGCCTCACCTCCGGTCCTCTCACAGTCGTTACCTTGCTCCCCTTGCA
The DNA here is from genome assembly GCA_024138015.1 of Lumnitzera littorea. Classification (NCBI taxonomy): domain Eukaryota; kingdom Viridiplantae; phylum Streptophyta; class Magnoliopsida; order Myrtales; family Combretaceae; genus Lumnitzera; species Lumnitzera littorea. The sequence continues at coordinate 47,902,481 of JAMXBB010000010.1, read as the reverse complement.
CTGTCTATCAAACTTCTCACAGTCGACTTTCCTTCCCTTGCCCATATCCCAAGCAGCAGGACCAATCTCTACCATTCTCACCACAAATCCATCTGACCCATCCTATAACAACCTAGTTGGCTTCTTCTCCTCTTACCTCTAGAGCATCAACCTACTCGACCAGCCACGTATTCCTCAGACGCTACCCCTTACTTCACCACTGTTCATTCCCACCCTCTTAATCTCCTTTCTCAACTTGACCCAATGACCATCCCCACAAATGCCACCCTTTCACATATGCCTCAACCCCGTTTCAACCCAATAACCTTCTCCAATATTGTTTCCTCACACTCATATTACACTGACCGCACCAATTCCCTCCTCTACCAATATCACCACTATGGTGCCTATTAAGCTCTTGACGTCAGCAGACAATTACCAATTATGGCTGTCCCTTATGACATCCATCCTTATTTCCTCTAATCAATATCAGTATGTGGATGGTACAGTTATGGTGCCTTCTTCTACTATTGCTCTCAATTCAGATGGCGCATAAACCCCCAACCCCGCCTATGCGAATTGGCTTCGCATTAACCACTTTGCACGTGCTTTGCTGCTTGCTACAATCTTCACCGATTATCATGGAGATACATGACATTCTGGCTGCTTACGACATATGGAATTCCCTCTGTCAACAATTCATTGAAAATTCCCTGACCCGAGAAATCGAAATCAAACAGTTTCTCCTCTCTCTCAAGATGAATAACCAGATAATGACTAAATACCTTCAGGAACTCAAGTCAATAGCTGACTAATTAGCTTCCATTGGTAAACCTCTCAACCCTATCGACATCGTCTCCCATGGACTTCCCTGTGAATATGATGCCTTGGTCACCGCTTTGACTCACTCCCCTCTTACCTTAAGCACTTGAGCAAGTGCATGGAAAACTCATTACTCAGGAGTGATGGCTCAAGAATCAAGACCCAGGTGGCTCACCTACTTCTCATCCCATTGCTTTACACACCCAAACTACCCCTACTTCCACTAGGATTCAAGTTCGTGGTCATAAGAAGTCTGGAACCAGGGGGCATAGTCAGTTCTCCAACTCTACCTCTCGCCTTAATCAATGCCAACCTCAACACCTCTTGTCTACAACTCTAACTTACACTCGCTCCTCTCATCAACCTACTTTTGTTGCCTCAACATCCACCGTCTACTCATGCCCACCCCTCATTTGCCAAATATGTGAGAGGCCTGGCACTCCACCTTGCAATGTTAACATCGCTTTAATGATGCTTATACTGACATCCATCAGTCCTTTGCTACTCTATCTCTTGGTAAAACAAACGAGACTATTGGTATCCAAACTCTAGTACCATGCACCACATGATACCTGATGTAGGTATGCTCTCCAACTTGACCCTATATATTGGTAATGAGTAGGTAACTGTAGGCAACAATGTATCCATGTCCATTGCCTACATTGGTGTAACCAGAAACGCCTCCCTTTTGCATCTTAAAAATGTTTTGCATCTCCCTTCCCTTACACATAATCTTGTATTCGTCATTAATTTATGTCATAATAATAATTGCACTATCAAGTTTGATAACTCTTCCTCCTCTATTTAGGACTCAAACACAAGTCAAACTCCTCCACCAATAGACTAGGCATCCACTCCATCCCGTTTGTATGTATTTTGCTTATCATCCATAGTCTTTAGCAGCAGCTGTTGTTCCGTGAAATCTAGCACTTCAGACTCTATTATCCTCAAAGTGAAGTCCTACATCAACATATTCAAACAAGTCAAGTTCAATACTCAGTCTTCCATTCTGTATCAGTCTAGTGGCATTGGAAAATCCACTTGTCTTCCCTTTCTACAATCACCTCATCAAGCACAAAAGCCCCTATAGATCATTCACTCAGATGTAAGACAATCGCCAATTAGATCAAATTTAGGATTTTGATACTATGTACTCTTTACAGATGATTGTACTTGATTTTCTTAGATATTTCCTATGCATAATAAGTCAAAAGTTTTTTTCTCATTCCAAACATTTCTAGTCCACAGTTGAAAATTACTTCTCTATTCACATTCAAATCTTTCACGATGATGGTGGTGGTGAATCTATTAACAATGCTTGCACTAAATTTGTTAGAGAGATGGTATAAAATTTTAACTATCGTGCTTGTACACATTACAACAAAATGGCATTACTAAATGCAAACCAGCACATCACATAACTTTCTCTCACCACACACCCTTATGCTAATTTGTTGCCCACCTTTTAGGTCAATGCTTCTCTCATTGCAATGTATACAATCAAGAGATTTCCCTCCACTACACTTGATCACAAATCTCCCTTTGAGTTACTACGTAATACCACTCCTGACTACACCTTCCTTTACACTTTTGGGTATCTTTGCTATCCAAACACTACACTATTGGTCTCAAATAAATTATCTCTAAGATTCACTCCTTATATCTTCCTTGGGTACTCTAATCACCACAAAGGATACTGGTGTCTTGATCACTCCTCAAGCAATGTCAACATTAGTTGCCATGTGGTTTTTCATGAATTAGTTTTTCCATATGCTTCTCACACATCATCACCCACTAAGACTAGGTCGAAAAATACCACCACCCCATCTCTTTTACCATAAAAGCAACCACCTCTTGTACTATTTCACAAGCACAACCTCCACCATTATTGCTAAATTTCCTAAACATCTCACTCCTACTACCTCTCCTTCTAAAACAACATCTACTTCAATCACATCATCCCCACATCCTACATTATTGTAATCTAATCCTGACCGATCCTCCTCTTACACAAGTTTATCATTAAGCTCACCTCAAAAAACCTCCACCACCTTCTTTCATACCCCCACCACCACAAACCCCTAAACCCCAACCCATTCATCAAATGATCACTCGATCAAAATCTAGCATCGTCAAACCTATATAAATACTCGATCTTAGTATAAAATCCTCCCACTCTAAACCTAAACACTACATCAATGCCTTTCATCATCTTGACCAGTCTTACTACTATGAAGGATGAGCTTGACTCACATCTAAATCATGATGTGGTTGCTAGCACATGGAAATCTTGTATTAAGTACAATGTTCAGGGAAAAGTTGACAGATATAAGGCAAGACTAGTTACTGAGGATTTTTCACAAAGGGAAGGTCTTGACTACACGAAAACATTTAACCCTATTGTTAAACCCACCATCATTCGCTTCATTCTCTATCATGCTATCTCATTTGACTAGGTCGTTCTTTAACTTGATGTTAAGAATGCCTTCCTCTACGATCTTTTAAATGAAACATTCTTTATGAAATAGCCTCTTGGGTATGTTCATCCATGCTACCCTAACTATGTTTGCAAACTCTAAAAATCCTTTGGTCTCAAACAAACTCCTCGTGCTTAGTTTTCCCATTTTAGTAGCTTCCTTCTCCAAATCAAGTTCACATAGAGCAAGGCCATTACTTCCATGTTAATCTACTCTTGATGTTTAGACACACTGGTAAAACTACTTTATGTTGACGACATTATCTTCACTAGGAAGAACTCCCAACTTCTATCTTGCATTATCTCCATTTTGTCCTATCAGTTTGCTATGAAAGAATTAGGTGATCTTCATTTCCTCCTTAGAGTTCATGTATAATAAACGCCTTAAGTCATACATTTGAGTCAATCTAAATTCACTAATAATCTTCTTAAGTGCCACCACATGCACCTATCTTAAACTAGTGAAAAGATGCATATCACTTGAGAGTCATTTGACTACACATGATTTCCCTCCTTTGCCCAACCTAATTGCCTCTAGTGAGATTTTAGGTACACTGCAATATCTTATTATCACTTAACCAGACATCAAATTTACGGTCAATTAGTTGAGCTAGTATGTGCATCAATTGAGTACCAATCATATGTAGGCAGCTAAGAGTGTTCTTTGATACCAATCAACTAAATACTAACTCGGTTAGCCTACTTATTACTTGGAGTTCTATCCTCTCTTTGACCACCTTTACTGATGCAAACTAGGCTGGTTTCCTTGACACTTGTTGATCTACTTCTAAATATGCAGTCTTCCTTAACCACAATCTCATTCCATAAAGATCTAAGAAACAACTCACCTTATTCCATAGTTCCACCAAGGCTAAATATAAAGCCTTGGCATATGTTGTTGCTAAGTCTACTTAGATTACTATCATGCTCACAAATTGGGGGTTCTCTACAGTGACCTCTTATCTACTACCATGATAACCTTAGAGCAATGTATTTATCTCAAACTCTCATCCAACATGATCACACTAAACATGTTGATATTTATTATCATTTTGTGAGAGAAATGGTTGCCTTTAGTCAATTTTTTTGTTCACTCTATCTTTACCCACCATTAGCATGCTGATATTCTCACCAAGAATTTATTTACAGTAGCATTTACCAATCATTAGACCAATCTCATATTGACTGTTAGTTACACCTTAAGATTAAGGGGGTGTATTAATGTATATTTTATGTGTATTTTTTTTTTTTTTACATTATTGTAAAAGGGTAGAATCATATTTTTCATCATGTATTAGGGTTATTAGAGCATTACAATGCACAATATACGTACTCTTGTAACTATACAATATTACAATGAAACACTATTATACATCTTCCACATTATTGTTCATAAGGGATCCATTAGAAGCATTTTAAGTTGATGAAACCAATGAACCTTAAGAGCCAATGGTTAAGAGATCCCCTCAATTATATTGTTGTTAGTTACCATTCAATCATCAATAAATCATCCTTTATGTAGTCACCTAGATCTTCTTTGAAGTTATCATAGTAAATTGTAAGCCTAAGAAATGTATGTAATATTCCTTGAAGGCATGGACTAAGGGGGTTCTATTGATAACATTGGTAAAAATGCATTACCATAACGCTAGCTAATCTATTCCATTAATTAGTATTACTTAATCTATATTATCCATCTTATTAAAATAGGCTAATTTGTTATCTAGATAACAGGTCAATAGCTTTTATGAATAAAAAAATAATTATGAAATAATTTAAATAATAAAAGAAATAACAAATAAAATATCATTCCAAGGTCTAAATCAAAAAACACTTCCATAACTTCACTCTCTTAAATTAAGAAGAAAGGGTTAGATGGTAAAAACGACTTAAGTATAGTAGAATCGATTTGTTGCATTCTTCAACAACATAATTATATAATTCATCAGGGTATGTTTGTTTTATTCTTTTTTCATGATTATTTAAAGCAATTTCATTTTTTTTTTTTTGGAGTTTAGGGTTTTAGTGGTTTGATTCAACTGCCAACTTTAGTTCTAAGGTTTTCATGCATATCGTAAAAACAAGCTATTATTGTTGAGAATTGCAACCCGAATCATGCCTATTTTCATAATATTAATTTAGTAACACTGTTGGGGTTTAAGGTTTCGATTTTTTGGGAATTTTGGGTTTTATTGAGCTTTTCTGTCAACAATGGCTATCCTCTATCGACAGTTAGTATGGGAGGGAAATAATGTGATTTTGGTTTCTTATCAATAGTTAGATGTCACTATCGATAGGAATTGTAAAGGGGCTTCTATATTTAACCAACATTGTTGATAGTACATCAAAACACAGAAGTCCTAATCTAGTTATGTATCAACAAGTAGACTTCTCTATTGCTAAAGGAAATGGTGGGGGCTTTTATGTCCTTATGTATTATCAACAGTTCACTATTAATGTCAACAGTGTTGTCTATTTTGTTAAATAGTCAGGCAATTTCTATCGACAGTTTTGTGTTCCTTCTACTACACTTAATTGTTTACTTTCTATAATTCTATTGATACTTACTCTTACTCTTACTAATTGCATTGTTACATACTACATGTTTGTGATTTTTTTAAAGGACGATGAAGCGGCCAATGACATCATACATGCATTACTTATACGATTGAAAAGTCCATTTTTTTTTTAAATTGTTTTGTTTATATTTGTATTGTTATTAGAACATAATGGTTTTGTTTTCTTGGTTTATCCTTACATAAGTAGGATGAGAATAAGCTAAAGGTAGATGAACAGCCGATTAAGGGGAAGGTTAATGAGGTTATATTTTATACATGTTTGATAGCTTAAGATAATTTTTGGCAATTTTTATATAATGATGCCTTTTTTTTTTTTTTAAGACTCTTGCCAGGAGAATTAACAAGTGGCATGCTCTTCCTACTGAAGTAAAGAAGAAATATGAACAAAAGTAAATAAATAGCTCTAAATAGTATAAGAGTCAAAAGGTGAAATACAAGGGATTTTGTGAGGCCAGTAAGATTATATAGGTATTGAAAATGATTAACTTGGAATTTTATTTTCTTTTTTAATACTTAATTTGGATTGTCTATTCTTCACAATACAAGGCAAGATGACAACCTAAACATATAGTAGATGTCCTTTCGTCTTTCAATGATGTAAAAAAAGATGCTATGAGTGTGAAGGGGTTTGGTAGCCTTTTGCACTTAAATTGCAATAAAATAAATAGAGATTTGTGTTTGTGGCTACTTGAAACTTTGAACTTGAGAGTTGTGTTTTGGATATAAATGGGATAAGTCTACATATTACTAAACAGTATAGATGAGGTATTGCCTAATGTGAGGAGTAGCTTAAGGTAAAAGGAAGATGTTAAGTTAATTGCCATTGAGGAAAGTTTGAAAAAAGTTGAGGTTGTTGATGATAAGTTCAAGTAACTATTTGTGATATGGGTACTTAGCAAATTACTTGCCCCTCAATCTAGTTTAATTGTTGTGAGGGAATATTTGGCAATGGTGGCAGATATGAGTAAGCTACCATAATTTAACTAGGCAAAGTATGTTCTACAAAGAATGCAAGATGGTATTCAAAAGCATAAGATCAATAGTCTGAGTTATATGTCGAGTTGTATTCTATTCCTCATGATACTTATTTAATCCTTAAAATTTCATTGACGTTTAGTAGCATATGATTCATTGGTAATATTATCGTTGAATATCTCATCCACGTTATGTATATGATTTATTACAATTTTCCATGTTGTGTTCTCTTTAACTATATTTTATTGATAAGTATTTGTTGAGCTTTGCAGTGGTGGATAGCTCGATGCAAGGCATACCTTGGTTGAAGAGATGGACTAAAGAAAGAATGAGGAAAGTTGTACATAAGTTTAACAAGATCCCAAGAGAATCAATAAACTATTCCAATTTTATTACTAGTTTTTAATTGTGAATCACTTTAGAGTCATTTGTACCATGTTAATCTTCATTTTATTTAGTAGTTGGTTATATTAAATCCTACCAAGGCATTATCTGAAGAAAGATTATCAATCCAAGGGAAATCAAAGCTTGAGGTTGCATTTTCCTTTCCTATTATAGATATCCATTAGGTTATATACTTAATTGATTGCATGTAATGTTAATGCGATTGTTACAAGTATTAGAGGAGAAGCTAGATGTTATGTTGAAACAACAAAAAGAATTGAAAGAAGTTTAAAGGATTATAAGGGGAGATACCCCATTTCTAGCATCCATGTAGAGGCAGTTGACGAAGTTGATGATTACTGTTTTTTTGTTTAAGAAGGCATCTAAAGGTTTAACTGATGTGGAAAAGAAGAATGAGAACTTGGGTAGAGGTTCCCCTCCTCTCCAAGACCCAAACTTGAATGATGACAAATGTACTAATATGGAGCCTTTATGAAAGTTATCGCCTAATTGCCATGAGAATGATCCCAAACAACCACAGGTAACCACTTATATATCCTTTTATTTTTTTATTACTTGAATTATCCAAAACTATTTTAGCTTAAATCTCTGTTTGTCATGTGTTGCAATTGATTTACTTATTTACTTTTTTTTTTTTTGTTTTAGGATGAAGTTGAATATAGTGTTATGCATAACTAGCAAAAAGACATCATCACCATATCATTAGAAAGTCCAAGTCATACTCACTTCATTACATAGCCTAGAGAAATAAGAGAAGAGAGAAGGTCATCCTAATATCAAGTGTCTCCTTAAATATGACAAGAAGAAAAAAAACCATACCATGGTAGGCACTAATTAATACTTTATATGTGGTTTTTTTTTTTTTCCTCTCTCTCTCTCTTTTTCTCTAATGCAATACATTTTTCAAATTTACTCATTCTTTTACATGTAATCTAGTTCATTAGGGAGCATATAAAAAAGAATGACGAAGGTTGTTGAATTTCCATGCACTACAATGACATGTGCATAATTAATTATGTTGTTGATACCAAACAGTGATCAGAGTAAGAACACTAACTATAACTTTTGTAATTTGAAACTTCTTGTGAGATTGACATGCTATAACATATGTTTCTACCATGTGCAGTGAAGCACTAGTGCAATTCAATTATCATATCATACTATTATGTAAGGATCTATATTCACGAAGACCACTTGTGTAGTTGCATAAAGAGTTCATTGACTTAATGATCAAAATTTGGGTCCATTCAAAAGGGAGTAATGACACTAGAAGGAATACATAATTTTTTTCCTTACGTTTTTTCGGTAATAACTTACTGCTTCAATATATGATTTCTTTATCATTAAACTTTTCTAGGCATATGTCTTCTTGGGAAAGACTAATATGATTGGCTTCCATAACCTCTTACATATTAGCAAAGCCTTATTGGGAAAACTGAACCAATGTGAGAGGGTACATACTCTATTGAACTTTACTATTTTATATGACATTTGTTGAAATGTAAAGTATTCATATCGATGAATTCATTAAAGGAACATTGGTATTTGATTGAGCTACAAATGACTTGCAAGACCATCATAGTGTACGATACCATGCACACATCATTAAATGATAAAAAGATTAATGAAGTGAAGCAAGTGGTATGTTGATGTACTTCCACTCTTAGGCATATTGCATGTTTACCGTATTTGAAATCTAAATATAACTATTTGGTAGTGACAATTTAGCAGGTTAGAATCATGGATGATGTATTCTAATTGGAAGAATTTACAAACAAGGATTTTGATCATTTCAACAAAGTCATTTCCTATTGACCAATTGAAATAAATGATAAGGTGCCAAATCAAATGACTATGGGTGATGGGTAATGTTCTTATTTGTTACATACTCATTCATGCAATATAATCCAGAGTTTAAATACAAGTAACATGTTTCGTCTACTATAGTTTCAATTGTGGCATATACGTTCTTAACTTTATGAAAGTTGAAGGTTAAATAGCTGAAATCAAAGGAAATGTACGACCTTTAGTATTTTATATCTTTCAATTTTCACTTGAACCTTGATATTATCTCTAATCTTCTATTACTCAATGTGCTTGTGTCATTTTGCAGATTATGACCCTCATGGATCAATTGGACATCATGTTAGAGCTTATGAAGTTTGAATTAAATACAAAGATGGATGAGAGGACAAGAAACATTAAGACCTAATATAAACTCAAAAGAGCATTATGAAGATTGCATGTGTAGATAATTGCTATTTTTCCCCCCTTTTTTCTATATATTTAAAATGAAAGTTCAGACTTGTAAATTATATTCTTACCTTTAACATGTATAGACTCACTCATTTTTAATGTACATATAAGTGAATTTATGATAAAAGAAGCAATTTTTTCTATAAAGGAATAACACTATTGTATGCTAAAATCACACAATTTATTGTATTCTTAATTTACTGCATTCTTAATTTATTGTATTCTCAATTTACTATTCTCGAGCTGAGTTTAGTTACGCCATTACTATACTAAACTGTCAATAGCATCAAGTAAGCTATCAATAGTGGACAATATTGAAATAATTTTGTAAGGTCAAATCCTGTTGACAATGTTCATAAAATTGTCAACAATTGGTTATATTACCGTAAAATAAGTTAATTTTACTGTAAACGAACCTTATTTTCCTGTGCTAAAATACCACTTTTACCATAAAGGAAGCTCATTTTACCGTAAAGAAACTATATTTTACTGTACTAAAATACTAGTTTTACGATAAAGGAAACTCATTTTATCGTAAAGGAAACTTGTTTTGCCATAAAGAAACCTTTTTTTACTGTGCTAAAATACTAGTTTTCCCGTAAATGAAGCTTATTTTACCATAAAGGAACCCTTTTTTAATGTACTAAAATACTAATTTTACTATAACAGAAATTCATTTTACTATACAAGAAGCTTATTTTACTATAAAGAAACTCTACTTTACTGTACTAAAATACTAGCTTTACCATAAACAAAACCCATTTTTACTATAAAGTAGTTACATCTTATTGTTAAAAGCCATCAACAGTATCTAGAGGAACCTCATTTTACCAAGGAACATAACTATCAACAACATACATACGACTGTCAATAGATTTCTAATGAATTAAAATTTGCTGAGGCTAGAATCTATCAACTATACCACCATTACTGTTAATAGATAAATAAAATTATTGTAAATGAATCTCATGTTATCATAAAGGAAGCTTCTATTACTATAAAGGAACCCTATTATACTATACTCAAATATTAGTTTTACCATAAGTGAAGCCCACTTCATGGTAAAGGAAGCTTCTTTTACTATAAAAAAAAACCCATTTTATTGTATTTAAATAATAGTTTTATCGTAAAGGAAGCTTGCTTTATCATAAATGAAGTTTTTTTTGCTGTAAAAGAATCTCATTTTACTGTGCTCAAATACTAGCCTTACCATAGTGGAAGCTTATTTTACAGTAAAGGAAGCCACTTTTACTATGAAAAACCTCATTTTACTATACTCAAATATTAGTTTTACAACAAAGGAAGCCTACTTTATTGTAAAGGAAGCATTTTTTACCATAAAGTAACTCCATTTTGCTGTATTCAAATACTAGCTTTACCATAATGGAAGCTTGCTTTACTGTGAAGGAAGCTTCTTTTACTATAGACAAACCATACTTTATTACACTCAAATACTAACCTTATTGTAAAGGAGAGAATTATACTATCAACAGTAAAAACTAATTGTCAAAGTTACTAGAAAACAAAAAATGCTGAAACAAGTATCTATCAACTATACTTGTAAACTATCGACAATAAGCCTGCTTTACTATGAAGGAAGCTTCTTTTACTATAAACAAACCATACTTTATTACACTTAAATACTTACCTTATTGTAAAGGAGAGAATTATACTATCATCAATAAAAACTAACTGTCGAAGTTACTAGAAAACAAAAAATGCCAAAACAAGTATCTATCAACTATACTTGTAAACTATCAACAATTTGTTGAATTATATTAATTTTCTAGGCCAAAAACTATTGACAAGTTTTCTTGAACCGTCAATGGATCATTGCAATAGTAGTAAATCATTTATTTATGTACCCATTTAGTGGTTAAATTACTTTAGTATGCCTTATGCACCAATTAGCATTGAAGGGGGTAAGAACTTATGATTATATCTCTGTTCTTGCTTATTAATTACAATGTAGTACAAAAGTGGACAATGACTTATATGATTTCACTCTTGTAAAATGGAAGCAAAGATATGGAGCAAAAAAGGAAAGATGTAAAAACAATAAGAATATTTAGATTGCATATAACCACAAAAATTCCAACAAGTCATTGCATCTTGGTCAAGAAATATATTTAAACTTGCAAACTATATAAGTCCTTATTATAGAAAATACATATCCAATCCTAAAAACCACATTAGCCATTAGTACTAAATACAAAATGGAAAGACATCCTTCATTGTCTAGCAAAAATAAATCTTCATCATTGTTACAAAAAGTGTATCCAACTGCCTTCCTTCTATTCTATTCAATCCAACCATAACCTATACATTCGACCCTGCAAAATGAACCAAACAATGTAAGGCCAATAGTATTACATAAATGAGATTGCAATTGCCAATAGCAAAAATTATACCTTCATGTACAATTGCAATCGCACCTTATTATCTTATTAAGTCAATAAATTGGATGATGATGGCAGTAGTGGCCAAGTGAACTTAAAGTGTTGATATAAACTAGCAAATCCTCTATCTTAGGTTTCCGTAACTTAGTGAACTTCTCCCCTAATGTCTCTAACAAACGTCTAAAGGCTGTCTACTTGCCAAATTAGGTTGTCCACTTGTTAGGTTAATTGTACCATGCTACTCTCCCCCTCATCATCCTCTTCATCATCCATCTCTTGTGCATTGTCCCTGGGTTATTGTCTATCCCATTCACCTTCCTAATCTTCTCGATAATGCCCCCTCACAAGACTTAACTTGTCAATTCTCTCATGGCTTTTTTCACCAATAGGCTCACCATCAAGGACAAGTCTTTCCTTCTTCAAAAAATATAAAATGACACTTACATAGGACAATGTTGTTCTCTTAGAAGATAGTATAAACCTTGTAAATTTAGCTATTTAAGAGTAGAATTGAACCCTAATATTGTAGATGACTTGATAAGTTATTAAAACTGAGCAAGATAAAAATTTAATAAATTATAAATTTGAATATATTATAAGTAATAAAAAAACTATAGAAAAATTTATTAAAATCTAAATCGCGTACAAAAACCCTAAATCCAATGTGCATATAAATACTCGAAATCGAATCCGAACTTGATCGAAACTCTAAAACTATAACTTTAAGCCTATAAAATAATTAAATATCACTCAATAGTGATATAATTGTAGTCGATTGCAATTATCGACTAAATCACGTAATCGCATGAAATTCTAACGAAATTGCTATAATAACTTATAAAAATTATAATTGTAATGAGTACCAATAAAATTGATAAAATTTCACAAAAATTTTAAAATTAATTTATGATGAGAATTGTTATAATTTATATGTTTCGAAAAATTACATATATTTATTATTAATTTTTATTTTCCTTCTCTTTCTTTTTCATTTTATCTCTTTTCCTTTCTTTTCTTCTTTTCTCCTATTTTTCCCTTAGTCTACATGTAAATTTCAACTACAAAAATCAGCAGCCCATGTGCCTAAATAAATGTACATGTGTCACATAATAAAGGGAGAAAGGACAAAAGAATAAAGTAAATATCTTATCCTAATTAATGCCTAAGTTAAGAAGATAAGTTTCCTATTTTTTTCCTTTACTTTATTAGATTAAATCTGCCCTCTTCATGTCCAAGACAACCTGGAAAAAAAAAAAGAAAGAAAGAAAGAAAGAACCGAAAACACAAATGAGAAACAAAAGCAAAGAAAAGAAAATTAAAACCAAACCGTGAAGAACAAGGAGAAGAATAAGAAGAAAAGAAGAAAAAGAAGAAGGAAGAAAAGAAGAAGGAAAACCAAAAATAATTAGGTAAACATAATTATTTTAGTAATATATATGTATAGTATATGGTATGTACATGTGTATATGTAGTATTTGTATTATATTTTAGTAAATATTTCATTACCAATACATGTATGTATGCATAAGTAATTAAATTAAGATATATATGTATGTATAAAAATATATATGTAGACATGCACGTATATAAGTATAATATATGGTATGTGTACGTATGTAATAAGACTATACATAATATGTATTTAGTAATATTTTTACAAAATAAATATGGACACATATATATATAGTTATATACGTGAGGTATATATATATATGTATTCGAATAGTATGTATAAGTATTTTTGTAAATATATATTTCATATATATACATGTAAGTTATATTATATATATATATATAGGTATACATGTATGTGGTGTTAAGGTATATATAATATATAGTATATGTACAACATATAGTATATATATATTATATCAAATATTAAGTGGTATATATATATAATATAATAGTTACTAAATAAAATAAATTTATAAATATGTAAGAGGTAGGTATATAAATATATATATGTATGTATTACCATAAATTAAGGGTTACAAATTAAAGTAAATTATAAAATTAATTAAATATAGTATAAGTACATAAATATGTATATATATAAATCATAAAATATGAATGAATAATAAGAAAATAATAAATAATAAAAATAATAGCAATAATAATAATAATAATTGTCATAAACTAGAATCTCAAAAATAGGAAAAATAAGCTTAAAATAATAAAAATATCAATTATATGATTTAAATAATTATTAAATAATAAATATATTAAGAAAAAGCTAAAATTAGTATTTTATAATTTTTAAACTAAAATAATAAATTTTGTGATATTTTTATGTTACAATTTAAACTACGAGTCACAACAACCAAAACGGATCTCGTTACAAGAAAATACGCTCGAAAACGATCAAAATGGACTATAAGTTCATGATAATCCGAGCTAAAATGAAAAAGTTATACGCGATTCGATAAAAAGCTCGAATCGATGATTTCACGTAAATCAATAACCAATTTAAGTAAACGGTACGATTTAGTATGCTAGTTTAGTTATTTAATTCCCAAACTTATTACTTTCCATATTCCCCTAATGTTAGGTAATCCTGAGATCGAGATCGATTTTTCTTTGAACTATTACAATCCCTAACATCATTTATGATCAAGTGAGTACTCCCGATGATTCTATATTTGTTTTGTGCTTGTAGTTAGTACACATGAATTAAATATTAAGAACTTGATGCATGGGGCTTCAGGTTATGCATAGGCCTTCGGGTTATGCATGCGACTGATATTGATTGATTACTGTGTAAAATACTATTAAATGTTGACGATTTGGTTATATAATTGATTGTTGCATTATTTGAATGATTTATTGATAATGTTTGACCACCTCATAAATTAACTTAATCATATTGAACCCAACAAAAATTAAACGGTTCATGCATAGAACACGAACATTGCATATAATGTTCCGATCATTACCTCACGCGGTTGGTAATGAAGGGCCTTAAAGGGATAGATTCCTACATGCTTTGATTAGTACAGTGTAGGAGCATTGGTACAACAAGACCCTAATCTTTTGGCACTGGAAACGATAATCGTGAGTGGTTAGGGGTCGCGTCTAGAGACCACCATTGTAAGGTGTGAGTATAGACTACAGGAGCCAGCTCACCGCCAAACCTGAATATTTGTATACTATTGATTGATGGAAGTAGAAACCTATTTAGTGAAACAGGGAATATATATATATAATGATATAAGGGTAAAAATCCAAGTGCTAGAGCCCGGTTGTGATTGGTGCCGATGTATCTCCAACCCTTACTTCGGAGGGTGTTAAATCCGATGTTATATACAGTACCGGTCAACTGCATATATACTGTTTAGCATACTGCTTGTTCATGCACTCATATGTTTGATAATAAGTTGTTTGATAACTTGTTTGCCGGTATGGTACGAAGGATAACTCACTAAGCTCTTGTAGCTTACTCCCCAATAGTTTTCTTTTGTAGGTTGCTAAATGATCGGGCATGAGTTAAGAACCGAGAGTTGATTATCAATATCGAGATGCATAGAAGTTAGACTCTGAGGACAGACTATATAGTTCATTTGAATTATTATATATATATATATATATGATTATTAATACTATCTTTATATTTTGTGACTTTAGTAAGTTTGAGTTTTAGAACTTTACTACCTAATCTTATTGTTTGGTAGGGGATACCGATTCTCTACAGTTCTGTTGGACTGTGGCTTATCGGATATCCATAGTCACATATATGTAGTCGTAAGTTAATTAAATAAATAAATAAAAACATTAGTGACTAATTGTTTAGAATCTTGCAATCTTTGACTTGCAAGATGATTTTCATATCATGTTTTCATGGGTGCACACATGACATAAAAATTTTAAGTAATCCTACTAGGCTCCTTTTAAGGTCATGATAGATAGCCTTCTTGATCTTGTAAATCATCTAATATATTATATCAATCTTTCGGCTACTTAAGATTTCTCTCATCAACCATAAATTCTCTATATACATACTAGCATGATCCTTTAAAATGGCTATTCACATGGTATGATACAATAAAATGAAGAATCTTATGAGGGGTAGTCAAATGCTTCATGCCCATAACTTGCATTATCCTCAACCAATTGCTACTATTTAATCTCTCTAAGTCACCATATAACATTTGACGAACACCGCTACCATGCTTACGTTGTTTGGATGGCATTTTCAGCCCTCCGCAATCAATTACTAGAATGTTAGAAAAAAAATTAAGGGTTAACAAAAATAACAATTCTACTCACAAATGTTTGTAAATCTATAGCAACAATATCAGGGTCTCGTAAATCAGTCGTTACATCACCTGCCGTTATGTTTAAATAAAAATTCAAACTAATTATAGATACACTTTGTGATCCATCATCTTAAGCAGCTAGATAATACCATTATTTTTCAAATTTTGGTAAAACCTACCACAAATATCTTTTACATAATCTAGATTGAATTTCTAATCATAATATAGATTATGTTAAAAAAAAAAAATTGTCGATAGCTTTAGTAGTAAGATTCAAGGGGGAAATCTTCAAAGAAGAGCTCACCAAGCCACCTATCTAACAACGATTGGATGCCCCTCCCATGCTTGTTCTTCTTAGTAGTGCATAGTGCCATGGATGATGGAATTTGAATGAGATTTGTAGAAGTTAGGGTTTGATTAAGGTTTTGGGAGTGTTTAGGTGAATAGGTTATCAACACAATAAGTAGGGTTTGGGGTTAATTTAGGTTTAGGTTTATATACTTAGGTTTTCGATTTTTTTTTTCTTAACCATCTATCAACACAACTATTGATAGTTATACCATGGCTATCGACAATTTATGCTCCATCATGTTAAGGAAAAACTCCATTATGGTATATTACGTTCCTTTACAGTATATTAGCATTAATTGCAATAAAATCTACATATGTTGATGGTAGCAGTCTCACTATCGATAGTTTTCTTTCCATCATGGTAAAGTGATTTTCCATTACTATACAATTCATTCATGCATGCTAAAATAGTATCAATTACGATAAGCATATATACATGTTGGCAGTAACATTGACACTCTTGATAGATTCGGTAGTGCATGACATAACTTTCTAAAAACTGTCAACAATAATAGGTATACTATCTACAAATATGGTGGTAGGTGTAGCAATAATCTGAAAAACTATTGAAAACAAAAGGGTATACTATCAATAGTTAGCTCTACCATGGCAAATTGCTATTTGATTACAGTTAAGGTGATTCCTTCATAGTATGCCATATTTATCTATCAACAAAAGTAGGGTTACTACTAAAGTTTAGTATAGTAATGCAGTTCCCCACTTATTCATGTAAAAGATGACAAGACCATAATAACATCTTACCATAAGATAGAACTATATTATTCAAAAGGAAGACAATGTTAAAAGGGAAATGCAAATGTATTAGCAATATAATAATGATTCTTTATATAGTAAAATGTGATTACAATTGCTCGAAGCCACATTGACAATAGTATCGACAATATTGTGCTCCATTCTAGTAACACGTGAATCCTTTATAGTAAAACACGATTGCACACTGTATGGATGTCCATGTAGATGGTAAGTCAAATTGTCAATAGTAACATAAAGCTGTTGACAGTCATACACTCCATTCTAGTAAAACACAACTCCTTTATAGTAAAACTTAATTGTATACAGTAAGGTTGTTTATGTTGATGGTATGTCAAACTATTGACAGACATAATTAAAAATAATTTATATATCTTATTTAATTTTAATAGATAAGTCATTATAAAATTTATGCTTATATTATATAAAATTTTAACTGTACATACAGATAGTAGTATTATAGTACACAATTTTCGAACACAAAATTATATAGTGTACTAACCTTATTTATAGAGAATTGATATATAATCTTAGTGTAATGATGTATAATAAGTATAATATATTGAAAATGATATATACAAATTATATGTATATTATGTACATGGTTTATATATGAATTATAAACATATACTATGTATACATTACAAATCAATAATAAACATACTATTTTATTTTGACAATAATATATATGAATTATCTCTGTAAAAATTATATGTATGCATTATAATTATATCCGAACTATGTGATATGCATCTTTTAATTTCAATGAATCACAAATCTAATTGTACAAACAAAAATATATAAATAATATAGTATAGACAATGGTATATATAAGTCAAATCCATATGAATTGTATGTGGAAATTACCGAATTATATGAATTATTGATAGATTTAATATTTTCAATTAATCATAATATATAGTTTATACACAATGGTATGTGCAAGCTCCATTCATATAAATAATACTTATAAATTACCAAATTATATGAATTATGTATAAATTTAATATTTTCAGTTAATTATAATATATAGTTTATAGACAATGATATGTACGAGTTCCTTCCATATGAACAGTAGATGCAAATTACTAAATTATATGAATTATATATAGATATAGTATTTTTCATTAATCATGATATATTTTATAGATAATGGTATGTACCGGTTTCATCTATATGAATTGTATGCTTAATTTATCTAATTATATTAATTATGTATAGTTTTAATATTTTCTATTAATTATAAAAGTAGTATACAAAATGGTACAAATCAGTACAACTTATCTCTTTCTTATAGAAAATGTATGAAACATTTATATTTTTCTAATTTATATGAATTTTATAATAATAATGTAGATTATAATTAAAGAAAATTTATGGAAACAATATTTTAATATAAAATAAACAAGAATATAGGTGATAAGAAAATATTTTGTATGAAGGAAGGTAAAAGGAGGAATATTAATACTTTATTGTAAAAAGGAAGAAACATATTGAAAAAATAGCAATATTATATATTTAATTATTGTAAAAATAGAGATATTAATATTTAATTATAAAAAAAGAGAGAAATATTGTAACAATAGAGATATTTACATATTAAAAAAACCGCCTCGTATTACATATTGCAAAACCAAGATATGAGCTACTTGAATCTTGCATGAGTAATGGTATGTCGTTTGTGCGATGGGACCGGAAGAGCAGCATGGTGGAGTCCTCAGCGTGTTATCTCCGATTAGCATCTTGACATTGGGTTAGCTGTGTAGGATGATGGACGGTGAGAATGGGTTCGCACAGCGATCGGACAATTAGTAATAGCTAACGCCTTGCAACTTTGATGTGGCCGCTGATAGGAGCTGTGCCCCATGTCGTTTGGTGATTTTATTACTCTGTATTCACTCAAATCAAATGGCACCATAAGAATGGACCTGAAAGGTGCTCGGGTCTCTGTCATGCATATGGTTGTTTCTTTCCTCAGATTATGAAGAAAAAATTGAAGACCGCATGGCGTGCTGGAGATGAACTACTTGGAATGGAAGGAGTACAATATGAGAATTTGAGGAGATGCTAGTTTTTGAATTTTGATCCTGTAGATTAAGATGTTAAATTTGGAAATTAATTATCTTAATTTTAACTCTCTATTTCATTCAACTTACGAATCAAGGATTGATCGAGATTATTTAGAATTTGAACAACCATCATTATGGCATCATCTATTTCCTTAAAATCTCAACCACTTATTACACATTGAAATATTTTAAAGAGATATTGAGAGAATCTAAATCCATTAAATTTATTGGTTGCTGTAGTAAAAATGATGTAAATTTGGATCCCGACATGCCATTGGAGACTGGCCCATAAACGTGTGGGCTAATTTGGAGTGGAGAATTATCAAGTACTGTATATTACAATAATAACGTTTAATGAATTGAATTAAGGCATTTTGCTTGATCAATTAAAGTTTACATGCTTATATTATTTGAACTGTGCAGTTGAATGAATACGAATTATTGAAAGGACATGGATATGGATAAATAGATGGCAGATCTCGTCAATTGTGCTCATATGCGCATATCAGGTCTTATTTCACATTCCAATAGCGAAATACATAGTAGATAAATTACCAATAAGGGTTGAAGCCAAGCTTCCTTTTTATTTGTTTCTTTCTTTCTTTCTTTTTCCTTCCTTTTATTTTGCTTGAGAAAGCTTCATCACACTCTATCAAAAAAGTTGATGCATATTTCTTAAGCATGAAGCAAAGCCAATAGAAGGTAAATTATGGTTATGGCTTCTAGCACGATCGGTAGTGGATTACTACACTTACAGGCAACAGAAGGGATTCCATTGGAAAATTCTCCAGAATTGGGTACTCCTATTTGGCTTGGAGGAGCTTCCAGTGAAGGTGTAGAATCACCTTTCTTACATGCCATCCCAGATAGACAATTGCCAGTTACGCTGCCAAAAGAACATCTTAGAGATGAATTTGGATAGACGTAATAAATATCGATGCTTAAGCTTTTAGACCTGATTGTAGTGCTATCCTCCACAGTAGACAGCAAATCCATATCAACCGGAAAATATAATTTTAAGCAAGTGAGCAAGGGATTGTGGTGAAGAACTTACGTTAATTTCGACTCTTTATTATTCGTCAGTGAAGCAGGTATACTTGCAGTAAACCTATTATCTGCAGGATTTCTTAAGCAGATACTTGTTATCCAGCAGAGTATAAGATTATAAAAGGACTAGAATGCAATTCACTTTAGGTAACTCACAGTAGCTAAAGATCAGATAATGTGCTCAGAAAATCGGGAATCGGTCCTTCTAGGCTGTTGTCATGCAAATCTCTGTAACAAGGAAAGGGCAGGAAAAGATGTTGAAGTATGGAATTGGAAAGTGTCACTAGAGCTTATGCTTGCTAACATGGTCTGAAGTGCATTCAGAATACCGAAATCTGGAAGTGTTCCGGATAAACCAAAGTCATTCAGATGCCTGTCATAAATTAACTCTCAGATTGCATCTAGCTTGGTGGCCGCATTGTCTTTCTAATAATCAATGAGTGGATGTAAACTGAACTACATACAATCCTATCACACGAGGATTAGTGCCGGTGTTGCAGGTGACCCAGTCCCAGGAATATGGTGAAGGAAGGCAAGGATCACCTTTCCATCTCTGAAGTACCTTGAATTTACTCAGCAGTGCTAACAGTCCTTCCACTAAGAAGTAAAAACAGCAGTCTTCAGAAATGAGAACACTAAAAGAGTAGCTTTCGAGAAAAGGATGCTGAAGACAATAAACACCGGTTTGCTCAGAACTTACCATCTCTGCTGTTAGTCCTATAAGTCAATAGATCACTCACAGTGAAGATCTCAGAGGCATTAATGAGAGGAGTAAGTGTGGAATCTGATGTAGGCTTGAGGGTAAAGTTAGTGTAGGATGATGCGGTCATGTTTCCAAGATAAACTTCCATAGTGGCTTGATAAGGAGGAATGATGGGAATCAATCTTGGGTTGTTGTTTACATAGATTTGAAATGATCATTTTTGTGCTGAGCTAAGTTTCACCACTTCCGAGAAATACATGGTCATGTAAATAGGAAGTTGGGTTGCTGCGAGTCCGATATTTCCATCAATTAGAGCTATTTGTTAAATGGACCTCCTGTTGTTGTCACTGCCGATGCCATGACTCCTTCTGGAGGAATATCTTGAACGTTAATGTCAATGGAATCTGCATCACTTGTCACCGTTGTCAATCCAAAATTGAACCATGATCCAAGAGCTGGATTCCAGATTCGGTCATATTTATCAGCTGGATACCTAGCATTCTATGAAATGTGCGTGTCAAGGACATAATCTCAAGGGGGAAAATGAACTCCAACCTGGATTGAGTTTGACAGTTTCTGTCTTCATATATGTTCCTTGCAAAATAACTTGATTTCAAAATCAGAGTAAAAGTCTTATTATTATTGGAGAGTTGCCATACTTAATTGGAGTTCGATTTGAAGCAGCAGGAGCTCTCACAGCCAAAAAAATAAAGCACGATTTGATTCAACACGGCTGTACATGGAAGTTTCCAAGGTCCTTACTTCAAGACTGTTTACGAAGGGTAACTGGTCTGGAAAAGATTGAGCAAGACAGATACTTGTAGAGTTCTGCTTTACAGTATAAATAGCCTCATAGGAAACAACATCCGTAGTTGAAGCATTGACAGTTGCCCAGTGATTCCCATCGAACTGTAGATCAAACGCAGGTGGAGAGAGGTTTCTGTCATGGTTACATAGGAGAAGCTCGCTCTCACGAGGTCTCTTTCACCTTGGTCCAGATTAATTGAGTTGCAGTTCTTTTTTTCCAGTAGGGAACACTCTTAAAGTGCGGAAAACCTCTGATGGCGGTATATAGGCCTCATGAGATTCTCCCGTTTCGATGAAAGCATCATCCCCTATCTGCCGAATTGAATCTTCCTTCAAGGCACCCGTTGCTCCACAGTTGATGCTTATGAAAACTGCAAAAATATGAAATCAAGAAATGTGAAACCGGCATAGGGGTTGCAAAAAGCCGTTGACTGCAGACAGTATTACACACTTTATTGGAAATTATTTCAATTTGAAACAGTGAGATCACTGCAATTACCTCCAGCAGATACGGAGGAATTGACATAGAAAATTCAAACAAGGCATCGATCAATGCCAGAAGGATATTGACCGTCATCTTGCATTATTGGCTCTTTTAACCAGTAAAGTTAGTGTCACACACCACCAGGGCAAGGGTAACGGGTTGGCGGTGATCCTTTATATAGGGTATGCTTGTGGATTTTAAACTAAGTTACATGTATTTTAAGATAGATTAGACAGTTCATCAAACGACAGATTTGTGTTGAAGAATAGAAAGAACAAAAAATGTAGAGTCAAAGTCTTCATGTATGTTTGAGGTACCTTAATGATTGGTGAATGAAAGAAAATGCGCATTCAATCCAAAAGTCCATGGTCTAGCACCACATAGTACTTATTCATCTAAACCTCAGACGGCACAAACATTCTTAAATTATGTTCATTATTGTTTGTTTCTCCTTAGTTTTATTGACTTCGTGCTAGGAGGTGGCTATCATTTCGCTCCATGTATCCACTTTGACTTTCATGCCAATGATTATCCAGCCGACTCTAGCCAACAACCAGGTGAGTTTTGCTGTTCTAGCAAGAAAAATGCAGAGAAACAACGAATTATTTATGATTTTTAATCCTTTCACTATGGAGGTTGAACAGATTATCAACGGGTTTAGACTTTGAGTAAGCGAACCCAGAAGCATTGGAAGTATTGGCGGATTGGTGTTTGGTTAAGAGCGATAGCAATGCCTAATATCAGGCTGAGTTCCAATCTAATTAAGGATCTTGCATGAGATTCAAACAAAATAGAGGGCTGGAGTCAAGTCAGTACTTTGTTCAAATTTCATATGAGAGGTCCGGTGTCCTAATAACTAGGATATCCATATAAATCAGTGTGTATTTTTCTAAAAAACAGGATCTTCGGTCAATGAGAATAACCTAAGCCAAGACCGCATTGAGCTATGGTGCTATTTGAAATATATATTTAGGTACAAACATAGAAAATATTCCCCTAAGATTTGCTAGCATGTACTTAAGTCACGTCATGACTAGGCACATGTTTATACAATTCACAGTTTTATTTGCTTGTTAGCTTATTTAGGTAAATGGGCCACGGGGCCAATTCTTCGATGCTTTAAGCTTATATCGGGGCAATAATCTAGGCCCTGCCCTTTGCTTTTTCAAAATCACCAACTCCACATAATCAATCTGTCTTGCTTGAACTCTCAAGCATGATAAGTTCACTTTACGTGCAGACTTTGGTCATATTTGTCTTCTCAAGGCCTCCTCCTATCTCCTCTTTCAAATTTTTTCTACTGTAAACCCATGTGTTCTTCACCAAATTCTAGTCCTTCAATTAACCTTGCTTCATCTCCTCTTCCTTTTGAAACCCTTGACGACAAGGGTAATTCTTGAAATCTCAAAGATAACACCATGGTTGTGTTTGCAGGACACTTTTTACTTTTGAGAATGGCCTCTAGTTTAAGCATGGGTTCATCATCAAGGGAAGGAAGTAGTATGTTATGCAAATGACAAGATGTAATATAGGGTTTCAACTTTGAAACATGAAAGGTTGGATGTATCATTACATCTCCAAGTAAATCTATTTTGTAGGCAATTATCCCTATCCTTTTGATGATCCTACAAGGTCCATTATTTAGGGCATAGCTTCTATGCCTATCGTCCTTTTACACTACTCTCTCAATATGGTTGTAGTTTCACCAGTATTAGATACCTAAAACTCTTAGTTGCTTCTCTTTTGATCTACTAGCTGCTTCATCTATTCTTAAGCCTTCCTAAGATGGAAATTTAAGACCTTAATTGTTTCTTATCAATTTGTGAGCATTATATCCACTATCTAGTTCCTTAAGTCTCTAGATATATAGGGTAAGTAGATTAGGGGAGGATACTCAAAGAGTATCTCAGAGGGAGTGTTGTTTTGCACTAGAATGATAGTTGGTGTTGTACCAATACTCAACAAGTGACAAGTATTCTCCCCACTTCTTAAGCTTCCTCATGTCATGCATCGTAGGTAAGTCTATAAACATTTGTTGACCACTTTGATCTAGCCATCCATTTGTGAATGGTAGGTTGTTGCTAATCTTAACTCCACTCCTTGGCTATTGATGGATTGTATGCGATTAGTTGCCTTAAAGATTCGACATTACTGACCTTGCCAAGTGAATTCCATACTCTTATGGTTGAAATTCCAACAATATCCTCAACATAGCTAACCAAGGAATGCCTTAAACCAAGTCATACCCCTTGAGTGGAAGGAGATAGGCTTTAATTGAAAAAATGGCTCCTTATATGTGAACTTCAAAAGAAAAAATCGTGCAACTTATTTACATACATAACCCATTAACTAAAGATATATTAAAATTTAACACAAACTAAATTTTAGACCCTAGCCCTCAAGCTATCCTTTTATTGTCATTGGAATTTAGGTTGGTGTTCGTGATCTGCAAAAGAACAAATGTAGGGTCCGGGGGGAGGAGGGGTACTAAAGCTAGTCAAATGTAACCACTCTAATGCCTAAGTTAGGTGTGTATTTTTAGGCGTGTATTTAAAGTATAAGGAAGGAAGTAAATGAGTAAGAAGAGTGTGTAAAGAGTCCTTATAGTGGTTAATTACCCATATTTATAGACTCTTGTTTGAAAACTATATTGCAAGGAAGTTGAACTAGTAATGGCTTGTAGAATTTCTTGAATTTAGTCATGTGCAAATCAAGGGAAGAAGTAGGTGGTTGATAAGTTACTGATAGGATAATTATCAAATTGTTCATGCCTTTATCTTGACGTTTAAATATTTAAACTTGATGAGTTAGGTCGTAGTGTTTCAACCTTAGAAAATGTTAGCAAGGAGAAATATGGAAGCTGTTGAAGCTCCAGAAATAGTTAAATAGTGGAAATGTCGATCTAGTGATGCCAATCAATCAAAGGCTACTATAAGGCTCAGTTAAGAGTATAGTCATTGTACTTAATGTAACTCATAATTTGGGATAGGTCAACATTGTGTTGAACACCTAGTCATAGGGATAAAAATCCATTATCAACATTTTTCCCTCAACTCCCATGATCAATAACTCAAGTGTAGTAGTACTTAGGTAAATTTGCAGCATCAATCAAAGAAAGCAAGCAACCAGACTTGTGTTATGCTTAGGGCAATACAAATGCCAAACTATTCCCAAATACTTTACCCATTTCATTCCTATGCGCTTATGCTAAGCTAATTTTGTAAGAAATTGAAACTTCTAACTCAAGAGTCAAGACTCATTGTTTTTCTACTCTCTTGAAATATGCTTATTAGCTATGTCACAAACTAAGGACGGCCTAGTTATAGCAAACGCCGTATACTGTACGAAGAATCCCTGATTGGTTACCCTTCCAATCAAGAACTCTTCACACAATATATAAGGCTCTACAACCACTAGTTTCCAAAGAACATCTAGATTCATATGATATCATCATACAAACATATGTATATATAATTTGAGTTATAAAGCTTACAATACATAGTAATTAAGTATATCTAAGTCTATAATACTAAGATAAACAAAAGTATATGAGTAAGAGTCTACATAAACTATTCTCTCTCAATACACAGGACAGTTCGCTCTTGCCCAAGTCTCCAAGTTAACTCGTGGCATCCCTCGTCCTGCCTCTACAAACAGGCTATCCTACAACAAAAGTCTAAAGGGGTGTAAGCTTAAACTTAGTGAGCAAAACCTTCAGCCATACCACAGACAAGTTATAAATACATTATATTCACGCATATGAATGAATGATCAACTAGAATGGCAAACAATACATATAGTTAACTAGTTCATATACACAACTCGGATTTAATACCCACCGAAGTCAGGGTTGGAGTATATACGGCACCAATCAGATCCGGGTATTATATTAGAACTTACTTTACTACGGAACTCCACGTTTCGTACTTAAACCAATTAGCTCTTTTTCTTTCATAAAAACTAAGTTCTAGTATAATCGTGAGTGGGCCCCTGCAGTCTACACTCACCCCTAAACTGAGGCCTCTAAACTCGACCCTTAGCCAAGCGGTTGGCGCCTCCAATGCCTAGTGTTTCTGCGGGCCAGAATAAGGTCATTTTGTACGAGTTCACCATACAGAACCAATAAATTAATAATATCAACCCCCGAATGGCCTCTCTTTACCTTTGTGTGATGTGACGGTCGGAATTGTATCTATGCTATGCATGTTAATGCATGTCCTAGTTTCTTTTTATAGGCCGAGTATAATTAAGTTCAAATTATGCTGTGACCATCCGATAGTACACACAATCATTTTCTATACTACTATGCAATAAGCAAGGCATTTTCTGTACTTAAGGTAAATTCACAACTCAACACATAATTACATACACAAGCATTTCCCGAACCCCACACAATAGTCAATTAACAATAATATTTAAGTCCACTATCTACAATCACAATCAAGCATGAAATCATAGGGTAAATACTCACTCGGCCATGGCGACTCGCCCTAATCGTAGTAATCGATCAGGAGATCCTCGCTTGCCTCGGGATCACCTGATCATTACGATATAATAATGTTAGTAAGTAATTGAATTAACTAATAAGTCTAAATGTTTATTTTCCTAATTCTACTTAAATTACTATCAACTTTCATCCAGTTAGACGTTATTATTAATCGTATGTAACTTTTTCGTTTTATTTCTAATATTTATGACTTTATAATCGTTTTTTATCGTTTTCGGACATACATTCACACGGTAATGTCCGTTTTGGATATTAAGACCCGTGCTTTACGATATGAACTAAATTTATAGAAATATGAACTATAGAAACTTAATTACTCTTTTTACTTATATTTATATCTTTTATTTATACTTAATTATTTAGTTAACCCTTAAATTCTTATACTTAGAAAATTTTACTTTGCTATTACTAATTTATATACTTAATTGAGTATAATCCAATTTAGAATGTGTATTAGGGTTTACTAATTTAGGTATCTAATTATATATACTCTTCTTATTTTCTCATTTTCTAAACCTATGCTTATGTCATCGCTCACATCATCATTCGCTTATATCATTGCTTATGTTATCACTTGCTTATGTTATGGTTTATATCATGGCTTATGTTATCATGTGATTATATCATCACTTACTTCATCATTTGATTACATAAGCCTTACCTCATGCTTATGTCATGTATAAAGTTCTTATGTACATTTTACTTAACCCCTTATGTACATATACCTTTACTATACTTATATGTATATAAGTATACTTATACATATACTTATACTTATACATATACTTAAGTATACTTATCCTTATATCGTATTTATACTTGTGTACATATTTATATACCTATACGGTCATATACGTATTTTTGTATACAATTTTATATGCCTAATTTTCCTCTTAAGAAAAGTTTCCTAATTCCATTCTTTTGTGTTTTTAAGAGTATATTTAGTATAGTATAGGTATGTATAGTTAGGTATTGTCTTAATTTAGGTTATGTACATGGTTAATACCCATGTACAAAGTTTCCCATACTAGTATTCTTTTGGTATTTCCCTATATACACATACTTAAGAGCACATATACATGTATTCCTTCTCTCTTCTTCATGATTCCTAACTTTCTACACTTAAAGATGAGAACTTTATATCCTCTTCTTCGAGATCATACTTAACACATGCTTACTTGTCTAATCTACCTAATTACCTAACTAATGAATAATATAAAGCAACATAAAGTAACTTAAGTACATACTTTTGTTTGTGTTGGAATTATGGAGACAAAAAGAGAAGTGTTGAAAGTGAAAGGGGAAGAAGAAGCTCACGGCAATGGAGGGATGTTTTTGTTTTGTTTCTTTTGTTTTGTTTTCATAATGGAAGAAAGCAAATGGTGGGGTCTAAAAGGGGAATAAGTGGACGGCAATTTAGGGGAAAAAGAAGAAGAGAAAAATCAAAATAAAAGGAAAGAAAAGCCATCATTAAGTGTTAAGATATTTTCTTTATCTCTTAGTGTCTTTTGTTGACTTTTCAAATTGTTGACTTTGGTCAACATGTGTTGACTGGTCAACTTTCCTTAAGCATATGTAATTTTGTACACATAATATAGTAATTGAGGGAAATTAAGGGAGAAATTAAGGAAATGAAGTATTTGGTCAATTGATTAGTAAAAATAGATAATGAGGTCTTACTTTAAGTATTTATAACCTATAAACATCATTTGGTAAACTACTTAGTGTAACTAGTATGAAAAATATTAATTAGGGTATTAAGGTTCACTACATTTAGCTTAATCTTCAACTATACCTCTAACTCTATGTAATACTATCTTAATCATATACTTAAGAGATAAATATAATCTAATGTTCATTATCTTAATTTCTAAAGGATTATTTGAGGATTCAAAACATATATGCATGAATGAAGGTCATCTCTAGCCTTTTACTAATGATTTGGCAAAATACGAGGATTTTATTATCAATTAGGGTTTTAGGATATACTATGATGAATTAGTACACATGTGTCTTTAAGGTGATCATTTTAGGGTTTCTATCACTTTTGAATTAAATCTTTAACATTTAGAAATATTTAGGGTAGAAAAGTTTCTTATGCAATTGATTAATTTTTTTAGGGTTTTCACTTTCATTAACCTTGTCAACTCCTAAATTGTCTAATATAGTTAAGTATATTTCAAAAGCTAGATCGAAAATTTTAAGGGTTTACAAGCTATCACTTCCGTAATCGTTACCTCTGCACATTCAGTAACTATCAATAAGATACTATCTATTAGATTACTTTACGTTAAAAGTGTCCACAATTAAGGCCATCTAAAATCAAATTAGATGTCTATTATAAAAAAAACGCCATTTTAATCACCATAAAACTTTCAACTACACATTTTCCTTTCTTATAAACCATTAAGAACCTGTTCTTCTTCTTCCTTTAGTCACAAAACTTTCTACACCTATCTCAAACCTTCAAAAAGCTCTTATGCATTTAACTTCTTCTCAATCTTCCTTCATAATTTTCAAATTTCTTAGAATCAAGTATAAATCTCACTAGAATTGTTTGTTCTCCTTCTCTCTCCTTCAAGGCTACTGCTCCTCCTCTCCCCTCCCCTCTCCTCCCCCACCAACCACCCCTCACCATGAGACGATGAATTAGACTTCAACTAGTGGTAGTAGTGGTGGTTTGGCTTCCAATTGTGGCAATGTCATTGATAGGTATGATAAACTAGCTCATATTGAAGCTCTTCCACAAGATGTATACCCTAATGATGGTGAGGATAATAAATCTCTAATTTATCTTTTTAATAACATAGAGTATAAAATTGAGACACCAAAGGAAGTCAAAGTCATGTCGATAATGAAATTGTTGCAAAATACCTAGATTTTCTTGTAAAGATTCTTAAAGATTGGAAGCTTAGGAAACTACAAAGAGATGAAAGAGTTAGTTTCCTAGTTAAGGGGGAGTTCCATATTTATATTAAGTCTTTGAGTTTGGTTTTCATCTTCCATGTTATTAAGAAGATAAACTAGAGGTCTATTATCCTCATTATCATCAAGGTGTACATCTTGTAGAAGAGCTTCAATACATGCTAATTTATCGTACCTATAAATGGCACTACCACAACTTGAAGCCAAACTAAAACTGTGACCATTGGTTGAAGCCAACTCTGTAATCTCATTTGAGGTTTCAGGGGGGGTAGGGTAGGGTGGGGTGTAGGAGGGGGGGAAGAGGGGGGGAGTAGTTTCAAAGGAGAGATAGAAGGAGAACGAACAATTCTAGTATAAGCCATACTTGATTTTGAGAAATCTGAAAATCATGAAGGAAGGTTGTGACACACATGAGCTTTTCTAAAGTTTAAGATAGATGCAAAAGTTTTGTGACTAAAGGAAGAAGAAGAATAGGCTATTAAAGGTTTCACAGGAGAAAAATAAATAAATACTAGAAGGTTTTATAGGGATTAAAATGGCGATTTTCTAGGAATAAACATCTGATTTGATTATGAACACATGTAACATGTAGAATTCAATAGGTAACATCTTATTAACAATTATTGAACGCCAAAGGTAATGATTACGGAAACAAAAATTGTCATGTGCACTTTGAGAGAATAGAAAAGTGAAGGGACTCTTAAGCTAGAAGCTTCAATTTCTTATAAAATTAGTTTGACACAAGTACATAGGAATGAAATGGGTAAAGTATCTGAGAACAATTTAGCATTTATATTGCTCTAAGAATAACACTTGTCTTATCACTTGCTTACTTTGATTGATGCCGAAAATTTACTTAAGTACTACTTCTACACTTGAGATATCAACCATGGGAGCTAGGGGGCAAATGTTGATAGTGGATTTTTATTCTTGTAGCTAGGTGCTTGATACAATGCTAACCCGTCCTAAATTAGGAGATACATTAAGTGCAACAACTATACTCTTAACTAAGCCTTACAATGGCCTTTGATTGATCAATGCCACTAGATCGGCTTTTCTACTACCGAACTGTTCCTAGAGCTTCAACAACTCATTATATATCTCTTAGCCAAAATGCTACGGTCTAGCCCATCAAGTTTAAATATTCAAATGTCAAGATAAGAGCACGAACAATTCAATAGTTATCCTAACAATAACTACTCATCCACCTACTTTTTCCTACGATTTACACATGGCTAAATTTAGGAGATGCCACATGTTACCAGCAGTTCAATTGCCTTCCAATGTAGTTATCAAACAAGAGTTTATAAATATGGGTAATTAACCACTGTAAGGATGCTCTACGTACTCTAGTTACTTACTTACTTACTTACTTACTTACTTCCTTGTACTTTTAATACACACCAAACTTAGGCATTAGAGTAGCTACGTCGGATTATCAAAAGCCTTACATTTGTTCTTTTACAGATCACAAACACCATTAGAATTGTCATCAACGTTAGGAGAGGAATTGTAATTCTTAGACTTTTTGCCAATAGGTGGTTACTTGGCACCTTTTCCCTCTCCCCTTTTTGACCCTTTTTTCTTTTGCAAATCACAAACACCGACCCAAATTCCAACGACAACACATTTCATCTAGAAAATTCAAGGAGCCTCTGTTGTCAACCAAAATACTAAGTCCCTTCTTCTTGTAAAATCCCTAAGATTTCACACTTCCGATATCTTCTTTCTTTCCAATCGTATATAAGGCAAGTTTTGATATATAGCTCCTCTTCTAAAGCTACTTACTCAACTACTTTTCCTCTACCTCCTCAACATCTATTCCTTTTCCTACTACCATCATTCTTAGACCCTTTTTCTTGCACTTTTGACACAGATCAAAAGGTTCATTGCACCAAAAGCACTACTTTTTTCTTTTCTTTTCTTTTTTTTTTTTCCTTTCTAGTTCTTCAAGGTTCATCATGTTAGGTTTGGGTGCTTTATTTAAATTTAGATTGGTAGTTTTGTTGGGGTGTTGTGAAAGTAGAATGGTGTGATTTTGTGTGTAGGGTTTGGTAGGTTATATTTAGTAAGGAAGACAATGTGTGTTTCGGAAGAAATGGGTTTAGCAATCTTTAGAGTGGCTCTTAAGGTAATAAGCGTAGTTTCTTAGAGCTTAGCTAAAGTATATGCTTATTAAAGTGTTTGTAGTCAGAACATTTGATTGGGGAATTGAATTTCTAACTTAGGCCACTTAAAAGCTATTCATTTGGTGGTGTTTTATTAGATGGACTAAGGTATTCAAGTAGTTAAATTCATCAATGTACTCTTAGAGTGAGTCTTCCTATTTAAGCTCCTTGAATTCAACCATCAGGGTTTCATAAGAGCATATTCCAAAAAAAAAAAAAACTATATGCTAACTACTAATTTTTCCTAAGTAATGGGTGTTAATAGTGTTTTGTTCTTAAGGAAAGAATCGTACCATTGTAATGTTTAGTCTTCTAAGTGCATTGTAGCAATCCTTACCCTATACTATTCTAGAGTAGCATCTAATTCAAAAAAATGCCTAGCTTTAATAAGCTAAAACTTAAGATCTCCTCCACTATTTTGGGGAAAAACTAATATATTAGACTTGGTGGGTATTTAGTAATGGATGTTGTCTTACACAAATGGATTCTTTAGGAATATGTTATCACTATGGTGTAAACTACTTTCTTATCCACATAGTGGAGGCGTTGTAATAGGAGCATTTTTTACTAATTCATTCACTTGTTGTTTTAGGTTAAACAATAAATTGCCTTGTTTCTCCAATGCTACACTCTATCAATCAAGGGTGTCTTACTACTTTTGTAAGATCTCTATCAAGGTCTTCATTAATTCTACATGCTTCTCAAAATATTTCTCATTCTATTTATCCAATAATGAAAAAAGGGCCTCCTCTATCCTCTTGAGCTCATATGTTTTAGCTACAATGATTGATATGCTCTCATACCATATAGAGCGTGAAAGGAACTTGAATTAATGGAATGTAAATTTTGCATTTTTTTTTTTTGGAATTTAAGATAAAAGAATGAAGCAATAAATAATTACCTAAATGTAGAGACGAAGCTTAAATGTAAGTAGGGGAGCAATGTTGTCATGAATTAAGGACAGTCTAGTCATGGCAGACGCCATATACTGTACGAAGAACCCTTAATTGGTTACCCTTCCAAACATGAACTCTTCACACAATATACAAAGCTCTATAACCACTAGTTTCCCAAGAACATATAGATTCACATGATATCATTACACAAACATATTTATATAAAATTTGAACTACAAAGCTTACAATATACAGTAATTTAGTATATCCAAGTCTATAATACTGGTAAAACAAAAGTACATAAGTGAGAGTCTACATAAACTGTTCTCTCTCAATACACAAGATGGCTCGCTCTTGCCTAAGTCCCCAAGCTAACTTATGGCATCCCCCAGCCAGCCTCTATGAATAAGTTATCCTGCAGCAAAAGTCTAAGGGAGTGTAAGCCTAAGCTTAGTGAGAAAAACCCTCAGCTACACTACAAGCAAGTTATAAATATATTATATTCATGCATATGAATAAATGATCAAATAGAATGCCAAACAATACGTATAATTAATTAGTTCATAAACGTAACTCAGATTTAACACCCTCCGAAGTCAGGGTCGGAGTATATACGGCACCAATTAGATTCGGGTATTATACTAGAACTTACTTTACTATGGAACTTCACGTTCCATACTTAAATCAAATAAGTCTTTTATTTTCATAAAAACCAAGTTCTAGTATAATCATGAATGGGCCCCCGCAGTTCACACTCACCCCTAAACAGAGGCCTCTAACTTCAACCCTTAGCTAGGCGATTGGTGCCTCCAATGCCTAGTGTTCTCGCGGGCTAGGGTAAGGTTATTTTGTATGAGTGCACCGTACAGAACCAATAGATTAATAATAACAACTCTCGAATGGCCTCTCTTTACCTCTGTATGATATGACGGCTGGAATTGTATCTATGCAATGCATGTTAATGCATGTATCAGTTTCTTTTTATAAGCCGAGTATAATTAAGTTGAAATTATGCTGTAGCCATCCAATAGTACACACAATCATTTTCTATACTAACATGCAACAAACAAAGCATTATCTGTATTTAAGGTAAGTTCACAACTCAGCACATAATAACATACATAAGCATTTCCCCAACCCCACACAGTAGTCAATTAACAATAACATTTAAGTCTACTATCTACAATCACATATAAGCATGGAATCATAAGGTAAATACTCATTCGGCCATGTCGACTCGCTCTAGTCATAGTAATTAATCGAGAGATCCTCGCCCACCTCGAGATCACTTGATCATTATGATATAATAACATTAGTAAGTAATTGAATTAACTAGTAATTCTAAATATCTATTTACCTAATTCTACTTAAATTACTATCAACTTTTATCCGGACGTACGTTCACATGGTGATGTCCGTTTTAGACGTTAAGACCTGTGTTTTATGATATGGATTAAATTTATAGAAATTTTAACTATGGAAACTTAATTATTCTTATTGCTTATATTTATATCCTTTGTTTACACTTAATGATTTAGTTAGCCCTTAAATTCTTATACTTAGAGAATTTGACCTTGCTATTACTAATTCATGTACTTAATTAAGTGTAATCCAATTTAGGAAGTGTATTAGGGTTTACTAATTTATGTACCTAATTATTATGTACTCTTCTTATTTCTTATTTTATAAACGTATGCTTATGTTATCACTTACATCATCAATCGCTTGTCTCATCGCTTATGTTATAGCTTATGTCATCTTTTAATTATATCATTGCTTACCTCATCGTTTAATTACATGTCTTACCTTATGCTTATGTCATACCTAAGTATCTTATGTACACTTTACATAAACTATTATATACTTATACCTTTACAATACTTATATGTATACTAGTATACTTATACATATACTTATACTTATACCATATTTATACTTGTACATATATCCATATACCTATACGGTCATATACGTATTTTTGTATAAATTTCGTATGCCAAATTTTCCTCTTAAGAAAACTTCCCTAATTTCATTCTTTTTGTGTTTTAAGAGTGTATTTAGCATGGTATAGGTATGTATAGTTAGTATTTGTCTTAGTTTAGGTTATGTACATAGTAAATACTTATGTACAAAAATCTCCATACTTGTATTCCTCTAATATATCCTTATGTACATATACTTAAGGGCATATACACATGCATCTCCTTCCTCTTCACCATGATTTCCATCCTTCTACACCTAAAGGTAGAAACTTTATGCATTCTTCAATATGGATACACATAACACCCAACTATTCATCTAATCTACCTCATCACCTAACTAATAAGTAATATAAAGCAATACATAATAACGTAATCACATATCTTAATTTGTTCTTGAAATATAGATACAAAGTTGGAAAGTTTTGAAAGTAAAAGGGAAAGGGGATGGTCACGGCAATGGAGTGGGGTAAGGGGTTGATTCTTTTTGTCTTATGTTGTGTTTGAAATGAAGAAGATGGTAAGGTCTAAAAGGAAAAGGAGTGGACAGCAATTAAGGAGAAAAGAGAGAAGAAGAGCTAAAAGAAAAGAAAAGAAATCATGAGATGGATTAGATATTTTCTAAAGCATAAGTGTCTTTTGTTGATTTTTCTAAATGTTGACTTAGTCAACTTTCCGTAAGCATCTGTCATTTAGTATACATAATGTAGTAATTAAGGAAAATTAAGAGAAAAATTAAGAAAATGAAAGGAAATGAGGCATCGGTGAATTGATTAGTAAAAATAGATGATGAGATATCAATTTAGGTATTTATATCCTATATACAACATTTGGTAAGCTAATTAGTATAACTAGTATGAAAAGTATCAATTAGGGTGTTAAGGTTCACTACATTTAACCTAAGTTCAACTACACTTCTAACTCTATGTAATACTATCTTAATTATATACTTAGAAGATAAATGTGATCTATGATACATTATCTTAGTTTCTAAAGGATTATTTAAGGATTCTAAATATATATGCATGATTGAAAGTCATCTCTAATCTTTCATTAATGATTTGATAAAATATGAAGGTTATATTATCAATTAGGATTTTAAGGTATATTATGATGAATTAGTACACGTATGTCTTTAAGGTTATCATTTTAGGGTTTTTATCACTTTTGAATGAAATCTTTAGTGCTTGCATACATTAAGGGTAGAAAAGTTTCATACATGATTGATTAGTTCTTTTAGGATTTTCACTTTCATTAGCCTTGTCAACTCTTAGATTATCTAACATACTCGAGTCTACTTCAAAAGCTAGATCGAAAATTTTAGGGGTTCACAAATGTTGTATTTATTTTTCATTGATTTTCTTTTGCCATTGTAGGTGTATTTATAATAGCCATGTGCAAGTATAGTAATAAAAAATATTTACCTAAGATTTGCTAACATGTGCGTAAGACATGTCATAACTAGGCACATGTTAATACAATCTACATTCTTATCTACTTACAAGCTTATTTAGGTAAATGGGCTAAGGAGCCAATTTGTTAATGCTTTAAGCTAAATCGTGGCCATAGTCTAAGGCTAGCCTCTTTGCCTTTTCAAAATCTTCAACTCCATGTGATCCATTGATCCTACTTGAACTCTAGAACATGACATGTTCAATAACGACCTAAAAAGGGCCTAATAGTTTTGCCTAAATTCTTCATTCACATGTGCACTCACGATATAAAGATCGCCTTGCAAGTTATATTACATTACAAGACTCTAACTTGTAAGTTTATAATCATATTTAATATTTTTACATACATCTACTTAAATATATATACATATGTATGTGTGTGTGTGTGTGTATGTAGCTAAAAGTGATCCAACAATCCACAGTTAACCAGAACTGCAAAGAGTCAGAATCACCTACCAAATAATTAGACCGAATGATTAAACTTCAATGACATCACAAGTTACTAAATATTATAAATATCCAGCTTAACTAATATAGTTTACCAAAATAATCTTATCTATCTAATCCAGTTACTTAAAGGAACGCTCTTCACTCTAATCTTAACCAATTCCCAGCTTTTAGGTACCTGCAAAAAGGAACTATTGGGCAATAGGCATACTATAGCTCTATAGGTTTGTTCTTTGCCATTACCATTCAAGTAAGTTATCAATTATTATCAATAAACATACAATTTACCTACATACGAAATGAATACAAATGCAATGAATGTAAGCAAGACATCCATGGGGCTCATAAACCATAAAAGGTATAGATTTACATCAAGTACACGTTGATTATACCTCATACTTAACCACACGAGTCTCTTCACCTTACTTACACGAGGTTGTATGTGGGTACCATCCCGATAGATGAAACTCGACTATTACCCTAATTGAGAATACCATATTAATCAATTAAGTAGATCCCATTTAGGGTTATCTACTATCAATGGTTAATATAATGCCCTATGGGCTCATTATTAACAAATCCATATGATGTCGTATGAGATAAACCATGTGAGTCTTAACCTAGACTACTCACTATCAATCAACTAAAGTAGTCTAGTAGCTTTATCTCAACAACTAAAATATCACAACTGACTACTATGAGTACTCACCAAGTTGATAAATCTTTCTTTAAATTGTAAAACATTTCAAAAAATGCATTTTCACAACTTTTTTTCAGAAACCTAGCAAAGCTACAGACATTCCAATCCACAACTAATGGATCACAGACATACAATAAGTATATCTAGTTAAGTTGCTAAATATTTAAACTTAACAATTTGATAAGGCAATCATACGAATGTTAGTAAACAAAACAACTAGTCACTCAATAGACAATCAAGGACAAGCAACATAACATCAAGTAATTATCAAACACAAACAAATAACAATTTATCGAAACTCCCTCACCTAGCCTACTCGCCTACTTATCCTGGCCTTCGAGGTTCTTAGTTAGAATTTAAGTCACCTAAAACATAATAATAAAATTAAGTAATTAGAAGAAGGTTTTTTTAATGACCTAATAATCTACCTAATTACTAAAGCCTATCCTAAATCCTTAAGTATAATCAAAACTTATTATCATTATAACTTCTTCATTTTAGGTCCATTTTTTGTGTTCTTGTAATCCATTTTCATCATTTTCAAGTCTTTTATCACATAGTGGTGTCTATTTAGTTAGATTAGACCTAAAACCATTCGGATTAGGTCAATTAATTTCGTTGATCCAAGGTAATTAACTCGTAAAGGTTTTGGGCTTAGGGTCAAGATTTGGGTAGCGAGCCTTCTTTATGATTTCTTGGGCCTTTATATAGGGTTTTTAAGTGAACTTTTTAGAATTATCTCTTAAACTTTTTGATTGGGCCTTAGGTTCACTTTTATAGGCTAAATTAGGCTTTTTTCACTATTGTATTGTAAAAACTTCAAGTTGGGCCTATAAGGGCTCCTCCAATTGCCTTTTTGAGCTTGTTAAGCTTCTAATTTACTTCTTTTTAATTCCCTTAAGCTACTAGTAAGATTCTTTTTAATGAATTCTGAGCTTGGTTTTCATCTTTTTTAATGAGATTTAGGCCTAACTTTCATCTAAGGCTCGAAGCCCAAATTTTTGTGTTTCTTTGGGCCTTAATTCATTATAGGCCTTTTAAATACTTTATTTTTAGTGAGTGTCCAAATCTAGTGGTTATTATTTATTAGGCTTTTTAATCAAGTTTTTAAAGTCCAAATCACATTTTAGGCTCCTTTAAGCTTCTAACCCAACTTGACCTTACTAAACTTTGTTAATTAAATCTTAAATCTAAATTATCATTAAGCTAATAAATGAAAAGTTATAGCATAGTCTAGTTTTAAGAAATGGCTTCCAAGATGGTCACATTAGGGCTTCCACCATCCTTCATGTAACTTCTCATTTTAGTGCACTTTATCTATCTCCAAACTAGGTTTTTCACTATAGGAAGTTAATATCATCAACAACTAAGTAATGGTCATGAAGAAAGCATCCACCACAAGGGGTGGCATGCAAAGAAAATTGGAGTTCTTTATATTTTCTCAACTTCTTTTCAATTTATCTAGATAAAACTATCCCATATACTTCTAGAATGTAAGTAACAAACTAGTTAAGTATATGAATGAATATGTGATTATATGGCTTTAAAATGACATGTACATGATTATAACATGTTTATCTAGTATTTCTAATCCTAAACTCTTAGAATATCATGAGCATAGCTTATGTGAATAAGAAACTTAAGTTAGGTGAGTTTTACCTTAGGCTAGTCTACATGAATTCTAACTTTTCCACTCAAAAACGAAGTTGAAACTTACTCCTTGGAAAGCAAATGTTTGTCAACAAGAAACTAAGGTGTGTTTGTGGTCTTTGGATGGTGATGGTTTTTGGTTTGATGGTGTATGGTGGTGGCAATTATAAAAGGCATTAAGGTGCATAGGGCAATTCGAGAGTGCCTCTTGGTTTTCCTTCCTTCTTCTTTTGATTTTTATTTAGGTTTGTAGAGAGGATTTCCTAGGGTTCTCTAAGAGTGAAAAATGGAGTCAAATGAGGGTTTTGAAGGGGTAAGATTGTAGATCAAGAATGTGGAATAAGGGGGGACAAGATATTACTTTAATTGGTTAAAAGGAAACAAAGATTAGGGAAGACTACTTTCTCCTTAACCCTTTACTTGATTTGCTAAAGATTTACACCAAAATATCCATATTTTCTAATTAGCCTTTTTGTCTTATCTCCTTAATTTATCTTATCCATTTCCCAATTAAGAAGACTAAGGTTGGTAGATGGATTAAAGGGTAATTAAGCTAATTAATCATTATTAAACTTAATTAAATAATTTAGGCCTAATTAAGGTTTTGCATTTTTATCACTTTAATTAAGTCTATTGACCTCTATTACTTCGTTTGTTAAAATCTTTTAGTATTCAAGATCGATTAGGGTTTTCGAGCAATTAGAGAAATTATTTGTGATTAGCGAATAATTTAGGGATATACTTAGGGTTTATTAGTTGAATTAGGGTTTTTTACCTCTAATTATGGTTTTATTCGGTCTACTGATGTTTTCCCATCATTTTAGGGTTTTTCGTATATTAGGGTTTTATGGTATGATTAGGGTTTTAGAGTTACTCTCTTTAGGGTTTTTCGACTTATTATTTAGGCTTTATAGCCTATTATTTTTTGTTCATCCATTTTATTTAGGATTTTTGTCATTTAGATTAGGGTTTTAGATGGTTCTTTAGGGTTTCGAGGTCATCTTAGAGTTTCTCACATGTTAAGGTTTTTTCTCAAGTTTTAAAGGTACATTTGTGATCCCAATATTAGTTTAGGGTTTTAAACACATCATTAGGGGTAAAATATTAATTTTATTAATTTATTATTATAATTGACTTTATTTAATTGATCGTTATTATTTTAAGACACCTCTATTCATTTATTATAGAGTTTATAAGATTTTACGAAATGCGAGTTGAGTGTGCTAATTCGAGGGTGCTCCTTACATTTAAAGTTTAATTTAAGGTTTCATGACTCTAAGATTTGAGGTTTAAGGTTTTTGTTCAATTCATATTTTTATTTTATGGTCACGTATACTTAGGTTTAGGGTCTTTGTACGCGATTAAGGTTTTTCAAATTTTATCTCTAGGGTTTTTGAGTTAGTTTTAAAGTTCCAATTTAAAATTTTATCTATTTTTATTTCTTTAGTCTAATTGAGCTTAAGGAATATCTATCAATTCTTCAAATTCAACTCTAAGTTCAAAACATGAAATTTGTAGGGTTTAAATATTCTCTTTGCATAAGTACCTTGGTTGTATTTTTCTTCTCGAGACTTCCTCCTCTCTTCTTCCTTTTTTTTTTTTTTTCTACTGTAAACTCCTCTATTCTTCACCAAAGCCTGGTCCTTCCATTAACCTTGTTTCATCTAGTGTGATTTGTAACCTATAAGTAAGTACAAATAACAAAAAAGATAAGGAA
This sequence comes from Lumnitzera littorea, assembly GCA_024138015.1. Lineage (NCBI taxonomy): Eukaryota > Viridiplantae > Streptophyta > Magnoliopsida > Myrtales > Combretaceae > Lumnitzera > Lumnitzera littorea. The sequence continues at coordinate 47,861,662 of JAMXBB010000010.1, read as the reverse complement.
TGAACTTAAGCCTAATATGCAGTGTCACACACAATATGCAAGCTACATAATAAACAAAACACATGAATACAATGCATAAAAAAAACATATACATTTAGTGCATTGAGAACATTAAAAATTAATTTAATCATCTTTAATTTAGTCTAACAAAGTAACATAAAGGTGTTCATGACCCCACCATGCTATATATATATATATATATATATATATATATATATATATATATATATACTACAATGTTGAGAACTATCACTCTGGGGGCCTAGCATCCATAAGTCATCCTAAATCTATCCCAAATCTTCCTTGTATACAACTTAACTAGGGACAATGTCACATACCTATCATCAAGGTAACCCATAAGGTTCTACCATTATGAGTCCTTAAGCCAAGCCACACACGCATGTACATGTACATACACACTCAACATGACATTTTATTGGCAATATAGTTAATCGGTTTCATTTTCTTTCCTAATCTAATAAGCACAACTAAGTAGCACATATCATGTACCTAAAAAGTTAATCGAATCAAATATAAAACTTCAATCTCACATCTTGACATCAAACATAATATACACAATTTAATATTAATCCTTGTATTTTACTTAAAGGTTTCTTGACGTGACTTAATTTCTAAACCCATTAATACCCTTAATAAGCTATAATATAGGTTAGTAATCAAGATTGGTCAAGAAAAGTGAGAAAAAACAATGAGAAATGAACAAACTAGAGGTACACAAGCATAAGACAACCATATTTGTGCTTATATATCTCTTTGATCAAATTTCCCAGGCTATACAACCATGTTTGAATATGCCCTCAACATGATCATGTATACTAGTCATATACCTTTCGAATAACATGTTCTTCTCCTAGCAAGTAACACTATTATATTTAGGTCATCTTGATGTATACAATGCTCAACACAATCATATCTAACAATCATGCATACTTTTAGTTAAGTATTCTCCTAATCACAAGGAACACGACCACAATGCGACCATATTGCTTAATCATGTACCTTACTTTATAGAGGCAAGAATTTAATCAAAGTTGATTCTTGATCTTCTACCATATTTTGGAGCATCATCTTGCTTAGCAACCATGACTAGATGGTTAGTTAATTTCAATTATTAAACTAGCATTCTCATCATAACAAAACCTAATACACATGATGTAAACCCTAAGAAACTTCAGTAACCCGAAAATGAAGCCAAATGAAAATGTCCTCAAATAGTCCTTAGAACCAACTAAACATAATAATAAAACCTTAAGTAAAAGAATGAAACCCTAAACGTTCAACCAAAACCCTAAATGAAATAAGCCCTAAAACCCTAGGATGATAATTGAACCCTAAATTGATCATAAAGCCCTAGTTAAATGATCAAATAGCTAAATGATAGTAATGAACACTAATAGTAAGTTTAAACCTAACGATAAAAGTGATAGATATCACTAAACAACTAAAACCCTAACTTTCAAGCTTGTATGCAAACCAAATTACTATAAATGAACATCAAACCCTAATTAAACCCTAAGCATATGTGTAAGTACTTAAAATTAACTAAAGTGTGTTATCTAAATTCGATAGAACCTTAAATGTATCCTAATTACACTTAGCTAGCCTAATTATGCCTAACTATTATCCATTACCTTAATCAAACCCTAATCCTTAACCAACTATCATTGCATCTTAATTAATACAAGTCAAACTTGATTATGTGCTACAAGATAACCTCTTAATTACATTTAAAACATCTTGTACCTTAAGGGTACAATATCTTCCCTAAATTGGAAATAAAGTAAGAGGCTATATGACCCACCTTTTAGCTAAGTCCTTTACTACTCAAAATACACACACTTTTTCCCCCCACTCTCTCTCTCTCTCCTTCATGCTAGCCATCCCCCTCTCCCTCACTCATTTTGTTTATTTTTACAAACCCTAAAACACTCTTAAAGGATCAAACCCTAAACTCCCTTCATTCTCTCCTTCGACCACCATACACACATCACCACCGCCACCACCACACTAAAGCCCCCACCACCAAGCCTCACACCACCCACATACATCCCCTTAGCCCTTTGATACATATACAAACTAAGCTCATAGCACACCTACACAAGGAGGTCATCCTTAACCTTACTCCGATAAGCTATAAGGTTAGTTTTTCTTATAGAATAGTGTTAGGAACTTGTATTTTCTTGGATGAACTTTACTTTATAGCATGGTTCTAAATGTTTTAAGGCGTTTCGTGAGGAACAAGTAAGGTTAGTAAAAGAAAAACATACTTTGATAAAGAGCTATAGCACTAGTAAGCATAATAATGTAGTGTAGTGTTGATTTTTGGTCTAGATCATTAGGAAGTATGATGAAACCTGCTATTAGGTTTGCGAATATGGATTGGTGAGTAAACACACGAACCTAATATCACACAAAAACCAATGGATGGGTTTGAGCTGCGAGATGTCCTGAAAAATAAATGGTAGTCAATGGTTTAGCAAATCCTACACATTAACTCTATGGATATGACGCACCATAGAACTACACATGGACTTAAGAGTCGCTGGATGTAAAACACCGGTTTGAGTGATAGGGTTGCTCGCATGATCCTTGCTAACAAGATTGATAAGAGCATATAGATGAGAGTTTTCCAAGAGAGACATCTCAAGGGTTTTTCATTAATGTTGTAAAATCTATCTAAAACCCTATATAAGTCTTCTATTTATACAAAGTGGTAAAGTTGTAAATAAAATAACTAAAGGATGCCCTAATGGCATTCCAATAATTATAAATAATACATGAAGACGACTTAAGGAAAATACAAGAAATGGGAAACCTAAATAACATAAGTAAAATAGACAGCTAAGTGGGATCTTTGAGTAAGGGCTAATGTTTTGGTTCCAAGGAGCTATAGGAGACTCGAGGGTTTTGATCTATCCTAACTTGAGCCTCTAGATGATCAACTTTAGTTCGGGGCTGATCCGATATGATTAGTGCCAACCTTGAATGGCTAGGTCGACATGGTAGTGGTCGAGCTAGCATAATAAAGGCCAACCTCACATGGTCAAGTTGAACTAACGTGGATGTGGCCGACTTGTTTAATATGACCTGATGTAGCCGAGATGATATGGTATAGTTGGGCAGCCTCGTCATGACCAAGCAATTTAGGCTGAACAAACTTGGTCAAGCAAATCTATCTCAATAAAGTAGAGTAGACCGATAGGATAAGATAGTCCTGTATAACTTATCAGAGTAGACCCAGTAGAATAGAATAGAGCCAACCACAACAGGACAGAAGACTTAGTAAAGCAAGGCACAAATAATGGGCTAAGATAGAACCTACAGAATACGTCGAGTCTTCCAATATTGCCATAGCTCATAGTTAAGTCTATGGGAGGGTTCAATTAGGGAAGAGCGAGGCGTACACAATATAATAGGGTAGACCCAATAGAGCAGGGCAAGCCATCCAACGCTAAATAGGTCACCTACCCACGTGAAGTTCGCGAGTAAACCTCCTATGTGATCCAAAACCTAGCGTAGCATTAGGTCGGTACCTAGAATCCTATCAAAACCCTTATTCCCTTTTACATGTTGCCTCTTACTTAACACCACAAGACTTTTCTACACATTTTTATGTCATGATTATAGTTATAGATGAGTAAGAATATAGGTTACTTAAGTAAAATCACCATAAAAACAAGTGATGCATGAAAATGGAAGAAATGACCCTAAGAATACTAACTGGCCACCACTTCCATGAACCAATCGAATTTGTGAAATTTGATTTATTAGCTTAATGACATGTTTATTTAGTGTTAAGTATCACTTAGGACTTAATTAATTAAGTTAAGTAAGCTAATGTGTAGCTAAGGCCCTAAACTAACTTAGTTAGTGATTAGAGGATTAAAAATAGTGTTAATAGCCACTAAAACTTTAATGTCTAAATCTATAAACCTAATAAAAGTGGGCTAAAATTAAGTCAAATATTCGGCTTAAGCCCAAAAAGACAAGCGGGTTTAGGCCCAATGCCCTAAAAGGTGATTTAGGCTCAAAAAGCTTAAAGAAACTAACTTTAGAGCCGATGTGGCTAAGTGATCAGATTGAACCTTAGGTTGAAGTTGAGAATAAGTTAATTAAGAAGCTCACTAAACCCAAGGACCTATCCAAGACACCTACCATAGGTCCCTTAGTGATTTAGAGCCTTAAACTTAGTAAAAAGGCCCATTTAGACCCATAAGAGTATCACCAAGGCCCACTTTAAAACTTTAGGTGTTGGGAAAAAAATTTCATTTAAAATACTTAAAAGAAAGCCTAAGTTATTAAGTATAAGGCCCAAAGTCAAAAACTAAGCTCAAGACCCAAAACTAGACCTAAATCCTATAGTAACCCAACTCACCATTTGGGTATACGACCTTGTAAGTCCTAAACTGCAAACTTACTAACCTATACTCCACCAAATGAAAAAACATTCAAAAACGATGAAAGTGACTATAAGATCATAGAGAACAGAATTAAAATGAAGAAAATAAGGCCGAATTACGAAAACAGCTAAATCAAGTTTAACGAGCAGTAAGCCTAATTAGCTAATGCAAATAGAATACTCATAAACCTTAATTATATTCTTTAGGTGAAAAGGATATTGAGTTAGATGTAGTTGAAGACTACTAGGACTATTGAGTATCATGGTTGAGTGAGTATATTGGCCCCCCTACTTTACTTGCTTTGTGCTTATAGCTAGTGAATTATCTAATTGTATCAGATAACTAAACTTATTGTATGTTGGGGCATATAGGATATTATATATGCTTATTATGATTGATCTTGCTTGAAAAATATCTTAAGTTATTACGAACATCTATGCTTGCTAAAGAGCACTAAGCTAAACTCAAGAGGAGGGGTGAATTAAGTTCTAAGGACAAATTGCAATTCTTTTTTTATATAAACAACTAAATGCAATAATAAGAGTAATCAAAGCAAAAACAATAAAACAATAATAAATGCGGAAATTAAAAGAGATAAGGATAAAGAAGATCAAGCCTAAATTTAATGTGGAGTTTAAACCACCCCCTACTCTCTATGAACACATAATGCCTCCAATCAAGGACTTCACACCACTTTATTGATTTCTCAATCCAAGCTCCAAGAGCTATACATACACAAACTTGATTACACAAGTTTCTCACTCACAATTCTCAGCACAAATCACAATCTCAACTCACAACACAAAACTTAATCTCAAAGATTATTGGTGTAATGCTTTTAACTCTCAATGCTTTGCAATTAATAGCTCACAAGCACTATACTTCAAATCTCTATAAATATTGACAAATTAGGATACAAGAGACAATGAGAACGATAAACAATAAGAACACAAAAGAATGTTGGAATATTGTAGCAAAAGATCAGTTCTCTACTGTCCTTGGTCAGGTTATTGAGCATTTATATCATCCCATTCAATTCTTCCCGTTATAGTGCATTAAATGCTCCAATGGCTAGTTATATCAGACTTACCAGCATGCTAATACCTTACACTACCGGCAAGCTGATAACAAAATACTCTACCAGCAAGCTAGCTCCTTCAGGCTAGTGAGCTTTTCTTTGTGTTTTTCAAGACTTTATACCGTTAGCATGGTTCTTCCTTGAGCCATCAACCCAATAAAACAAATATCACCTAAAAATTCTTTTAACATAAAACAAACAAATACTATTTGCATTCTAACTTCAAGATCATTTTATCACCACTTAAAAGATTAAATTTCTTGTAGAGATAATTGATATATTTAATCATTAAGTAAATTAACTAATCTTATTCAATTACCTCAATATAATTAAATAATACTTAGTTTAATCATCTACTTGTTTTATTCTCTTTAAAAACAATAAGTTTAGTTATATACTTTTTATTTTATTCTCATCAAAATCAATAAGTTTAATTATACAATTTTTGTTTTGTTCTCATCAAAATCAAATAATGAACTCTAGGTTCAACACTTGCTAGATTAAAACTCAGAATGTTGAGTATCTGAATATAATTGATTAGCCACCCATGAATCTAAGCTAATAAATATTTGACCCCTAACTAAAATCGAACATATGATGCATCTTATATCATGAAATCAAAGGCATCAGCATTACGCAATAGAACAAGAGATCATGCTTAGTTAGATCTGTGTTTCATATTGTATATTGAGATTTTTATAGTACAATGTATTTCACATGACATGTTCTTGCCTCAATCTTTAGGAACCACTCAACTCTAGGGAGTGCCGCCTTCTACTTGAGGTCGTACCGTATCTACTGCTAAAGGTGATATTATGAATAAGAGACTTCAAATTAGACATGGATACTTAGGTCCTGACATGTGTAAATACTTCTTAACTCGAGCAACGGTGGGCATTAAAACCATATTGTATACAGTTACTAGCCGACTATATATATTGTTGCATTGTATATACTTATACATGAATTCATACGCTTAGTTAATAACTTGTTTGATATTGTTTGTTAGTAAAGTAAGAAGTTTACTCACTAAGCAGTTGAGCTTACTCCCTTATAGTTTGTTATTCCAATAGGATCTTTAGCTAGAGTCGGGCAATAGGATGCCCAAGGTTAGTTGCACCAGCTTAGGGTTAATCAATATAAAGAAGATGAGAGCTTGAGTTAACAGTTTATTTATATTTGAACTCTCTATTTTCAATTATTAAGTATCCTTAGTTTATTAAGTAGCTTAGACTATTACTAATATCTTATCCCAGTATTGTATGACTATTATTAGGGGAAAACTATATATTCCCTCTTATTTATATTGATATTAGTTTTAATTGGATGTTACAATTTTAAATTATGTGCTCAACCATTACTTAAAGCTAATTACTAAGAGGAAGTTATAGTTACGAAATTCCTCATGTAGTACGCTAAAGGCCCTTAATCAAGGATAGTGCTTAATCTCAAATTTTCTCATATTATATGGTGGTACTGCCACGACTTGACCCTACCCCTACACCCCTCTGGTTGTGACACATTACACTAGAAGAAGTTCAAATGATTAGAATTTTCTATATACTCGAAATTAGGACATTTACTATCAACTACAAACTTGGAGATAGTATTGATTATAATTATTATTATTTTTTATTTTGTTATGATAATTTTTTGAAGTAACATTCTCATTTTCTTTTAACCAAAATGAGTTTAAGGAAAACAATTTCGTTGCATGTGGTTAATTATTTTATATTTATCAACAAACATTAAGAGATCTATAAGCCTTAAAAGGATCCCATTCTAGACAAACTTAAGCCTAGAATGAGTGCAAGGAAAATAATTCTATTGCATGTGCTTAATTATTTTATACTTATCGATTGAATACTTCCATGCACTCATTTTAGGCTTAAGTTTGTTAATCGTCAACTTTCTTTTATCACTTTTAATTGTTGGCAAAGAGTTTCTAACACATACATCCTAATACAAGTACACATAATAATAGGACCAATGAGTAACAACACATGATCAGACTCACCTAAGACAAGACTGACAATTCAACTAACTCAAACTTATGTAATAAGACTCGATACAACATGTCAATACGATTGGAAACACCCGACACACTCAACACAACCTAGACCGACCATGAAGGAAGAATGAAATTGTCAGTTTCACCTTTTGTGTATATGTGCTAATGTACATATAGTACTCTAATTGTACTTTAATCTATTATCCAATTTATTGCCATCATTATTACTTTAAGAATCAATAACCTTCATATTATTGATATGTACTACTCACTAAGAAGAGTTTAGTGAGACAATCTTATATAGGAAACCTTTGGTTGCCTTCCCACATGGTAGCATTTCCATCATTTATAGAAGTGATCAAGATAGATTCAATTAAGTTTAGCATTTTGGAAAGAATTTAAAATAAAAATTCAAGTTATGGTTTCAAATATTTATACGTATGCATATATATGCATAGATATTTTTGTCATAATAACAAGTAGATCAACTAAGACATGTCATAGTCGGATGAGGGATATTTTGATCAATCGCATGAGTTTATTCAATTTTCAATGCTACTTTTTTTCTCCTTATTTAGTTCCATGTATTGATTCTTATGGTTTCTTTTATAGGAGTTAGATTACTTTGTTACTTATTTATCTATTTGCAAATTTTTATGTTACATACTTTTATTTTTTATCACTTGTGACTTTTTTTAATTATAAATATAAATGTGTATGTGTTTACATGTATATACATACTATTTATATCTTAAGTTATTTTCATATAAATTGTTATAAGATGTCCCTTCAATTGTTTTCATTTAGGTGTTTTGGACTTAATCCTCAATTTTATAAGCATGACAATAGTTTTCATCAAAGGGGAGCATACTTCTCTTGATTTCACTTTACTCTTCCTTGTACCATCTTAAGGATTACTCTCTTAGGCTTTTTAAGTAAGGAAAGAGTAGAAAAAGAAAAGAAAATAGAAGGCATAACTTAAAGTAAGTAGTCTAGATATCAAAATCAAAATATTGTTGGAAAGGATATGAAAATACCGACTATAATTTTTTTAAACTAGTTTTAGCCTTTCCTCTTCTACGAAGTTTTCTACTCATTCCCACCTGGTGTGGATTGTAACCAAGAACAAATTAAGCAAGTCATTGGATGGGTTCAATCTTGCACAGGAAATAATAGCAAATGTCTGAAAGGACAAATACAAATGAAGAGTAAGCCAAAACCCACAAATAGCTCTAATGGATATGACGCACTAATGGGACTTCCAAGGACTCACAACACAACTTGACATGATGTACAAGATGGTCCGGTGAGGTTACTCGCCACCTAGCCTTGCTCAAGGGTTAAAATAAGTATAATGCTGAGAGTAAATAGGCAATGTTTATGTAAGGAAGGAAAATACTCAAGTGTATTAATAATAATCAATCTAATGTTTACAACTACAAGTTCAAGGGATATTTATACTTGAGAATTTAAGGTAACATGCCTAAAAGGGAAAAGACAAAAGGGGCATTTCCAAAGGAAGTAATGTACAAGATGCAAAAGGGCAAAAATGAATATTTAAGGAAAACAATAGTTGGTATAATGGATTTTATACATGATTCTATATATGTAGCGATGTTGTATTGGTGATGCTGTTGGAAGATGTGGACAAAATTATGATTAGCTTGCTTGTCTGAATAGGGGTGGCTTGGTCAGTCTAGAGTCTCTCTATCTCGACTTCTCGATAAAGGAGGTACCAAGTCATTGGTCAATTTAGGCACAAGTAAGTAATCTACAACTCAGCGTATTGCAAAGAGATGGGTAGTCATTTGGCTTAGCATAAAGAGTGACTCAACAAAGAAGTACTTGGCCTCAGCAGAAGTCGACTGGAGTAAAAGAATTCGCCTTGCCAGGCTTTCCAAGCCTTAGGCTTGGTTATGGGTCAAAGGCCTAGTAACCTGATTCCTATCACCACCTCTACCCACTTACCTCGTTGTTCACTATTCTATAGACCATATGGCTAATTTATAAGATTAATCAACCTAGCCATGATACTACTTAAGTTCTAATGCTATAAAACTTGAGATTCTATTGCTTATCCTATGTTACTATTAGGTAATGACACTTAAAGGCTTAGAACTTGTCTAACAAATTGTCAAATCATAAACAAGCCACTTATTACACATTTTATGTATAATGTCTCCAATTACATACATAAAGTGTAGCTTATCAGAGTCTTTCTATATTACAAACCACAAATAACATACTTATAGTTGGAGTCTATGAAGCTCCTATAGTAACTAGTTACAATTGATAACAAACCATCGGAACAATAGCACAATTATCACACTTAAAGAAGTATGATCTCCATGTACAACGATAGTAAATAAAGTATGCATAAACATACTAGCGTATCTCACACCAACTATTCCTCATAATGAATGTACTTAAGATCCTCATCTAGATCATAATAATTCATATCTTAGCTTGTCTTAAAGGTGAGAGCCAACTAATGAAGCACCTACAACTAAAAATAAGGTCTCTGATGGAATAAGCTAATGCCTGATACATAAAATACCTCAAATACATACTAATGCTACAAATCACATTCAATCACATGCTTCAATAGAAAGAGAAAATGATACACATTTAGCAATTTAATTATCTTTAATTTAGTAAGGCAACCATCACAATCTTAACATCTTAGAACTTAGGATAACTCATGACCTCGTATCACACACATATCTATATATAGTAATTATACAATGTTGGGTACTCCCTAATACCTTAGAGTCCATGAATTGTATTCTATAATCTACCTAAATCCCTTCTAAGTGCAAGTCCATTTAAGACAACGCACCATACAAGGATCATTAAGGTGCTACCTTAAGATCATTGGAGAGTCCCTTAATTCGAGCCACGTACACTCATTAAACTAAATTAATTAACTAAATATAATTATATTCATTGGTTTATCAAACTAAACAAGCATAAGTAATAAACACCGTATCCATGCGCTTTGAATTTCCATTGTATTGGAACTCAAAACGGTACAACTGTATAAACCTGATAACAGCACAAAACCTTGTTTCAAACCTTATCTCTAATTATCTCAACCATCCTCTCAACTCAAGCTCTGCTTACATCCCCCTTTATAACTCTCTTTAAGAACAAATGGAAAAAAACTTTGGTAAAAGCTCTTAAAACATGTTTGAGAACACTTGATAACAAGGTTGGAACACAATTTAAAATGGGAGATTTGTAAAAAAGAAGGTGAAAAGAAACTTAAAAGAACACAAGGAGGTACACAACAGTGACCATGGCTATGTAACTTACTACTAATATCACGGTAAGGAACATAGGCGTAATCTTGCCGATGATCCATACTGACCTCCCTTTTCCATGATCTAGATGGCCTAAACATGGCTATGTTCACCAACATGGTCATGAACATAGGCTATTCTTGCCCGTGTACCCTCCTGGTCTCAACAACATGTTTCTTTTGCTCAAAAACATCCTTCCAACTACGACCAGAACCTTTACGACCCTTGAAACTCAACTACAAAACCTCCTTTCCACTCTCTCCTTAAACCCTATGCATCTCTACAACACTCTAATGGAGCAACAAAAGAAACAAGATTCAGATAAAGGAACTTACTTTATTATCTTTTCTATGGCATAACTCCTTACTACAATAAGAACTCGATTCTTCTGCCTTTTACTTCTACCCTCTTTCGAAAACGTATCACAACTCTTGCTCTTGCATGTCCAGTTAAGGGATGGAGGAAGAAACTGCTAAGAGGAGGAAAATAACATAATGGAAGGAAAGAAAAGAAGGAAGGAGGGTAACAACAAGAAACTTCCTTAGAACCCACTTCACTATCGATCGTCTTCAACTATAACTATACACTATCCAATTTTTGGTGTTGGTTGTAATAAAGGGATGGAATTGTTATAAAAGGAAAATAATGCGTCATGGATAGGGAGAAATAAAAGAGCAAAGTAGAAAGGAACATATCCTTTCAATAGTTTTAAAAAGGAGGGTTTAAGATTTGAATGGGAAATTATCCTCTTCCCTTTGGTTTCTAAAATATTAACCATATATGCCAATGCTTATGATATTTAATTTATTATTAAGAAATTGGTTATTATGATGTAGATAACATTTAGGTTAAAGGTTATAGCTCACAATTCTTGAAGCACTTAATGTAAAAGATGGAAAGTAATATTAAAATGAGTAAATTTGGTAGCAACTGCTACAAACCAAGCAATATGGGTAAGGAACTGATATCAAGTAAGTGCACTTATCAATTTTAATATAACGGATGTGAGTCCGAGTCGATCCCTTAGAGACTTCGAGTACTAATATTAACCTTAGCTCTATTATCTAACCGGAAAATTGTGATGAGTTGAATAAATTAAAAATACTAAACTTAACAAACTGACCTAATTATGAGACTTGATTAAGCAATTTAGAAAGCGATAAAACTAAGAACGACTTCAATAAGGTAATAACGTATTTAGAAATTATTTTCCCTAGTGTTTAACATGTGACCGCTTAAAATATATTCAATTCAATTTCTATTATTCTTGATCGGAGGGATTCACAGTTAAAGTTAATACCTTTCTCAAGCATATTAACCCTAATTCTAAATTATTTACCAGAATCTCTTCACTTAGTAATATAATTTAGAATCGCATTAATGTATAATGAATTCCCACACAAACGAACAACAACTTTTTGAAAGAAACATATATCTTATCTCTAAGTACACATGTAATTCTCTCTAATTATGTAAAGATCTAATTACACATGTAATTTCTCAATCATCATGCATAATATCATAGATTGATATTCTAGAAATATCAATTAACAATTAAATAACATAATTGAATCAAGAAAAGATAAAAACTTTATTGAAAATTATCAATCTATCTAATAGTCACATGAAACCCTAGGTTCCATAATCCTAAATACAAGAGTCTTAAGCTATCATAATGAAACTAAAAATGAATTCCAACAAAACTAATAAATAAAACATGAAAAACCCCTTTTGTTGATGATAAATCTCTTCAATCTTGAAGTTGGGTGTTGCTTTCACCTTTTTCTTCTCCTTTTCTTCAAGTCTCTTCACTTTTTAATGTCCAATCCCCTGTGCAAAACCTTAGTATATCCTTTTATAATGTATTGTAAGGTTTCTGTTTTCATCACCAGACACGGCCTGGGACACAGTCGTGTCCCCAGGTCATGTAACTTTCTGACCTTAGCAAATTTTCCTGGATGGACACAACCTATGGACACAACTATGTCCTAGACTATGTAACTTCAAAACTTCATAACTCATTCATTTGAACTCCAAATTGAGTAAAACTTGATTCCTTTTCTTCGTTTTCAATCCAAGAACATGTTCGAACCTTGAAATCAAAATTTTACTCAATTAAGTATCAATTTCTTTAAAGAGGACCAAAGATGTAAGGGAAATACTATAAAATCACCATGTGAAATATATTTAAAATAAGAGTTATCAGGAACTTACTAACAAATTTAGGGCAAGCTAAGATGATGCTTGTAAAGAAATCAAAACATGAATCCAATCAATTAAAACCACAAAATCTAATGAAGATTGCATTTACTAATGAAGAAAGTTGAGAAAGGAAGAACAGAGTCAAAAGAGTTGTAGAATGAGAAAATGAAATTTATTATTCTCTTAACAAACATAACCTTACAAATTTTTGCATATATACTGTTAGTAATATCACTAAACTTTTACACCTAAGTCCAAAGGAATAGCACGACCCAAAAGACTAGTTCAATAGACGGGAGAACCCGCCAGATTTATGTGTCATACTTAGTTCATGCTACTTTCCTTTATAAGACTATAACATTACCACCTCCCTTTGAAGCCAATACCCATGTTACCCTACTTCAGACTGCCCATTTTGAGTAGCTTTCATTTTAGATGACTCATACTCTACTTCATTAGGTAGCCCTTTTTCCAAGTAGCCCTCTCTTAGTCACTCCTTTTTCAGGTTGAACCTTTCAAAAGGTTTACCTCTCCATAAGAGCACCAAATGTTGTAACCCAAGTCTAAACTCTTAAACTTAAGTGTTACACTTAGTCCATTGATAAGCTCTCAATTCACTATATTTATTTTTGTGATTTTCCTTGAAATTTTGGTTTATTTTAAGAAAATGATGCTCAATTGAATAAAAACTTGATTTTTAGGTTTTAGAATGTTCTCTAGAAGAAAATGAGAAAATAGAAATAAGTTTCACTCAATTTGAAGTTAAATTGAAAAAATTTTGAAGTTTGAAAGTGACATGAGCAACAACAAGGCTATGTTAGTTGCAGGGAAGATTTTTTAACAAAGAAGAACATTATACAAAAAGTGACACAACCTAGGAGACATAAGCATGTCCTAAGTTGTGTCAATAGCAAATTAAGCAAGATTTGGAAAAGATTCATGAAGATTTGTTGAATCTTTAGGACACAACTTTGTAGTGAAAAAGAAAAATTCACACATCTTATAAAAGGCATCCTTAGGAATTTTCATTACACTTTTTCATATGAATTTTAGAGAGACTTCAAGGGTAGACACACACAAGAGAGAGATACAGTCCAAAATTCAGGATTCAAGAGATTCTTTTATTTTTCATGACCTTTCCTTTATATGTTTTCACTAGATTTGATTTAAGATTATTCTTTTGCCATGAGTAACGCGTAATTTGATTGTGTATAAGTTTTATGGAAACTAGAATCGCTATGTAATGCTAAGTTTATCAAATCTAGTGAAAATCTTTATTTTCTTTGATTCTATTAAGTGTTCTTTTATTGCTTTAAATTGATATTTCCTAGGGTATTGACCTAATATTTGATATTATACAAGAAAATCAAAAAGTTACTTATATGATTAAATCTAAGCATAATAGATGAAGCTTATTGTAAGTTTAGAGATAAATTATAAAGTCTATCAAGATCTTAATTATTATGTTTGAGAAAATTCTTTGTTCTTTAATGCAATCTTTAATTATACTAATGAGAAGGGATTTTAATACATAATTCAAAGATTAGGATATTAATAGACTTAAAAATGTTATTAACTTTATTAGATAATTCTCCCAGTCAAAGAAATTAGTTATTAAATTAAATTATCTTTTGTAGAAGTTGTATGTGTAATTTTAAGGGAAGCAAGACCCAGATACATATTTGAATCTTGAGTTAATTTTCTAAATTAATTACTTTCTTGTTAATTTCTTTAGTTGAGTCTTAATTAATTGTTGCTTAGTTATTAGTAGTAATTTAGTGAACTTCTTGAATTCAAACTTCACTAGTTAAATAATAAAGAAATAGTTAGTATTAGTAATCATAGTCCTCATAAGAACGATATCCCTTTTTAATAGACTATACTATTGTCGATAGGTGCGCTTACCTTTTATCATCCTTGCTACTTTACCATGTAAGATTGTGTTGATGCTAAAAATTGGTCTTCCAATTTATATGGATACTTGTCAATTGAGATTCTACAAAAGAAAAAAGTTAAGCTAAGAGGGGTACTGAGGCAACTTCGACGTAGGTACTCCTACGCTTAAGACAATTTTAGAAATAAGGAAGAATAAATGAGAGCATGTAATGCTTAAGTGTCCAAAAGAAGCTTATAGTTTCCTTCCAAGCTCTATTTAAGTTAAAGGTTATCTTACCAACCTTCTTGAGCTGTCCAATTCCTTAAGTGTAAGGTTAAAAGAGATTAGAGGTACAAAAGGCACTGAACGTCAATAAGCAAGTTAGGTATAATTTAACTTAGATTGGTTTAGATCTTAAGGAAAAATCCTTATCAACATTTCCCCCCCAACTCTTCTTGATGGGTGCATTAAGGAGAGGAACAATGTCTCTTTGGAGTGATCATTTATATATAGATCTCTACTTCAGTATGGATAATAATCTCAAAATGTCTATCGTTTTTCAATTCCAAGTTATTTGCTCCATCCCTATTCATCAAGTGACAACATTTTCTATCGAAACCAACCTGCGTCAGGTGTAGCTTGTCGAGGAAGTTTTGCATCTACTCAAACGATGCTTCATATTTCTATTATGAAAAAAAAAAAAAAACGCATTGTAGTATCGAAGCCTACATGTGCTCTCACTATTGTGATTTAATGATAGATGTCAAATTTATGTTGGTTGTGCAAGATCGAACAACCGAAAATAATCTATAGCTATCCATGACATGGATCTTGAAGTTAATTTTTGAACTTCCCTTATCTTTTTATTCCTTCAATCCCAATTTTTCCTTTTCTTCCCTTTCTTTCGCATACTCCTGCTGCTACTTCATATCTATAACTTTTCTCATTGTTTCCTCCAATCTAGTGATTCTTGATTCCAATATAGCCTTCTAATTCCCATTTTCTTTTTCCATTAAGGTAGTCATGTCCTCTATGTAATCAAGCGACTCAACTTGTGCCCAAGAGCAACACATCCCCTTATGAAGAACAACCCACCAGTACAGCAGATGCAAATAACGACTACCTTTAGGATTTATTCGAAGTTACTAGCTTAGTTAGGGTTTGTGCCCTTAGGTCATGGAAAATTAGGAGGCTTCCATTTGATGAGTATCCCATGGATAATGGGGGCAAGACATAAGCCATCGTTCTATATCCTAATATTGAGTACAATTTGAGTCCCAATGGGGTTGGTAGTACATTGACCGAAGCAAAGTTCAATGAGCTAAACCTTAACTTCTAGTTTGGCCGCCTTGAAGTTAGAGGATAAAGAGACCTCAGCCACATAAGCATATTACCTCCATAGGCGACCGTAAGTTTGCTCTTTTCAAAAATTGTTTCAAGGTCAATCTCAAATTCCCTTTTTCTCTTTTCCAAAGGTCTAATTTTACATGCCACTACATTTGTCCTTCTATGTTGACCCTAAATTCTTACCGATTGATGGTTACTTTCGAATGCATTTACAAAGACCTAGAAGTTAGGGCCAGAGTTACTTTATTTCGTTACTTTTTTACCATTAAGAGGAGTAATGGGTGGTTTTATATTTGCACCTAGCCTTATAGGAAAATTTTAATAAGACTAGAATCCTCTATTCATAAGTGAAAACAAAAGTAGGCCGTGGTCAAGTCAGATTTCAATCTTGTTTTTTATACGATATGGAGCTACCTCATTAGATGAATTGACATCAAGAATTTATTGTCCAATGACAAGAAAGCTTACGATACCATCATGTAAGCTTACAACAACAAATGGTATCTTTAGGATGTGGACACCATCATAGACAAATATTCTTATGGTGCTCCAATTTTTTTGAGTGATGAAGTGAGGGCTCCTAAAAGTGCTATTACTACTCAGGGTGTAGTTAATAAGGGCATTACTAATGTCAAGAAAGGTAAAGGCTTCTCATGGTTCCATCATATTGAGTGGGCTTATAAGATGAGGGACCTTCACATCTATTTTAGGAGCTAAGTGGTCATCGTTGCCCGTACTCAACATGGCATCTACATGTTATTTTATTTTCATTCCAATATTTTTCCTACTTAATTTCCTTTTTCTTTTTGCAAAGATGCCACTAAAGGATCATAGTTTAAAAGACCTCTTTGCTTAGTTAAAAGCTAGCAAAGTACGTTCGAAAGAAGAAGTTAAGAGAGCTCTTGCGAAAGCACCTACTAAGTCTACACAACATCCACTACAATCAAGACTGTTGAAGATACCTAGTCACCAAAAGTTACTTGGAATAGCAAAGCCACAAATACCAGCAAGCCAAAAAAGCACCCAAATACCCACTATTGTCCTTTGTTGAAAAAGAACCCATCCAAAGGGAAAGACCTCGATGAAGGTCGAAAGAAAGATGATAGACTTAATGAGGGTTCTAAGGATCCGAAAAAACACCCAAGGAGGTTCCAGGAAGGAGAACAAAGAGGTCCTCCAATTTTTTCCCTTTTAGAAAGTTAATATCGTATATCACGCTCTAACCAATGGAAAGGTTGCCCTAAAGTTGAAAAGGGGTATTCATCTACCCAATGATGTCAATCCCCTCACCAATATTGTAAAATTCTATCAAAACTCTGGTTCTAAATACTTGTTACAACTTACCACTTCTAAGACTTATGATGTAAGTGCTCTTTATATTGCTTGCCTAAGAGGTCTCTACACTTTCTTCCTACCTTACTTTCGTTTTCCACAAATTTCTCAATGTGTAATGATGATCATCAAGTTTTAAAAGAGGAGAAGAAAGCCGTAAGACCCCCATCTTATATCCTTATGTCATTCCTTAATCCATTTTGATCTTTTTGAGTTTTATTTCTTTTACTTTCAGATTGCCAAAGATGCTAAAAATCATATTACTCATGTTAAGACCAAACATAAGAAGCTTCAAGAAAAGTAGGGGGTTAAAAAGGCAAAACTAGAGGAGGAAGTGAAAGGTTGGAACGAGAAGGTCAAAAAAGAGACCAAGTTGAAAGTAGAGAAGGAGGTTGGCTGAAGAGCAAAAAAAGAGCAGTCAACTTGTCTCCAACTTATAGGTAGCTCAAGGCAAGGTAGAAAACCTCAAGAGTAAGCACTTCGAAGAGATAGCCCACTTGTAGAACTCCTATGAGGAGCTGAAAATTAAGATTATGGATTTTGAAAAAGAATATGGTTTAAGCTACCATAAGCTTATGATAAGGCCTTTGAGGACATTCAAGATAGCTAAGAGTATATTAATCTTATGGCTTGAAAGATGTTGGATGGGGTAAATCTTGCCTAAGATGAAATTTTGATCCAACGCCCTAATTACAACTTGAGTTGTCTAGACTCCACTAAGTGAGGTCAAATAGAGGAGGTTCCAACTGCTCCTATTGGTGAAGATCAGGCAAATGGAGTCGAAGTGGTGGATTAACCGGTTGAAGGTACTGATACCCCAACGGCTACTCCTATTGATGCTTAAGATATTTCTAATACTCCTGAAGTCTTTGAGATTCCTACTCTAGGACCTCCCTTTAACTCACTTGTTGACCTCAAGCAAGTTCAAAATAGCTAACTTCTGTCTTAAATCAATCCATGAAGAATTGAAATTTTATTCTATTTCTTTTTATGTAGGTACGCTAACCTTTTATCCGATGTAAAGATTAACCCATTAACCCTTGCTAAAGCTTTCTGAAAGACTTATTTACCTTTTGCTTCTAGTCTTGAATTCAGATAGCACTTGCAAAGATTGTTTGATAGTTGAATGTTAACTTGAGTCTCTTAGCGATATATATTTTTTATACTTACTTTATGATCTTTGTAAGCCCTTCTAGTTAGTTGTTAAGTAATTTAGGGCCTTTATTCAACTTATTGTCCCTATTTATTATGGAACTATGTACATCATGTTCTCATTGGTCCATAGCTCAAAGCTTCTAGATAGTTTATTATCTATGTTATAGATTTTGAGTGTTCATGTTGATGGTAGCTCGCCATTTATTAATTTCGCCCATCATCAATTAATGACTTAGGGGTTCATAAGTAGCTTATCATCCTTTGTAAGGACTTATAGCTACTGGGCCTATCACCCTTAAAAGGGTTTAAGGATTTTGTATCTTGTCGTTCTTTATTTCTCAAACCTAGAGATTCATGGATATCCATTTCCTATTATCCATTGAACATAAGACTTAGGGATTTACGCTTTGTGATTGCTCGTTACCCTTTAGGCTTAGAGACTTTTTAGCCTTCCCTTCTTAAGGTTTGTTGGATGAAAATGATATGCACTACTTCTAATTTGTTAGGACCTTTATGGTAATGCATTGAGAATTATGATAAAGCAAAGCACAATATAAAGTTAAACAACATTGAATAAATAATCACTTCATTGCATAAACTATAGAAGAAAACTAAGGTTTGTTCACCAACTTTGACTACTTACAATACACATTAATGAAAACATAAGAAAGCATATAGGTCGGTAGACCATATTGACAATTTTAACAGCATAATCATAAACAACAAACAATTCTAACAAAACAAACAATCAACTTTCACAAGCCTACACAAACAAAATTGGAAAATCACATCTTCATCCATAGATTAATCATTCGAAGTAGAGCCTAAGTTTATCAACATTCCACTAACAAGGAATGGATTATCCATCAAGCCTCTATAGTCTATAAGTATGTCCATTTCCTATCACCTCCTTTACCCTTTTAAGGTCCTCCCATGCGAAGGTTAACTTTCCCTAATATTCTCTTGCTCCTAATGCCTCCAACTTTCTATAGACCAAATTGTCAAGTTGAAAATTCAATTTCTCTCTTTTCTTAGTGAAATTTATATTAAACCCAACTCGCTTAAGATAAATCTCTCAACTAAACTAAGAAAATGTTTTATTTAAAACAACTTTTGAAAAAGGAGTCCCCACCAGATTAGAATTAGGAAAAAAATAAAATTAGGGCCCATAGGTGAATATACCTTAATTTTAGCTACTAGCCCTAAGTTTTTCTAAAAAAATAGAAACTAGAAAATCTTGAGTTCTGAAACTAACTTATTAAAACATAAAGGTTTCCATAAAAGAAGTCCCCAAAATTACATAATGCGTTTTAAATAAATTTTCAAATAAATTAGGCTTTTTATTAAAAAAAAGGAAGGAAAAAAAACAAATTTCTTTTATTATTTTTGGCTACCTAAAGTGCCTATATACCTACAAAGCATGATCAAACCCATATAATTCTTAATATAAGAAAACTTTAGTTGGTTGGTTTATTTTATTTTCCAAAACCCTCTTTCCACTTTAGGTTTATAACATCTTATTAATTTTTTTTCTTAAAAAAAAAAAAGGTTTTTGGTCTACTTTTGCAAATTCCAAAAAAGAATCCAAAATTTTAAAAAAGGCCAATTTATTATTTTTCTATGAAAAATAATTTATTAAAAAAATTTGAATAGAAAAGCCCATCTTTATTTGAAAACATCTTTATCATAGCAAAACACACATAATTGACAAGACAACAAGATTATTTATCATGGAAAATTTAACAAACCAAAACCAAGCATGACAAGCTAATCATAAGCCAAACGTGATAATTTATCCACAAGTAAGCTCAATTAGTTATTAAGATTAGGAAACATGTCAAATTATTTATTGAAATCTAAAATAAACTCAATACGCCAAATATTTCATATCTACATGCTAATTACTTAACAACAAGCCATTTATTTTATGACGTCAACAAAAAAAAAAAATTTAAGAATTTTCGCTTTTTCTTTTTAAAAAGAAAGGCCTTTATTCATGAATTATTAAGAAAAGAAACAATAATAAACACATTATTAATTAATTAACAAAAATTATTAAATATTACAAAAACACCTCATTCAACTAAAATTATAACATTAAAAGGTTAAAAAGACAGTTTTTCTTTTTTCTACTTTTCAATTTTTTTATTTTTTTTTTCAAACAACATATGCATTTAAGTAAATGATTAAAAAACTTACTTATAGTAAGCAACGAACCAATGATCAATTCAAGTGGTTTCCAATCAGTTCTCGGGGTAAGGCCAATAGCTTTAAACTCCTAAGACACCCTTCTTCAAGGCCCCCACTTCAATTTTTAGAAAAGTTAATAACACGACTCCCAATTTCTCTAGAAACTTAGAGTTTGATATGAACAAGCCCTAAAATCACATTCAAAATTTTAAATTTGAATTAGTTAAATCCAACATAAAATTAAAACAAACCAACTATTGGCTTTGTTTTAGGATTTGTTTTAAGATGAATGTAGAATATTCCACTATTTTATCTCGAATCAATTTACTCTATAATAAGAGAAATCAAAGAGAGAGAGTGGTTCTAGCATTATGAACACCTATAAAGAGAAAAGAATTATTAAGAAACAATAACAAACACATTATTATTAATTAACAAAAATTATTAAATATTTCAAAAACACCTCATTCGAATAAAATCATAAAAACAAAAGATAAAAAATATAGCCTTTTATTTTTTCTATTTTTTTATTTCTTTTTATTTTTTTTTTTCGAACAACACATGCATTTAATTAAAGGATTAAAGAACTTACCAACAACAAGCAACGAATTGGTGACTAGTTTAGGTGATTTCAAACCAGCTCTCAGGGTAAGGTTGGTGACTTTGAACTCTTGAGATACCCTTCTTTAAGATCTTTACTTCAATTTCTAGAAAACCTAGCAACACAACTCCCAATTTCTCCAAAAACTTCAAGTTTTTACATTAACAAGCCCTAAAATCACATTCAAAATTTTACATTTGAATGAGATAAATCCAACATTAAATTGAAACAAACAAACTATTAGGCTTTGTTTTAAGATGAATGTAGAATATTCCACTATTTTATCCCAAATCGATTGCTTTATAATGAGAGAAATCAAAGAGAGAGTGTGGTTTAAGCATTATAAACACCTAGAGAAAGAAATATGAATTGCATCTAATCTGGTGATTTTCATATACTTAATAGTTGAATGAATGAGTGCTAAAGATCTATATTTATAGTGTTGAATCATGAATGCAGGCTAAGAAACATCCATGTAAGGAAAAGATTATATCTTTGATGATAATGGCAAACCCTGGTGTACATCTCAATTCTTACTATTTTTAGCCGAAATTGGGTACATTTTTTTATAAATTTTAGTAAAATAATGACTCATACAATATTACAAGATATTCTTGCATTAATGGATTGATTATCTCTTGGCATCTTGCAAAAGTATGCTTCAATTTGTCTAAATAAAACTCGAGTGCAAAATATTCATATCCATTAGTTGTCCAATTTTACCTTTTTTATTTCTCCAATTTCCTTTGATAAAAAATTGAAATTTGGACATACCCGATTAGTAAACTTCATAAGCTTTCATTTCCATATTTTTTTTAGAATTTTTTATGGCAAAAAGTGCATTGAAATAGGGTAAAAATTACCTGAATACACTTGTCATTTTTACGAAAAAAGAAGCATAAGCTTCCTATTAAAACATTCAATAATTAAGGAAGAAAAAGAAGTAAGAGGGTCAGAGGTTGACCTTAGTCAAATGCAGTGCCACATGGCATAAGAAGAGTGACACCATGTGGCATGTGGCACCCATTCATTCATCTACATAGCGGTAATGTGGTGATCCGACATTATGCCATGTGGCACTAAAAAAAATGGGTGCCTGACACCATCCTTGCTTTACGTGTGTCACAAATTATATGGGGACATGTGTTAGCTTATTTATTTTTTATTTTATTTCATTTTTTAAATTTTTTTCTTTTTCTCTCTTTTTTTTTTCTTTCTTGTCTGGGCACTATTGCTTCTAATCTTTTTCCAATCTTTTTCTTTTTTTAATCTTCGCAAATGATACCTTAGTAAATACTCGATCTCTAGGAATTTACACTTCTCTCTTCATCTCAATGTGGAGTCTAATAAATATTCATTCGAAATATTTTTTAATTTTTTTTAATTTGACCGAATTAGCATCTTGGTTTTTAGCCATGTTTGACTTTTATTAAAAAACTTCAAATGGCCATAAAATGTTCATTTTAACTCTGATTGAGGCATAGTTTGACGCCATAAACTTCTAAAAATATGAATTTCAAAATATTTCAAAATGAGTTAGCCAAACTTAAAGCAAAAAAATTAATTCTCGATAAAAACTCATTTTTACTTTAAATTCCTAATTTGGTTAAATCGCATATATTTATTTTAACTATAAAAGCCATCTTTGACCTTAAAAAATGATTTCCACCCTAAACCAACCCACGTGGACCACCATACGATACTTTTTTATGTCTTTTCAATTTTTTTGGATTTTTTTCTTCCTTTTTTCTTTTTTATTTTTATTTTTTACCCTTCAAGTCTCTTAGTATTTTTCATTTTTCCAATGTTCTAGTATTTTTCACATTTTCAATTTTTTTACATTTTCATATTTTGGATTTTCTAATGAGTAGGGTATTTGAAACTAGAGATGGAACTAGGGAAAGTCAAAATGGAGTGTCTGGTGTTGCTCCTCTTTGTGGTGAAATTTAGTGAAAACTTTATTGCAAAGACCAAAAAGAGACTCCATTTTTGCCCTCATAAGAGGAAGAGATTATGTTAAAAGTCGGTTGCGAATGGTAACATTTGAGAGACAAAATGGGCTACCTATAAATCGAGCCCTTTTGATAAGCTATTAATCGAAAGAGGTGGAAAGAGCTCCTCACTATCTATCTTAGTAAGACCCTTTGACAATACATTCTTTCCTAAAGGGGTGGAAAGAGCTTCTCATAGTCTATCTTAGCGAAACCCTTTGATAAGATATTCTATTCTAAAAGGAACAATAGTGCTAAGGCTATCTATGAATAGGGCTTCTCACGATCTATCTTAGTAAGACCCTTTAGCAAGATATCCTATTAAAAGATGGAAAGAGCTCTTTCTATCTTAACAAAACTCTTTACCGAGATATTATTCCTTAAAGAAGGTTGAGAGCATTGAGGGTATCTGAGAACAGGGCTCCTTATTGTCTATCTTAACAAAACCCTTTGATGAGATATCCTATTTAATGGAAATGACAGCACTAAGGCTATTTAAAAGGTGAAAAGAGCTCCTTGATATTTATCTTAAAAAAACCCTTTGATGAGATATTCTCTCCTAAAAAATGATGGTAATAGGGTTTCTTACGGCCTATCTTACATAACCTTTTTGATGAGATATCCTATTCGATAAAAAGGACAAAACTAAGGTTGTCTAAAGAGTAGAAAGAGCTCCTTGCAATCTATCTTAATGAAACCCTTTTAATGAAATAGTATTTCCTAAAGGGTGATAACCTTGAGGCTATTTGAGAGTGTTGCTCATTACGGTCTATCTTAATGAGACCCTTTGGTAAGATATCCTATCTAAACAAAATGATGGTGCTAAGCTTATCTAAGAGATGGAAAGAGGTCCTTACGGTTTATCTTAACGACACCCTTTAACGAGATGTTCTTTCTTAAAGGAAGATAACAATGAGGCTATCTAAGGGTAGGGCTCCTTATAGTCTATATTAATGAGACCCTTTGATGAGATATCCTATCTTAAAAGGCAATTAACAAGTCAAGGCTCTTATGAGATATCCTACCTTAAAAGGTGTTTAACTGGGCTCTTGTAAGATATCTTACCCCAAAAGGAATTTCATGGGTTAAGGTTCTAGGTTCTTTATGAGATATCCTACCCAAAAAGGTAGATAATTCCCTTATAGGCTAGCGACCTGAAATTTTAAAGAGGGCAGACAACACTCCTCTAAGCAGGCGATCTAGATACTTTTAAAAATAGGATAGTACTTTACTGAGCAGGTAATCTAGATATATTTTGAAATAGGATAGCGCTCCACCAAGCAAGTGATCCAAGTATTTTTGGAAGTAAAACAGTGCTCCACCAAGTAAGTGCTAATCACATTATGAGTGAGCTATTAACCAACTATTAAACTAAACCCTAATTGAATTAGAAGTTGTCAATTTCTAATCCATATTAGCCATTCATGAAATCAATTAGAATACATGAACAAGTTATATTATCCTAATCTACCCAATATTCCTAAAGCGAAACACAAGCTTTATGAACAAAATCAATAACCCACAACATATAAACATGAATGGAAACAACGAAACCACTATTACACAATCCAACCACTACATTGATTAACAATCTCATTAAGTTTAAAGGATGCATCAAGTTAAAAACAACATCCAAGCAAATATAAGTACAAAAATGGAAGGAAACAACCTAAAAATAGGAGTTCCATGTCCGAATCTATGCTTGAATGATGTTTCCCAAGTGTTGATAGTCAATTTTCGCACATCTAGCATACTCGTCCATTTGGCCACTAATATGATGAATATATTGAATCTCTCAACATGCCTCTGGAAAAATAAAACACGGCATTTCTGCTGAGTATCCTTAATTTGTTCCTTATTTGAATTCAAGCCTATGGTACAAACAGTTATCATAAGCATGATTATATTATATAACTACCTGCCCTCCCTACATATTAGGAAAGATGTCAAATTAAGAAACTTTTACGTATCTTAACAGATATTCTAACAACTGCCTTAGACATTACAGCTAGCTATAAATATGGGGAGAAAACTCCATAAGATTTCTCTCTCTCTTTAACACTTCATTAACATACCTTTTATACAAAGTCACCCTACCAACTTAGGCATCAAAGTGGCCGCATCAAATTGGCCCCAGTACCAAGCATCTTATTCTCTTTTGCAAGATTTTCCTTAATCCCAAAATTCACCAACAACACCAAGCATTCCCGAGTTGGATTCCCTTATTAAATTGTAAAAATGAAGCTAAAATAACCTAAAGTTTGAAA
Source organism: Lumnitzera littorea (assembly GCA_024138015.1). NCBI lineage: Eukaryota > Viridiplantae > Streptophyta > Magnoliopsida > Myrtales > Combretaceae > Lumnitzera > Lumnitzera littorea. The sequence goes on along the minus strand of JAMXBB010000010.1, from coordinate 47,835,889 downwards.
CCTTAGCAAATAGAATAGGGAAAAGTCAAATGAAAGAAGAAAGAAATGGAAAATGGGTCTATTCGATGAGCTACATTTTAGCAGCTTTTTATATCAAGAGGGTATCATCTTGACGATACTACTGGCATGACGATAGATACTGTCATGATAGTAGCTAGGACTACCATCAATACGGTATGGTTTACTCTTTACGATACTTGCGAAGGTTCTATTATAGACACTAGTTTAATGATAGCTAAGATTACCGTCAAGCCAATACTTCCTACTCCATGTCTTCGTCTTCTTCTTCTTCTTTTTTTTTTTTTAGGCTTCTCATGTGAGGGCTACCGTCATGGTATTCCCGAGACCTGTAAGATACATGGAAAAAAAATACTAAGTTTAAGATCCAAAATACTAAATCTTTTGTGCTAAATTGATCAAATCATAATTTTCATTTGCATAGTCGATTATATGTGATTTTTATAGTAGCTTAGTGCATTCAAATTCATTTTCACGTAAAATCACATACAATTTAGAGAAAATTATATACAATAAGTGTGGGATTTTTCACACTTATCACTTACCTCCAACTTTAAAAATTGCTTGTCCTTAAGCAAGCCAAAAACAATAACAGCACGTGAGGTAAGTTCAATTCTCCATTCATTACCTTAGTGAATTTTAGCTCACCCAAGCAAAACGAATGTTCACCAAGTTATGATCTATACATAAAAGAGCTCTTTGCAAGCAATTAATTGTTCATGAATTCTAGATATGGAGGATTAAGTACACCTAAGTACACATGCAAGAGAACTCATTAACTAATCTATGATTCATATAGTTAATCCACCCATTTAACTAAAGATTAGACAATCTAAGAAAAAGTAAGATGTCACAAAGTTGGAAAGACATGTTTACATTTTTATAGTTTGATCGATATGTATAAAGCCCTAATCCACCCCTTATGCCAATCATAATTTGGTGAAAATGACAAAATTGAGTCATTCTTTACTTAGATTTCCCAATAATTTTTTTCATTTTTTACTTTAGCTAATTACACTCATGCATCCCAAACTTATATTCAAAGGAGCTTTTTGTTCCTCACATTTTTCACAATATGGAATAAAGGCTCATGAACCGATCCAAGAATTATTCATTCAGGGAAATACGCCATGTGCTTATTAGGCACCCCAAATATCCACCTATTCTCTCTTTTATTTTTCTTTCTGTATATAATTTTTTTTTTGTTCGGTTTTGCCCCTAACTTCTTTTTTCTTTTTTTTTAGCCAATTTCATTCTACTTTTGGTTGTGAAATCTGTTAAAGACTAACTCAATTTTAGCATCTTTGTTAGCACTATAATTAGCCACTTGAGACATTGGAGAACATGATACATATCAATCAATAGTCTAAAATGCAATCCCCTAACTCACACCAACGACATCAACTTATTCTCAAATCATGAATCGAAATTTAAATGCAAGGTTAACTATCTAAACCAAAGATTACACCAATCAATTCTAAGGTAGTGTAAATGGCTCATTACAATTCCATCCCCATTCATATACAAAATAAGAATCCTTTGAAATTGCTTACTCTTCAATCTAAAACTTAAAGAGGAAAGTTTGAAAATTTATAGGTGATTTTTGACAAAACTTCAATAAACAAGTAACACAAATGTACAATGAAGCACAATGGTAGCAAATATATATATATTCTTTTAATGTGTATGGGATAATGAACAAAACCAACGAATGTCAACAATTCAAGACTCTAGCTTCAACCCCTTTGCTTCAATCCCAACTTCTAAAGATACTTTAACCCCCCAGCTTCAAACTAATAATATCTTTTTAGTTTAAGCACTAACACAAAATATAGAAGAAAAGGAAAGAACGGGATTGCCCTCGAGATTAAGCCAAGTTGCCATCTTCTAGTACTTATTAGCATACAAGTTCAATTTTTATTCATGTACATACTAGGGATCTGCAAAAAGGAAAAGGAAAAATCTCATAATACCTTATTTAACCAAAACTGAACAAAAGCGAAGTGAGCAAAAGATAAACTAACAACTAAGACAAATAAGGCCTAGTCTACAAAAGTTCCTAAGAACTGAAATTAGCACCATCCATTCCTCAACAACAGCACCAAAAACTTAGTATTGCATTTACCACTTCCATAAGTCTTGTACTAATTGGAAAAATTAGCTCCTTTTTAAAATAGTGGAATTAATATACAACTAATTGCTTAAGCTTGCAAATTTTGATAAAAACTAATGGAAACTGTGATAACTTTGGTAAGCATACCGGTCAATTAGTAGTATAAGGTGAGTTTTAAGGTCGTATTTCTCGAGGGAATGGTGTGATAGCTCTTAGCCATTTTAGTCCCCTTCATTCCTAAGCAAACTTAATAAAACTCAAATTTTATTTAACTAACACTAACAACTATCCTAAACTGATAAACTTTACATTTCTATTAAACTGCAATTACTAACTAACCTAAATATGCTACTTGGGAATTCCAACTCCGTGGAAAGATATAATTATGAACCAAAGGTTAAAACGTAACGACATAGTAGTTATGTTATTCCAACAATCTACATAATGAGTGAGCTATTAACTGGCTATTAGACTAAGCCAAAATTGAATTAGAAGTTGACAATTTCTAATCCATATTAGCCATTCATGAAATCGGTTAGAATGCATGAACAAGTTACATTATCCTAATCCACTTAATGTTCCTAAAGTGAAACATAAGCTCCATGAACAAAATCAATAACCTTCGACATACAAACACGAATGGAAACAACAAAACCAGCATTACATAATCCAACCACTACATTGATTCACAATCTCATTAAGTTCAAAGGATACATTGAGTTAAAAAAAAAATCCAAACAAATACAAGTACAAGAATGGAAAGGAACAACTTGAAAATAGGAGTTCCATGTTCGAATCCATGCTTGAATGATGTTTCCCTAAGCATCCCCGAGTTAGATTCCCTTATTAAATTGTAAAAATAAAGCAAAAAAAACCTAAAGTTTGAAACTCTAGCAGACAGAATAAGGAAAAGTCAAAGGAAAGAAGAAAGAAATGGAAAATGGGTATGTTCAGAGAGTTGCATTTTAGCAATGCTTTATATCAAGAGGGTACCTTCTTGATAGTACTATCAACATGATGGTAGATACCAACATGACGGTAGCTAGGACTACCATTAAAATGGTATGGTCTACTTTTTGCGATACTTATGAAGGTTATATTCTAGATGCTAGCTTGGCAATAGCTAAGATTACGGTCAAGCTAGTAGTTCTTACTCTATGTCTTCATCTTCTTCCTTTTTTTTTTTTTTTAGGCTTCTCGTGTAGGGGCTACCATCATTGTATCCCCAAGACCTACAAGATATATGAAAAAAAATACTATGTTTAGGAGCAAAATACTAAATCTTTTATGCTAAATTGATCAAATCATAATTTTCATTTACATAAATCAATTATATGTGATTTTTATACTAGCTTAGTGCATTCAAATTCATTTTCACACAAAATCACATACAATTTAGAGAAAATTATATATGATAAGTGTGGGATTTTTCACACTTATCAATAGGCGACGGTATTCTAACCTTGGAATGTAGTCCAATTCAAACTTCATGATCCAGGGCAAATGACTACAAGTTTTAGGTTGGGCCAATCATTAAAATGCAATCTTTAAAGCCCATGATGATCATTTACATGTTAGTAAAAACCCTTTTTTTCCTTTTTTTTTTTATTTTTCTAAAATGTAAAAGATAATTGAAGAAGGAAAACTATTTTGTAAGTGAGCTTGAAACCACAAAAGACCACTGGATAAAGGAAAGCACCCTTATAGGCTAGCTTAGAACCTTTAAGGATGATTCAAGAAGGAAAAGTGCTCCTATGAGCTGGCTTAGAACCACAAAAGACAATTGAAGAAGGGAAAGCACCCTTAGGGCTATCTTAAAACGACAAAAGGTGATTGAAGAAGAGAAAGTGCTCTAAGAGAAATGTAGAAAGTGAAAGCATCCTATAAGGTAACTTAAACCCTAAAGGAAACATAAGATGGAGTAGTGCTTTATATGTTGGCTAAGACCCTAAAAGATGACCAAGAAGAGAAAGTGTCGTATAGGCTAGCTTAAAATCCTAAAGGAAATGTAAGACAGGGTAACGCTCTATGAGCTAGCAAGGATCAAGATGAGAAAGCGCTTATGGGTTGGCTTAAAACCCTAAAAGTTGACTAAAGAAGGAAAATGCCCTATGGGCTAGCCTAAAACTTTTAAAGATGATTAAAGAAGGGAAAACACCCCATAAGCTAGCTTAAAGCCCAAAAATATTCGTGAAAAAGGGATACCACTTTAAGAGGTAGCTAAAACCCTTAAAGATGATTAAAGAAGGGAAAGAGCCTTTATGGGCTAGCTTAAAATCACAAAAGATGATTGAAGAAGGCAAAGCACTCTATGGGCTAGCTTAAAATCCTTAAAGACAATTAGAAGAAGGGAAAGCGCCCTATAGGCTAGCTCAAAACTTTAAAAAAATGATTAAGGATCCTTAAAAGATGGCTAAAGAAGGAAAGGTGCCTTATGAATTGGCTAAAAAACTTTAAAGACAATAGGAAAGGGGAAAGTTCCTTATAGGCTAGCTTAAAGCCTAAAAATATTCATGAAAGAGGGATAATGCTTTGGAACCTGGCTAAAATCCTAGCAAAAGCTATGGCTATTTGTAAATTACAAATTCTAAGGAAAGTGACAAACAAAGGAATGAAAGTTTTTTTTTCATTATTTTTTTTTATAATCACTAATTTGTTACTATCAACTACTAACGAAGAGTGTTAGTTTCTGAGGGGACAACTACTATTGACACATTGAGGGAGATGATTATTTACAACCAAGAGACAAAATAGAATTAATTTACTATACAAGCGAATGTGCTATCTTAAGGGAAGAAGTGACAACTGGAGATGCTAAAAAGGTAACTATTAAAAGGAGGAGACAAAAGTTCTAGTGATGATGGTGGTGACCTAATCTTAAGTCTCTAACTACTACGAAATTGAAGAGAGATAATTATTCACAACTTAAGAAAACACTAAAGGCTTTTTTTTTTTTTTTTTGCTTGAAAGTTTTTTTTAGCTTTTTATTTTTTTCAGTTTTCTTTTTGGTAAACAAACAGGTTGAACTAATTATAGGACATTTATATTTCACATATAAAGTATTTATAGAGTGATTTAATGGAGAAGAGATCTAATCACCATAGTTACAAACACAACTTATTTGACTAGTAACTTATAATGAAACTTATAGTTGACAACTAATAATAACATAAAAGAAAGAATTATTTACATAGAAACGATTACCTAATGGAAAAGATTGATTGTAAGGGTGACAAAAGGTTACAAATATTAGTGGCAAGAATACTTCAGATTTACAATATGATGAGTTGGAAAGCTTAGTAGAAAAAAGGTCACATGATATGTTACAAATTATCAAGCTAATGAATATTTTACGATTTATACACAATTCCTTTTTTATTTGTTTTAGTTTATAGTGAACTTAATGAGATTTTGTTTTCAAGTAGGTATGGATCTTATTATAGGGGTGATGACATAAGTTAAATCTTAATGGTTCAAGGATTGATTTACAAGCTCAAAATGTCTCCTAAATTAGTGACTATTTTGCAATATGGTAGGTTTAAGATAAAGATTATTTATAGGCTATAGGAAAAAAGATAGTAATATTTAGAAGAACCTAATTATCCAAAAAAAAAAAAAATTGTTTGCAAAGAGTCTTAAAAGAAATTTTACTACAAAGGTGTTTAAGTTAGGATTATCTAAGGGGAAAAGACTTAGATTGGAATTATTTCACAATGTGACTATTTAAGAAAAAATAACGTAGATACACATAAACAATGAATAAAAACTAAATAAATAAATCCCATAATGAATGAGAAGTATACAGATGTAAGCTAACAATTGAATAATAATGTGATAGTTGTAACCTTATTAATATGCAAAAGAAGTATAAAATGGCATGGACCCTTGATGGGGTTGCAACCTCTTTTTTTTTTTCTTCCAAAAGGAAAATTTTTTACAAAATAATTGGATATTAATGAATTTACAACTTTTGTTTATTTACAAAAGGCCATACTATTTTTCATTTGCAAGTTTATGAACATGAATGTAATTGAGGGGGTTCTAAAGGTTCCTAAGTTTCAAAAGGCTTTACTTGGATCACAGGCCCATTTGAAACATAAGGAGGTTAGTCAACTTGGCCCTAAATAGAAGTTACACCACATCACCTGAGACTTACACAATGCCTCCCCTCCTAGGTTCCTAGGATAGTTTAAGTTCAACCGCATCTAAACACAAATTTCATGATTTCCACATAAAATCCCCCCTTAAGACCTACTAGACCTTTTCATATTTCGAATTTCTCTACAACACTTAAAGAAGAGTTAGTACAAATATCTATGAGAAGAGAAAGGAAAATAATAAATAAACTCAAATAAGAAAGGATTAAGCCATGAAAAGGAAAAACCAATTATTATTTTTTCTTTTACAAAACCTGTAAACCTCACAAATTTCCTAAATAGAGGGTTGGAAGTTCATAAGATTTCTCGAAAGATACCTTTAGTGTTAGCAAGATAACTAACCTTAAACCCAAGAGACTACTCATAGAAAACCTGAACTCAAACTCCTAAAACCCTAAATGGCAATCCAAGCCCTAGTTTGACCCCTATACTCAAAAGCCCTAAAATCCTATAAACAAATGTCAATAACTAATGTTAACTCCTAAGGTCAACCTAATCTAATGAAACTATCCTCAAAACCCAATGGGAAAGAGATTGATTATTGCGAACCGTGACAAAAAATAGATAAGGTCGATTACTAGGTGGGTCCAAACTTGCAAAAAGCTTGAAGAATGATTAATGGGGAAAGTGTGAAAGGGTAAAATGAAGAATGAAACAGTAAACAAAACCCATGAACAACTTTAGAAGATATGATGCACCAATGGAAATTGCAAGGACTCACGGCATAATTCGATATAATGCATGAATCAGTTCATTAAGGTTACTCGCCACCTAATCTTACTTAAGGAAAAGAACAAGAGTGATACCGAAAGTAAACAAACGATGCTTACATAAGGAAGAAAAAGTACTCAAAGAGTGTATTATGAATGATCTTCATCTCCCTTACAAGTACAAGGATATTTATACCCATAAGTTAGGATAACTTGCCTAAAAAGGAAAAGACAAAAAGGGCATTTCCTAAGGAAATAATATACAAGATACAAAAGGGTAAAAATGAATATACAAGAAAAAATAACCATTAGTGCAACAAATTCCGCACATGATACTATACACGTGGTGATGTTACATTGGCGAGGTCGTTAGAAGATGTAGACAAAAAGTAAAGACAAATGGCTTATCCGAGCAAGGATAGCTTAGTCGGTTCGGACTCTCTCTTGACTTCCCAGCAAGGAAGATGCCAAGTAATTGGTCAGCTCAGCACTAAAGAGTAATCATCAACTCAGTATACTACAAAAAAATGGGCAATCATACAACTTGATACAAAGGGTAACTCAGCAAGGAAGTACTCGACCTCGATAAGGATTGGTTAGAACAAAAGGATTAGTCATGCTAGCCCCTCTAGTCCTCGAGCTTAACTATGGGTCAGAGGTCCGGTAGTCTAATTCCCATCATTCCCTTCAGGTTGTTTTGGATTTAGGATCAAATTTGAATGGTGTTCACTCAATTCTCCATCAAGGTTATACGGACTAAGGTTAGCAATGTTGAAGGCGTTAAAAACCCCATAGTCCTTGGACAATTCCAACCTATAAGTATTGTCATTGATCTTCTAAAGGATTCTAAAGGTCCTTCCACTCTTATAAATAATTTGTTCCTCCTCTTATTTAGGAGCCGCTCCTTGCTAAGGTGCAACCACACCAAGTCTCCCAGCTAAAATCGTTTAGCTGTTCTACCCTTAGTCTTTTCTCGCATTCTTTAAGTAGCTTAGTCGATGTGCTGAGTAACCTTATCATAGATGTGCTGAAGGAATTGTGCTCTAGCCATTGCGTCAGGGTCCTCTTGTATGGGTATTGGTACAGGGGCATGGTCGAAGGGCAACTCGGGATTGAACCCATAGACTACCTCGAAGGGGTTGGCTTAGTGGTGTTATGTACAGTTCGGTTATAGGTGAACTCAACCACTGGCAGGTAGACGTCCCAATCAACCAAGATCTTGCCTATGCAACTCAAAGTAGTGACCCTAAAGTATAATTAACCACCTCTGTTTAGCTATCAATTTAGAGGTGACATGAGGTATTGAAGAGTAATTTGGTTCTTAGTTGACACCATACGATTCTCTAGAAATGGCTTAAGAACTTTGGGTGTTTATCAAAGACTACACTTCTCAACACACCATGTATTTGCACAATCTCTTGTAAGAAAAGAGAAGCAATAGCTGAAGCAGTGCTAGTTTTGGTGTAGGGCACAAAGTGTGCCATCTTACTAAACTAATCTATGACTACCATTACAGAATCTTTGCCTTGAGCAGTTTATAGCAATCCGAAAACAATGTTCATGCTTAATTCAGTCCACGGCCTCATTGGAATAGGTAAGGGCATTGCTTTCCCTTGCTCAGCTTGGCACCTAGCCTTCTTACACATGGTACAACTTTCAATAACTCAGTGCACATCTTTCTTTATTCTCAGCTAAAAGAATCTGCCATTTATCAATTCATAGGTCCTCCTTTCCCTAAAATATCCGAAGAAACCTCTACTGTAGGTTTCCCTAACTAATAGCTCCCTTAGTGAACAAGTAAACATGCATAATTTTTCGCATCGAAACAAGTAGCCATTATAAACCCCACAAATCTGGCTTTCTAGGTATAAAATCAAACGCCCAAACTGTAGATGATTTCTTGAAGTCAATAGAGCTAGTGAGATTTAAAATCGATTAAAATTTCAATTCAAAACCTAAAGCAACTATGAAAAACCTAAAATTATCAATTGAACCTCTAATCGTATACAAAGACCTTAAAACCTTAAGTATATGTGACTGCAAAAATTAATCTCGAACCTCATCAAAACCCTAAGATAACAATCGAAGACTTAATTGCGTATGAATATATTAAACCTTAAATGTGTAAAAACACTAGAGATTGTACTCGAAAATAATAAAAACCCTAAAACTATAACTTTAAGGATATAAAAGCACTAATTCACCATAATTTACCCTAAAACCTTAATTGATAATATAACCTTAATTATACTAAATCATTAGTAAAAGATTAAAAATAACCTTCAATCATTCACAAATATTTATAATACTAAAGTAATCCTTTAAAAACTAAGATATTATATCATAAATCACATTCATCTTCTAATTATATAATTAGGTTAGTATTACATAGAGTTAAGAGTTTAGTTGATGCTCATATTACATATAGTAAACATTAATGCCCTAAATGACACTTTTCATAATAATTATACTAATAGCTTACCAAAGGATGTATATAGGATGTAAATACCTAAAGAAAGATTTCATTAGCTATTTTTACTAATCATTTTAATAAATCCCATATTTCCTTTCATTTCCTTAATTTTTCTCCTAATTTTCCCTAATTATTTCATTATGTACACTAAATGACATGTAATTTTGAAAAGTTGATCAAGTCAACACATGTTGACCAAGGTCAAAAGGTTGACTAAGTCAACATATGGAAAAGTCAACAAAGTGTCATTTTATACTAGAATCTTCTCTTTCTTTCTATTGATTTCTTTTCTTTTAGACTTTTTTCCCTTTTTTTCTCTTCCTTTGCCATCCACTCCTTTTCCCACTAAGGACCCCATTTGTCATCATTTATAAAACACAAAATACATAACACAAAACCCCTTTTCTTCTCCAATTTCCAAACCGTCACCTTCTTATCCCCCATTCTCTCAAACTTTTCAATTTTACTTCCATATTTCAACCACTTTACATCCACTAGATAAATTAATACCTCTCTTACATATTACAAAGAGCAAAAGGTATGTTATTATGTAATTTTTTTCTTATTTAGTAGTTAGATGTATAGGTTAGGTTAGTATAGGAAGTTTATGTGATATATACATATATGTTGTTGAAGGAATAAAGTTTCAATTTTTACGCTTAGAAGTAAAGGAATCCTTAGATAACTAGAAGAAGAACACATATACATATGCTTAAATATATGTATATAAGAGTATACTTGATAAATACATGTATGGGAACTCTTGTACATAAATAACCATTATGTACATAACCTAAAATGAGGTATATACTAGTTATATATATATATATATATATATATATATCTTACTAAATACACCCTTAAAATGTAAAAATATGAAATTTTTGAAGCATTCTTAAGAGGAAACATTAGGCACACGAAAATCATATAAAAATACGTATGTCACCGTATGTATATATAGTTATATGTACTAGTATAGGTATGAGTACACAAGTATACATACTAGTATGTTAGAAGTATAAGTATGTATATAATATGTGTAAAATATATAAATACATAAGGATAAGTATGCATATGTAATGGACGATATAAGCAAATGATAACCTAAGTAATGACCTAATCAATTGATGATATAAGCCATGACATAAGCAACTAAGGACATAAGCGATGGTGTAAGCGTAAGCTTATAAAATAATAAATTATAAGATTACATAAGAATATAACATATTTATGTATACATGTACTTAGGAGCCGAAAATTCTTTAAACCTTAATATACTTCCTAAATTGAATTACACCTAATTAAGTAGATAAATTAATAAATACCTAAGTAAAATCATCTAAGTGTAAGAATCTAATGGCTAATGAAATCATTAACTACTAAAATAGAACATAAAACTAGCTAATAGGAATAATTAAGTTTTAATAATTAAAATTTCAATAAATTTAGTCTATATCATAAAACATGGGTCTTAATGTCTAAAATGGACAACACCATTTGAACATGCATCTAAAAACGATGAAAAATGACTATAAGTTCGTAAATATTGGAATTAGAATGAAAAAGTTACTAAATACATAAAAGAAATCTCATAACTTATAAATATAAGAAAATAGTTACTATTAATTCTATTAAGTATGATAAACCCTATACACATCATACTTAGATTATATTGGGGGAACTAGACAAACTACAATAGACTTTTAGTTAACTAAGGAGTCTAACTTCCCAAAGTACTCATAAGTTTTACTATCTTTTAGGTGTTTCAATATCGAGTTTTAGAAACCCTAAAGCTTGGAGAACAAGCAATAATCCAGATAAGGGAGTTCTAATGACCTACTACTTGTTTGTGCATGTTACTTGGATGATACTTTGTTGCTTATTGTTGCCTGTATGTCTGAATGACTATTTTGCTTGTATGCCATCATCTGTATGATCACCTTTCTAATATGATAAATATAAATATCTGACCTAAATAACCGGTTCTATTCGTCACATGTCTATGACTCAATAAATGTATGGATGGAGAATGCTAACTTTGCAAAATTTTGAAAATGGTATTTTTGGAAAAAGCTTTTCTAATCTCAAACATATTTTGTACGATTTTGATAAGGGCCCGTAATGCTACAAATAATATTTTATCGTTAAGGCAAAGCTAACATGAGATCTCTAAATGATGGTGAGAGGGCTTGCTTTATTGTGCCTGTAAGGCTTTGGATAATTTTGATTGCAAGAGGACTCGCATGTTTGTACCGAGGGGCCTTAGATGGTGGATAATCCTAGTTTGGGATCACTCTATTTAGATTGGAACTCTTTGATTAGAACTCTTTTCTCGACTAGGGTAATAGTCAAGTATTGCCTAGAGGGGTGGTGCCCCTAAGCAGCCTTATGCAAATAAGCTAAGGTACCCTATACAAGTAAGTACAAAGAATAATCGAAGTGTAGACAACGTAATTCTACACCTTCCATAGTTTCGAACTCCTATGAATGTGTTGCTTATATTCATTTGGTATGTAGATAGCTTGCATGTGTGATAATAATGTATGATAACTTGCTTGAACAGTAATGGGGAGGAACAAACTCACTGAGCTGTTATATGCTTATTCCCCCTTAGTTTCTCTTACAGGTTTACTTGCTATGGGATTGAGATGAGTCTCAAGTGTCGAGTGCAAGATAAAGATATGTATATTAGTGATAGAAGTAGTAGAGTACTCTTTAGATGATATATAAACATCCTTTGTAGAAAATATTTATATGTTAGAACTTAATATAATTTAATTTTTCTTACAATTTTATAATGTTGGAATATCCTGTCTTATTATTTGGTAAGGGATACCGATTCTCTGCAGTTCTGAGAAACTATGGGTTATCGGACATTCATAGTTATTTATATTTTGTAATACATTAATTGATGAAAAAAAATCAACAACCTTAGCGATTAATCATCTAGAGTCTTGCAATCTCTAACTTGCAAGGCGATTTCTATATCATGGGTACACACGTGCTATGGAAATTTTAGGCAATCTTACTAGACGTCCTATAGGGTCCTGAAAGAGTGGTATTTGTAAACTCCTAAAATTTTCGATCTAACTTTTGAAATAGACTTGAGTATATTAGATAATTTAGGAGTTAACAAGGTTAATGAAAGTGAAAACCTTAAAAAAATTAATCAATCGCATAAGAAACTTTTCTACCTTAAATGTGTCTAAATGCTAAAGATTTCATTCAAAAGTGATAGAAACCCTAAAATGATCACCTTAAAGACATTTGTGCACTAAATCATCATGATATACCCTAAAACCCTAAATTGGTAATATAATCCTCGTATTTTGCTAAATCATTAGTAAAAGGTTAGAGACAACTTTTATTCATGCATATATGTTTTGAATCCTCAAGTAATCCTTTCAAAACTAAAATAGTGAATCATAGATTATATTTATCTTTTAAGTATATGATTAAGATAGTATTACATAGAGTTAGGGGTATAGTTGAAGATTAAGCTAAATGTAGTGAACCTTAATACCCTAATTAGTACTTTTCATATTAGTTACAATAAATAGTTTACTAAATGATATATATAGGCTATAAATACCTAAAGTAGGACCTCATCATCTATTTTTACTAATCAATTCACCAAATACCTCATTTCCTTAATTTTTCCCTTAATTTCCCTTAATTATGTACAAAATTACATATACTTAAGGAAAGTTGACCAAGGTCAAAGGGTTGACCAAGTCAACACATATTGACTAAAGTCAACAATTTGAAAAGTCAACAAAAGACACTAATGCATAAGGATAAAAAAATCTAAGCATCTAATGATTGCTTTTCTTTTCTTTTCTTTTGGTTTTTCTTTCTTCCCTTCCTTTTATTGCCGTCTATTCATCTTCCCTTCTAGTCCCCACCATTCTCCTTCTTCCATAAACAAAACAAATCAAAAAGAAACAAAACAAAAGCCCCCTCCATTGCCGTGAGCTTTCTTCTTCCCTTTCACCTTCAACACCTTCCTTTTTGTCTCCTTAATTCCAACACAAACTAAGGTATGTAATTAAGTTACTTTAGATTGCTTTATATTATTCATTAGTTAGGTAATTAGGTAGATTAGATGAGTAGACATGTGTTATGTGTGATCTTGAAGAAGAGAGCATAAAGTTCTCATCTTTAAATGTTTAAGAATCATGAAGAAGAAGAAAAGAATACATGAATATGTGCTCATAAGTATGTATACATAAGGGAATACCAAAAGAATACTTGTATGGGAATCTTTGTACATGGGTATTTACCATGTACATAACCTAAATTAAGATAAAACCTGACTATACATACCTATACTATACTAAATACACACTTAAAAACACAAAAGAATGAAATTAGAAAGATTTTTTTAAGAGGAAAATTAGGCATACGAAATTGTACAAAATACATATAAGACCGTATAGGTATGTGAGTTTGTATATAAGTATAAATACGGTATAAGTATATGTATAAGTATACTAGTATACATATAAGTAGAGGAAAGGTATAAGTATATATACATTATGTATAAGTGTACATAAGTGTACATAAAACACCTAATCATAAGATAAGACTTAGGTAAGCAAAAGATGATGCAAGTAATGATGTAATTAAAAGATGACATGAGCCATGACATAAGCAAATGGTGACATAAGCAATGACACAAGCAATTGGTGACATAAGCGAGATATAAACATAAGCTTATAAAATAAGAACATAAGTATGTACATGTACTTAAGATCCAAAACTTTAAATCCTAATAGACTTCCTAAATTGAATGAAACTTCATTAAGTACATGAATTAGTAATACTAATGTAAAATTTCCTAAGTATAAGAATCAAATAGCTAATTCAATCATTAAGTCCTAAACTAGGATACAAACATAAGCAATAAGAATAATTAAACTTCAATAAGATAAAATTTCAATAAATTTAGCCCATATTGTAAAACACGGGTCTTAATGTCCAAAACGGACATTACTGTGTGAACATGTGTCCGAAAATGATGAAAAACGACTATAAATTCATAAATATTGAAAATAGAATGAAAAAGTTACGTACGATTAGCAATTAGGTTTAATCAAATAAGGGCTGATAGTAATTTAAGTAGAATTAGGTATATAGATATCCAGAACCATTAGTTGAGTCAACTACTTCTTATCCTTGTTATCTCATAATGATCAGGTGATCCTGACGAGGGCGAGGATCTCCTGATCGGTTATTACGACTAGAGCGAGTCGTTATAGTCAAGTGAGTACTCTCGATGACTCTATACTTGTTTGTGCTTGTAGTTAATACACTTAAATTGAATATCAATAACTTGATGCATGGGCTTTCAAGATATGCGTGTACTTGATATTGATTGATTGTTGTAAAAAAATTGTTAAATACGATAATTGATGATTTGATGGTATGATTGATTTTTATATGATTTGGATGGTTTGCTGATATTGATTGATCGCCTTATAATCTGACCTAATTATATTTGGCTTATCTTAAATTAAAAAGGTCATGCATTATCCATGCATCGCATTACTTATTCCGGCCTTCACTTCATGCGGAGATAAAGAGAGGCCTTGCAAGGGTTGTTTATATATATTAATGTGTTTCTGTACAGTGCACTCGTACAACATGACCTTACCCGAACCTACGGGCTTACTAGGTGATGGAGACACCAACCGTATTGTTGAGGGTCGAGTCTAGAGATCTCCGCTGTAGGGTGTAAGTGTGGACTGCGAGGGCCACCTCACAGCTAGGCTTGGGATTTTGTATACTATTAGAAGACTTAGAAATGGAAATATATTTAATGAAATATGATATTCAAAATTATGGGTAAAAACCTAGGTGCTAAAGCCCAGTCGTGGTTGGTGCCGATGAATCTCCAACCCTTATCTCGGAGGGCATTAAAATTTGATATTATATGCAGTACCGATCAACTGCATATATTGTTTGGCATACTGTGTGTGCATGGACTCATATAGTTGTAACAATTTGTTTAATAACTTGTTTGCCAGTATGGTACGAGGGATAACTCACTAAGCTCTTGTAGCTTATTCCCCAATAGTCTTTTTTTTACAAGTTTACAGACGATGGGATTGGGATAAGTGTCAAGTGCTGAGTGCGAGATGAAGATATGTACATTAGTGTTAGAATTAGTTGAGATCTTTATAGGTAATACATAAACACTCTTTGTAGAAAATATTCACATATTAGAATTTAATATAATTTAATTCTTCTTGCAATTTTATAATGTTGGCATATCCTGTCCTATTATTTGGTAGGGGATACCGATTCTCTGCGGTTCTAAGGAACTATGGGATATCGGACATCCATAGTTATTTATAATTATATATTATGTCATATTACAATAAATTAATTACTTGAAAATCATTAATCTTAGTGATTTATTATTTAGAGTCTTGCAATCTCTGACTTGTAAGATGATTTTCATATCATGGGTGCACACATATTATGGAAATTTTAGGTAATCCTACTAAGCCCCCTTTAGGGTCCTGACTGTATCAAAGCTCTAGGTTGTCAGAGATAGGAAAAACCTACCAAATGGTAAGATGGGGTAGAACCTAGGTAGAATAGAATCAAAGATTTAAAAGACTTAGACACTAGATTATATACTATATCTAGTATCAACTATATGTATTATGTTTACATTCTAAGTATGTATACTCATTATCTGTTCAACTCCTCCCTAACTTAGATGTTGTTGGTACTATAACCTTAAAAAGTTTAGGATTGTAAGTTTGAAGTGCTATAACAAGGGTGTAAGGAATGAATGTTGAAGAGGAAATAAGAAGGAGATGTCTTTGACTGTGTTAAAGTAAGGAAAATTGTTTGTGTCAAAGATCAAGAGTGTAGGGATATCTTAATGTGATGGTATAGATGGAATTTGGAAATTGTGTTACTACAAATTTAATTTGGAGGTTGAATACTGTAGTGAGTTTAAAAATAGGAGGTAATGTTACTAGGATGTGAATTGTCCTATTGGATTGAACGATCATAATATGAAGAGGATGATTGTACAAAGTTTTAATGAATGATTGTCTTTGAGTGAAATACATAAGAATTATGTATAAGATGTACAACAGATGTAAGCAGTAAGTCATTAAAGTGATGTGAAGATAAGTCTTCCTAAATAAGTAACTAAAGATAAATATACATTGGAGATTCAACTTTAGACTTAGAAGTTTAGATATCTTAATTAAAGGCTTTGATTTCAAAGGATGGCAAGAGCAATTCAAATAGAGAAATCAAATGGTATGAGTGGAGATTTTAGGGAATGTTGTAATCATAAAATTGTAAATTTGAACGTTGATTGAATAGAATATTAAGAATGAACCATAAGTATTTATATTTAGAAAACAGAAGGTCGGAAGAATGTAAGGATGATTGAGTCAAATGATTGATGATTTAACTGAAAGAGTTGGATAAATAGTATTGACTTAAGAATATATTATGTTGACAGGGTTATCACTATTAACCTAATTTTGATCTACACTGGCATTGCAAAAATTAAAGAAGTAGAGTTGATTTGCTAGTATTATGGGAGTAATGGAATCATTCAAGGTGAAATTATCTGAGTTTATCAAGGTAAATAGATACTTTGAAGGCAGACCTAATGACCCAGTTGAGACAAAAGATTGGTTAGCACGGATTTGAACAAACCTTTCAAATCTATGAAATTCTAAAGGATTTAAAGGTAACTTATGGGACTTTTATGCTATACAAAGATACAAGGATATGGTAGAACTTTAAGAGTGAAACTATGTCTCAACCCATTACCTAGAAAGAATTTAAAGAAGAATTCTTGAAGGAATATATTCTGGAAATTCTACAAAAGAAACTTTAGGGAGACCTACTTCTTGTATGGAGAGAAAATCGAAGTATTAGTGAATATGAATGTGAGTTCTGATGATTAATGCATCTTACATACCTAGAATTAAGAAGTAGTGACCAATTTCGTATACAAGTGTTCCTAGTAGGATTAGATCAAGAGACTCTAGTCAAGTTGAAGGAATTTCAATTAAGGACTTATAATGAAGTGGTTGAAAAAGCAAGAGTGATAGAAAATGTAAGAAAAGAATTCTTAGAAGAGCAAAATGAAGAAAACGAGGAAATCTCTGAATTGGATAAGGAGTCAATCGATAATACTAATCAAAGTAGCAAGCGATCCGTTGAAGCATCAAGATTATAAGTAAGTGAACCAATCGTAAAGAAGCTACACCACATAAATTGCTAGAAATGCCACCAAGATCACTAGCTAAAAGCATGTCCTCGATTAAAAGGAAAATGTTCCTATTGTGGAAAAGTTAGACATAAAGTAAAATGGTGTTTTATAAGGAAGAGTGCTCTACCATGCAGTAAATATGGAAAGCACGGTCATACTATTACTGAATGCCATTGCAAGTGTGTAGCTTCAAAAGGAATCTAGTGACTTATGAAGAACTCTGGAGATTTGATGTAATCAGTACGAACAAATTATGTATATGAAATATGTTGTGTGAATCTATTAGGATATATATAGGTAGAAGTTGAGTACTGATATGAATTTTGTTGATTATATGTAAACTGGATACTTATGAATGATGAAAGAAGTTTTAGCAAGGAGTTATCTCGGTCAAGTGCTTGGATTAGGCTGAGTGGGATCAATTGATGTGTCATATCCAATTGGTAGTTGCTTAGATTTTGCTAACCCTTTTTACTTTCTTTTGGTTCTCATCCATTATGGTACTCCTTCGTGTGTACAACCTTAGAAGTACATCAGTTTCACTAATATCCAAGCACAGTTCCGAGAGAGAGTGTGTAAAGTTGTAATAAAGTTTTGTTCATATTTGTTATTAGTGGCTATTATATCCCTTCCGTAGCTGCTGCAGTATGTTCAAGTGAAATGAGTTTTGAAGTTGTAAATTGTGAAGTGGAGGTTTGTATATTAGTAAGTGTTGTTCCTATAGTTACTTTGTTTTACTTTATCTTTCACAGTGAAAACAAAGCAAGTTCATTCCTGCTATTTTTGAGTGAGTGTTGGGTGTTGAAGTTGTTAGAGTGTGTTAGTAAGGTTTTAGGTAGTAAGTAAAAGTGTTTATTGTGTATTGTGTTGTCAACTTATCTAAGAAGTATATACTATGTTAGATTCAAGTGTTCAAGGTGTTATTAGATACTTGAATAGTGGTGCTTATGCTGGCCAAGGTCAAAATGGTAGTAATACCCCTAAGTTAATCGATGATAAGCTTAACAAACCACTAATCTTGTTGAGAGTCTATTTACTGCAATGCAAGCCAACAGGCAGCAATCACAGGGTATACCTGATCATAACCCACTTGAGAATGTTCCTAAGAGATGATATGGCTAAGGTGGCCGAGCTAATCGTCCAGTTCAATCCCATTAAGCTAGAGGAGTTATAGATCGAGTTGCTAAATGGAGGCTAGAGTTAGAGGAGATTATGGAGGATATCAAGGATGTGGACCTAGAGAATGATGGAGAGGAAGAAGAAGAGGTCAAGTACTACCAAGCACAAGAGCGAGGATATCGAGCTCCTTGAAGACTTGATAATGTCAAGGTCTAAATCCCACCTTTCAGTAGAAGTGGAGATGTAAATGACTACTTAGAATAGAAAGAAAAGGTAGAGAAAGTATTTGACTTTTATGGGTATACAAATGTAGTTAAGGTTCGACTTACTACACTTAAATTTTCTAGATATGCTACCATATGGTGGAAGAATCTAAATGTGGCTAGAGCAAGAGATAAAAGATGGGGTATGCAAACTTGGTAAGAGATGAAGAGATTGTTGATAGGAAGATTTGTACTCGAAACCTACCTATACAACACGTTTGTAAAGTTGTAGAAACTTCGCCAAGGAAGCTAATTTGTCAATGACTATATGAGAGAATTTTAGATGCTAATGATATGGGCAGACATAAAGAGGCTCGCACAATATCGAAGTTCATTTTCAAACTCAAATATGAGATTCACAACATTATGGAAGTACAGAGGTTCCATACATTAGAGGAGGTCATTAAGGAAGCATAGAAGGTTGAAAAGCAAAGGAGAAATACTTTGAGCCGACCTAGGCTAAATTTTTCTAGAGCTCCTATTCCATGCTGACCTACTCATACTAAGCCGAGGAGACCCTCTTGAGTAGAGGAAAAATGTAACCAACCTAATTATAGTCGAGTAGGCTTGAAGAGCCAAGCTAATGATAGGCCAACTTAGAGGACATATGAGAAGGGAAAGACCTCTGGATGCGAGGTGAAATTCTTTAAATGCTTAGGTTTTAAGCACATAGCTGTTAAGTGTCTAAACCAATGAGCTATGGTGCTCTGAAGAGATACAGTGGATAGCACCAATAAAAGTGAGCTAGATGAGGAGAAGAATGCTAGATAAGTTGAAGCTGAAGAGGAAAAGGAGACTTATGCCTACGCTAACCAAGGAGAAGTGATGACACTGGTACTAAGATGAGCATTTAGCTCCTTATTGAGCTTCGAGGAAGACCAAAGGGAGAACTTGTTTCATACTAAGTATACAATTAAAGGACAATTGTGCACTATCATTATGGATGGAGGAAGCTGTACCAACGTTGTTAGACAATCCTTTATGCAGAAGTTGGGACTACTGACCTCTAAACACCTCTAACCTTACAAGCTACACTAGCTTCGTGATAAGGGTGCTCTATACATCACTAAATATATAACCATACCTTTTAGTGTTGGAAATGTATATAGGGATGAAGTGATGTGTGATGTTGTCTACATGGGGGCTTCTGTCATGACACGAAGGTGGCTTAGTCACAGCAAGAGCCATATATCATAAAAAAACTGTAGATTTGTTTCTTTTCTAATCAATGATCCTTCATACAACATATAAGGCTACTGCTATAACCAATTACTCAAGAGCATATAGGCAGAGATAATATCACAATATACTCATATTAATATAAATTTCACTAGTAACATCACTTTATAAGTAATACAATACTCTAAGTCTCAAAATATTAGTAAATATTCTACAGCAATGAAGAGTGTTACTAATCCTAACTACTACATAATATAAAACAAAATATTCAGAAACTCTACTAATAAATCACACTATTCATGTATTCACTCTACTCTCTCTACTGTCACACATAACCCAAAGTAATAAACTGACCTCAGGTATATCTCAGCCAAATATGATGAACAAGTCCTCCTACAACAAAAGTCTACAAAGGTGTTAGCTATTAAGTTTAGTAAGTTATTCCTCAATCATACAAACAAACAAGTTATTCAAACATTAATTTCAAGAATATGAATGTGTGATCAAATAGAATACCACACAAATATATACAATTAATCAGATACTATATGTAACTCAGATTTAATTCCCTTTGAAGTAAGGGTTAGAGATTACATAGCACTAATCAAATCCGATATGTACTTAAACTTATCCACTCATGAAATTCCATGTTTCATATTCAAGTGAAAACAATCTTTTAAATTTTGGCTTAAAACTAAGTTCCAAGCATAATTATGAGTAAGCCACCACAGTCCACACTTACTCCTAAACGAAAGCCTCTAGACTCGACCCTTAGCCAGGCAGTTGGTACCCCCAACGCTTAGTAATCTTGTTGGCTAATGTAATGTCATATTATACATGCACATCGTACTAAAACACTATAATTCATAATTTAATCAACCCCCATATAACCTCTTGCTACATCTATGTGATGTGATAGCTAGAATAGTTATAATGTAATACATGTTTATTCATGATCTAGTTTAATTTAATAAAATCAAATATAATTAAGTCCAATTATTAGATGACCAACAATATCATAGACAATCAGATTTCTACAGAATCTACCATACAACAAACAATTCATTATTATAATTTAGAGTAATTTCATGATATAGCAATCACATGCATATCCCAACCCCACACGTCAATCAATTATCAATAATAGTTAAATATTCCTAATTACAAACATAAGCAAATATAGAATCATCAAGAGTACTTACTTACGCTATAATAGAGGTCAGGAATCGTAGTAATTGGTAGAGAGATCCGTACCCTCATCGAGATCACTTGATAATTATGAAATGAAAAAGATAATGAGCATCTAAGTGAATTAGCTAATCAATGTAATTATTTATCTAAATCTGCTTAAGTTTTCTACTTAATTTCCTAATTTGAGCTTTTTCATTAATCACGTGTAACTTTTTCTTTCTAACTTTAATGTTTATGAACTTATGGTCAGTTTTTATTATTTTCAAACGTACTTTCACATAACAGAATTCATTTTGGTTATTCAAACCCACATTTTTTTTTTTTGTTATGGGCCCAAAATGTTACAAATTTAATTATTTTTACCCAAATAACTTTATTTTTCGATTTTGAGCTTTTCTTTTTTATTTTATGATTTACTTAATATCTAAATTTTATATTTTTAACATATTTTATTTTTGAGTCCATTTTACATTAGTTTCTTTATTTTTCCATTTTAGGCTTAATTTTACCAATTATACTAATTTTGTTGTTAGTATAATTTCCTAATTAATTAATTATTATTATCTTCTAATTATGTTTATAATTTGAGGTTTTATCAAAAATTTTTGGGAGATACTGATGTGGCAATTTCTCATTTGTCCATGTGGCATATTTGTTATTTCTTCTAATTGTTATATTTGTCTAATTTTGTAATATTAATATATATACATATATATTATAATTTACCAAATATTGTAATTAATTCCTAATTTTCCTCTTATAAGTCACGATTTACATATATCTATATCTATATATATATATATA
>JAMXBB010000010.1:47211034-47810707 GCA_024138015.1 Lumnitzera littorea | reverse complement strand
ATATAAGGTTATACACAATTATATAATCGTATTCTTAATCTTATTAATTTTATAAATTAATTGGTTACTCTTTACGTTTATTAGTATTTAGGAATTATCTTTAGTCATTTGTTAGCAATTTTACATGATTAAGCGTATCATTAGATAATTGTACCTAATTAGGGTTTTTATCATCGTAAGAATGGATTTGTATATTTATAAGCTTAAAGTTTTAGTTCTAGGATTTTTATCATATTTAGGTTCAATATCTAATATTTACACATATATAGGTTTAGGGTTTTTTATACATAATTAGAGTTTCAATCAATATTTTTAAAATTTTTTTCTCATTAGAATAGTTTAAGGTTTATAATTTAGTAAAGTTTTTAGTTTATTTAGCTTTGTCAACTCACAAAGTTATCTAAGACATTTGGATTCAGTTTAGGGTTTAAACTATAAATTTATAGGGTTTACAACTTTACACTTGTTACTTAGATAACCTTACTTATTCGACCGATGTGTTACTCTTGACAAATAGAAGAACACCTATTCCTTTGTCAAAGATGGAAAGAAGATCGTATTATAACCTATGACACAAACCTAGGTTAGCAAGACTCATAACCAGCTTACTCAAGCTAGCAAGAAGAAACCAATGAGCCAAAGGGAGCTCTAAGCTACTGAGAAAGTTAATGAGCCGATGTTTTTATTGATCAAAAGATTATTAGAGATGAGAAATCTGGAAAATGTTTCTAATGAGAACCAATGATTAATTGATGAATTTTCTAACCTATTTCCCAAAGAGTTACCTAAAAGCCTACCCCCAATCTAAGACATAGAACACTATATTAATCTGTAGCCTGATGCAGCCTTACCAAACCGACCTACCTATAAAATGAATCCTAAGTAGGTTGCTAAGCTAAAAAGGCAAGTGGATGAGTTGATAGAATGAGGATATGTGAGGGAAAGCATGAGTCTTTGTATTGTACTAACTCTGTTGTACTTCTAAATATTCTACCAATTGTCTTTCCGTGCTCTTTTCTTATAAGTATGCAATGAAAATCCTTTCTTCCTAGCTGAGCAAACCTATGAAAGTCAGCTTTGGATAACTTATTGTAGCATAATTTTCCATCCTTAAAATCTTTGCTAATTGCTATACTTCAAAGTTAGATGTAAGCTCTTTAAGCAACTGCAAGTATTAGATCATGTGCTCATCCTTTGCCACATTGTCACCTTTAAATTGATTAACAATTAACGAGGAATCAAAATAAATATCTAGATGCCTGGCTTTGACCTCTATTGTTAACTTCATCTTTACCAAACATGCTTCATATTCTAACTATAGTGACCCTAGGAAGGGCCTAGTAATATTGCCTACAATTTCCATATCACGTGTGCACCCATGATAAGAAAATCGCCTTACAAGTAAAAAATTGCAAGACTCTAAATAGTTATTTACTTCAATTTTAGTTCATTGACTCATTATATAATATAAATAATTATGGATATCCATTTTTCCACAATTCCTCAGAACCGTAGAGAATCGGTATCCCCTACCAAAATAATGAAATAAGATAGACAATTTTAGAAAATTCTAAACTTACTAAAGATAGTAAACTTAAATGAGACATTAGTCATTTTTCAGAGTATTCCAAATTAACTACATAAGCTTTTCATCATACTGATTCAATAGTAGCACTCTGCACTCGATTCCTATCTCCTTTCCCAACTATCAATCAACCTGCAAGGAAAAGAACTATTGGGGGTAAGCTTATGCTTAGTGAGATAATTACCCTCATTAATACCGCATGGCAAAATTTATTAGATGCACAATCATATGAATACATGAACAATCAGTATGCCAAGCAACGTATGCAGTAGCCTAGGAACTGCATACGACTCAAAATTACGCCCCCTGAAGTCGGGGTCTGGAGATAATTAACCGACCCAAACCAAAATTCGAGTTTTAGACCTTGGGTTTTAATTCAAAACAAAACTAAGTATATATCTACATATATATACTTTCACTACCGAGTAATAAATCATATTTTCAAAATCCCAAGTCTAGTGGTATGGTGGCCTCCACAATCCACAAACACACGCCCTAAGCAGAAGCCACAAGACTCGGCCCCTCGTCGACGGTTGGCGTCTCCCGGTGCCTAGTAAGCCCATCAACTTAAGACAGAGACTCAATATATATGATAACATAGCTAGTATCCAATCCTGCAGGAAACTCGTATTCCTGTGAGTCCCTTCCCATCTTCTGCGTGAAGCAGCAGTCGATGTTATCCGTATGCAATATGCGGTATGCATGATTCATTTTGATTTCTTAATCGTATAAGTGATTAATTCGATTTTTAGGGTGATCAGACAATTTCATTCCATACAATTCACATGTATATATAATGCAAACAATTCCCATTATTATTTATAATTTTCAAGTCATTGCATTTATCCAAAAATTCATACACATGCATTTCCCATATCCCACAAGCATCCAAATTTATATATATAAGTTTATGTGCATCTATTCTACAAGCAAAATCAAGTAAAGAGTCATCAGGAATTTACTCACTCAGCCATGCGGATCAATCAAAATAATCCGAGATAGGTCGTCTCCCCAAAGCTAGGTCCCCTAGACATCGCAAATACGATATTATAAGAATTTGAATTAAAACCTAGAAAACTAAGCTAAAACCCTTTAAGTTATACTTTGGACTTGGTTTCATAATTTTTCCCGGTTTTACTTAAAAGTTCAATCACGTATAACTTTCTCGTTTTAAATCCGATTTTTATGATCTTATAGTCAATCTTCATCGTTTTCGAGTGTACTTTAACGTGCTAAGGTTAGATTTTTGAAATGAGGCATACAATTCTGTCCATAGGTCAGAACAGTAGTATTCCTCATGTATTGGAGTGCTTTTGGGCCTTGTTTGGTAAATAGGCTTTTTAATAACTTAAGAAATTCTTTAGGCTTGGTCTTAAGATTTTATCCTAGAATTAAAATATTCCTTGAGATCAAATTGACAACTTTGATTTATATTCCTAAGGCTAACAACCACTTCATGAGCCCTTTAGTAGACTTAAGTTGTCAAATAGACTTGTTTTTTGTTCAAACTAAAGTTAGTGACTTTGGTGGGCTTATGGGGCCTTAGGTAGATTTCTTATGGGCTTCAAAACAACCTCTTTTGATAATTTAAGGTGCTGGTCAGAATTTCATTAAAGGCCCAACTTGGAGTTCTAAGCTTGTTTTGAGAGTTTTAGGCTCGGTTTTGAGTTTTAGGCTTTGTATGCTTACCATTCTTGCTTTGGTTTATCTTTTCACTTTGTTCATTCACTTTTATCATATTTTTAAGCTTCTTTTTCCCACGTTCCAAATCTATTCATGATGTTTCCAAGGGGTCCTTACTTGGTTTCTCAACTTGTTTCATCATTTCCTTAAGTTTAGGTGATAGATTATGCACTTAACTACTTGTGTTCACATCTTAACTTAACTTTTCTTCCATAAGATGATTCTTTAACTTATGTTCCACACAAAGAAATAGAAGATCTTATATTTAATACAACTCCCATATCATAGCTCATGTCATACAAAATTGGTTTCTTCATAAAACTTCAAGTGATAGATTTTTCCTTAACTTAAGTCTAGATTTGAGCATGTTTAACTTGATGGAAACAAAATCAACACCCAAATGACTATGGAACCCTCATGTCCAGCATGCTCATCCTCCATTAAAGTTCTCATTTCAAGATTTTCTTAACTTAAAATCTTCCATTCAAAGCATTAAACAAATGTCTTTACAAAACACCAACTTTACATGCTCATGTTTCAACTTCATGTAAGGATTTCATGGTTTGTTTCTTAAAACGATTTTTGGTGTTATAACAACTTAAACCTTACTTATATCTTCAAGAAATCAAAGTCTCCTAATCATAAACACTAACCCACAAATCACAAGAAACACTTACTCATCCTTAAAGCAAAATATGGTGATTGTGCACAAAGGTTCCACTTAAGCTCTTAACTTTGCTTCCTCCTTTTTGCCACCTTTTGGAACCCGAATCTTTTGGTCTCTTGGAATGAGGTTTGTGGAAGGTTCTAATGGTCTTAAAAGATCTTAGATGGTGAAAGAAAATGACACAAGAATAAGAAGAGAAATTGCCATGAGTATGGAAGCAAAAATGGTGGCGGCAATGTTGGGAATTTGTGGAGTTTTATTTCTTCTTTTGATTTGTGTGTGAGAGAAAAGGAAGTGAAAATGAGAGTGAAAGAGGGAGATAGTGGTAGATTTTGAATGAGGAAAGAAGCGTGTGCAAGAAGCTTTAATTGATTCTTTTGTAGCTTACATAAAAGTCAACAATTGCAACTATTGATGATGTAAGCATTAAGGGGTAAATAGTGATGTGTAAGAGAAAGTGATTGATGGTTGAAAGACAAGAGCATGGCCCCCCTTTCTCCTTTGTCCAAATCTGCCATTTAAAGTCTTTTTGGGCCATGGAGTGGTCTTGTCTCATTTATTAAAGTTAAACATATGAAATCTTCTGAAAAATTGTCCATATGTAATATAAGTGAAGGGGTGATAAGGAAATTGTCTTATCACTAGATTTTGATAAGTTATCAATTGATAAATGATTCCAACTCTCAATTGATAAGTTATCTAAGGTGATTGGTTGGTCTACTTATTTATGTGTAAAGCTTATACATGAAGATAAGGGCATGGCCTTATAGGAAATTGTTTTAGGGTTTTTATCTCGCATTGTTTTATAATTTATGCTTTGATTTTTATAAAATTGTGAAATTTTCTAAAAGTTGAATGAAATTATTCAAATTAAATTATCGATTAATTACTTAGAGTTAAAATTCCTTAATTGTTTTAAGGTTTAGGGTTTCAAATGACTTTAGAGCTTACAGTTCTTTAAGCTTGGGTTTTATCGACAATTGGCTTTTGAATTGGAAAAATTTAATTCGTTTTTAAATATAAACTTAAGTTTTTGGTTTAGTTGGTCTTTGGGAATATTCAGAAAGTACTCTTAATCAAGTCTTAGGCCCACTAAAAATAGGGTTTACACTAACTCATTATTAGTGGCTAGGAATCAAAACCTTAGAGCATAAGAAATTCACGCTCTCATCAACCCTTTCAATATTAGGCCTACCCTACTTCCCTTACATGTGAATGATCCATTAACATATAACATTAGAGTAAGCTCTTAGCTTTATGTAAAAAGTGTTTCACTCCCAGTAAATTCAGCATAAAATCTACCAAAATTTGAGCCTTATTGGCCTCTCTGAGTCTATGTTAGATCCCTAAAGCATTAAGTTCTAGAGCATACCTAACCATTCGCCTTGAGGTATCTGGCTTTTATAGAGTTCGTTTTAGGAGTTGATCAGTTAAGACTATGACTTGATGAGCCTCAAGGCAAGGCTTAAGCTTCTTAGCTACAACAACAATGGTGAACACTAATTTTTCTGACTCAGTATAACATATCTTAGGACATGACTAACATAATAAACTAGTCAATGTACTCATCCTTCTGCTTGTATATGGCACTCGCGTTTTTCAACCCAAATGGTGTAACTTTGTAACAATACGTCCTAAAATTAGCAATGAAAGAAGTGTATACTTGATCAGAGGGATGCATCTTGATTTGATTATATTTAGAAAAGGCATCCATAAAGCTTAACAAAGTATGTCCTAAGATCAAATTGACCATCTGATTGATACAAGGCAAAGGAAAACAATCTTTTAGGCATGTTTTGTTTAGGTCGATGAAGTCGATGCACATCCTCTACATCCTATTTGCCTTCTTAACTAACACACAATTAACTAGCTAAGTAAGATATGGCACTTTCCTGATGAATTTTTCCTTCAACAACTTTTGAACTTTTTCTTCTATAGTTACTTGCCTCTCCGTAGCGAAGGATCTCTTTTTCTATTGTACGACCTTAGTAACCTGATCAATGCTCAATCTATGAGTAATATCCTCAGGTATTCTAGTCATATTAGATGGAGACTAAGCGAAAATATCCTTGTCAGCTCAAAGAAAATGTACTACACTTTCTTGGAGGTTAGATGGCATATTAGCTCCTACCTTGGTAGTATGCTCCGAGTTGTCACTTAACTGAATGGTTAACATTTCTTCTATTGGCTCTCCTCTCACTTACAAGTAATTACTTGTGTCTTGCTTGATGTGATAAACATGATCCCTTTTTAGAGCTTTTAAGTAAAAAGATTTGGCTACCTATTAACCTCCATAACATGCTCTTGTTCTAGTTGGGATTGGAAATTATGCCTTCTGGTGAGCAGTCGATACTACCATAATTCCAATGTAGGTGAAGAATAGTCTACAATGACAAAATCCATCTCCTTTTCTATGAAGTTCTCATCATCCCCAATCTGAAAGGTTAAGGTAACTACACCCTAAACTTTCACCAACTAGTTATTAAATTTGTATAAGTTGTATCCATACGGCTACATTCTTGCAATTTTCAAGCTTTGGTCACACTTAATCAAAGGCATGTTTGAATATGATATCAATTGATCTCCCTCTATCAACCATAACTTTTCTAACTTCAAATTTAGCTATTCTATCATAATAACCAATGCATCATCATAAGGGAACTAAACCCCTTGCATATCTTTGTTTGAGAATATCATCATGTCATCCACTCTGTACATCTTCCCTCTAAAGTTCAATATATGACCTCCTTGTACATCGACCGGGCTCAATGTGGCTAGAATATTTCCTCCTATTAAACCACCAAAGATCTCATTAATAACTCCTTAAGGAGCTCAATTGTATCCTCCTTCATTATTTCAAGTTGCTTGCTTTTGATTATAAGGTCAAGCATCATCCCTTCAAGGTTGTTGCTCGATCCTTATTCTCTAGGTAGGTCGTTTGATCCTTTCCTCCTTGTCTACTATGAACTTTCTTAAATATCTTCTATGGACGACACCCTCTAATACATTCTTCAGGTGGATCAACTTATCTATGTTGTGACAACAATTTCCATAGAAGTAACGATACTTGTTAGAGCTTTTCCTTATGGGATTATTCTTCATCTTTTCTAGCTAAGGCAAGAATCCTTAGCTTTACACTTTCATCAAAATCTCCAACGTAGGCCGATTCAAGGGGTTATGTATGGGAAAAGTTGGAATTATCCTTTTCCGCTCTCCAAGAGGTCTGCTCAATTTATCTCACATTTCAAATTTCTTTCTAAGGCGGTCCTTTATGAATCCCTTCTCTTTTTCCAACCTCCTCTCAAACTTTTCCCTTTCAAGCTCTCTTCAAGATTGCATCTAATCTTCTTGGCTTATGAACTTTTTTGACCTCTTGGTAAAATCATCTAATGAGGTTCAAGGATGCTTGGTAAGGGGCTTTGATAAGTGTAAATTACTTTACACTTTCAAAGCATATTTAGGCATAAATTGTTCTTAATTCTAACTCAATTCTTAATTTTTTGTACTTAATTGTATAATATATTGATTTTAGATGAATCACGAGCAATGGGATGAAATTTACACAAGAGCAATGATTTTTAAGGCAATCACGACCATTAGGAGAAGAAGACCTTAAAGTAAAATCAAGATTCATTCAATCACACCCATGATGATGAAAATTTAGAATTGAGGAAGTACCGATGATCCCTATATCAGTCATGACCATGATTGTATAGCAAAAGGGTGATCAAGCTCTCAATCACGAGTGTGATGAGTTGTAATGAAGTGATAAGGAGTTCACATCCACTATTACGATCGTAATTGGTGTAGAATCTTGTTTTTTGAGACTATCACTCTCCAAGTCACAAGCGTGATGGGAGTAGGCACAATTGTTCTTTAACTTTTTCACACGAACCAATACATAAAAAACATTTTAACATTAGGTGGTGTCTTGAAGTGATCTATTCAAGTCCTTTGACAGGAAGAGAATAAATATATTGCGACTTTTGGGAGGAAAACCACTAGATTGAGAGAGGATAACATTCGAAAGAAACACCATTAAGAAACATAATAGATTATCAAAGTCAAGACCATTAAGTTTCGTATTTTGTGTTATTAGGTAGTGTTCCTGAAACAATAGTTTTTAGTGTAACATTCTTTATTAATTTTGAGAGAATCGTAAAGAATCTAATGTTGTATATTGTGTATCAAAATCCTTTAAGCAATAAAAAAGCCNAGAGTAAGCTCTTAGCTTTATGTAAAAAGTGTTTCACTCCCAGTAAATTCAGCATAAAATCTACCAAAATTTGAGCCTTATTGGCCTCTCTGAGTCTATGTTAGATCCCTAAAGCATTAAGTTCTAGAGCATACCTAACCATTCGCCTTGAGGTATCTGGCTTTTATAGAGTTCGTTTTAGGAGTTGATCAGTTAAGACTATGACTTGATGAGCCTCAAGGCAAGGCTTAAGCTTCTTAGCTACAACAACAATGGTGAACACTAATTTTTCTGACTCAGTATAACATATCTTAGGACATGACTAACATAATAAACTAGTCAATGTACTCATCCTTCTGCTTGTATATGGCACTCGCGTTTTTCAACCCAAATGGTGTAACTTTGTAACAATACGTCCTAAAATTAGCAATGAAAGAAGTGTATACTTGATCAGAGGGATGCATCTTGATTTGATTATATTTAGAAAAGGCATCCATAAAGCTTAACAAAGTATGTCCTAAGATCAAATTGACCATCTGATTGATACAAGGCAAAGGAAAACAATCTTTTAGGCATGTTTTGTTTAGGTCGATGAAGTCGATGCACATCCTCTACATCCTATTTGCCTTCTTAACTAACACACAATTAACTAGCTAAGTAAGATATGGCACTTTCCTGATGAATTTTTCCTTCAACAACTTTTGAACTTTTTCTTCTATAGTTACTTGCCTCTCCGTAGCGAAGGATCTCTTTTTCTATTGTACGACCTTAGTAACCTGATCAATGCTCAATCTATGAGTAATATCCTCAGGTATTCTAGTCATATTAGATGGAGACTAAGCGAAAATATCCTTGTCAGCTCAAAGAAAATGTACTACACTTTCTTGGAGGTTAGATGGCATATTAGCTCCTACCTTGGTAGTATGCTCCGAGTTGTCACTTAACTGAATGGTTAACATTTCTTCTATTGGCTCTCCTCTCACTTACAAGTAATTACTTGTGTCTTGCTTGATGTGATAAACATGATCCCTTTTTAGAGCTTTTAAGTAAAAAGATTTGGCTACCTATTAACCTCCATAACATGCTCTTGTTCTAGTTGGGATTGGAAATTATGCCTTCTGGTGAGCAGTCGATACTACCATAATTCCAATGTAGGTGAAGAATAGTCTACAATGACAAAATCCATCTCCTTTTCTATGAAGTTCTCATCATCCCCAATCTGAAAGGTTAAGGTAACTACACCCTAAACTTTCACCAACTAGTTATTAAATTTGTATAAGTTGTATCCATACGGCTACATTCTTGCAATTTTCAAGCTTTGGTCACACTTAATCAAAGGCATGTTTGAATATGATATCAATTGATCTCCCTCTATCAACCATAACTTTTCTAACTTCAAATTTAGCTATTCTATCATAATAACCAATGCATCATCATAAGGGAACTAAACCCCTTGCATATCTTTGTTTGAGAATATCATCATGTCATCCACTCTGTACATCTTCCCTCTAAAGTTCAATATATGACCTCCTTGTACATCGACCGGGCTCAATGTGGCTAGAATATTTCCTCCTATTAAACCACCAAAGATCTCATTAATAACTCCTTAAGGAGCTCAATTGTATCCTCCTTCATTATTTCAAGTTGCTTGCTTTTGATTATAAGGTCAAGCATCATCCCTTCAAGGTTGTTGCTCGATCCTTATTCTCTAGGTAGGTCGTTTGATCCTTTCCTCCTTGTCTACTATGAACTTTCTTAAATATCTTCTATGGACGACACCCTCTAATACATTCTTCAGGTGGATCAACTTATCTATGTTGTGACAACAATTTCCATAGAAGTAACGATACTTGTTAGAGCTTTTCCTTATGGGATTATTCTTCATCTTTTCTAGCTAAGGCAAGAATCCTTAGCTTTACACTTTCATCAAAATCTCCAACGTAGGCCGATTCAAGGGGTTATGTATGGGAAAAGTTGGAATTATCCTTTTCCGCTCTCCAAGAGGTCTGCTCAATTTATCTCACATTTCAAATTTCTTTCTAAGGCGGTCCTTTATGAATCCCTTCTCTTTTTCCAACCTCCTCTCAAACTTTTCCCTTTCAAGCTCTCTTCAAGATTGCATCTAATCTTCTTGGCTTATGAACTTTTTTGACCTCTTGGTAAAATCATCTAATGAGGTTCAAGGATGCTTGGTAAGGGGCTTTGATAAGTGTAAATTACTTTACACTTTCAAAGCATATTTAGGCATAAATTGTTCTTAATTCTAACTCAATTCTTAATTTTTTGTACTTAATTGTATAATATATTGATTTTAGATGAATCACGAGCAATGGGATGAAATTTACACAAGAGCAATGATTTTTAAGGCAATCACGACCATTAGGAGAAGAAGACCTTAAAGTAAAATCAAGATTCATTCAATCACACCCATGATGATGAAAATTTAGAATTGAGGAAGTACCGATGATCCCTATATCAGTCATGACCATGATTGTATAGCAAAAGGGTGATCAAGCTCTCAATCACGAGTGTGATGAGTTGTAATGAAGTGATAAGGAGTTCACATCCACTATTACGATCGTAATTGGTGTAGAATCTTGTTTTTTGAGACTATCACTCTCCAAGTCACAAGCGTGATGGGAGTAGGCACAATTGTTCTTTAACTTTTTCACACGAACCAATACATAAAAAACATTTTAACATTAGGTGGTGTCTTGAAGTGATCTATTCAAGTCCTTTGACAGGAAGAGAATAAATATATTGCGACTTTTGGGAGGAAAACCACTAGATTGAGAGAGGATAACATTCGAAAGAAACACCATTAAGAAACATAATAGATTATCAAAGTCAAGACCATTAAGTTTCGTATTTTGTGTTATTAGGTAGTGTTCCTGAAACAATAGTTTTTAGTGTAACATTCTTTATTAATTTTGAGAGAATCGTAAAGAATCTAATGTTGTATATTGTGTATCAAAATCCTTTAAGCAATAAAAAAGCCGGGGGGGGGGGGGGGGGGGGGGGGGGTGGTGTTATTCTTTTATGTTGTGTTTTACTTCCTTTTTTCTTATTTCTCTATTTCGCTCCATTTCTATCATGTGTAAGTGATAAAAATTGGGTTTACAAAGTTATTTTAACATGAATGCATTGTGAATTGTTGTTATTCCTAACAATTACGAATTTCTAGTGATTAGAACTTCATACAAGTTGAGATAATGTAGTGCGCAAAACAATCTTGCAACAAATTTTAATGGAATAGGTTAAGAAACGATTCTACTGAATAGATCTTAATCACTAAAATAAACTACTTTTGCTAATAGAGATATTTTTAAGAAGTTCGCTACATGTTGTATGGGATTCAAGAATTAGTAAGCTTCTAATGCAATCTTAACTTATTCATTCTTTGAGAAGAGATTCTAAGGAACGTAAGTAGGATTAGAATTAAGTAATTCTGAGAAGAATACTCATGAGTAGAGAATCCCTACAAGTGAGTAATTGTTAAGATGGATAGTTCATAAGTAATGTTAATGTGATGGAGTAAACCTACTTTGTAACTTGTTGTTTTTGCATCATAATTCTATCTGTTGTGTTTCATTGGTATAATCTTAGAATTAGTACAGTTTAGTTGTAGAGATCAGTTAAAACACTTCATTAAATCATTTCGTCACTAGTTAATAGGAAAAATAATTGATACTAGTGTTTGAATCCTTTTCCTAGTCGAAACGACCCTACACTTATATATATTAACAAACGATAGGTATACTTGCTTATTTAACTAAGTAAAAAATAAAATATAAGAATTTAAATTATAAGACTCAGTAGCTCTAATTAGAGACGATTAGACTTAAAGAAGTCTGAATCTTACCCAACACCTTTGCAAATGGCATACAATGCCACAATCTTGTCACAGTTGGTAATCTTGATCATTAACTAATTAAACCTATGTACATAGTCCTTAATAGTTTCCTCAGGCTTTTGACTAATCAAGGTTAGAAGTGAAGAATCTTTTACAGGAGACTTACTAGCCAAAAAATACCGATTGAATTGATCAACTAGTTGTTTAAAGGAAGAAATAGAGCTGCTTTCAATGAGTTAAACTAGCTGCTTGCTAACTTTCTTAAGGTAAAGGGAAACACCTTACAAGCAATTGCAACAAAAAGTTTATACAATTCTTTCAAAGTATAAAATGTATTTAAGTGGTCATCCAAGTCTTTTTTTCCCATCATAAGTGTCTAATTAAGGTGATTGAACACTTGATGGGAGGACTTCATCCACAATTTCCTTAATAAAGGGGCTTGACTTTCTACCCCTCATATCTACCTCTTTTTTAGAAGTTCCTTCTAACACCAGTTTCCCGATATGCTCTATCATCTTATAAGCTCATATCTGCTATTGCCTTCTAGGGGAGTCGAGTAGCTAAATGCTCAATCTTCCCTTCAATGCATATCTAAATATGTCCTCCAGTCTGAACTTGTGCCAATGTCTGTTGAAAGTCTTTCTCTACATACGTTTCTTGTCTTTGTTGCTGGGCAGTTTCCACGTAGTTGTTATAATGATTCTTCATGAGTAAGTGCGTTGGTGTCTCCCTTGATTGGTTGTAATGAAGAAGTAGAAGAAGAGGCAACATCTCATTCATTAAGCTTATATTAGTTCTTGGTTATTGGCTCTAACTTCTTCGAGTTCTATAGCAAACTTAGTACATAAAGCTTCCAAATATGCTATGCGTGAGTTGTCATCATTCTGATCTTGTACTTAGGAAGGCTAATCATGAACTTCCACCTGATGCACCTTTTCAATGCACTGCTATGGGGATCTTTCTTCATAAGTTGTACAAAGGGCATTACTCCCTACAACCACCACCACCCTACCCCACCCACCCCACCCCACTCCTAACACAAACCCCCTAAAACTGATTTTTTTTATTATCTTTTGATTTCCTCTTAGTCACCATCGGGTTTGTAAAGAACAAATGGTGCACACTTGTTGAGTTGAGATTCTACAAAGGAAAAATTTTAAACTAAGAGAGGTATTGAGACGACTCTAATGTAGTCATTCTAATGCTTAAGTTAGACAATTGTGGAAATAAGGAGGAATAAATGAGATTATATAGTGTTCAAGTGTCCAAAAGAAGCCTATTATTGCCTTCCAAGGTCTATTCATAGCTGTAAATCCTTCATAGCTTAACAACTATTGCCTCCAAAATATATACGTGTGCCTTATTTGAATTTTAGACCACTCCCCGATATTAAGGGACGTAGATGGAGTAAAGATGGCTAATGGGCAGTTATTCTTATAGGAAGCCCAACCCCCCGTACCCTTTACTCAAATTTAAACTTTTTGTGGTTGACTAAGTCTTACCAAGCTATATGTGATTCTTCTAAGTTGACTAAGGATAATCCGGCCTATCTAAGTTGAACTACTTTTTATTCCTTAGATGTGTTCAACTCACCAGCCTTCTCGAGCCATACAGTTCCTTAAGAATAAGGTTGAAAGAGATCAAAAGTGCGATACAAAAGGCACTAAATGCCAATAAGCAAGTCGAGTGTACTTTGTCTTAGATCAATTTAGATCTTAAGCGAAAATCTTATAAATAGATTGTAACAATGGCATGTATCACTAATTAAAAACAAGTTCTATACAAACTAACAAACTTCTACATGAACTAATACATTAACTACAATATATGGGTTGACAACAAGTCAACCATTATTGTTACAAAAGACCCTATAAAGCACAGAAAAAACAAACACGTAAATGTTAAGTTCTCTGTAATTAAAGACGTTAAGAAGAATGGTGAAATCAATCTAATGCAGTATCGCTCGAAAAATCATATTGCTAATGTACTAACTAAAGTACCTTCTAAATCTAAGTTCAAAGAGCTAAGATCAAGGCTTTGAACCTCTAAGAATATTCTCAAGGAGAAGGTTAAATTTTGAGAATTTTCCTTAAGTATTAGTTGGTATATACATTAGGATTAATAGTTGACCAATGTAGCAGGTAGAATAAAAGTTAAGATTGTTAATACTAATAAATACATTAGATGTCTTGTCTTATACATAAACTCTCTTTATGTGTAAACATATAGAGTGTGGTTTCAAAAACACTTTCATTGTGATATCATTTTTAATCTTAAGGACTCCAATTTGGATCCCTAGATATTATGCCATTATTTTAAGGATTCTAGCTTTTAAGGATATTTACACTTTATTGCTATGATTCTTAAAGGCAACTTCTTAAGATTTTTTTTATATTATTTCTAAGATCCACATCATATAATTAAAAAAAAAAAAAAAAAAAAGGAAGAAGAAGAAGAAGAGAGAAATGGGTCATTGGATGGCATTTACTAGCTGTAGTAATGGTTGGAATTCTCTCATTTTTGTTAAAGTTTAAGAAGAAAAAGAAGAGGAGGAGGAGAAAAGGAATGGGTGCTTTGTCATGCACCGCATGAATTTTAAGCAACTTTGATTGGGTTCCTTGTCCAAAAAGTCGTGTAGATACCCTCGTTGGTGATGCTCCAAGGCTGAAGAAAAAAAAAAGTGAAGCACGAATCAAATCTCAAACCATGCTAAACCGAATTAGAAAATTGGTTTTTTACAATCATTTCAGTTTATCTTTTGGTCCAATCTTAGTAGTTTGGCTCCTGTTGGGTTCGTTTACCAATATGCTTAAGAAACAATGTTGGCTTAATATTATATAATATAATTTATATCCTATATTAATTGGACATTTGCTTCGAAGCAATCCCCATGGAATATTAATTCTAATTACTTTCTTATTGTTTCCTCGGAAACAAGACATAAAAAAGTTGAATCCACCCATCGTCCACCCTTTTTCCTTGACAGAGCTCAAACAGGAAGAGTAAGAACATTATTGCATAATAATATCTTTCCTAACACGACTTGCTTTTGGCACTTCAACTCGTTTTTTCCTTTAGGAGTTCCTCCTAAGAAACAAAACAAGATCATCATAACTATTATTTTGATGGGGTTATGGTTATGGAACCTTCTTTATTAGTGTAGCAGGCTAGCACCAATTATTTAGCAAGTAATGGTTGTCAAATATAGAACTCAATATATAATTTACGATAACAATTTTAACCAAGTATGGAATCGGATAAAACCATTTTTTTATATTCGAAAAAGTTAAGAACTGAATTGTAGGTTTTGTTAATATATTAAAAAAAAAAATT
Organism: Lumnitzera littorea; assembly: GCA_024138015.1. Taxonomy (NCBI): domain Eukaryota; kingdom Viridiplantae; phylum Streptophyta; class Magnoliopsida; order Myrtales; family Combretaceae; genus Lumnitzera; species Lumnitzera littorea. The sequence continues at coordinate 47,795,391 of JAMXBB010000010.1, read as the reverse complement.
TAAATGAATTGCAATACAAAGTTCGGGTTAATAAGAAAGCAAATCAAATTAAAATCACCCACAGGTCTAGTAAATCTTCGAGTTGACAAGCTGGACTTCTTTATCACCTCGATAACTTATCAGATAGATCAAATTTAGAGTCTCTGCCAGTCGAGGTAATCAAAGGATAGAGATAATCGGGGGCCTTGACAGACTGCAGTCCTTGAAGAACAAGGGATGCAGATCCATCGTAAGACTTCCGGGTTTATCAAATCTGAACAAGTTGAGAGTCATGGATATAGAAAACTGTGAAAACCTTAGAAACATGGAAAACCTTGACCAGTTGGAATCTATGGAGAAACTAAGGATTGATTGGCTGCAAATCTACGGATAAGCTACCCGACCTATCAAACTTCGAGAACCTGAATACTTGTACATCGAAAAGATACCCGAACTTGTTGGACCAGGTACATTGAGATCCATAAAAGAAAGGGAATAGGAAAAAAAAAAAAAAAACACTTGCTTCTAGAGAGCACTAAATAAAAAATAGAGTTTGTAATATTGCTTAGTTTTTCTGAGGGGGACACAGGAAACGTTATTTCCAGCAGAGACCGGAAATGAGACCTACTTATTGCACAGAGAACTGAAGAAGTTCAATAAAGTGAAGGTTCCCCATTGATCCCATCCCTGGAATTTATCTTCCTTATATGGCTTTCCCATGGCCATGTCCTTCAGTCAGCAACCTTAGCAGTTTCGACCGTTTTCCAATCTGTGTCCAAAAAACGTGAATCATTTGCATTTGCTGATTTATGTGGATTTTCTGATGCTTCATCGTAAAGTAAACTCCCCATTAGAAGAAGGAATCCATGGAGGACATTATTTACTTGGTGCATGCATCAGTTTATATACCTTCTCTATGCTTTCCAGGTAAACCCACTTTATCTAATAACTAATCCAACTTACAATGGATAGATCCATCTAGATATGGCAGAATCATCTGCTAAGTCTTCTTCAAATACAAAAGCTATCAGGACCATGACAATGTAGTTTTAGAACACAATCTAAGATGATCTTTAAAGAAAATTTAGAGAGATCATGCTGCTAGAGAGGAGGGACCAAAAAATTTAGGATACGCATGAAACATGCATATAAATAGCATTCTCCTCCAACATTATGGACAGAATTCTGCAATTAATAGAAAAAGAAAACCACTAAATGTCATATTTCTCGGGTTTTTGTGGTGAAAAAGTGCCAAATATGTTCCCTTCTATTAGAAAGGCCCTGAACCCATACAGCCACCATTTATAGCATTCAGTATCTGAACTCATCAAGATTAATTGCTGTAATGAACTCCTTCCTTCTTCTTGAATTAAAAAGCTCAATACAATGTAGCAGTACCAGCAGTAAAGCGTGTATTCACATATTCAATTACAGTATACTAAGCAACAATCAACAGAATTCTAGCAACTATTAAGATGACATAATCAAAATCAGCAAACCAGATCCCGTTGAATTCTGTTCTACGAGCCAGAGTGCAGTTGCAAGAGGCTTTTCACTAAAATGAGTAACATCAGTTAAAAACAAACAAGCACTAAAGATGAACAGCAAATGCATGCATCTGATAGCATGATACAACCAGAACCTTTATTCCTTCTAAATATATGAAACGTAGTTTAGTGAAAAACTAGAACTTAACATACATGAAGACACCAGCCAATCAGTGTTGTCTATGACCGCGCAAAACAAGTGCTATAAAAGATAACCATTACTCAGTAAAATGGGTGGCAAAAGTTTTGAAAACTGCAATGTATTGATGATTTACAAATAATAATGGAAAGAGACAGTTGATAGTTGCAAGCCACACACAGAATGAGTGATAATCCTAACAATCTGGAGTGCATAAGAAACCACAACCTAAAAAAGTCAAGAAGGAAGATATGGATCTTGAAGAATCTCACAAGACCTTGACAAAATTATTGATTGCAGCTCATCTAATAAAAAGGTTTAAGCTTTTAGATATGGCATAGACTTCTATACTCATTAGTTAAGACACCTCTCGTTGATCTAATAATCTTTCAGATGTCAGCATAGACTCCAAAATTTACTACCTAACAAAAAGGATAGCATGCTCTGATATATTGCCGTAGGTACAATCTTACATAGCAACTTCAATCATGAAGAATATAGTAAAAAACCCAGTAGGCAAGCACTTTTATAAGCTAATGGTATGAACACCTCCCCCAATTCTCATTCGAATTAAAAAAAATCGTAAAAAACCCAACAAAAAAAAAAAAAAAGCATAAAAGTAGCAAAGTTCTAATCCCTTCATCCCACTTTGATCAACTAACCATAGTTACCAGTACCATGTCAAGTGTGAACATATAAATCATTAAAAACCGACCAGGAATATTAACATGAACGATTGTAGTTTTTTTTTTTTTTTTTCATTTGATAAAATCGTAGTATACAAGAACACAAAACCAAGCACACCTCCATCCCAACCACATCTTCCTTCACTAAAGTACTACAGCCATTGGACAAAAAAAAAAGAACATAACCAAAAAGACACAAACTTGAACAAAAGTATAGTAAGTAGTACTATAATTATATTAAAAAAAATGGAGTTCCAGTCCCCCTAATCTGAGTCCTTGTTGTTCCTGAGTCTGTAAATAATACGACCTCTAGTAGAATCATACCTACTAACCTCAATCTTGACCTTATCACCAGGCAGCATACGAATGAAATTCTTCCTTATCTTCCCCGAAATATAACCCAAGATGACATCTTCGTTATCCAGACGGACTCGAAACATGCCGTTTGGGAGTGATTCCACGATAATACCTTCATGGGTCCATTTCTGTTCTTTCATTCCCTGAGACATCTTCTTCGAACAGAATGCTACGGTGAGTGGTTTTAGAGAAAGTGTTGTTGGGTTGTTTTGGTTTGGAGGGAAGAAGGATAGGGAAGAAGAAGAGAGAGAAGGGAAAGGGAGAAGCTTATTGTTGGGGGTTTGGAGAAAACATGGTTGAAGAGGCGGGTTGGTGTGGAAGAGAGAGAGAGCCATTGAAGGTGGGATGTTTACCGTTGGGCGAGAAGGGAGAGAGAGAAGAGGGAGGGAGAGAGATGGCCACTGGTTTAGAGAGCAAGGGCAAAGCTCTTCAGTATCTCATCCCCAAGCGATTTTAATCCAGCGTTGCTGATTTGGTTGGATGTAGTGGGCCAACGATAAATTATGTTATGGCTAGAAAGAAACAAGGCAACATGATTTGAAAAACTAGGCAAAGGTACACCAGAGTAAAGCTCTTCGGATATGATTATCAAAAGAATAAATTTTAAAAAAATTAAGATAATATTTATGGAAACCCAAATACTTTAATTGGTCAAATTAAGTTTTCAAAATTATTGTTATTATTATGACAAGAACTCATTGAAGACAAGACCTAAGCTTGCAATCTCAAATATAACCTATAAATCTAAACATAACACGATATAATTATAGATAATTTTATATAAAAAAAATTGATATGAAACACAAATGAATCAAACCATTTAAATAGATACAAACCTATTTATAAACTAATTTATTTAAAAGTCCCATCTTAGACTCGTGAACTTGTTTAGTATTTAAATAACCAATGTTTTGATCTTTTTTTCCTTGACACACACTTGCTACAAGTTTAGCCTTTGATTTTTTTCATTTTTTTCTAATCTAGGATCCACTATGGACACGCTATTTTTGTTCCCTTATTTATTTGTTTATTTAGAGGGAAATTTACCAAAAAAATAAAAATTAAAAAAACCCAAAAAATTGAAAAAACAAAAAAAAATTGAAATATACAAGTAAATTTAAAAATCGAATAAATAAAAAGTGTCAAAAGTATCTAAGTTAAATCAGTCTATCGTTTAGGGTCAGATTAGGTAATAATGAAAATATATATGTAATTTAATAAATTTAAAGTCTTAAAAAAAATTGGGCTTTGTTAAAAAAATATATATATTTCTTAAGAAAAGTCTATTAAAAATTTGGATTCATAAGAGTGGGCTTTTATTCATCTTAAAATTTGAATTTTGAAAATTTTTCTCTAAACAAAGTAAAAGATAAGACTCGAAATTTATTAAATTAATTTTGTGTTGAAATATATTTGGCATGTATATTTTGAGAGATCTAAATGTGTTTGGGTCATTTAAAAAAAAAAAAAAGATAGAATGAATTGGATTTTGGTTTGAAAAATAAAACTAATGGTGGTCCAGTTAGATAGTTTAAATGCATTTTAAATACATAGGATGATCAAAAATGAGTAATAGCTTAGTTAGAAAGTCATGCTCTATGCATCTAAGAGGTCTCTAATTGGAATCTTACCAGCATCGGGGGAGCCTTGCATATATATCACGTGTCTTACACGTCATTTCCTTTTTAAAATCTTTTCCTCTTTCTCTTCTTTTCCCAACTAAGAAATACAAAGAAAGGGGAAGAAAATTATGATAGCTTTTAGAACACGATTCTTACCTACGAATTGAACTAAATGTTGGGATTTTTTTTTTTTTCAAATTTAGCAAAATCATGACTAAATCATTGATGAAAAGATCAAATCTCACAAGAACTCAAACTAATATCAATAAAAAAAAGATTGAGTAAAATTTACATTAGCTCAAACTTCATCCATGGCATGATTTGTTCCAATCCAAGTTGTTTGAAAGATTTGAGTGATGAAAATTATAAAAACGAACTTGGTAAAGGACAGAAATAAGCTTAAAGCTTGAAAAATAACATACCCATGGGAGCTTCCATCGATTTTTCTCACTAACTTAACACCCCCTACCTTCCCTCTCTAACTCATACCACTCTCTACATGCCGTGGCAACCCAAACCAACCACTACATAAAGTCCATGATCACCTAAGCTTCAAAATAACACCAACCCCGAGCCTAGCCATGCCCTACGACACCATCATCAATCAAATCCTCATCACCATGCCTCACCACCATTGAAACACCACCAAAATGACCTCCCCGACAAAAATTAATATCACCAATGAACTCTTAGCATCCAAAAACCTTAGGAAACACCCTTATCCTGCTCAAAACCGATCACCACCACAATACCCAACAACCATTGCCATCACACATTTTCGAAAACCTCCTAAACAACCACCAAAACTTGAGGCATTTGTTCTAAGCTTAGTTTTGTCAATAATTTTCTCATGAAAGTATAGTTTCCCATTCATTTCAATAGTTAGGAATGATTTTGTGAAGTTAGAAATAGTGAAGGAAGGAAAAAGAAGAGGAGGAGGAGGAGGAAGGAGAAGACCTACTCGCAAACCATTGGTGCCCCATGAGTTGAACCTAAACCAACCCACAAAGCCATCAAGTCAAGATTCTTAAAAGCATTGTCCTATTATGTATCTAATAGAGCAACATCTTATCTTGTATTGATCCTTAAAGAGATCTATCCTCTTAAAGATACACATCAATCCAAGCAGGAAATTAACCTTTAGATTCTTAAGAAAGCTGCTCTCCAAAAAATACCTAACCTTTCAAGATGGGACCCTATTTCTCGTTAGAGTTTTTTTGTCTTGACCTTCCAAGTTAGGACCCTTTTTTATCTAACATTTTAAGTCAAATCCTTTTACCTCGACCTATCAAGTCGAGCCCTTATCCCTTTTACCCCAACCCATCAAGTTAAGCCCTTATCTTTCTTACACCGACTTATCATGTCAAGATCTTATCTCTTTTACCTCAACCTATTAAGTTGGGCCCTTATCCCTTTTTACCTTGACTTGTCAAGTCGAGACCTTATCCCTTTTACCCCAACCTATCAAGTTAGGTCCTTATCCATCAAGTTTGGCCCTTATCCTTCTTACGCCGATCCATCAAGTCAAGATCCTATCTCTTTTACCTTAACCAATTAAGTCGGGCCCTTATCCCTCTTTACCCCAACCTATCAAGTGGAGACCTTATCCCTTTTACCCTGACCTATCAAGTTATGATCTTATCATTTTACCCCGACCCATTAAGTCAAGACCTTATCCTTTTTACTCCAACCAATCAAGTTAGGACCTTATTCTTTGTACCCCAACCCATCAAGTCTAGATCTTACCCATTTTACCTCAACTTGTCATGTTGGAATCTAATCCCATTATCCTAACCTATCAAGTCTAGATCTTATCCCTTTTACCATTTCCTTTTACCTTGTCCTTTCGAGCCAAGACACCTTTTTGATTGACCTTTCAAGTCAAGATCTTTATTAGATGACCTTTTAGGTTAAATTCTTTCATCCCAACCTTTCAAGAAGGAACCCTTCTTATTTGATCTTCCAAGTCATGGTTTCTCTTACCCTACCAAATTAAGTCAAGGCCCGACAAAAATGGATGTATCTTTTTGTTTTTATAGCAAAGTTTTTATCAAAATTCACTACAAAGAGGCGATTATAGATGACTTATTTTCCCCTCACCATCCACCCCACCTCCCCTCCACCATTTATTTATTTGTTTATTTTGGGGTAGATTTACAAAAAAAAAAACCCAAAAAATATTAAAAATTTGAAAAAAAAAATTAAAAATAAAAATAAAAATAAAAAGTGTCAAAAGTGTTCAAGTCAAATTAGTTAGTCATTTAAGGTATCATCGAGTAATAGTGAAAATATACATACAGTTTAATAAATTCAAAGTTTAAAAAAAATTAAGATTCCTTAAAAAAATATTTATTAAGAAAAGTTCAATAAAAATTTAGATTCATAAGAGTGGGCTCTTGTTCAATTCAAAATTTGAATTTTGAAAATTTTTATCTAAACAAAATAAAAAATAAGACTCAAAATTTATTAAATTAATTTTGCATTGAATTATATTTTAAGCCATTAAAATGTGTTTGGGTCATTTAAAAAAAATTTTGAATGAATTGGATTTGGGTTTGGGATATCCCTCTCTCTCTCTCTCTCTCCTTTAATTTTGTAGGGAGAGAAAATTTTATCTATGGGAGAGTGCTTACAATACATGGTTTTATTTTGGTTACTATCATTTATATTATCCTTTACCTATGTTCTCTTACATTCATCATGTGCTTTTACATGAGTCTACATCATTCTTTTGATTGAATACTATTGATTTTCCCATAATCTTAGCTCATTTCTTACATTTAGTCCTTGTATTCGTTATAGTAAACACCCAAAAAAAAATTCCTTAAATTCTTAATAAAAAAAATCTAAGACAACAAAAGTTCAGAAACATTTAGTGTTCATTTCATTTTGTTTCACTAGCTTTCGTTATTCTTGAGTCGCATTCTCGTTTTGCTTTCACTATAGGTTAGCTCATTTTATCTTCTCCTGTTCGTTATCTCTTTCTATCTTTCTTGAAAATCCTTTAAGTGCATAAACTAATCCTTACATTTATGAATTCAAATGGCTTCATCCTCTGTTGCTGTGCCCTAACCACATCTAGATCTTGATGAAATTTCCCTTGAAGATATGGAGGATCCTAGATAAAAGTTACAAGAAGAAGTCATTATGGTAGGAAAAATTACATTAGATAAAATACTCAATAGAAAAGCAGTAATGGATGTCATGAAAAGCTTATGGAAAGGGTATGGTGTTGATGGGAATCAGCCTCCGACTATATCCAAGCTAAGGCTTATCAATGCTTGCCGCAACCGAACTATAGCTAGAAGGATGAAAGGAAGGAAGATGAACACTCAACATCAGGTTTGTCGTCAACCGAAGTACCGAAAGATCACACAACCGAGTAATCGAAACCAAAGAACCACTCAGCACATCAGAGAGAGACTTATGCTGACTAATTCTATGACTCAGCAATTATGGGCTAACCTCTCTGGTGTCTTGGCTAATCCACGTAAGACGTCAAGGATCCCCTCCTGAACCCATATATCCAACTGCCGACCCCGTCTGGTTCGGATACTACTCCTCCTAGGACATGCCAAGTGACTGCATGTTGAGTTCTATAAAACGCACAGTTTTGTATTCTTATACATATTTTCCCTTTTATTTTATTTATGGATCCGATTCTTTAGGATTTAAGGCCTTATTCTTTATTTACAATTTTGCCACTAGGGTTTAGGACTTACTATAAATAGCAATATTTGTACTTAGATAAATAGATAGAGATAGATACAAACAGATAGCTATATAGAGATATATACAAAGAGTGAAACTTTTCTCTTTTCAAGTAAGGCTATACTTAAGTTAGCATTTACTGGATTATCGAGTGTTAATCATACTCTTTAATCGTCCCTGCGTTCTTATCAATCTTATTCTCATATTGTGGTGAACCCCTTCATTTGAACTGGTTAATGAGTTACATATAACCTTCATTTGAAACCCCGAGCAACATTTAATGTTCGTGAGTCATATCGAACTCTATTTTGAGTTCAAACCCCTGATCGTGTTTGTGTCTTGGTGAGTTATATCCATTCACATTCATCAGCAAAACCATTCTTGTTCTTCGTACCCATCTTCCTTTTGAATACCCATTCTTGTTCTTTCATTTCAGATCCGCTGCCGTTTCTTTCTTATCTCGATCCTGTATCAGGTGTGCTTTCTACAACTTTTGTTCAAGCTAATGTATACCTTATAGGTCTTAAGGAGAGATCATTTATAGCAAGGTTGAGAGCCCTTAGTCTATTATGGGTCATTTTATGGTACTTGAAGAATGGGTGAAAAACTTAACTCTAGATGATATTTCTTTGGATAAACTTATCCTTTAGGTCCAAATTCATTGCTTGAGCCTAGAACACATGACTTTAAAAGGTGCTAAGATAATTGGAAGTAAAATCAATGATGCTTCAAAGATGGAGTTGAGTTAGATCTAGTAAAGGCCTTTTTGCGTATTAGGATTTGCGTTCTTATAGATGCTCTTCTTAAATCACATGTATTGATCAAAAAGGGTAATGGCGAACAATATAAAGTCCTTATCAAGTATGAAAATTTGAATAATTGGTGCTTTAATTGTGGGTGCCTTGATCACCTTAATAAGCAGTGTGAAAATGATAAGCTAAATGATGAGTTAATTCATAAGGCCATCTTTAAAAGGAAGTGCTATATAGAAGTAAGATAAGGTTAACCCTAAACCTAATGAGAACAGGGAAAATGTAAACCCCAATGAATCTACCTCTTCTAGCTATCAACCTAAACACAAACCTTCTAACCCTTATATTAAACTCACTAGATCAAAACTTGCTTTCAAAATCTGCTACACCAATTCCATTTCTAAACATTTACCCATCGCTTGCTATTCTTTCTTTTACCTTGTCCATTAATGATCCTTAAACACCTAACCTAACCTACAAAACCCTTAAGTGTTACCATCAAGTCCCTATTTCCAACTTGAAAATGGGGCAAAGAAGAAAGAGGCATTAGCAAGGAAAGGCAACTATAGTGATCTTTTCTAGTTATCTATTAAAGGTGTGACTTCTCCTGTTGTACATGGTGTAGATGCTGATGTGAACAATCATTATTCCATTCCAAAAGTGCATATTGTTAGTGAGTTATCAAATGCTTTCAAAAGCTTAAATTTGAAGATATGTAGATTTAAAGATGAGTGGTCCCCTATAGATAGGATGATATTGAGAACTTTTCAATATAGTGCTCCATCTAATTTTTTGCGTAGGAATAAGGTTGATGCATGTAGTATAGAAAAAATATTTGATGTTGAAAAAACTAAAAATAGAAAAAGCCAAAAATGTGAAAAAAAAAATATAGAAATACCACAAATTGAAGGAAAATTAATTAAAAAAAAAGAGAGAGAGGAAAAATATAGAAAAGTAGTGAGTATCTTAAGAGAAGTTGTGGAGAAAGTCTACTTAATCAATATCCTAATTGATTTTTGTGATATGGGCAATGGTGGTTGGTCCCAATCAACCATAAGGGAGTCATGATGATTTTATATTGGAGTTGTCAAAGGATTGGACCTCTTAAGACAATTTGTTCTTTGAATAGCCTAATTAATAAATATAACCCAAACATTGTTTGCTTACTAGAAACAAAAAATAAAGTTAATATATTATAAATTTTAAGAAATCAATTGCACTATGAAGAAAGTCATTATGTGGATAGAAGAGGTTTAGTGGGTAGTATTACTATTTGGTGGAATGATAGTATAGATGTCAATATTTTAAATGCTAATGATTCATTTATTTACTCTCAAGTATAGCAAGAAGGTAGGGAACGTGTAGGTTTCATTACATGGATTTATTCACCCATGAGTTTCCTACTTAAAAGTCAGCTTTAAGATTGTTTTAGATAGCAAGCTACTATTTGTGAGAGGGAATGGCTTATAGTAGGTGATTTTAATGCTTTATTGCATGACCATGAAAAGGAAGGAGAGTGGTGATCAATGTCACGAACTGAGGATGGCCTAGTCATGGCAAACGCCGTATACTATACAAAGAACCCCTGATTGATTACCCTTCCAATTAAGAACTCTTCACACAATATACAAGGCTTCACAACCACTAGTTTCCCAAGAGCATACAGATTCACATGATATCTTCACACAAACATATTTATATAAAATTTGAACTACAAAGCTTACAATATACAGTAATTTAGTATATCTAGGTCTATAATACTAATAAAAACAAAAGTACATGAGTAAGAGTCTACATAAACTACTCTTTCTCAATACACAGGACAACACGCTCTTGCCCAAGTCCCCAAGCTAACCTGTAGCATCCCTCAACCAGCCTTTACTAACAGGCTATCCTGCAGCAAAAGTTTAAAGGGGTGTAAGCCTAAGCTTAGTGAGCAAAACCCTTAGCCACACCATAGGCAAGTTATAAATACATTATATTCACGCATGTAAATGAATGATCAAACAGAATGCCAAACAATACGTATAATTAACTAGTTCATATACGTAACTCAGATTTAATGCCCTCCAAAGTTAGGGTTGGAGTATATATGGCACCAGTCAGATCCAGGTATTATACTAGAACTTACATTACTACGGAATTCCACGTTCTGTACTTAAATCAAATAATTCTTTTATTTTCATAAAAACCAAGTTCTAATATAATCATGAATGGGCCCCCACAGTCCATACTTACCCCTAAATGAAGGCCTCTAGACTCGACCCTTAGCCAAGCAGTTGGCGCCTCCAACGCCTAGTGTTCCTGCGGGCCAGGGTAAGGTCATTTTGTACGAGTGCACCATACATAACCAATAAATTAATAATAACAACCCCTGAATGGCTTCTCTTTACCTTCATGTGATGTGATGGCCGGAATTATGTCTATGTAATGCATGTTAATGGATGGACCAATTTCTTTTTTATAAGCCAAGTATAATTAAGTTTAAATTATGTTGTGACCATCCAATAATACACACAATCATTTTCTATACTACCATGCAACAAACATAGCATTATCTGTACTTAAGGTAAGTTCACAACTTAACACATAACAACATACACAAGCATTTCCCCAAACCCCATACAGTAGTCAATTAACAATAATATTTAAGTTCACTATCTACAATCATATACAAGCATGGAATCATAAGGTAAATACTCACTCAGCCATGGTAACTCGCCCTAATCATAGTAATTGATCGAAAAATCCTCGCTCACCTTAGGATCACTTGATCATTACAATATGATAACGCTAGTGAGTAATTGAATTAACTAGTAATTCTAAATACCTATTTGCCTAATTCTACTTAAATTACTATCAACTTCTATCCAGTTAGACTTTATTATTAATCGTATGTAACTTTTTCGTTCTATTTTTTATGTTTATGAATTTGTAGTTGTTTTTCATCGATTTTGGATGTACGTTCACACAATAATGTCCATTTTGGACGTTAAGACCCGTGTTTTACAATATGGACTAAATTTATAGAAATTTTAACTATGGAATTTAATTAATCTTATTGCTCATATTTATATCCTTTATTTATACTTAATGATTTAGTTAACCCTTAAATTCTTATACTTAGAGAATTTTACTTCGCTATTGCTAGTTCATGTACTTAATTAAGTATAATCCAATTTAGAAAGTGTATTATGGTTTACTAAGTTAGATACCTAAGTATTATACACTCTTCTTATTTTCTCATTTTCTAAACATATGCTTATGTCATCGCTTACATCATCATTCGCTTATATTATCTTTTAATTACCTCATTACTTACTTCATCATTTGATTACATATGCCTCACCTCATGCTTATATCATGTCTAAAAAGCTTATGTACACTTCACTTAACCTCTTATGTACATATACCTTTACTATACTTATATGTATACTAATATACGTATACTTATACTGTATTTATACTTGTATACATACCTATATACCTATACAGTCATATACGTATTTTTGTACAATTTCGTATGCCTAATTTTCCTCTTAAGAAAATCTTCCTAATTTCATTCTTTTGTATTTTTAAGTGTGTATTTAGTATAGTATAGATATGTATAGTTAGGTTTTGTCTTAATTTAGGTCATGTACATGGTAAATACCCATGTATAAAGATTCCCATACTAGTATTCTTTTAGTATTTCCTTATGTACACATACTTAAGAGCATATACACATGTATTCCTTTCCTCTTCTTCATGATTCCTAACTTCGTACACTTAAAGATGGGAACTTTATGTCCTCTTCTTCAAGATCACACATAACACATGTCTACTTATCTAATCTACCTAATTACCTAACTAATGAATAATATAAAGCAACATAAAGTAACTTGATCACATACCTTAGTTTGTATTGGAATTATGGAGACAAAAAGGGAAGTTTTGAAAGTGAAATGGAAGAAGAAAGCTCACGGCAATGGAGAGGGCTTTTGTTTTGTTTTAATTATGAAAGAAAGGAAATGGTGGGGTGTAGAAGGGGATGGATAGACGACAATTAAGGAAGAGGGGGATAAAAGAAAAACCAAAAGAAAAGGAAAGAAAAGCAATCATTAGATGTTTAGATATTTTCTTTATGCATTAGTGTCTTTTGTTGACTTTTCAAATTGTTGACTTTAGTCAATATGTGTTGACTTGGTCAACTTTCCTTAAGCATATGTAATTTTGTACACATAATGTAATAATTAAGGGAAATTAAGGGAAAAATTAAGGAAATGAAGTATTTGGTGAATTGATTAGTAAAAATAGATGATGAGGTCTTACTTTAGGTATTTATAGCCTATATACATCATTTGGTAAACTACTTAGTGTAACTAGTATGAAAAGTACTAATTAGGGTATTAAGGTTCACTACATTTAGCCTAATCTTTAACTATACCCCTAACTCTATGTAAGACTATCTTAATCATATACTTAAGAGATAAATGTAATCTATGATTCATTATCTTAGTTTCTAAAGGACTAATTGAGGATTCAAAACATATATGCATGATTGAAAGTCATATATAACCTTTTACTAATGATTTGGCAAATACGAGGATTACATTATCAATTAGGGTTTTAGGGTATATTATGGTGAATTAGTGCACATATGTCTTTAAGGTGATCATTTTAGGGTTTTTATTACTTTTGAGTAAAATCTTTAGCGTTTAGATACATTTAGGGTAGATAAGTTTCTTATGTGATTAATTAATACTTTTAGGGTTTTCACTTTCATTAATCTTGTCAACTCTTAAATTGTCTAACATAGTTGAGTCCATCTCAAAAGCTAGATCGAAAATTTTAGGGGTTTACAATTGGGTTTTCATATAATGATCGATAACTTTAATTTACAAGATTTTGGATATATTAACCTAAAATTTACATGGAATAATAAGTGAAAAAGAGATGCACTTGTAAGGGAAAGAATCGCTAAGAGGTTAGGGTCCATTACTTAGATTGAAAAGTATCCCAATTATCGAATTGAACACATTTCTACTTTTGGATTAGACCATATGGCTCTCTCAATTAAGTTGGATGATAGAGATTACAAGGGGCCAATAATTTTCTAGATTTGAAAATATATGGCTACCCTCTAGTGGCTATAACGAAGTGATTAATGCAAATTAGCAGAATAGAAATGAGCTACCAACTTAGGAATCAATTTTAGCTAACTTGAAAGAGTGTAAAAATTAGTTGCTACAATGGAGTAAGGACACTTTTCCTGACAATAGAAAGGCAATTGACAAGATTTTAGGGAAACTAATTGAAATTCATGAAGACCTAAATGGGTTCAGTGTAGATGAGGAGGAAAGACATTTTTAGCCAACTTAATGACTTCTAGGAACGAGAAGAAAAATTTTTGCACCAAAGAATAAGGATAAATTTATTGATGTATGGTGATAGAAATGCTTCTTTCTTTCACCATACTACAAATAATAGAAGAAACAAGAATAAGATCCTTAGAATTCAAAAAGAAGATGGAACTTAGGTTAAATAAGAAAGTAAGATTGCAACAGCTTTTCAAAGTAATTTTGAGGCTCTTTTTTCCCACTAATGGCTAGAAGACTGCTTATAAATGTGTAGAGTGGATTGTTAGGAGGGTTTTAGATGATATGAACCTTGCATTATGTGCTAAGGTTGAGTAGGCAGAAATTGAAGAAGCTTTTTTTAGCTTAGGTGCCCTTAAAGCATTGGGACCCCATGGATTTTCATGTATCTTTTATTAGCGTTTTTGGGACATGGTTAAGCTTACAATAACAATGGTTATAAAGCTATTCTTTAGTTCAAGTACCCTACTATCTTCGTTAAATTCTACCATTCTTATTCTTATCCCTAAATTGCCTAATCCTCAAAATGTTTCTCATTTCTATCTCGTTAGTCTATGCAATTTTCTTTACAAAATCATTTCCAAAATACTTGTCAATAGATTAAAACCTTTCTTAAGTGAGCTTGTTTCGAAAAATCAAAGTGCTTTTATATCAATAGAATGATTCATGACAATATTTTAATTGCATACTAAGCTAAAAAAACTTGTTTTGTGCTTTAAAAATTGACATGAGTAAAGTATGGTTATGAGGAAAAATAGGTTTCTTAGGTTATGAAATGCATCTCCACTCTATGTTTTGATTTGGTTGTCAATGGGAAGAAGGTAGGTGTAAACCTTGGAAAAATAGTAGTTGAACCCTAATTTAAGTCCGAGTATTCTTAACTATATCATAAGTCGATAAGGTTAGTAACAATAAAAGATTACGAAGTTTAATAAATCAAATTAACACCGATAACAAAACCCTAAGAGTTAATCGAAATCCTAAATCGCATACTAAAACCCTAAATTTAGTTTACGCACCATTAATCAAAATTGAACTCGAAATTGCTCAAAACCCTAAAATCATAAACATAAACCTATAAAATAGTTAAATATTACTCAGTAGTGATATAATCATGGTTGAATACAATTTTCAACTAAATCGCCTATTCATACGAAATTTTAATGAAATTGCTATAATAACTTGTAAAAATTATAATTGTAATCGGTACCAATTAAATTGATAAAATTTCACAAAAATTTAAAAATTAATTTACGAGGAGAATTGTTATAATTTATATGATTCGAAAAATTACATATATTTATTATTAATTTTTATTTTCCTTCTCTTTCATTTCCAATTTATCTCTTTTCTTTCTTTCCTTTCTCAATTCATTTGCCACATTCAGAATTCAAGTTGGAGAAAATCAAACAAGCAACCCACGTGCTTCAAAAGAAATGCCAAGTGTTGATTAACCAAAGAAACAAAAATCTTGAAATGATTATCTTTATCTTATCTATATTAATGCACAAAGATTAGATAAGATTTTAGCTTATTATACACATGAAATAAAAAGGAAAAATCTGGAAACAAATTCAACAAAACACAACCGAAAAGAAGAAGAAAAACTTAGAAGCTTAAAACTGTGAGAAAAGAAGAAAGAAAAAGAAAGAAGAAAAAGAAGAAGGAAAAGAAGAAGAAGGAATTAAGATAAATAGGTAAGTGATTTATTATTTTTGTATAGATGTATGTTATAAAGTATATACATGTATAAATATAGTATTTGTATAGTATTTTCTTATAAATATAACCTTATTAATACATGTATATGTACACAAATACATAAATTGAATAGTATATGTATGTATAAGGCTAGGTATGTATACATGTATATAACATAGGTATATTATACATAAGAATATGTGTTATATATTTTTTTTAGGAATACATACAATTAGTATTATGTATTTCAATAAATAACTATAATATATCTATGTATATGCGTGTACCGTAAATATATATATGTGTATCCATGTATAATTACTTTAGTATATATAGATATATATATATATATATAATCATATGGTATATATATAGTAGAATACTTCTATGAGTGGTAATTATATGTATATACCGAATATATATGTATGTATTTTATTAATGTACATATGTAAGACTTATATATATATATAAATACAAATACATGAATACATGAATATGTATATAAGAGTGTTTATTTTTTATAAATACATATACATATATAATACGTATAATGTATAGTATAGATATATATAAGTAGTATACCGAATATGTAGTAACATATAAAATATCTTTACTAAATTCGTAAATATGTAAGGTGTATATGTATGTATGTATATATATATATATATATATATATAAACTGTAAAATATATAAATAATGGGAAAATGAGAAATAATAAAAATAATAAAGGTAATAATAATAATAATAATCATAATAAAGTAAAAACCTCAAAAATAGGAAAATATACTCAAAATAATAAAAATATTAAATATATGATTTAAATAATTATTAAATCATAAATATGTTAAGAAAAAACGAAAATTAATATTTTATTATTTTTAAACTTAAATAATAACTTTTGTGATATTTTTATATTACAATTTAAATTACGAGTCACAACATCCAAAACGAACCTCGTTACAAGAAAATATGCTCGAAAATGATCAAAATGAACTATAAGTTTATAACGATTCGAGCTAAAATGAAAAAGTTATACGCGATTCGATAAAAAACTCGAATCGACAATTTCACATAAGTAGGTGAAATAGACCTTACAAATTGTAATACTAGTTAGCTTTAAATTCCCACAATTATAAATTTCCCTTATTCTCAGGTGACTTTGATATCAACCTTGAGCTGCCCCCAGACTACTATGACTCTTAAGCTAGCTATGACTGAGTGAGTTTTTATTAATGATTCTGTACTTATTTGTGCTTGTAATTAGTGAATATAAATTATAATTTATAAATGAATCTATATGGGGTTGGGTTATGCTTGTGTATAATAATTGTTGTTAATAGTGAATCTACTTTAAATTTCAATAATATAATGTTTGTTGCATAATAGATTCACTAGATTGATTGTTTGTGACTTGGAATGATCACTGAATAAATATGACTTAACTTTTTATTCGATTAGAAAATGTTAACTTGGATCATGCATAAATCATGCATTGCATAACTAATTCCGGCAGTCACATTACACGGAGGTAGCGAGAGGCTATACGTGGGTTGATTATTGATTGTTATTGATTTCGTACGGTGCACACATACAATATGACCTTACCCCGGCCTACGGGATGACTAGGCGTTGGAGGCGTCAATCGCCTGACTAAGGGTTGAGTCTAGAGGCTTTCGTTTAGGGGTGAGTGAGGGCTGCGTGAACCTACTCACAATCATATATAGAACTCATTTTAATAAGGTTAGTAATGGATGTACCTTTAAATACGAAATGCGAAGTTTCGTTACAAAATAAGTTCTAATTTGATACCTGGATCTAATTGTATCGATGAATCTCTAACCCTGACTTTAGAGGGCGTTAAATCTGAGTTACATACAGTACCTGGTCACCTGTATGTATTTGTTTGGTATACTATTTGGCATGCATTCATTTAGCTGAACTTAATTGTTGTATAACTTGTTTGCTGTATGGTTAAGGGAAATTATCTCACTAAACTAGTTAGCTTATACCCATGTAGTCTTCTTTCGTAAGCCAACCTCTTTGTGGAGTTGGACCGTCGCATGCCCAAGGTTAGTTTTCTACACGGGATCAATGTGGAAGCTAGATGAGGATGGAGAGTACTTTTGAATTATTATAGATTTGAATATGTAATTTTATATTAGTCTAACTTCAAACACGTTTTAGACTCTATATCTGTAAACTTTTATATAAATAGACTATGTGTTATGTTTTTATAGTATTAGTATTTATAATGAAATGATATTGCTTAAGCTTGCGTACTCTTAGTAGTTAGTAGTAGCTGTAGCCTTGTATATCGTATAAAAGGGTCGTCAATTGTAAGGGAATTCAATCTGCAATCCTTTATACGGCATACGGTAACTGCCACGACTAACCCCTTCGGG
This sequence comes from Lumnitzera littorea, assembly GCA_024138015.1. Lineage (NCBI taxonomy): Eukaryota > Viridiplantae > Streptophyta > Magnoliopsida > Myrtales > Combretaceae > Lumnitzera > Lumnitzera littorea. The sequence goes on along the minus strand of JAMXBB010000010.1, from coordinate 47,777,137 downwards.
TCATGACAGTAGGTCAAGTAGTTCCTCAATGGGGTTTAAGGTAAGGGGATCCCTTATCCCTTTGCCTTTTTATTATGGTTGCAAATGTGCTTTGTAGAGGAATTGAGAAACTATTGAATGCTAGTGAACTTTCTAATTTGATAATAAGGCCTACTTATCTTAGATTGTCTCACTTCTTTTTGCATATAACTCCTTATTTTTCCTTCAAGCTAAAGAGAGTGAAATCAGATTGTTGTTGTAGACATTGGATACTTACTATAGAGACTCAGGTTAGCTTGTGAACTTGGAGAAATCAACTATTTTCTTTAGTAAAAACACTTTAGAGGATGATAAAAAGAAGGATAAGTGACCTATTGGGGCCATGAATTTCATATGACCCTAGTGTTTATTTTGGCCTCCCCACCTTATGGGGGAGGTTTAAGTATCAAGCTCTATGGCCTTTGTTAAGGAAAAGATCATGAAAAAGCTAAAAGGTTAAAAGAGCAAACTCCTAAGTGAAGCGAGGAGGGAAATTTTAATTAAGTCCTTAGTTACTGCCATCCTAATGTATTTCACGTCTTGTTTTGCCTATCCTTTAAAGTGGTGTAAAGAAGATAGTAGTATAATTGCAAAATTTTTCTTAGGTCACAAAAAAGATGAGAAGAAGATTCATTAGGTTAGGTGGGTGAGGTTAACCTAAGCTATAGGTAGAGGTGGGATCAATTTTAAGGATCTTTATATATATAATTTAGCTCTAATTATTAAGCTCACATGGAGAGTAGAGATGCAACTAGAAGCACTGTGGGTGAAAGTTCTCAAAGGGATCTATTTTCCATCTAATGATTTTAGAGACACTAGAAAAGGAAGCAAAACATCTTGGGGCTAGAGTAGTATACTTAAGGGAAAATATGTTCTATTTGAAGGTTGCTTTTAGAAGATTAAATGAGACAATATTCTAGTTTACACTTTAACTTTAACACTTTTTATAAAAGCCCCCTTAGGGTCATAGGTAGCTACCTACAGTTGCCGATGGGTCCATGACCTACATTTTTAAAGTGAATGGCATCGTACTATTTTACAAGGGGTAACTATAGCTACTTGTTAGAGGTTGTACAGTCCCCTTAAGGTTGTAGACAACTATCCCATTAGTCAACTATGCTAACTAGCCTAACGATGTGAATTGGAGTTACCTAAAATATAAACTGAAAAACACTAGGCTAAACTCAAGAGGGGGGTAAATTGAGTTTAAGGACAAATTTCAATTCTTTTTCAATATAAACAACTAAATGCAATAATAAGAGTAATCAAAACAACAATAGAGCAATAATAAATGCAGAAATTAAAGAGATAGGGATAAAGAAGATCAAGCTCAGATTTATTGTGGACTTTGAATCACCCCCTAGTCTCCACAGACACACAATGTCTCCAATCGGAGACTTCACTTTCTCTTTATTGATTTCACAACTCAATTGCTCCAAGACCTACACAAGCTTACACAATCTCTTTTACATACAACTAACTCAAATGTATTACTTTTTTCACTCAAGATTACAAATGTGAGGACTTTCAAACACAACAATTATATCTCTTTTTGTTTGATAGCAAATAGGTATACAAGAGACCAAAGAGAAGTAGAATAAGCTTAAGAATGTAAGTGAATGTCTTTAAAATTGCAATAGAATATCAAATCTTCTTAGCCTTTGGTCGGGTTGTTGAGCTTTTATAACAACTCCCATTGCCACACATCAAATGCTCCAACAGCTACTTGAAACTAACTCATCGACATATCGGTACTTTTAACTACTAGTAAGCCGGTAAAAATTACTTCACCGGCAAGTAAATCAGCAAGTCGATTCTTCCAAGTCAGTGTGCTTTTCTTTATATTTTTCAAGGCTTTATACCATCAGCCTAGTTCTTCCTTGAGCAGTGAACCTGGTAGACCAAATATCACCTGAAAATTCTTTTAACACACAACAAACAAATACTCTTTGCAATTTAACTTCAAGATCATTTGATTATCACTTAAAAGATTAAATTTCTTATAGAGATAATTGATATATTAAACCATTAAGCAAGCTAATTGAACTTATTCAATTATCTCAAAATAATCAAATAATACTTAGTTTAATCATCTACTTGTTTTTGTTCTCTTAAAAAACAACATGTTTAGATATACACTTTTTGTTTTTTTCTCATCAAAATCAAATAATAAATCCTAGGTTCAACAGTCTCCCCCTTTTTGATGAGAACGAAGCTCTTATACTTTAAATACTCCCTCGCAATATAATACTCTCCCTCAATTTAGCACTCGATTTCAAGATATTTGACAATTTGAATAAGATTAAGTGAGTGCTTGCAAAATGAAAGTAGTAATGTGCTAAGAAACTAAGTCTCATATCTTAATAATTTCACATAAAGAATATATCAAACTTTCAAAGAATCAAGATATGCCAAAGTTATAGGATCAATATCATCTTTTGAGTAACTATTATCAATTTGATATATTACACATTTTGACGCTCTAACAACTTAAATATTTCTCTCCCTTTGGCCTCATAAAAAAAAAAAAAAGGAAGATCCAGGCGGTAAAGAGGGAAGAGGATTCAAGTCGAAAATTCGGCCGAATTTCGGCTTATACTAGAGAATATGCCCCGTGTAAGAATAGAATCAAGGAAATATAGAGTGCAAAAAAAAAAAAAAAAAGGTAATTAAAACAGCTAGCATAGTAAGTTTAATTTGAGGGCAAAAGAGCATCAAACAAAACTTACAAAAGAAGTCATAAACAACCAATATAAAGAGTAAGTCCATCAAGGACCAAAGTTTTCAAAACAACAATAAAATGAAAGAGTGGCTAAAGACCAAGTTCTTTAAACAAAAAGAGTAAAGAAATGATAAAAAAACTGAAGTGCATGACTAAGCTGTAGGAGGATCATCGTCTTGAGCTGGAGGAGGAAAAGGGTAAGATGAGCAATGGTAGTCCAACTGGAAATGACGATAAAGTCCCTAAAACCCACTGTATAAGTGATCATGAATGTCCTCCCGAAGCTGATTGTAGCGCATCTCTGAATACTAATAAAAAGGATGCTGAGAGGCTAGAGGAGCAGTCATATCAAAAGAAGGGAACCCATAGTCAGGTGGAGGCTAGTGAGAAGAACCCTCAGGTGAAGGAGAGGTAATACGGCTTAGAGCTGCACCAAAGTGAGTATGAGCATTGGGATTGCCTGGCTCATCAAAAGAAGTGATAGGATCTTGAGTACAGCGCTCAAAGCCAAGATCAAAGGGAGGAAGGTCTTTCCTCCGAACCTAGTTGTTCCTTGATTTCTTCCAAATGCCTTGACAAATATCAATCAGCTCAAGATGCTAAACTCAAGCAACTTGGGGAGGGGTAGGAGATTGGACACCCTTTTTTATAAGCAGCTGTGTAACTAAGTGCCCAAAACGAAGGAAAGCTTGAGAGGGATTATTAGTAACATGTTTGAAGCACTGAACAATGATACTAAAGAAGTTAATCTGCTTATTCATGATCAAATATTATAGAATCCATAAGTCTTAAAGTGTAACATTTGATTGCTAACCTCGACGAGGACAATAACTATGAACCACAATATGATGGAAGATTTTGGTCTTAAGATCCAAGCAAATGGTTGCTAAATTTTTTGCCTTGCCCTAATTTCCAACAATACCCTTATATCTGAATACTCTTTCATAAAATTTGGCCCCATAATAATTGACATTTACATCAGTTCCTCTAAGAGTAGCACCAATATGATCACAGATATCTTTAAGAGTAATAATGATTAAGGTACCATAAACATAAGTGTAAAGAACATTACGACGAATTTTCATTACTTGGATTCATTTTTAGTTTTGGTTGACCCTGATCATCTAAAGAATCCAACATATTATAGTAGAAATATTTAAGGGCATCATCATGTACCTCGGTAGGAAGTCGAAGAATGTCTAGAACATGATTGGTGATGACACCCGAAAAAGCCGTAATGCAAAACTCGTCAAGTACCTCTAGAGGATAGAAGATACTCATATCAACTTCAAGGTTAGCAAACTTCTCAAATTATTAGGCATACTAACATAAGGGAAAGAGGTGGTGGCCATAGGCTGGGGGGGCGAAGCTACGAGCAACATGCGGTGCCATGAAGTTTGAAAAGGTATAGATGAGTATGGACGTATGTGGTAAGGAAGAGAGTGCAGGTGATGGAAGTCGGTAGAACTGTGGAGGTGGGTTAACAGTGTGTGGCGACGTGACGATTTGAAGGGTATGGGTGGGGAGAGAAAGTGAAGAGAGGAAGAAGGAGAGAAGATTGGTGAAAGATGGAGAGAAAGAGGAGAGAAGGGAGAGTTGATTGATGGAGGAAATTTTAGATTTTGATGGGGGAAAAGAGACAAATTGAAGAGAGAGAAATGGGTTAAGGTTTGAAGAAAGAGAAAAGGGGTTTTGTAGAAGAAGGATGAGGGAGAGATGGTACGGTACGACTTTAAGTTGCGCTTGAAAACTGAATAACCGACTTGCCGATATTTAGATGAGCCAGCATGCTGGTTAAGACAATAGAAGCAAAACAAATTGATTTAGGAGGGGAGTATACCGGCATGCCGGTAGTGATATGGATTGGCTTGCCGGTTACAAGCATAGAACAAAAAAAAAAAATGAAAAAGGAGAGCAATATACCAACTTGCCAATACTTGGGAATGGCAACATGCCGGATAAGAGAATAGAAGCAAAATCAAGTTGTTAAAAATGCAGGTATATTGGCAAGCCGGTGAATTGTCTAACTAGCATGCCGATTGTTTGTAAAAAAAAAACAATAGAGACCACTTGTTTGAGCAAAGTTACTAATTCAATTTGATTTGTAGAGATTTAAGGAACATCTTAACACTTCAAACAAGTTTATTTGAGTCCGTTAAGGCTTGAAAAACTCAATTTTTAACTAGATAGCCAAGATTTATCCGAATCAAATCTATAGAGCTAAATAATTCATGATAAAGTGAAAATGTCCATGTATGAGCAAAATAGGTGCATAAACATTGAGTTTTCGCACACCAACAAGTTAAGCAATTTTCAAATGCATGTTTGAGCATGATAGGCACAAAATATAGCTTTAAGGCTCTTCAAATTGTGAAATTATTACTTGAGTTCCTTAATCATGCAAGTGGTTAGAGAGCAAGTGGAGATCCTTTCTTAATGTTTAAGAAAAGTTCATGTTTCAAATATGTTAAAAGACATTGAGAGACATAAAAGAGACAAGATCAAGCTACGCAAACTTCATATAAGCAAGAAATGCTCCATTTTACACATAGAACCTAAAAAGGGTCTAGAGAGATCAAGTATGCACGAAATTTAAATTAAGCTTGTTTGACCACTTAAACATGATTTCAGAATGAAAATAGACATGTAAGCCCTGGTTTGGGGCACAAAAACCAATGCATGATAATTTTATGCATATATAAACTCGGATAAGCATAAATGACTTCAAGTGTGCCCAAAACATATTAAATGTGATATTTAATGCATGAAAGCCATATGATCATGTTTCTTATACCTTATAGTGTGATAGTTTTCGATCAACTTACTTAGCAAGTTAATTTTATTCAAAAAGGCCATGTTAGTTCTTATGTGTCTAGCACTCATCTTGCAATATCATTCATAATTCTTTTCTTAGAGTGCAAAATCTTTCCTCACTTAAGGGTTTTATGAAGATATCAGCTATTTGATTGTTAGTATCAACAAATTCTAAGCAAATATCATTGTTTTGCTCATGATCACGAATAAAGTGATGTCTAATTTCTATATGATTAATCCTAGAATGTTGAATTGAATTTTTGGTCAAGTTGATCGCACTTGTATTGTCACATCTTATTGGAACATTAATAAATTTCAAACTATAGTCAAGCAAAGTTTACTTCATCCATAATACTTGAGTATAACAACTATTGGTTGCTATGTATTCAACTTCAGTAGTAGCAGGTGCTACTGAGTTTTGTTTCTTTGAGTGCCACAATATTAATGAATAACCAAGGAAACGTCATGTTCCGCTAATGCTTTTCCAATTGAATTTGGAATTGACAAAGTCGGCATCGGAATATCCAATAAGATCAAGTGAGGTGAACTTGGCATACCATAAGCCGATTTCAATAATGCCCGTAAGATACTTAAAAATGCGTTTAACTGAATTCAAGTAGGATTCTTTATGGCAAGATTAAAACCGTGCACATAGATACACGGTAAACATGATATCTAGCCTAGATGTTGTTAAATATAGAAGACTTTTTATCATACCCCTATATATCTTTTCACAAGTGTTCTTTCCATTCTCATCTTTGTTAAGTTTTAGGGTGGTGCTCATTGAAGTTAGCTTAGTCTTGCAACTTTCCATTTTAAACCTTTTTAAGAGTTCTTAGGCATATTTGCCTTGGTTAATGAATGCTCCATCTTTGGTTTGCTTAACTTGAAGGCCTAAGAAATAGTTGAGTTCTCTCATTATACTCATTTCAAATTCATTTTTCATACATTGGATAAGCTCATTAACTAAATCCATCTAAGTGGCACCAAACACAATGTCATCAACATATATTTGAACAATTAGTATATGATCATTATGTTGTTTAATAAATAGAGTTGTGCCAAGTTTCCCTTTAGTGAATTTATTCTTTATCAAGAAGTTACTAAATCTTTCATATCAAGCTCTAAGAGCTTACTTTAGTCCATACAAGGCTTTATTGAGCTTATATACATTAGGAATTCATTATCCTCAAAACCCAATGGTTGCTCTACATATACCTTTTCTTTAATGATGCCATTTAGAAAGGCACTTTTAACATCCATTTGATATAATTTAAAGTCTTTATGAGCCGTAAATGCCAAAAGCATCCTAATGGCTTCTAGTCTTGCAATTAAGGCAAAGGTCTCATCAAAATCTGTCCCTTCTTCTTGATTATAGCCTTTATCAACTAACCTAGCCTTATTTCTAATTAGTATACTGGTTTCATCAAGTTTGTTTCTATAAACTCATTTTGTTCCAATAACCAGTCTATCTTTTAGTTTAGATACTAAGTTCCATACCTCATTTCTAGTAAATTGATTTAGCTCTTCTTACATAGCTTGAACCTAAAATTAATCTTTTAGAGCTTCATCTACATTTTTTGGTTCAAGTTGAGACAATAAAACTACATTACTTAGATTTTTAAGTAAGGCTCTTGTTTGAACTCTATTGAATGGTTCTCCTATTATTTGATCCTTAAGATGATTTTTCACAAACTTCCATTCTCTAAGTAAATCTAAGTTAGAGTTATTAATGATTTTATCTTACCTAGAGAATTCCTTTTTAGTTGAGTTGGATTGATTCTTGTTAAGACCAAGATCGTCCAAATAAGCACCAATATTTTCTACTTCATCATTAGACTCTTTATATATACAAGTATCACCAAATGTAACATGAATTTGACTCATTTACAATAAGTGTTCTCTTGTTATATATTCTATAAGCTTTACTAGTAAAAGAATAACTAAGAAAAACACCTTCATCTAACTTTGAGTCAAATTTTCCTAATCATTCCTTTCCATTATTGAGAATGTAACATTTCGTTCCAAAAGGACAAAAATATGATATGTTAGCTCTTTTGTTTTTCCAAAGCTCATAGGGGATTTTCTTAAGAATTGGTCTAATGAAAACATGATTTGATATGTCATAAGCCATATTAATGGCTTTAACCCAAAAATATTTAGGTAGGTTATTGTCACAAAGCATGGTCTTAGCCATTTCTATAAGGGTCTTATTTTTTCTTTCGGCAACTCTATTTTGTTATGGAGTTCTAAGTGCCGAGTATGTATGTTCTATTCCATTTTTATTACAAAAATCTTCCATATAATGATTTTCAAATTCTCCCTCATGGTCACTTCTTATAAAGAGAATAGAAAGACATTTTTCATTTTAGACCTTCTTGCTATAGTTCAAGAACACATGATAAGTTTTATCCTTGTTAGCAAAGAAGAAGGTCTAAGTGTATCTAGTGAAATCATTAACTATAACCAAGGTGTATCTTTTTCCTCCCAAACTTAAGGTTTGGGTTGGATAAAATAAATCCATATGTACTAGTTAGAGTGGCCTAGAAGTTGAGATGGTATCTTTAGATTTGAAAGATGACTTGATTTGTTTGCCATATTGACATGTTGGACATGTTCTACCTTTATCAAAACTAATCTTAGATGATCCTTTAACAAGATTCCTTTTAGCTAGTTTTGATAAGATATCCATACTAGCATGTCTTAACTTTCTATGCCATAACTGACTATCATTATTTTGAGTGGATAAATAAGTCTCAGGAGAGCATGAAAACATATTGAAGTCAATTTTATAGATGTTTCCTCGTCTATACCCCTTAAAACGGATTTGGTAATTATTAATGTTTTCAATAGAATACTTTGATGTATGAAAAATTACTTTATATCTTATGTCACACAATTGACTAATACTAAGTAAGTTATGTTTTAAATTATCAACGAGTAACACGTGCTTAATAGTAAGGTCATTATTAATGCAAATGTTACCTTCACCAATGACATAAGCTTTTTTATTATCTCCAAAGGTCATGCTTCCTCCATTCTTCAAGTCTATAGATGTGAACTTGGATGCGTCTCTGGTCATATGTCTTGAGCAACCGCTATCTAAGATCCATTTGTTGTTGTGCCTTGAAGGATCCTACAAGACAAATGGTTATCTCTTTGGTACCCACTTTAGTTTGGGTTCTTTAAGATTAGTTGTTGTAATGTAAGTTTGTCTTTTAAGGACCTAAGCCATTTTATTTTTGTTGTATAAGGAGAGATTACGACATAATGCACATGTGCGAGCAATATGACAATGTCTTCTACAATAGTTACAAGTTTTATTTGATGCCTTAACAAAATAACTTTTGTATGTTCTATACACATTCTCCTTAATACAACTTATTCCAGTTTTGTCTAATCCTAGTCGTAGTGTTCCAAGGATTTTATCCATATTCTTTTCTCCATCTACAAATTTTTCCGTTATTTTTCTTAAGTCATCTAAGCTAGTTCTTAGAATTGAATTTTCAATTTCAAGTCGACTTAATTTCTCTATCATACCTTCATCATTTTTGCTTCAAGTTTTAGTTTTTTTATTTCCTTTTCAAAATTCTTCTTAACCGCTTTTAATTTGCTATTTTCATTTATCAATTCATTATTTCTAATACTTATCACTATATTTTCTTTTGTCATTCTCTCATTTTCAATTTTCAAATATTTATTGTCTTCTTCTAAGCTTTCTTTTGCATCAACTACTTTATTGTATTCACTTTTGATTATATCAAAGTCATTACCTACTTCACTCATCATTTGCTTCAATACTTTATTCTTCTTTTGCACTTTTATAAATTCTTTCAATAAGTCATCATACATACTCCTAAGTTTATAAAAGGAGAGTCATGTGAAGGAAAGCATACCTCATCATCATTGAGAACCATGAAGCAAGTTCATTATCGGAGTCACTAGAGTTCCCATCACTCTCTAAGTTGCTATCATAGCTTTCCTTTTTGACTCTTTATCGGCCTTCTTAAGTAATGGACAATATTGTTGAATATGTCCCGGCTTTTGACAATCGTAGCATTTGATGACTTCTCTCTTTCCCTTCTTGAACTTAGAAGATGATCGATATCCATCCTTACCTTTCTTAATTCTCTTATTGAATTTCATGAACTTTCTAAACTTCTTTGCCATCATTGCGACCTCATCAGTCTTCACTTTCTTCATCACTTAAGTTTTCCTCTGTGACTTTTAGAACAATTGTTTTCTTTCTAGACTCCTCTCCTTGTTTCTTTACCATCCCATGCGTCTTAAGTGTTCCAAGGGGTTGTTCTTTTGACATTTCATTAAGATCATGAGTTTCCTCGATAGTGGTTCTCTTAGTTTTCTAATCTCTTAGCAAAGACCTAAGGATTTTGGAATTTATTTCAAAGTTAGCAAATGTCTTTCCAAGAAGACTTAAAGAATTGATGATATTGATGAATCTATTATGCATCTCATCAATTGTTTCGTTTAGATCCATCTTAAAGTTTTCAAATTGTCTACATAATAAACTTATTTTTGTATCTCTTACTTTACTAGTTCTTTCATATGTGCTTTATAATTCATCCCAAACTCCTTTAGCACTTTTACATGTACATATTCTATTGAAATCATTTTCATTTATGGCATAATGCAAAATATTCATGGCAACTTCATTTAGATTAAGTAATTTCCAATCATTATCCGAGTAATCTCTTTCTTTTTTTCCTTTTATCTTAAATTGTCCTTGGTTAACCACATGCCATAGTAGTCTATTTTGTGCTTTTAAGAATATAGACATCCTACACTTTCAATATGGATAATTGCTACCAGTTAAGAGAGGAGGCCTATTGATTGCTTGTCCTTCCAAGAAGCCAAATGCATTAGATGCCATAATCTTTACTCTAATATGCAATTAAGCAAGTGATTAAAGACTAGCTCTAATACCAATTAAAGAATACTAAGCTAAACTCAAGAGGGGAGGTGAATTGAGTTTAAGGACAAATTTCAATTTTCTTTCAATATAAACGACTAAATGCAATAATAAGAGTAATCAAAGCAACAATAGAGCAATAATAAATGCGGAAATTAAAAAGATAGGGATAAAGAAGATTAAGCCCAGATTTAACGTGGACTTTGAACTACCCCCTAGTCTCCACGGACACACAATGCCTCTAACCAAGGACTTCACTTTCTCTTTATTGATTTCACAACTCAATTGCTCTAAGACCTACACAAGTTTACACAATCTCTTTTACATACAACTAACTCAAATGTATTACTTTTTTTACTCAAGATTACAAATGTGAGGACTTTCAAACACCACAATTAGTCTCTTTTTGTTTGATAGCAAATAGGTATACAAGAGACCAAAGAGAAGTAGAATAAGCTCAAGAATGTAAGAGAATGTCTTTAAAATTGCAGTAGAATATCATATCTTCTTAGCCTTTGGTCAGGTTGTTAAGCTTTTATAACAACTCATTAAATTCTTCCCGTTGTTGCTCATCAAATGCTCTAACGACTACTTAAAACTGACTCACTGGCATACTGCTACTTTTAACTACCGACAAGTGAATCAATAAGCCAATTCTTCCAGGTCAGTGTGCTTTTCTTTGTGTTTTTCAAGGCTTTATACTGTCAGCTTAGTTCTTCCTTAAGCCATGAACCTAGTAGACCAAATATTATCTGAAAATTTTTTTACCACACAACAAGCAAATACTCTTTGCACTCTAACTTCAAGATCATTTGATCATCACTTAAAAGATTAAATTTCTTATAGAAATAATTGATATATTTAATCATTAAGCGAGCTAATTGAACTTATTCAATTATTTCAAAATAATTAAATAATACTTAGTTTAATCATCTACTTATTTTTGTTCTCTTAAATAAAAATATGTTTAGATATATACTTTTTGTTTTGTTCTCATCAAAATCAAATAACAAATCCTAGGTTCAGCACAAACAGTGACAATCAAGTCTTCAATTAAGTGCATAATTAGGCAACTCAAAACTTCAAGTGTATAATTACAAAAACTAGCAAGATTAAGGTATAGGTTATGATATTAACCCAAATTAAATCAAGCACCAAAGTGAGGGCATGGACAAATAGATGGATTCCTTATATGGAAGAAGCCAAACTAACTACAATCCTAAATAGTGCATGGATAGATATGAAAGTTTGTGACTTTATTGATAATAATGCAAATGTGTAGGATTGCAGTACAATCAGAAGATACTTAAATGAAACTTTTGCTAATTGAGTAAGGTAAATTCCTCTTGATTAATTAGATCAATAAGACAACACCATTTGGCAATATAATAGATTAGAGGTTCACATTACTAAATTGGTGTAGCAATACCTAAAGCAATAAAAGACACATGATTAAGATGCAAGATCTAACTCATCTAGAACGGCATAAGTATGGTATTGTCATGTGAATGGACAAAAGCAGTGTAGTTTGCAAGCCTAGGTGTACAAATCACTAAAGATGAGAACGACCATTTCATGGAGTAGTTCAAGGAGGCTATATGGGTGGCTAGAGGAACTAAGGGTGAGATTGAAAGCAAAATAAGTTTCATAGCCTAGTATATCTGGAAGGAATGTTATAGAATGGTTTTCGAAAGAGGAGTTATCGATCCAGATGTTGTCATAGGGAAAGCTTAAGTCTTGATGTAGCTTTAGGCAAATAGGGACCAAGAGCAAAATAAATACTTAAAGTGTCAAGAGTGGACTAAAAGCACAACTTTCATATAAATGGTTAAGAAGCCTAAATATGCCTTTTAAGGTGAACGTTGATGCCTTTTGGTTGAAGAAGGATGAACAATCAGTGGCTAGTGTAGTGGTGCAAGATAGTCAAGGTTGGTTGTGTATGGCAAGATAAAGGAAAGTATATGTGTTTGTCCAAAAGAGGTTAAAGGTAGGGCTTTGTTAGTGGGTATGAAGCTTGTACATGTGAGAGGTTGGGAACATGTGTTATTTGAGAGAGCTTTAAATGGGTCTATTGATTTGGCCCATAGAGTTGTATGTGATCATACAAGACAAATTAAGGACTTTATCAATGCTCTGAGTTGTAATTGTTCATTTTATCATATTAATAGGAAAGCCAATTTAATGGCTAATTAGGTAGCTTCCTTTACTAGGAGAAGGATGTGTCCTATGGATTAGTAGCCTAACCCTTCATCCTAGCTTTGGAAGCTTATCACATTTGATGTTTTGATTTTTAGTTTTATTAGCTTTGTATTACCTCAATATACTCAACTTAATGCTGGTTGACATTTAAAAAAAATAATATACCCCTTTTTTGTGTTAAAAAATGCAATCGCAATTACATAGAATCACAATCATGCTCATCCATTTTATACCTTGAAATATTAAAAAATGATTTGTTTAAGTATTAGGTAATTATAGAAGGCTTTAAGATGTCAAAACTACTATTATTGAAGAGGGCATGACATACTTAAACTAACGAAGAATAGTTGCACATTACATATGAAATTGGTTTAGATTAGTAGTATAAACCAAGCCAATACAAATTTATCGCTCTATTTATTCTAGAATCAAAATTGATTAACCAAAAAGAGATTAAGATAGTTCTAATCGCATCAATCAAACTAACATATATTTAATTTCTATTAATTTAGTTAATTAATAAATATTTCTAATTTGTATTAGTAGTTAAACATGCTCAAATCTAGACTTAAGTTAAGGAAAAATCCATCACATGAAGTTTTATGAAGAAACCAACTTTGTACGATATGAGCTATGATATGGAAGTTGTATTAAATGTAAGATCTTCTATTTCTTTGTGTGGAACATGAGTTAAAGAAACATCTTGTGAAAGAAAAGTTAAGTTAAGATTTGGATACAAGTAGTTAAGTGCATAATCTACCACCTAAACTTAAGGAAATGATGAAACAAGTTGAAAAACCAAGTGAGGACCCCTTGGAACCATCACGAATAGATCTGGAATGTGGGAAAAAGAAGCTTAAAAATATGATGAAAGTGAATGAACAAAGTGAAAAAATCAACCAAAGCAAGTATGGTAAGCATACAAAGCCTAAAACTCAAAATCGAGCTTAAAACTCTCAAAACAAGCCTAGAACTCTAAGTTGGGCCTTTAATAAAATTCCAACCAGCACTTTAAAATATTAAGAGAGGTTTTTTTGAAGCCCATAAGAAATCCACCTAAGACTCCATAGGCCCAATAAAGTCACTAACTTTAGTTTGAACAAAAAACAAGCCCATTTAATAACTTAAGCCTACTAAAGAGCCCATGAAGTGGTTGTTAGCCTTAGGAATATAAATCAAAGTTGTAAATCTGATCTCAAGGAGTGTTTTGAGCTTAGGATAAAATCTTAAGACCAAGCCCAAAGGATTTCTCAAGTTACCAAAAAGCCTATTTACCAAACAAGGCCCAAAAGCACTTCAAAACATAAGGATCGCTACTATTCTGACCCATGGACAGATTTGCATGCCTCATTTTGAAAATCTAACCTCACCACGTTAAAGTACACTAAAAAACGATGAAGATTGACTATGAGATCATAAAAATCGGATTTAAAACGAAAAAATTATACACGATTGAACTTTAGGTAAAAACCGGGAAAAATTACGAAAACTAGTCAAGAATATAACTTAAGGAAAATTACTTAGTTTCTTAAGTTTGTTTCAATTCCCTATCAAAATTATTTCAATGACCAGGAAACACTGTGTACGGAGACGACTTGCCTCTGGATTACTTTGATTAACTTATATGGCAGAGTGAGTAAATTCCCGATGACTCTTTACTTGATTTTGCTTGTAGAATAGATGCACCTAAACTTATATATATAAATTTGGATGCTTGTGGGATATGGGAAATGCATGTGTATGAAGTTGTGGATGAATGTGATGACTTGATAATTATATATAATAATGGGAATTGTTTGCATCATATATACATGTGAATTGTATGGAATGAAATTGTCTGATCACCTTGAAAATCGAGTTAATCACTTATACGGTTAAGAAATCATAATGAATCATGCATACCCCATATTGCATACGGATAACACCGACTGTCGCTTCACGCAAAAAATGGGAAGGGACTCATAAGAATACGAGTTTCCTGCAGGATTGGGCACTAGCTATGCCATCATATATATTAAGTTTCTGTCTTAAGCTTATGGGCTTACTAGGCGCCGAGAGACGCCAACCGTCGGCGAGGGGCCAAGTCTTGTGGCTTCTGCTTAGCGCGTATGTTTGTGGATTGTGAAGGCTACCACACCGCTAGACTTGGGATTTTAAAAATATGATTTGATTTTGGTAAAGGAAGTATACATATATATATATATATATATATATAGAGAGAGAGAGAGAGAGAGTTTTGTTTTGGCATGAGTATGATAGTGCAAATGAAATAAAACCCAAGGTCTAGAACCTGGATTTTGGTTTGAGTCAGTTAATTATCTCCAAACCCCGACTTCAAGGAGCATAATTTTGAGTCGTATGCAGTTCCTAGGTCACTGCATGTGTTGTTTGGCATACTGATTGTTCATGCATTCATATGATTGTACATCTAATAAATTTTGCCATGTGGTACTGACGAGAGTATTTATCTCACTAAGCGTAATCTTATACCCCAACGGTTCTTTTCCTTATAAGTTGATCGATAGTTGGGACTGGGATAGGAATCGAGTGCAAAGTGCTATCATTGAATCAGTATGATAAAAAGGCTTGTGTAGTTAATTCGGAATGCTCCAAAAAACAATTAATGTCTCAATTAAGTTTAGTATCTTTAGTAAATTTAGAATTTTCTAGAATTGTCTATCTTATTTCGCTATTTTGGTAGGGGATACCGATTCTATACGGTTCTGAGGAATTGTGGAAAAATGGATATCCATAATTATTTATATTATATAATGAGTCAATGAACTAAAATTGAAGACCTTAGCGAATAACTATTTAGAGTCTTGCAATCTCTGACTTGCAAGGCGATTTTCTTATCATGGGTGCACACGTGATATGGAAATTCTAGGCAATACTATTAGGCCCCTCCTAGGGTCGCTACAAGTAGGGTCCCATTTTTTTTTTTTAAAAAATCAACATATTTTCTTTTTATTTAATTCCTAAATTTATTCTAATTTTTATTATTTGAGTTGATTAATATATTTTTATAATATTTAAATATAATTACTAATAATGTTGATGTGGTGATGATACGTCAACCTTCTTGTCACATTAACATTTTAGTAAATAAAAGTTGAGGTGTAAATGTAAAATTTTTAAAAAGTGAGGTATCAATAGAATTTATAAATTACATCACATTTTTCAATGTAATTTATCCTATAATTTTTCATTAGTAATATATGATAATTACCCAATTTGTCCAAAAAAAAAATAAAGCATATATAAATATTGTTGAGCTTATGATAAATAATAAAACAATATAGATAACTTTTACTTATAGAGAAAAGCTAGGCATTGATAAGTTTCATCTAATTATTAGTATATATAATTTTTTAAATTAAAAAGAAAAAACTACATTACATGGTTGAATTGAATGAAGAGCAACATATGTTAGTGAAGATGGGTTAAAATCACACTAACCTAACCAAGGTCAAGATATCAATGTGATACTAACTAGAATATTGGAGCTCTAACAATTCAAGCTCAAGCTACAATAATCATATAAATGGTTTTGTATGTTAGACGAGAATTGGTTGTCCTATGAATAAGAACTCTCTTTGAATAACGTGGAAAACACTGGAAGGAAATAGCTAACATTTAAACAAGCTCTATAAGGTGATGCTGGATAGATTGTCATTCCAACACTCTTAGTTTCATTCCAATGAAGTGTTTTGGCTAGATTAGTTAATATTTATATGTTTCTATGCCATTCTTTTGCTTTAGAGCATTCCAATTCATAAGAATCCCATTTAAAATATCTAGATACCACATTAACAACTTAAAGACTTCTTTTCTTAAAAACCTCTCCGCTATACTCCCATATTTCTTCACAAAAATCCTTAAAACATTTATTTATATTATTTACGAGATACATAGTACATAAATTTAAACCAACACAACAATAAAAATAAAAAATAAATAAATAAAGTTTATTTTTTGAGATTATTGGCCAAAGACTTAAAAAGGAGATCGTCGACTAATGAACTCCATGAACCTTAGATAGGGATGCACTTAGAAGATAACAATTGGAATTAAGCTTAGTCATTTTTGTTCTAAATGAGGTGTATGTCCCATCACCCATTAACTTGAACTTTTCCCTTTATGTGTCTATCTAAAACCCAATTCCTAAGCACCCACTTGATTAGTGAATCCCTACAAATAACTTACTACACCTAAGCTTATATCATATGTCAGTCCTAGGAGGCTTTACCATAAATGAAATGCCAAAGACTGTAATAAATAAACCACAAATATCGTCTTTTATTGATTAAATCCATTTTTACATGTAGTTCCCAAGCCAATAGGTTTCCTATAATTCAATTTGTGACATTTCAATCCCATCAGTGTTATTTAAATTATTAACTATCTTAAGCCTTACAAACAACCTACTTTTCCTAAACAATTTCTATAAAACTTGCAATCTTCATCCACCACTTCTAAGAGCTTTTGGATTTCATAAGTTAATGTTTCATATTACCCATAATTGCACAAAATTTTTATTTAGAATCATACAAAGTTACATAGAGAGAAGCTGCAACTACTACAATTGGACATGCAACACGTATGTAAATAAGCTAAAAGTGAACCTTGATAAGACCTATAGCACTCCCAATTTCCCATCTAAAGCAAGTTCCATGTTCAATCTTCGGGTTCAAATTCAAAATTCACAAGATTCTAAACTAGACCTTCGTATCAAAATTTCATAAGCAAAGTGATCTATTTTAAAACCTTTCCCTGGTTGTGGAGAATTATATAGATTGTTTTAGATTATACAGCGGAGACAAGAGGAACAAGAAAATGAAAGCTCATTGCTAAAATTTTCTCATCTCATCAAAGAAAACTACTGCGACTATATCCATCAAAGCATTGAAGTCCAAACATACCTACACTGTTTCTATGAATGTTATTACAACACTCATGGAAATTAAATAATGATACTAGTTTTAAGGGAGAAAAAATTGCTATATGCCATCACGAACTATGGAGAAAATTGTCCCCAAAAGATCCAGAGCAAGTGAAAAACTTATGTTCTCCTTGTCTAGTTGTCTTCTTAGGTTCTATCAGAAGAAGTGAACAATAGGTCATAACTGAAGAAATTACCACAAATCCTAAATACATGATCATTTCGAATTTGGTTGAAGATTAAGCTTAATGAGTTAAATTTAACACCATCAAAACTAAGCTGTTATATCAAAATTTTCAAATTAAACTAAAAGCCCAATTTGCTATATAAACTAACAATTACAACATGAATAGCAATCACTCAATACCATTATGCATTTCAGTAGAGACACATCAATAGGGTGGTATACATGATATACCATTCCCACACTTAATCCTATCAAATGATATTTCAAATGTTTAGACTTTAATGTCATGAATATAGATGGATAAGCTTATGTTGATGGCGAGCATACCACATTGGGTAAAACTACAAAATAAGTCCTTTTCCATTCTTATGTCAGTCTATCGTTTATTATATTTAACTCAACATATGTAAATTTAGCCAACACACTATATAAAGTAGCTTCATATAATATCTTATGCAATCAAGAAGAGTGATATGATCTGCAATGCAAAGAAAGTTTACCTAAAAAGAGACAAAGTCTAAAATGGAGTGGTTCCACACCTCTCCAAAATTCCCCACATTATACAAAATGGCATAGCAAAAAACATGGTGCAAGCCTAAAATTACAATACGACTACGTCTCCATTAACACAACAGCACACTCTCCCTAATGAACAATAACTAGCTACAGAAAGAAGAATACCTTTCATCGATCAATCCTTAGAAACAAGGCAGGTTAAAAGAAGTAGAAATTTTACTATGCTTCTTACTCCTCCACTCTCACCTCCCAAAGCTATCGATGTAAAAAGATTTTCTTAAAGAGATCTTCATCTAAAAATTCCAATAGTCAAGAGTTGCATGCCCAATGGTCTTGGCATGCATTAGACTATTTCGAGAAGTGATTTCCAAACTCAACTCAATTGTCTTATTTTCTTCTCAAATTGAGAATTCATCCAATGTTAACATCCAGCAAAGCTATTAGTTACACATACACACATATCCAAGCTTCTTAGATGGGAGATACTTGTATAAAGTCTAGAAAATCCTATTATAATCAAGTATTGGAGATGTAATCTTATTGATGTTTAATATTTACCTAATAATTAATATTAAGTTGTTCCTTAGTTGCCATATGGTAATAAGTAAAATATTTGATTAACCACAAAAAGTGCTAAGAAAGTAAATATAAAATAATTTAAATGATCAAAGAGGATGTTGATAAAGTACATAAAGTACATACAACATGCAATGAGTTGCATTGCAAGCTATACTATTTATACCCTAAACTTGAGGGAAGCTAGTCCATCCTTCTTTTACCATTTTGAGATATGTGCACAATAAGACATTGCAGAGATAAATATTTTATTTTTGGGAATTCATCATTTCGTCTTTTGCACATTTACTTCGCATAAGTTGATTAAAAGAACAAACCCCTTTTTCTTATCATTAGAAAGTTCACAGTCTAGGATAAAAACGCAAGATGAACAGCTTTAAGTACAACATGACCAATATCTAAAAGCTAACATGGAGGGTGTTTGTTTCGTAGAACACATTTTTTGCAATTTTTTTCTTTCCCCATATTTCATAATCAATGCTATGAATTTTAAATTACAATATTATGCTATGGTAACCTCAACAGTTTATGTAGTTAATTAATAGTTCTTAGCACATATGGTAGTGGAAATGAACTAGGTTACATAATAGCCGGTGGCAATAGTTAATTACTAGGGAGTATACCAATAGAAAATGAGAAAAATGCTCTTTTTCTATAATTTTTATTTGAGAAAAGGGTATAGTTATTCTTGATTTCCACTAGTGTTTTCCACAATGCTAATCAACCCATCGGTGGCAGGCTACTATTTTCACTTCCCATGACCACTTGAAAAAAATAAAAAGCTACTAGTAACTACATCATCTATGATAATCATAAGCGACAAATTAAAAGAAATATTAAAAAGTAGTATGAAAATGTTTTTGATAAAACAAGCATGGTCTTGGGGTATTTAACCGATAAATGATACCACTCTAGTGTGATACCATCACTCTCATTGACTCTATTATTTCCAGATTTGAGAGGTGGTTTAGGTTGTCTTGGAACCTAAGGTTATTTGCAATAGCCTCTTCTTTTTTATTATTATCATCACAAAATGCTTTGCAATGATGAATATGTAGTTTTATGCCTTATGAACTGTATAAAATAGCAAGGCGATAGAATTAAGAGCTCTCCAGGCAACATACTCTCACATAGGAATGTATTACTGAAATCATCACAAAGAGTTGTCAATAAAGCCCTAGAATGAGAGGATGATGTATCAGTAGCTTTAGGCATCTATAAACAACTAAAGAACACACAATTCCAGGAAACTTTTTAGGTTGAGATAATTAAATTATTGATTTGACTCAACCATGGATCTTACGGCCAATCTGGTTAAACTAACTCAATTGTAACACAATATACTCACATGGTTGAAGATATAGGAATATCTTTATATAAAGAATTATCTTTAAAATAGGACAAAATTTTTTTTTTTTATTTATTTATGATTTTCTAGCCTGCTTTCCTATTGATTCACTACCATATTTTATTTAAGGAAAGTAATCACAAAAACCCTTGTATGAATACCTACTTGAGAATGAGTACAACAAGCTAAAAGTAATCCAAAAATTAGTCCAAATGGTTTAGGAGCAGTTTCGTAGTTTCTGACATTGGAGTGTTCTATTCGACGAGTGCTCGACTACTAATCCACAATAGGCTCTGCCAGAAAAGGCCAAAACATTAACAAGGGCAAATCCGTTCCTTCAGACGAGTTTAATATCAATTGCCCTTAACTAGAT
Organism: Lumnitzera littorea; assembly: GCA_024138015.1. Classification (NCBI taxonomy): domain Eukaryota; kingdom Viridiplantae; phylum Streptophyta; class Magnoliopsida; order Myrtales; family Combretaceae; genus Lumnitzera; species Lumnitzera littorea. Next base: position 47,756,512 of record JAMXBB010000010.1, on the reverse strand, counting down.
CCCACACCCAGACCCATAATTAACTTGGTGCAGAGCCAATTGGTTATGAAGGATGCATCAGATTTAAAAGATCTACTAAACAATAGAGCAGAAGGTTAGCTCCCGTCGAAGGCAAAACAAGAAAGAGATTGAGAGAAGAGAGAGAACCTAGAAAGAGCTTCAGCACTGGTCTTGTGTCTGGAGAAGGTGGCTATTCAAGTTGAAGAGCTTAGAGGAGGCTATGATTCACGTCAGGCGGGCTAGCACCTAAAATCAACAATTGCTGACCTAACAGCAACCCAAGATCCTACAAATCAAGTCCCTCAGACCTGATCGAGTGCGCACAACCTAAATCCAACTTCATTAAGACCCAGATGTGAACCAAGAAGTGCTGCATCTGGCAGAGCTCAACACCAAGCGTATGTTTCTACTATGGATATAAATAAACTAAATTTACTTATGAGCAACTCGTGTCCAACTTAATATTTACTTAAAGTTCAATTTAACAATAATCACATTGAATTTGAGTTTGAACTATCATAGTAGTATACTGAGTCAAGCTCAAGTTTCACAATATTTAGCTTAATCAACTTTGAATCAAGCTTGATTCGAGCTTAAATATTAGGCGATTTTGAGTCAAATTTAAATATCAATGTAATTTTAAATAGAAGATATAAATACTTCTATGAATAATTGAGCATAGACAAGTTTAACTGAGCTAAACTTGAGCTGTGAAATTTAGTTCAAGCTCAACACTATGTTATCCCAACTCAGGCTTGTTCCTAACCATAGTCTCCACCAAGTGAACTAGCCTGCACACCCCCCACCTACATTCTTCTCCCTTGCATCCAAAAGCCACATGCTGGTAGCCAATGTGAGTGAATTTGACCTTCACAGGTGAGCTCCAGCAAACTCAGTCCCTTTTTCCGAAAAGATTCAGCCCTTTGCAGAAGCAATACCCAATTACCCAAATTTGGAAGGCTAAACAGCTATCCATTTCTAGAGTTTGATCAGCAAGTTGACTAGGAATTTGACCTAAGGTTTGACTAGCAATTTGACCATGAATTCTAACTTAAATAGCAAACTCACATCCCACTGGTTCTGTGCACTACAAAATTATTTGCCCACTTATGATGTTTTGAGCAAGCTATTGGGTTTTATAAATCAATGTGAGCAATCTTTTCGGAGACAGGACAAGCCATAACATGGCAAGGTTTTCCGGGCTTCCCTTTATTTTACTGGAAACACAGCTGGGGTTTTATACACTTGAGCAGACACCACATGAATTGGCAGGAATTTTGCATGCTTGTGTGATTTGAGATTCAGAACTCCTCCATGTGGCAATTGGATGATTTAGCCAAGCTAAGCCAGCTATGGACAATTGACGAATATCGGAAGAAATTTCAGTCCTTGCAAAGCAAACACTTATGCTTCCAACTACGCATCAAGTTTTCATTTCCAGTGCTGAGTGTCAAGGCTACTCAGAATAGAAATGAAGCTTTCATTAGATTTAGAGACCACAATGAGTTTGGCCAGGACCTATAAAAAGAAATTGCTGGCTCTTATTTCCTCTAATACATCATTTGGAGAATGTTTTGCAATCAGTGAGACCGCTAGGAAACAGCATTCTCTGCACAAAGGACTAGGCCATTTCTCCCCCATGCTGTAAAAAAAATCACGAGCACATGGCTTGAGCGCTGTGCATCGAGTTTGAGTTTCCACCGTGAGGTAACTTTCTTTCGAGGACATCAATGTAAGACCATATTTTATGTGAAAGCTCACACCCTGATTCAACAAATGAACCTAACGCAAGTTTTCAAGTTTCCAAGAATCTCCAATAGCTCAAGTTTGACCAATTGATTAAGCATAGGACAATAATCAATGCCTTTCTTATTTTCTGATTTAAACATTATAGGAGATACTGTTAGATTGCGGCTATCTTTTATCTAGGGAAAGTATTATCATAAAGCTTGTATAAAAACCTCCTCTTCAAAATTGAACAAAGCAGGCAATAATGATTTAGAAGTTGGTCCATATGGTTTGTAATCCGCCAAGAAAGGTTAGTATGCCAACAAAGGCAAATCCCTTCTCATATATGAATCTGAAACCAGTCAACCATTGATATCGAAATTGGCCATCACCAATAGAAGGGATTGCCCACAAATCTACAAACTCTAGCGTGAAACTGAAAAAATCTATGAGCTAAGAGATGCACTCCGGTGTGCAGGTTGAGTTTTAATCTGGTAGATATGGTCAAGACTACTAGATGCTTCCACAGATCAGCAAGAAAGAATTTCATCATATTTCATATATTGCTAGATCGAGCATATTCAATGGTGAATTCTGAAGAATTAAGCCACAGCTGAAACAAGTTCACCTTCTGCGTGGCTTTAGCTGTTATTAGTACTAGAGATAAGGATTACAATAGTCAACAGTCTACTGTTTGACAAGCATTTCATCAGCGCTTTGAGCAGAAAGCATGTCACCTATTAAATTACAAACTCCCAAAATTTCACAATGCACTAGATTAGCAAAACCAGAAACATAGTTAAACCACTTACCTATCATTGAACCTTCAGGCATGTGAATCCTGCACAGAATTAATTGATCTTAAAAACACTCGTACAGCTAGGAAAGAATATAGTACAAGCAATAGTTAGCAGCTTACACCAAAAAATTGACCAGATACCAACCGATTCTGACCTCAACCAAGATAACTTGCTATAGATAAAAATTCCTTAATAATATTTATGTAAACTTCAATCATAATGCCTGGACATCATGACGGTCAGTTCAGCACTTCCCAGCTATAACGGAGGCTTCTTCAAACCAAAGAAAGCTAAGGTTCTTGAAAATTGACTGACCAGCAACATAGCCATCTATAAACAAATGAAAATGTAAAGTTCACTTAAAACTTTCCTGTTAAAGTATTTCATCAAATGCTTCCATCCATATGATAAGGCAACCATGAGGGAGAGAGAGTGCCACAAAAACAAAAATAGCAAAGCCACAATTGATCTCACACTGCAACAGCATTGCTAAAACTGCCAGGAACCAAAGCTTGACAAGAATTAACAACAGAGTGAAAAACAGAAAGAGGGGGGAAAATGCATCTTGAATAAAACAGTGAGAGTAAGGTTTTAAACAACCCTGTCAAAAGGTCACTTACAAAGTTTCTCATCTTTGTCTTCCAAGAAGAAGGGTTTAAACACAACACAGGCACTTAATATAGCACCAAAATATAAAAGGGGCAGACACAATCACATCATATGCCAATTAAACAACTGTCATAGGTCATTGACAACACCAATTGTGCTCTGTTTTGGGCAATCCTATAATATGAATGAAGAAGAATTCTTTTAGCAGAATCAAAAAACTGATATGCGAGGGAATTACTGCAGATTGAACCAACCATAAAGCCAGACTGGCCTTGCATACCATAAATTAAGGAAATATGCTTATGCATCTTTTCTTTTTCTGGGTAGTTCCATGCATAAGCATCATGTTTTGGGATCAAAATAAAATTGTATTTACTCACTCTGCTCAACTAAATGTTTCTTTTTGCATGCCAAGATGACATAAACTTGGACACTAGACTAGTAGTGGTAAGAAGAAAATTATTTCTCAAAAATATACAACAAGAGCAAAAAAAAGATTCACTAAATAAGGATCCTCAAAAACAAATTAATGAAAGACAATATTTTTGAAGCTGTATTATTTATTAATTTGGTTCGCAACCTTCATCATAAGAGAACAGGGCAACAGACTATTTGTTCTCAAACTGTCTGGTGTAGCAATTATTATCTAGCCTTGAAGGTCAGTCCAAGGGTGGCTGACAAGTTTACACATCTGTTTATTTGAGCCATCCAAAAGTGAAACAATTGATAGTTAAAGGGTCCATGTTTTTTTCACAAATCATAACAATGTCTAAAATTGAGATAGTAATCCACTTTTTGAACAACGTAGAGTTGTAGATAAGAGTAGACAACTCAAAAAAGGGATATATCATGGTTCAGCTTTCAAACTTATTAAAAGAAGAGAACACCAAACCAGATTTATCAAAGATAATAGAAACTGAAGAAAGATTAATAGTTTTAAATGGAACTAAATTAAGAATTTCACCAAGAAAAAGCAAGAGTGAAACCCGTTGACAATAGAGAGGAGTTTCTTGCTATCACCCAAAAAAATGCCACACCAGAACTACAATTTTGAACATGAAACCCATTAAAAGGGGCAAAAGTTTATTATTTTCATCCAAATTTAAAATTGGGACAACCTCAATTAACAGATTTCCAGCTTTACTTCACTAAATTCTCAAGCCAAGACAGCAACAAAGCTCTATGAAATTTCTACAATAAACAGAGAAAAGTGAACTACAAGTAACAAACTTTTTGAGTAAAGAAAAAAGAGTTTCCTCAATTTAAGCTAACAGTGAGTACTGAAGAAAAAAGAGAAAAAAAAAGATCCTGCTAATGATTCAAGAAGATCAAGCACTTATTTCTTGGGCTTGAACCGCTTCTTTCTCCAGTTCTTTGACAGCACTAACAAGTCCCCGAGTGATTCCAGGCAGATACAATCCGCTCTTTTTCATTTCTTCCATCAATTTCTCCGCCATCTCCCAATCTAATGCCTTTAAGCAAAGAGATTGGATTAATTTATTGTATTCGTCAACATTTGGTTTGGTTCCTGATTGCTTCATCTCCTTCAACAATTTCAGAGCCTTGTCAAATTCACCATTCCTGCAGTAGCCACGAATAAGTGGATGATATGTTACAGTATTCAACTTCTTATGCTTCTTTCTAGCCTCAGACAAAATCGTATAGGCTGTGTCCAACTGGCCACTGTTCACATAACCACTAATAATCACAGTGTAAGTGTAAATATTTGGTTTCAGTCCCCGAGCTTCCATCAGCTGCTTCAATTCCATTGCTTTCTCCATTTCTCTAGCCTTTGCATACCCACTTATGACAAAGTTGAAAATTGCGTTTCCAGGAGGAGGGCCCTGAGCAATCATCTTGTTGAGCAATTCTTTTGCCCCACTGAGCTCTCCATTTCTACACAAACTGCTAACAACAGCAGAAAATGGCTTAATTGCATGTTTTCGCACCACTCCCTCCAAATTTTCCAACATCTCTAGAGCTAAGTGCACACCCTTATCCCCCTCCTTGGAAAGTGAGGAGATAAGAAACTTAATAGACGATGGGGCTGGGCACAGATTCTCCTCCTTTGCAATTAGATATACAGAGCACGCAACTTTAGACTTCTTCTCTTTGCAAAGCCATGATATGATCTGGCCAATCTGCTCACCATCCTCAGGCAAACTCCGTGCATCAAGCATCTTCTCACAAACAGAGCAAGCTGAGTCATAAAGAGAGTTCTCACAAAGTGCTTGTACAGTTAAATAATAAGACACACCATCGGGCTGGCACTTAAATTCACCAAATTTGTTGAACACCTCTAATACCCGTTCCCCATCATGCAGCCTCAAGAACAAACCGATGAACTCATTAAGAACCACTCCATCCAACAAAACATTCTCACTATCCTTAGCTGCTATCTCCTTAACCGAATCCCACAAGGCATCAGCATCACTCTTCCTAAGGCCAAGGCCATTTTTGACAGCCTTTACAAGGGCACGGACAACGCCATTGGATACCGAACTAAAATCTGAAGTCTGACAAACCCAATTAAAGAACTTAATGAGATTCTCACTCAAAAGCATTGGGGTTTCAAACACTTGGATAAGAAAGGGCTCGTTCAAAGTCAAGTCAAGATTTTCGAGACTTGACACGAAAGACTCATCTGGGGTGCTCTGTAAAAGAGACAACACGTTCTCTAACTGCTCTGAATCGATTTCAACCTCATCAGAAGGCTCCATTTCGAATCCATCTTCATTAGAGGGCTCATTGGTAGAAGAAGCACAATGGGATTCCTCAGACGTACTAAGATCATGTGATTCAGGATCAACCGTACTTTTGGAAGCTTGGTAAGACGCATACCTAGGAATTCCATGGAAATATGTTTTCTTGGGGAAGACGTGTCTTTGGGTTTGAACGGATGAGTGTCTAAAGTTTCTAAATGCCAGTGCGTTTCTTGAAGGACAAAGTCTAGCTACCGACCGCAACATCTCTATAACGTATAGCAGGAGGAGTTATTGAATTAACAGAGGGAAGGAAGGAGGCAGACCGTCGGGCACGCTGCTCCCGCCTGGCAATAAATCTGGGGTTCGGGGTTTAGGGGTGGTAAGCCGTGGGAGACGATAGCTTTGATGGGCTGCCCCATTTGGGCCTTCAAAATCAAGGCCCACAGTGTATTTCTATTTCTTCCACTTAGCTTGGCTGAACAATACGCTATTGTAAGATTTAACTTTAAACAAATTCCTTTAAGGAACGTGGGAGAGAGAAAGAGGGAAGGAAAGGCACTTTAACACTGCGTTTGGAAATAGCAAGGAATTAGAAGAAAAAAATTACAAAAGGAAAGAAAATGAGGAAATGTAGTAGTATGATTTTTTATTGTATTAAAATGTCATAAAAGCCCTTATAATTTTAAAATATACTTTTACTTAAGGATATGATCGTAGTTTAATAAGAATTCCTTTAGAAAAAATAATTTTGATGGGCCTAAAAATTTATTTCCCTTGTTAGTCCCTACACCTTCCTTTTTCTTTTCCCTCTTTTTTCAAACAATGGAAATATTTTTGAAATTTTCAATTTCATTCCTCTCCCTATGCCTCTCCTCAATCCAAACATAGTGTAAGGAGAGACTTATACTAATCGAATAGCTACATAATCATTTTTAATATTTTATACTTAAATGTTTGATTTAACAAGTTTAAGATACAAATAGAACAAACTATTTAAATATCCAATTTCAAATGAAAAATATACAAGCAAAATATTGATAAGGGTTTAATTGAGCAATTTAAAGTTTTATTTTTTCTTTCGGTGAGGAGAAGTACAATACACGATTTGATTTTGCTACTTTCCTATTTGTGTTCTTCACATTTTTATTAGTTTCTTCTTTTTTCTATTTGAGTGTTTGAATTTTTTACGTTTCTAATTTTCTATTTAAATCTTTCACTTTTTTAAATTTACTAGAATAGTTCATCCCTCCTATTTGCAACAATCTCACTAAAAATTATTTTTCGTAGGTTTTCTTTTTTAGGGATAAGGACAAAAATGTTCTTGAATTTATATTACATTTTTATTTGGGTCATCAATTACTTTCCAATTTAATTTCTCTAAATTTTTAAAATAAAAGAAACTAGTCGTAGTTAAAGTCAAAATATTTTTCATTAAACCCTGTAAGATGTTTCTGTTAATAATTGTTCCCTGACATTTTAAGAGGAAATCATCACTAATCATGTTTCTTATTAAATATATAGATTAATTCCAACTATGATTATATTAAAATAATAATAAATATTATCTTCCTTAGTATTTAAGGGTTCATATTAATCACTTATCTATCTACAATAAAAGAGATTAAATATGATCTACCATAAAACTAAAATCTATCATAACTCCATAAGAGTTAGAAATATTTTTTATTTTCACATGTTGATTTGCTATCCAAATACTTAAACTTAAAAGTGTGCAAGTTAGTTAAAATAGCTAACCCGGTCCAATCCATTTTGAATCGCATGTTAAACTGGCTAGATTCATTAACCAATTTTCTAAACAGGCCAAAAAACCTTAGTTCTGATCCATTTAAAAGCAAGTTAAATATGTTAGTCCACATGTCAAAAATGTATATGTGTTAAACAAGTATCAAGTGTGAGTTTTTCGATTTTATTTTCCTTAACCCAATTAGTATTAAATCTTACTCATTTAATACTAACACTTAATTAAGAGTTAAAGAAAAACTTGATTTTCTTTTAATTTTAAAAAGATTTTGGAGTCACCAATCAAACAGAGTCGAAAAAATATTAAGTTATAACTAATTAAATGAATTAATTATAACTTAGCCATTAGTCTAAAAAAAAACCAAAGTTTTTTTTATTCAAAAACTAACCTATTAAACCTTAATGAGTACCACCATAACCTTTCGAATTTAGTTTTATTTATCAAAAACCTTCTTAACAATAATATCTATTCACAAATAATTGAAATTGTATCTATTTACAAAAATAAGAAAATGAAGAATTATTTACAAAAGGCAAAAAAATATTTTACATATTCTAAGTCGCTTCGTAGTTTCCTATGAATGCTTACGTACCTACTATTCGAAATTAAACTTTCTTAGTTCATTGATGAAAATTTTAAGTAAATTGATTTATTTTAACTTTGAAAAATCTATCTAAGTTTACATTTTAATTTATTGACTTCCTTTTAAGAAAATTGTAAAAAGGGAAAGTTTCCTAATTTTGAGTCATTGCCTTTCTTTAAAAAATTCTAGAAGTCCTAATTTTGAAAAAGGTTCATTATATTTTTGTTTTTAGAAAATAGATTTTTTTTTTTAAGTAGAGAAAAGTTTTTTCTTTGTATATATATAAAAAAAATTAGAGGTAATTTTAAGGGAAAGAAAAATAGAAGAGAAAAAAAATTGAAAACTTGAAGTAATAAAGAAGAAAAAAAATTGAAGACTTTTTTCATCATTTTTTTTATATTATATATATATATATTACAAAGTTTCCAAAAGAACTTTAAGAGAGAAAGAAAAAAATATGGAAAACAAGAAAAAAAAAATAATAAAGGAAGAGTAAAAGTTTTTAAAACCAAAGTATTTTTTTAGTATTTTATTTAAAGAAGGGAAAAAAAATGAGACCAAACCAACCTGGTGTTGGTTAGAAATTGGATCGAGTCAATGTAGGCAGTTCGAGTCGAGTAAAGTAGCCCAAGTAGAATGAGGTTAGAGCTAATAGACTAAGTCAGATTTGGAGCTTAAATGGAGGAGAAGGGTAGTAGCTTCAAGGGTTGATTCTAACAATTTTAACAACCCAAATGAGTGGGAAAGATGATTTTCATGCATATTCTATTGGACTTAAGGGGTGTAGGAGTGATGCTACTATGAATGGTGGTGGTTTGAGGGTTGTGGAAAGGAAGCTACCAATGGAGGTGTTTCGATAGTAGATGTGCTAGTGGCTAAGAGTGAGAAGGAGGTTGGGACGATGGTTTTAGAGTACAAGGAAGCTAGTTACATGGTTATTTTGGCTTGGAAAAAGTGGTAGAGCTTAGATTGCTAGAGAGAGAGAGCTTAGGGCTAGCTTGAAGAATGAGAGAGAGGATGGTGAAAAATGTTTTCTTTTTTTTTTTTCCAATGCTAGGATGTAAAGTCTAAGGTCTTATTTATATACATTGAGCTTAGGATGAGTTTGGTAAGCTAAGGGAATGGATTAAATTCAAAGACCAAGCTTAATCAATTTTAACCGATTTAATCCTAAAATTAAATATAAATTGCAATTGTTAATGATCAAAACGTGTTTATGAGGTCCCAATCTTACTAAAAACACCCTTTAAAAGCTTCTATTTTCATTAATGGAGCTTGAATCAAGCTCAAGTCAATGGTATGTATTTAAGTTTTTTTCAATTTTAGATTATGAATTTGACTTAGTAAACCTTCAAATCTAGACATGTTTTTAGATTGAATTAAAAGTAGGTCATGTGCACCATATGATTCCATCATTAATTTGAGTGGAATCGTGTGGAAATCACTTAAAAAGTAGCTTAAACATGAGCCACCAAGATGTTTTTTGCAATAGAAGAATTAGGGAAATGGTTAGAATTGCGGGGGAAAAGATGGAATAGGAGAGAAAATTAGGTTAGGCATGTGCCATGTACATGGGCACAAACCCAACCTGGTGCATGTGGTACATGCACTTAGGAGAAATTTATGCCTGCATCTTCATAGATTGAATCTCACTAAGGGATGTTGGCCCTGCTGTCCATTTACACGAAATAGGTTACACTTGGTCCAAAACCCTCTTGATCCTTAACCCTTTTTTTTTCTTAATAATTAAAAAAAGAAAGAAAAAAGAAAAAAAATAATAGAAAACACTAAACCTAAAATTAAATCCAAAACTACTAACCCCAAAATTTAGTCTCATACAAATGACTTAAATCTTTTATTTTTCTAAAAATTCTATTATTCCAAAATTTTATTTTTAGAAAAGAAGAGAAGAAAAATCATTTAGGAAATATTAAGCTATGAAAGGGGAGAAAAAATTGGGTATCTACAACGAGAAAAAAATTAAGTATCTACATCTAAACCACCTAAACCGGCCTACTTTAACTCATAAGTTAAGCAAGTTAGGTTCATTTAACCCGCTTTTTAAGCAAAACCCGTTTAAAAAGCAAGTTAACCAAGTCAGCTTATAAACTAAAACCTATTTACACATCTCTACTTAAAGTGAAAGAGGTGAGGTATAAGAAAGCAAAAACGGTTAAAGTGAAGAAAATTTACTAATTTTAATCTTAAGCTACTTATGAGATAAAGAAGCACATTTTTTATTGGAATGATAATTGAAGGAATTTATAAGTGAAAAAAGTTTATTTTTAATAGGTGCAGCACCGGATTATTTTTTAATTCTTTAATGTTATAAAACTAAATGGAGATGCACTAGTGTCGTATGTCCCTAAATAAAAGAGTTCAATAAAATATATATATTAAAAATATAAACTATCACAAGGGCAGTAACTTTTATGATTTTCACATTTTGATTTGCTAGAATTTAGTTTTCTTACCTAAAATAGAGAGACATGGTGCAAATAAAATTGAAAACTTACTAGTTTACTCGAATTAATCTTCAGTTATTTATAAGAAGAGAGATACACTTTTAAGTTTTAATTTGAGGGGTAATTAAAGGAATTTATTAGTAAAAGAATTATTTTTTTTAGATATGTAACATTAAATCCAGTATCTTACACTTTAATATTATAAATAATTCATTGTTTAATTGTTTAAGATAGCTAAATTAATATATATAACTTTAAAGCCATGGTAAAGCCAAGGATAAGATGTTGAAAATTGAGATCTATAAAGAAAAAAATCAGAAGATAAATGACATATGAATTAATTGTTTTGCATATATACAAGCTCTATCAAGTGTTGATATATGAAATTCACAAAAGGTTTATTCATATACCTTGAACAAAACCGAGGATTTCTCCATACTTATAGGATAAATTATAATATTATATTTAAAAACTATTGACTATATAAAAAGATAACGAGTTTTTAAAATTCTACACTTTTTACTTTTGACAAATCTTGACTCCAAAACATTTTTTATCTAATGACAAATCAATCAGTTTTAATACTGTATACTTACATTATTTTGTATGTGTGTATATATATGGGAGCTTCTATCGTCCCATTCCCCATTTTAACAAGATTGGTCAAACCCTCCATTCTATTATCAATTTGTATTCTTTTAGATTTAGATCATTGAATTTATAAACAATTCAACGATCTAGATTTTTTTTTTTTTCTCATAAAATGATACTTCATTTTATTATTAACCATAATCAAAGAAGACTATACACTCATCTCTTACACCTATCAAAAGATCACAGATGAGTAGCTTTTAGAGTTAGGATAGAGGGTTGCACCACCAATCCAACGGATATGTCCCTCTACTAAACTAAGTAGCTACCTAATTACACTGTTAGCCTTTCTTGAAACATACATAAAAGAAAAAACATTTGGTCTTAGACTAACTAAGGATTTAATTTGTGCTACATAAGGTTATGAAGCCCAATGAATCTGGCTAGGCCCATTATTAATAGCTTGGATAAGGTTTAAAAATCCGATTCAATAGGACCCAACTCCTCTTTACAAGCCAATTGTACACTAAGTAACAACGCTTTAGCCTCTACCTCTTCTGTCGTCAATCCTCAACCATGCCTTACTCTTCACAAACATAACACACCTCTGTTGTCTCCTACAACAACCCCAAAAGCCGCAACTTCGTTAAGCGCTATCCAAGACCTATCTACATTCAACTTGACCATGCCTATACCTGGCTATCTCTATTTTTCTTTTGCATTCAGATTTGTCCTCTCACTCCTTTCACCTTCCTTTACCCTCTCATTATTTACTAGATCTCACATCAAAACCCTAGAAGTCCTTATCACTCCCTTTGGATCTAAACCCCCACCCTCAAACACTTCCTTACATCTCATCTTCTATATGCAACGTGCAATGATGCTAATCGAAGCTTCACGATAAAGGCTTTTTCATCCGTTTACCATTGCAGTAGCATCTAGCCACTCTAAGAAAGCCAAATTGTTAAATCCAGGAAATCTAAGGCCTAAAGCACTGATCCATACTGTCTTTACCCATTCACACATAAGAAGGGCATGAGTAATAGATTTAATTTTGCCATAGAAATCGTAGGTAGCATGTTAGTGCCGATTCTCCATAAAAAGTGCTGTACTTTAGGTAAAATTTTCACCTTCCATACATTTTTCTATTGCTTTTTGTTGTATTTGTTGATACTGGTAGAATACCTTGCTTACTTTTCAAGTAATGGTACACCGATTTCACTACCACTTTCCATTGATGATGGAACAACTAGAGAATAGTATCTCGTTGATCAAGAGTGTTCAAAGGGATCTCCTTTACACTATTAACTTCATTATCAAGTAGTAATAGCTTTAGCTTTTGTATATCCCATCTTCATTCATCTGCATAAAATAGCTCTTTGACTGTTAATCCTAGCAAGTTATTCAAATCTTTTCCTTGAGGTTTGAACAAAGCCAATAAAGGAACCTACTTGTCTTCAACAATTTTAATTATCTCACCATTCTTAACTTTTCATAGGACTTCTTTAAATAAAACTTTATTCCCCTAAATAATGTTAGCCCAACCCTACAAGGGCTTTCTCCCTAAAGTAGCATCTCTAAGATCTTGATCATGATAGTAAATACCTTTTAAAATTCTAGCTTATAACTCAATTGGATTGGATTTAAGTTGCCATGCTATTTTGTTAGCAATGCTAAATTAAATACATGCATGTCTTTGAATACAAGTCTTCTTTTATCTTTTACTAAAGTCAACTTCTCCTAACTGTTCTAATGTACTCTATATTCATCCTTTTTTTGTCCCTAAAAGAACTTCACAGTCAAAGAATTTATCTCATTACGCCATTTTAATGGAAAGTGAAAACATGACATAAAATTATTAGGGATGGCACTTGCTATAGGTTTTATCAGTATTTCATGTCCTGCTTTAGTCAATAGCTTCTGCTTCCAGCCTTTTAATTTCTTCACAAATTTTAATGCTTCACATTATAATCTTCCCCAAATGGTGGGAAGTCCCAAGTACATACTTGGATCATCTATAATTGGTATGCCTAGCATATGTGCTACATCTCTCTTGGACAATTTGTCAATGAAGAAGACACTAGACTTATCTAAATTAATGCACCACCTTGAAACTTTACAATGGATATCTAGCAACTCCTTTAGTTTCCTCATTTCCTCTTGCTTAGCTTTACGAAAAAACAACGAATCATCGGCGAAAAATAAGTCAAAGAGTGCGGGACAAGAATTTTTAATTTTTAAGCTTGCCAAACTACCATCACAAATCTTTTTTCTCATTTCCTTTTGATAAAACATCAACTATAAAGATGAACAAATAAAGAGAAAGATGATCCCCTTAACATAAACCTCTACTCAACTTTATGTGAGATCTTCTTTTTCCATTTATCAAGACATTAAATTCAACAGTTGTAACATACCATAAATCCCAAATTACCCATTTACTATCAAAACCATATCTCAAAAGAACTTTTCTTAAAAAAGCCCACTTCACTTTACCATAGGTTTTATTCATGTCAACTTTTAAGGTACAATAACCCTTCTTTCCTCTCTTTTTTATTTTTATGGAAATGAAAAACTTCGTGTGCAATGATAATATTGTCGTGTATCATTTTTCCCAATAAAAAATGCACATTGGTTTTCTGAAACTATATCACATAAAAGGGTTTAAGCCTATTGACAAGGACTACTTTATAGATAAAATTGCCCAAACCGATGGGTTTAAATTGGGTGACTTTATTAGGATTTGGGACTTTAGGGATTAAGACTAAATTCGTAGTACTTAGAGAAGAGGGAAAGATACATTTTTAAAAGAAACTAGTAACCACTTCTATGATTGATTTTCCAACAATGGTCTAAAATTTCTAATAAAAAACACTTGAAAAGCTATCTGGACCAAGAGCTTTGAGCCCCTTAAGTTGAAAGATAGTTTCTTTGACTTTATTCTCTTCAATTTTAGCATAAAGAAAGTTATTAATCTTCTCTATAACCCTACTATCCACCAAACTCAAACATTCACACCCATCATCTCTTCCTAAAGATGTAAAAATACTACTAAAATGAGTGCTTATTTCTTACACAATCAAACTCCGTCTTCCACTTGTAGTTTCAATACCTTGTTTTTATGTCTTCCATTAACTGTTAAGTGATGAAAAAAAAGAACTAGTTCTATCCCTTAATTTCAGCCAATTATTTCTTGATCTTTAATGCCAATATTTCTCCTCTCTATCCTAAAGATCATTAAGAACATCGAATAACCTCTCTCTTCTTCCTCTACATCAAGTCTACTAGGGTTACTTTGACTGTTAACTAATTCCTGTAAAGTGGAATTAATTAATTTTATGTTGTTTGGAAAACACTTTCTACTCTATGCTTCCAAACTTCTCTTGTAAAAATATAAGTTTAATAGCAGCTACTCCTAATCTACTTGTGTAGAATTTCTACACCAACAACTATCAACCACTTCTTTACATTTAGGGGAAGATAGCCACATGTTTGCAAATTTAAAGTATCTTACACCCTTTCCATCTTTTGCACTCAGGTATACTGGCAAAGCAACATGGTTAGAATAAAAAGCTAGAACATGTTCAACTTTACAATTTGAATACTTTTCTACCCAATCAATTGATGCCAATCCTCTATCAATTCTTTCTCTCAACAAAGCCTCACCATCCCTCTTATTAGTTTATGTATATTTAGGTCCCATATACCCCAAATCTTATAAATTAGTGTCCTTAACAAACTCACAAAAACCCTTCATTACCCTATAATCCACTCCTCTTGTTCCTTCCCTCCCATGTTCATGTAGCATAGCGTTGAAATCACCTACGCATAACCAAATATGCTTACTGTCCTCCATCATTTTAAGTTAATCCCACAACTCTTTCTTCAACTGAAACTCTGTTAAGGAATGAATCTAAGTCAATCACCCATATAACTTCCATCTACTGATTTTACAATAGTATCAATGTAAAAATCAGAGTAGGAGACTATTTCACAACTTATATCATTATTCCAATACAAAGCCAATCCTCTTGCAATACTTATTCTTTCCACATAAAAACACCCCGCATAACTTAAGCAATTTCTTGTTCTTTCTAATATGCTTTCTTTATTTTTAGTTTCCATCAAGAAGACTATGCTTAGATTAAACTTCTTGATGAGGCCATTAAGATTTCAAACTGTCTCAAGAGACCCAATCCTTTAATAGTTCCAACATAGAAAACTCATGGCTCCCATGTAGCCATTGAAAGCTAGCCACCACTATCTACAATGTTGTTACTCACAACAGGAATTTCAACCCATTCACTAAATGCATGGTACTCTTCTATTGTGGTGCATATTTTCACACATTTTCTTCCTCTTTTTTTTTTCAAAACATTTTTTTTCTTTTCCAAATTTTTTCCAAACTCATCACTTTTTATTTCACCTATTTCTTCATCTACTTGCATTTTTTCTTCCTCTTTTAAAACTAAAACTCTAGATTCTTTTGTTTTTATTTTTTTCAAACATAGAATTTCTTCCTCATCATAACTCTTCTTTTTCATACTTAAATGCTTCAAACAACAAATAGTTCATTTAGACATACTAACAAGGGAGTTACTAAGGTTGCTACTTTATTCAATTTACAACACTATACTTTTTCCTTTACAGGTGTAGACAAATTTATTTCCATGTCAAAATCTTGCTCAACCCGGATATGATCCTCTTCAAATTTGATATCATATGTGAAGGTAAGGAAACTGATAGGGTCTTACTAAGTGATCTTCCCTATGAGTTATTTGGCTGTGATTGAATTGGGCAAGGGTTATGATATTTTGCTAAGATTGAGGTTGAGGCCAGTATTGTTACAATCCGGAGGCTACTAACCTATGGCAAGTCATCTTATACTATACGAAAACTAACACTAGATACCCTTATCAATCATTACTCTTTCTACGTTATACAAGGCTACTACTACGAATAAGGCCTAAACCAATGCTAGGTAAAGATAATACCGAGAAAAAAGAATAATTTAAATTAAACTAAGTCTTACACAAGAAACTTAGATATTAACTAAGGACTTCAATCAATCAAACAACCTAAAGTCCCTTCGTAATATCTAAAAGCCATTAAGTGTCTTAGAAATATTATAATACTTCAAACTGAATATCTATATATATATAACCAAATTGGGAGTCTAAATCTATAATCTACAAAATAAATTCCCTCTTGCTCTCCTTAGCTCCTACAACCCATCCAAAGCATTCGGATACTAAACTCGAGCATACGCCTGCCTAATGCAACAAAAAGATCGTACTATTGCTAAAGAAAACTATAGGGAAGTAAACTATACAACTTAGTGAGTTAAACCCTCAACTATACAATAGACATGGTTATCACCTAGCAAGGGCGCCTTTGAGCCATACTTCTTGGGCAGAGTGGCCAATGAGGAAGAGCTTTTTTATGTCCTCAATAAGTTCAGATACTTGGGGATTGAGCCAAACTTATTCATGGAAGTCTTGTTTGTCTCCTAGAATGAAGAGTTGCTTACCCAAGCTCCTGAGTCTGAGATCAAGAGGGTTAAGGGGAACCTCTTAAAGCCTAAGTAGGAGGTCCAAGCCAATGACCTTATGCTAAGGCATGGGATTCTTAGCTACCAGACCTTGTTAGGGTCTTACACCCCTAGTGATTAGGCCGTACTCAAGGGGCTATCCATGGTTGGCGGAGGTGACCCCTTAGAGATGGTGGGCCACTTGAGTACGCTTATGCGGTAGGTAATCCTTTATCTCTTTATCTTAATGCACTCTGTCCCTTTCATTAAACTGACCTTGGCTCACATTTCTTTGCAGTATTATGGCTAGGTATTGCTTCAGCTAAGCAAATATGATGTCGCTCGAAAAGAGGTAAAGGGCTTTAGGGAGGTGTTGTGTAAGGCTGGGAAGGACCTGTAAGAGGTAAAGTCCTTTACTACTAAATATTTGGAAAAATTCTCTAAAGATAACCGGCGCCTACATCACTCTTATGTGCAAGTGGTTGGGCTTAAAGTGTGGCTAAAGGATGTAAAAAGAGAGAGGGAATGCCAAAAAGGCAGCAAAGAAAGCTGACGACTCGAAGGCTTAGCTAGAGGATGAAAAAAGGACTAAGGCTCATCTCTCTCAAAGGCGAGACAAGGAGAAGGAGGCCAAGGCCCAACATGAGAAGGAGAATGCCGAGCTAAAGGCATTGATCATTAGGTTGCAAACCAAGCTAGCAATGAAGGCATCTACACGAAAAAGTGCCAAAGCTACTTTACTAAAGTTGGCCAATCTAAGAATGGGGTTAGAGTAGCAAGTCCAGGAGCTATAAGGGAAAGTTTCTGAGATGGAGGAGATCATCTCCAAAATGGAGAGTGAGGAGGTCCGCTGCAAAAAAAAAAAGCTGCTACGAGAAAAGCCATCGTTGATTATCAGAAGATGGAAAAGCAGTTAGACGAGCTGGAGGACTTGACCACCAATTCTGCTTGCTAATAAGGAGAGAGGTACTCTCCCATCATCTAGATCTTGACCTTAGCTTCCTCAGCTTTTTGGATTTCCCAACCTTCAATGAGAAGAGGGAGGCTCAAGCATATAAGAGAGAGGTAACTTAAGCATCTTGCAAAGGTTCATGAGGGTTTGGGGATTCACGTAGGGATTTGTCTTCACCTTGCCTTATAAGGTGTAAGGATGATGTGTCCTTGGACGGAGGCTTGCTAGCCTTGAAGTAGAGGTTGGATACTCAAGCTGGCTCGTCAAAGGAGTTGATAGAATTGTTGGGGAGTGGTGGAATCACACTTAAGCTACTTTCCTTAGGATGCCTAGGAAAGCTTTGCACATTATAGCATCCCCATGACCATAAAGGTTCATGAGGGTATGGAAGTGGAGAAGGTGATTGTTAGGGTCACCTATGCCATCATATTTATCAAGGGACAAAAGTTTGCTATTGGGAGGCAACACTTTGTCCTGGACGGCCCTAGAGAAGGAGGTCTTATTACTAGCGACCAACCTAGCATCGCCGGTAGCCTTGCTCCCTTGCTGCTCGGAGAGCCTCCTTAACATTAAGTAAAGCTTATTGAGGTTGGTATTGCCTGCTGGATGAGCTGGACATGTTGTTGATTGAGTTGGTACTCCCTATAAGTTGGCTACTTGCTCATTACCAGCCAAAGCTCGGTCGTGGGTCGCCACAGGCCTTGTTGGCTATTGTTGCATTTATGGATCAAGTTGCTAATCCTTGCCATTTTGCTGCTGTTGCTAGTAGTTGAGTTTGCCTAGTGCAGGCATCCAAAGCTTCATGGTTATAGGTTTGTGTACTGCACATCTTAGCTTCTTTAAGGCGAGTGCGAAGTAGTTTGTTTTGAGCCACTAACTCTTTAATTAGGCATTTTATATGCTATAAGCGCTCCTCCAATGTCACCCTCGGGAAGGGTTGATTGCCTGCGAGTTGGTTATTCACCAAGTAGCGGTTCTCTTACTTGCTGTGATGAGGCATGATGTTTGAGAATTGTGTTTAGTGTGTTTGGGGTTTTTAGTGTAGGAATTTAGCTTCCCACAGACAGCGTTAAATGTCGTCTTAGGGTATTTGTTAGTATTAGTTAGGTTTTACATGTGGTAGGCTTATAAAATGAAACATTTTGAGGGGATGTCAAGATGTTGTCCTGCTTGGCTATTCTGATACTTAAGTTAGTGATATATATTGGAGAGTAAAAGATGCTTAGAGGTAATAAGCAAGCTTTAGTGTGTAAAGTATAGAGAGCTTTATTGTTAAGTGATGACAGGGTATTTATAATGGAGTAGCGTTAGCAGTTGAAGGATAGTTAGTGGGATAGATTCTATGTTTGACGTATCTTATTTATACCAAAGGTAGCTATTGGCTTGGTGCCTTATCATTTTCTTATGCATTCTAGCCTTTAAAGAGCTCCTTAGGCTTAGTTAATCTAGGTCTAAGGTGGCAAGCCCCATCTAGTAAGGCGCATTAGATCTGGACAGGCTTGAAGGACCCATATCTAAAAAACCTTATTAACAATTTTGTTTTTTTTTTTTTTTTTTCTGGTTTCATCCAAACTTAGAATCACTTTTTTCCTTTATATGTTATGAGCATGAAAATACTTCATGAAATAGTCCGTTGAGTTTTAAGGAGCATTAGATGAATAGTCAAAAAATCCCTTATGGAGATGATGATAAAAAACTTGGAAAGAAGTTTCACGTGCTTTGGTCTTTGCAAAAAGGACTACTCTTAGTTTTGAAAGGCAAGGAGTCATGCTCAAAATCTTTTATGTTGTCACCCATTTAATATCTATGTTTTTACCCTAAAGTAGTTTATCTTAGGGAGTGCAATCTCAATATTTTGCTATTATAAGTGGGTCAAATTTTTTAATTTTGTATTTAACTATAGCTTATCTTTGTATGTTGAAATTTCAAGCTAAACTTAGGAAAAATTATTGCTAGCTTTACTTAGCTGCAAGCTATGTTTATAATTAGGATTTTTTTTCCCCATATTTTCTTAACCAACTTTATCTTAGGAGTGCAACCTCAACGTTTGTGTGACTTTCATTTTGGCATTGCTGGAAAATGATGACTTTTTCCAACTATCTTGCCTATAAATAGTCTATGAAATACACATTTGGGTTTGGGTGGGGGGGGGGGGGGGTAAGGTAGGAGAGGTAGGATAGAGGTTGGTGCATTGTGGTGGTGGGTAGAAGAGAAAAAAAAAATTTATGAATTATACAAGTCTTCCCCATATATAAGTTTTAAACTACACAATAGTGAAAGGAAAAAATAAAAAAAAGATAGAGATTATGAAATATAAAATAGTCTTTCCTATAGATTGGTTATGAAATGCACAATAGTGGGGAAAAAGAAAGGATTACTGTCAACTCTACGAATTTAGCTGTCTAAGTATAGAATCAAACGCCCAAACTATAGATGATTTCCTGAAGTCAATAGAGCTAGTGAGATTTAAAACCGATTAAAAATCTCATTTCAAAACCTAAAGTGAATATGAAAAACCTTAAATTATCAATTGAACCTCTAATTGTATATGAAGACTCTAAAACCTCAAGTATATGTAACTACAAGAGTTAACCTCGAACCTCATCAAAACCTTAAAATTAACAATCGAAGACTTAATTGCGTATGAATATATTAAATCTTAAATGTGTAAAACCACTAGAGATTGTACCCAGACATAATATAAACCCTTAAAACTATAACTTTAAGAATATAAAAATACTAATTCACTATAATTTACCCTAAAACCCTAAGTGATAATATATCCTCCATGTTTTACCATTTCATTAGTAAATGACTAAAGATAACTTTCAAGCATGTATAAATATTTAGAATACTTAAGTAATTCCTTAGAAACTAGGATATTGCATCCTAGATCACATTCATCTTCCAATTATATAACTAAGTTAGTATTACATAGAGTTAAGAATTTAGTGATACTTATGTTACATATAGTAAACCTTAATACCCTAATTGATACTTTTCATACTAGTTATACTAAGTAACTTACCAAATGATGTATATAGGATATAAATACCTAAAGTAAGATGTCATAATCTATTTTTACTAATCAATTCACCAAATGCCTCATTTCTTTTTATTTCCTTAATTTTTCCCTTAATTTTCCTTAATTACTACATTATGTATGGAAAGTTGACCAAGTCAATGCATGTTGACCAAAGTCAAAAGATTGACTAAGTCAACATTTAGAAAAGTCAACAAAAATATCCCTTTCATTTGAAAAAAAAAATCTGTTCCTTCTCATGATTTCTTTTCTTTTCTCTTCTTTTGGCTTTTTCCTTCTCTTTTCCTTTTTGTGCCGTCCACTTCTTCCTTCTTCTAGACCCCACTTTTCTTCACTTTTTCTAACATAAACTAAAACAAAGCAAAGTCCCTTTCTTCTTCCCCTTTTCAATCGTATCTTTCCTTCCCCTTTCACTCTTCTTTCCTTTTTAACTTTTCATCCATTTTCAAGAGCAAAATTAAGGTATGTACTTACGATACTATATCTTACTTCTTCTTATTTACTAGTTAGAAGGAGAGTAAGATAAGTTAAGTGGTTATGTGTTGTGTATATATATATGTTGCTTTAGGCCTAAAGTTTTAATCTTTACATGTGGAAGTGTAAAAATCTTTAGGCAATGGAAGAAGATGTATGTATACATATCTTTGAGTATGTGTACATAAGGGTATGCTAAAGATATACATGTATAAATACCTTTGTACATAAGTATTCATTATGTACATAACCTAACTTAAGACATCTACTAACTATACATACATGTACCATATTAAATATATCCTTAAAATGCAAAAAGATGAAATTTGAGAAGCTTTCTTTAAGGAGGTAGATAAGGCAAACGAAAATACGTATAAAAATACATATGTCACCGTATGCGTATATGGGTATGTGTATTAGTACATGTAGAAGTATACATGTATAAGTACTTATAAGTACACAAGTATACATACTAATATATTAGATGTATAGGGATGTATATCATATATGTATAAAGTGTGTAAATATATAAGGATAATAATAAACTAATGATGTAAGCAATGATGTCATCAAAGGATTACATAAGCCATGACATCTTCAAGTGATTACATAAGTGATGGTATAAGCATAGGTTTATAAAAGAAGAAATAATAAGATTACATAAACATATAACATAGGTATATACATGTACTTAGAAGCCAAAAATCTCTTAAACCCTAAGACACTTCTTAAATTGAATGAAACTTAATTAAGTACATAAATTACTAATACTAATGTAAAATTTCCTAAGTGTAAGAATCAAATAGCTAATTCAATCATTAAGTCCTAAACTAAGATATAAACATAAGTAATAAGAATAATTAAACTTCAATAAGAATAATTAAACTTTAATAAGATAAAATTTCAATAAATTTAGCCCATATCGTAAAACACAGGTCTTAACATCCAAAATGGACATCACTGTGTAAATGACTGTGTAAATGTGCATCCGAAAACGATGAAAAACGACTATAAGTTTGCAAATATCGAAATTAGAATGAAAAAATTACAAAATACATAAAGGAAGTCTCATAACTTATAAATATAAGAAAATAGTTACTATTAATCTCATTGAGTATAATAAATCCTATACACATTATACTTGGGTTATATTGGGGGAAACTAGATAAACTACAATAGACTTTTAGTTTACTAAGGAGTCTGACTTCTCAGAATACTTATAAGTTTTACTATTTTGATTTAGGCGTTCAATATCGAGTTCTAGATACCCCAAAGGCTTGGGAGAATAAGCAATAATCCAGGTGAGGGAGTTCTAATTACCTGCTAGTTGCTTATGCATATTACTTGTATGATGTTTTACTGTTTGCTATTGCTTGTATGTTTGAATAACTGTTTTGCTTGTATACCATCATCTGTGTGATCATCTTTTTTAAATTGATAAATATAAATATCTGATCCAAATAACTAGTTCTATTCGTCGCATATCTATGACCCAGTAAATGTATGGATGGAGAGTGTTAGCTTTGCAAAATGTTGAAAAGGGTATTTTTGGAAAAAGTTTTCCTAATCTTAAACGTATTTTGTACAATTTTGATAGGGGCCACAGTACCAGAAATGATATTATCGTTAAGGCAAAGCTTGTATGGGCTCTCTGCTTGATAGTGAGAGGACTCGCTTTATTGTGCCTGTAAAGTCTTGGTTAATTTTGATTACGAGAGAACTCGTATGTTTGTGCTCAAGGGGCCATAGAGGGTGGATAGTCCTAGTTTGGAATCCCCTTATTTTGATTGAAACTTTTTTCTTGACTAGGGTAATAGTCGAGTGTTACCTACAGGGGTAGTATCCCTAGGTAGACTCATGCGGGTAAGTTGAGGTGTCCTGTACGGCTAAGTATAGGGAATAATTGAAATATAGACGACGAAATTTTACACCTTTCATAGTTCCGAACTCTTATGGATATGTTGTTTGCATTCATCACGCATGCATTCATACTGTATGTAGATAACTTGCCTACATATATGATAATAATGTGTGAAAACTTACTTGACCTATAGTGGTGAGGAACAAACTTACTAAACTGTTATATGCTCGCTTTCTCATAGTTTCTCTTGTAGGTTTACTTACATTAGAATTGGGCTAAGTTTCGAGTATCGAGTGTGAGATGAAGATATATATCTTAGTATTAGAAATAGTTGGGTACTCTTTAGATGATACATAAACATCCTTTATAGATAATTTAATTTTTTTTTATATTTCTTTTATAATGTTGGTATATCCTGTCTTATTATTTAGTAGGGGATACTGATTCTCTACGATTCTAAGGAACTGTGGGATGTCAGACACCTATAGTTATTTATATTTGTATTCTATAGTAAATTAATTACTTAACAATCAATAACCTTAGTGATCAATCATTTAGAGTTTTACAATTTTTGACTTGTAAAGCGATTTCCATATTATGGGTGCACACGTGCTATGGAAATTTTAGACAATTCTACAGGCCCCCTATAGGGTCTTAACAATTACTCTATAATTAAAAGTAGGGATGCCATTGGGACAAAGAATGGGTTTGTAAAACATGAACTTAACCTAATACTATGTAGGGCTTCTGAAAATCTGTATAAATAACTCTATAGGGCTCTTATCTAATACCCAAAACTTGCCCTTAAGGTACTATTGAACCCCCGACCCAATACACACACATACATATATATATGTATGTATGTATGTATGTACATACACATGTTTTTTATCTTGAGAAACCCTAAATTAAAGATAACGGTAGATAAATAATAAAAAAGAACCAGGGAAGTGTTATGAGAAGCATCGCTATAAATTTAAAAATTCAGAATTTTCTTTTCCATAAATTGTTTACAAAAAAAGAGAGAGAGCGTGGATTTCGAAGAATTAATTAAAAACATAATTTAGAAATTAAAGGAAAAATAAAGGGTAATTTTGAGAAATTAAGAGTAGGAGTTTTGAAATTATTAAAACATGTGAAAGCTTAATTTATTTTGGGTGAGGTATTTTAATAATTTAAGACCTAGCAAGACCCAACATCATATTTGTGTAATTTTTGATAAAATTTGTGATTTATCCTCATTCATTTTAGTTTAAAGTCTGTTGAAGATGTAAGTTTATACAATACTACACACAATCCATCTTCTTCTCATTCACATAGATCGGTTGGTCTAGCGTGAGGCTAACTTTATTTAAAAGAACAAGACCATACTCTTAGTCAATTAAACAAAAAAAGAGATAAATCTATCCTAATTATACGAGAATGTGTAAATACGTCATAATTTTTTTGTTCCACAATAAATACTATTTTCTGCAGCGAAAACTTACGTACGTGCTAAAGTTTCAAAGTTCAAAATCGTATTTGTAATACATCACGGAAAGGGAAAATGTATTTCTAACATGAATTTCTATCCTCTTTACATATAAATCAATATCAATTCAATTTAACTATAATCTAGCCATTGTAAATAGCACGTGATAATCACGTGCAATGAGCTGTATAAATCTGATTCTTCACTAGGTTTTTACCCTTCCCGCTCCCTAAATTTTTCAAGATTCACCTAGGTCTGGTAAGTGAGTATGCATTTGATTTGTTGTATGGCATTCCTTTTTCCTTTCTAATATTAATCAAAGTTTCGATATGTGTTTTGGTTTGAAGCATAGATGATTCAATTGCTTTTTCTGTAACACTGTTTTTGGAAATAATGAAACTGGTAGAAACGAAATGAAATCAACAGAAATCTTATGTTTGGTTATTTAAAATGGTGATGGAAACCAGTAGAAATCAAAAGAAATGGGTGGAAAGATTTCTACTTTTAAGACCAAAATGTTTGGAGAGAGACCGGTGGAAATCAAGTAAAAATACAAAAATGCCCCTTAAAGTAAAGTTTTAAATATAAGGTGAAGGCTGTTTTTTTGTCTATTTATAGTGTGGGAAGCAAATTTTTCATCTGATTTCCTTTCATGTCCATCTTAATAATCTAAACATGCTATAAAAACTAACTTCACTTTCCTTTCGTTACCTTTCCTTTCTTTTCCGTTTATTTCCATCTATTTTCACCGTGTTTAAGATTGCCAAACGCAGCATAAAGGAAATGGAGGATTTGCACAATTATGATTTTGTCCGCTTCAAAAGGTAGTATCTCTTCTTGATATAAGTACACTGTTCTTTCTTGATTTGTTTTCATACGGGTTTGTTTTAATTGTTGTAGGTTAAGTTTGGATAAAAATATCGGATCTTTGTCCCATAACGGATTTCAAGATCTGCATTTGGACTTTGCCTGCTTCTGGAGTGTAATACCCCGTGTTTCTATGCTATTTGAATTAGGTACAAGTCAAAGTTCTTTGATTTAAGTCAAATCTTAAGGGATGGTACCCCAAAAGTTCGTTTCGCAAATATAGAATATAGATTGGATAAGTTAAAAAGTTAGGATCTTTAGAGAATAAATTCGATGAAAACGAAATTGCCTTCTTTGGGTTTTGCTATATATGGGCAGAATAATTGAAAATGAAATTGCCCTCCAAAATAGATGGGATCTTTCTTTGCCTAACATGTTGCTAAGTATCGCTGCAACCTATATATATTTACTATATAGTGATTTTTATAGTTAAAAATTATTGTTTTTCTTTTTCTTTTATGAAGAGAAAAATATTTGTTAATACTCAGCACGTCAATAAGCTGACAACTTTGGTTAAAGTCTGAGTAATTGTCATTTTTACTACATTTATGGAATGTTATTTATTTTCTCGAGACGAACAACATTTTCTTTTCGGCAAATAATTGACAATTCAATAGAAGTCCGAGTATTTGGAAAATTTATTTTTAGCTTGGATCTGCAATGATGATTTATAAGGTTTCTTCCTATTTTGAAGGGTTCCATTTTAACTATTATCAAGAGCTCCTTGCTGTCATTTAAAAAATCTATTAATATGATCCCAAAGTCATCTAACTTTTTCTGACTTTGCATATCTTTTTTGGTTAGATTCAAGAACTTTTCGTTGTGTCTTTGCAAACAATTATGTTATTCGATTTTTATTGACTGAACATAACAACATAATGTTCTACAAAGAACTATTGTTATTCGATATCTATCGACTGAATTTTCTCCTGAAATCAAATTACAATACAAAGTTCCGAATGCTTAATTTAATATTATGCCTTTTTTCTTTCCCCTACATGATTATGTTTTTTAAATATTTTGTTGGCCTTCTTTACCCATCGTTTGTATTATTTTCTTTTCTTCACTAACTTATTATTATATCAGGTACTTTTGAAAGTGTGTGATAATTTAACTTGTCAGCTAGTTTATAGAAGCTTTTGCTTGAGAACTTTCCGGAAAACTTCAGATTATTTGGGAATTTCTGATGGTTTGGTTCAATTTAAATGATCTATCAATGCTTTGAATAGTGGAGATGTTCCAGAAAAGAAAAAAAACGATAATATGGATTGTCAGCGGCACAAAAGAAATCTTTTCTTGAAATGTACGATAGTTTCCTTGAGGGGAAAGAAATCGTATTACTTGGAAAGTTTATTAGGATCGGTTAATTTTCTTTTATTACATTTTTATACTCTGACTTTGTTAAGGTACTTCAATCTTTTGTATAGCTGCAATTTGCAAAGCCAACCAAATGACAGTTTTTTTAGGGCCTTGTCTATTTTTAAACGTCTGCATCCGAGGATGCCAGGGTTCAAGAGCTTCGGAGGATCTCCCAAGATCGAGATTGCGCCTGGCAGTCTGAACTAGAGGGCAATCCAGAAGCAGCACTCCTTGGATTCTACTGATTTGGCTTCTGCCATGAATGAAATAAAGAGGTTAAAAGGTCAGCTTGAGATGGTGAGTGAATCTTAGATGAACCAGACGAAACATGCAGAATTAGCAAATAGTGAAATTCAAACACTGAGGATAGGACTCGCCGAGACTCTTGACACGGTTGAGAAATTAAAGAACGACCTTAATGATTGTAGAGAATCGGAAGCCCAAGCCCTTGAAATTGTCAGTAACACCCAAAAGCTGCTTCTGGTAGCAGCTAATGCAAATGCTGATTCACTTCGGTCAGACAGCTTGAAAGTCATGCTATAGATCTTTGTCATTGGAGTTGGAACTTTCAAGAGCTCAAGCTAAGGAGTTGGAGGATCTTGTGGACAAACTCCAAGCAGATCTGGTCAATTCCCAGGAAAAAAACGCTATTGATAATTCAAGCACTGCTGCTCTTTTACAGGAAGATCGTGGGGAAGAAATCAATCGGCTGAAATCAGACCTTGATCCCGATAGACTTGAAGCAAGTAAATTAAAATCAGCACTTGATGCAGCTGGAGTAAGGTACAAGGATGAGTACGTCCAGAGTACACTGTGAATCGGGAATGCTTTTGAGCAAGAGGAATGTAGAAAGCTTGAGTCGTGCCAGAAGCAAGGTGATTTAGAAGCAGAACTAAAGATTTCCATGGCATGTATCGAAGAACTGAGCGCAAAATTGGCAAATTATAAATATAATCTTATAAATAGTTGGTCGAAATTGTATTTACAAGCAATGTATTTAGGGAAGTGAACATGTAATACTTCAATGTATATGAAAGTTTATGCGTAATTCTTTGTTATGTAAAGTTCATTCTTGATGTGATCCTTTTCGATGTAAAGCTAAGTACTAATGTAAATTTGTTTATCATATAAGTTAAAGTTTCAATATATACTCTTGAGTTGTGAAATTAAAGTATGAAAGCCATGGAGGTAGGAAATGTATGATTTTGAAGGACATAATGGAGTTCAAATTTGAAGGACATAATGGAGTTCAAATTTGAAATACTTATAGAGATCAACTTAAGCATATCGACTACAAAAAAGAAAAAAAAAAGAAAAAGAAAATATGTAATTAAACATGATACATGGCAGATGAACTTTTGCTCTTACCTTTTATTCAAAAGACATTGTAAAATTGCAAGGTTAGAGGTAATGCTAGATTATAGGATTGAATACAAGTGACATGATATATATAGGTATTGATCCACTATTGTTTGTTATGAGTAGGGATTTGGATATCATAAGAGATATTTCTCTAACATTACATATATATAGGATGTAATTAGTATAAATGATTTGTGAATATTGTGTCATGTCTAGAACTCTGTTAAGTCGTAACAATCTACCGTGTATATCAATTTTATACTAGAAATTATCTACTTAGTTACTAGCATAACCTTGATATGCACAAGACTCTATGACAAATCACTCTAAAGCATTCACAGTTTCATAGATATACTGATATTTATATTTATAACAAACTTATATTTACAATAAGACTAATTACAGAGTATTTATAATGGTACATAAGTATGAGATGTGACTCAAAAGTAGGAAAACTAGATCATCCAGATAAACTAGCTAATCCCATAGAAACCAAAATGTTCCAAAACATAGTCCTCAACAATATTGCCTTACTCAGGATCAAATACACCCTTTTTGCACACCTAGATGTGATTATCATGCAGCATGATTACTCAGATCCTGCAAGCAAATCTATAGGGAGTGAGCAAATCACAACTTAGTAAGAGTCAGGAGGCAAAAAGTATATACAAGCGGGAACAATACAACTAAGTTATCAAGTAATTATTATGTGTAATGCATGAACAAGTAATGTGTCATCTGCATGATGTTATCTGGTCCGTCGTAAAGTTAGAGAAATTACACTTACTTTAATCCAGGTTGAGGGGTTGAGATACGATGGCCACAATGTTAATCATAAAGGCTACGAGGCCTTCCTATGACTAATTCTAAGCTTATGTAATAGAGGCTCCTACTCCGCCCATGACTATCTTTGACCCAATGCGCCCATCTTGCCATAACCTTCTCTCTTATCACTAAGTTCAATTAAGGATGGGGAAAGGCTAGATTACTGTAACCTTGTCAAAGGCATTGGAATTTAGCTAAAGAAACCTAATCGACCCCTTTGTGAGATGTGATGTATATCCATTTATAGTTTTAGCTCAAGTTTCAATTAATTCAGTCAAGGGTGATAAACTAATTTACAACACACCAAACAAGGTTAGTCAACACAGCAAATCATGTAACTCAGCAGCTATCGATCAGCATCTTAGCAATGAAGCACAAGTATAGCATGTACACAAACAACTACTTACAACCATAAGCATACGTATACTCCTATCTCCGCAAATCCCATTTGTATGTATTGAAGCTTACTCCAACATATCTAGAATGTCAGTGTTTCACTTACTTAGAAATCTTATATATACCAAAGCTTATATATTGTTTTCATAAGATTTACAAAAACGTTAGGTTTTTATCTAGTTCCTTGTATTATTATATAGTTGAATTGAAATACTATTCATATAGTCATTTAATAGACTTTTAGATGTATTTTAAGTATCTTATAGGCTTATTATCCCTAATTTATTATATGAGTATCTCATCTTTATATCTTAACTTTACTAAAATGTGCATACATATTTTATATCTACATATATATAAACTTCTACAATATATATATAGACACACACACACACACACACACACACACTTCAAGAGTATCATATTTTACTATCTAAGCTATTATCTAAAGTTATTCAATTTTAATAAGGTTAGTATTGTCGGGTTTGCATGAACTTAATGATACATACAATGGGTTTTGTTCAAAAAATGATTCATAAGGGTATTTATAATCTTAATATATAGGTAAAGTTTTATAGCAAGTAATATCACATTGATATCGTATTACATAAATAAAATATATTTTTATATAATTTTATATTAAAACATAATAAATTACCTATTATTTAGTCTTAGCATGTATATATCATAACTAGATGCAAATAATATTGCGAAATATATAACAAAATAGTCTTAGCATGTATATATCATAACTTGATGCAAATAATATCACAAAATATATAATAGAATAGTAAGTACTCCTATCTAATAAGGGTATGTCTTAATTGCAATTTAATTAAATAATTAACATATTTCAACATATCATTACTAAAAACATGTCCTGATTCTTAATTTAAGCTATTTAACTAGGAAAATTCATAATGAATAGCTAGGATTATCAAATAATTCTATGAAAATTTCTATGGATTTAGAAAAATATATGGAATTTGATTAGTGACTTTTTTTTCATGCAATCAGGTATATCACTTATATACATAAATTACTATTTTGCCTTAAATTTAAGCAAATAATATGATTTTTATGCCGAACTAATTCCAACCTATCCTAATATCATTATAGATACCTAGAATTAATTTAATCTTAATTTCATCAATTATTTCCCTTAAAATTAATTTATTTAATAAATTACCCTATTTTTAGGGCTTAGAAATGTAATAAGTACTAAATATATGTAAAATCAAAATCGAGTTACATAGCAATAAACTAAATGTAATATGTATTGTATAAAAAAATTTTAAGCTTTGAAACATCATCATTTGCTATATTTATTTTAAATTTCAAAATTCGAATGAATAGTATGTTAGCAAAGTAAGTATATACAATATTTATAATTTTGTAAAAATAAACTAGGAATTAATTTTTTCATAATTTTATGGAATTATTTGATATTTTTAGAAAATATATGAAAAATAAGGCAAAAACATGATTAACCGTTCACCGAAACTATAGTAGCTGATGGTCGGTAGGAGTGTATTGGTGGAGTTGGGCGATGGGCAGACTGGTGGTGGCTGGTGGGGTTTAATAGTAGATCACTGTTTGGGTGGAGAACTAACGTAGGTTAGAGACTCTTATATTTTTTCTTGTTTTCTTCTTAATTTCTTTAAATTTCCTTTGAATTTTCTTGAAGTATTCTAAGTATTTAAAGTGTGAAATCTAATTCCAGAAGTCTTATTTATAGAAGATTGGGGTTGGTTGGATTTTACTTCACAATTAAGTAGTTTTTCTCTTATTTTTTTTTCCCTTTTTACTCAAGTAGGAGGTGGCCTTTAATTGATCCATTTGTTTTTTATGTCGCTAGTTAGACTATTGAGGGGTTGCGATGGTTGATTCTAAAGTTTTCTAAGTGTTTTGTTGCAATTTGGATAGGATTTGGTTGATTCTTAGTTTATTTACTAATAATATATATATATATTATGTTAATATTTTGTATATTTACTAATATACGTATATAGATCCTATATATGTAGTACATGTAATGTATAATTACATGTATATAATCATGTTTTTAGCATATCTTTTATTTTTAAGATATATTTTCTATTAATTTTTTTTTGGATTTATCACTCATTATATATAATTATAAAATTTTGAATTAATTTACGAATATATTTATTATATATACTAAGTATATTCATAAAAATATACATATATTCATTAGTATAACATGCTATATTATTATTTTTTATAGCTTAAATAACTTATTTGTAAGTTCTTGTTGCGTTTTGAGCTAGGTTTTAGGGGTTCCGACAAGTTTTACATTATATCGAATAATCGTATTTTTAAGGCTAAAATTGGGTGTCTAGGAGATTATTTTTAAAATTTAACTTTACTAGGTAACTTCAATTAACTTTTCTAATTTAATTGTAAAGCTTAGGCTCAATTAGATAAGTTTTTAAGAAGGTCCAAAATCTGGGTACTATTGCCCTAAAAACGATTTTAGGGGCTTATATTTCCACTCCAACATAGAAAAAGTTGTCCCTAAAACTTTCTTGCAACTAGAATCATAGAGTTAATTACTTGTAAGATTAACTAGGCCTACGACAAAAAATCATTAGCCAGTGTTTCCGAAGAGCCATGGATACTTCTCCTTTATCGCAACTCTTGGTTCCTAAGTTGCCTTTACTTTTGAACCACTACCCCGCTATACTTTAACACACTCCTACTCTTTATTTCTTAACTTTTGAACTTGTTTATCTAGTATTTTGATAGGTTTGTCTTCAAAAGTGAAATTTTCTAAAAACTACAAAGGTTTCAACTCCATTATTACATTAGGGTTCTTTACAAATTTCTTCAACATCGAGACATGGAGTACATCATGATGTCTAGATAGGCTTAAGGGTATTGCTTGATACGATACTCTACCCACCTTCTCTAATATTTTAAAGGGTCCTATATATCTTAGGCTCAATTTCCCTTTAGATTTGAATCGCTTCGATCCTTTAAATGGGCTTATCTTTACATACAGGTGATCTCCAATTTTGAGTTCTAATGGTCTACTCTTCATATTTACCCAAATTTTGTATTTATCTTAGGCTTGCTTCATCTTCTGTTGAATTATCTACACTTTCTCATTCATTTGAGATATTAGATTAAGTCCTAATATTGTATGCTCTTCACTTTCCTAATATAAAAGAGATTGACATTTTCGTCCATATAAAGCTTCACATAAGGCCATTTATATGGTAGCTTAGTAACTGTTGTTGTAGGCAAATTCCACTAATGGTAAATGTATATCCCACTCTTCACTAAATTCTAGTACACATGCTCTCAACATATCTTCCAAAGTTTGAATAGTTCTTTTAGATTGCCTATTTGATTATAGATGGTATGTAATATCGCACTTTAATTTGGTACTTAGGGCTTGATGTAAGCTTTCTTAAAATTTAGACATGAATTGAGTGTCTCTATTAGAAACTATACTAGGTAGTATTCTATGTAGTCTAACAATCTCTTGTACATATAAGTTAGCCATTTTCTGCAATGAGTACCCTATACAATATGGTAAAAATGGAGCACATTTGATTAATCTGTTGACAATTACCCCTATTAAATCATGTCTAGCTCATGTTTTAGGGAGGGCGATGACAAAATCCATTATAATGTGGTCCTACCTCTATTGTGGTACTTTTAGGGGTTATAGAGTGCCTCCTGGTCTCTGGTGCTCAGTTTTAACTTGTTAGCACATTGTACATTTTGTTACGAATTTTGCTACATCTCTCTTCATCCCATGCTACCAAAAAGTAGACTTTAAGTCTTAATACATTTTGTTTCCACCTAGATGTAGTGTATATCTAGAAGTATGTGCTTGTCCATTATTTTTCTTTTTAAATCAAGAATTTGAGATACACAAATTCGTCCTTTAAATCTTAACACTTCTACTTCATCTATTTTGAAATCAAGTAATTCCTTCTTATGCACTAATCTAAACTTGATTAGCACCAATTCTTCATCTTTATCATGTAACTCCTTGATTCTATCAAGCAAAGTTAGTTAGATTGTCAAATTCATCAAACACATGTTAGGATCATGTCACTTAAACCCTATTTTCTTTCAAACTCTTGGATAAGTTCTTGTTGTGTAATGAGATAAGATATAACCTAGCCATAGTTTTGGTGGCTGAGTGCATCATTTTCTATGTTAGCTTTTGCAAGGAGATAATTGAAGTAAGAGATCATAATCTTTCATTAATTCTAACCATCTCCGTTGTTGCAAATTTAACTCTTTTTAAGTGAAAAAGTATTTCAAACTCTTATGGTCAATATATATCTCACAATGATGCCCATATAGGTAATGTCTCCAAATTTTCAGTGCAAAGACTACTGCAGCCAATTCAAGATCATGAGTAAGATAATTCTTCTCATTGAATCTTAATTGTCGTGAACACATCCTAACCCATTATGGAAAGCATCACTGTATATGCTATACAGCTTGCTTGGGTCTATCAACGTTAGTATTAGGGCTGTAATTAATTGATTCTTAAGTTTTTGGAACTTTTTCATATTCTTCATCCCACTTAAACTTTACTTTTTGAGTCAAGCAAGTTAAATGCTTAGCTATATTTGAGAAGTCCTTTATAAATCGCCTATAATAGCTAACCAATCTAAGGAAACTTCAATCGGTTGCTTCCATTCAATTATAGATTTGATCTTCTCCAAATTTATTGAGATTCCTTCTCCAGACACAACATGACCTAAGAATAAGATCTTGTCCAACTAGAATTTATATTTAGATAACTTTCCATACAACTTATTCTCCCTTAACTTTTACAAGGTTAACTGCAACTACTCAATGTGTTCTTACTTATTCTTAGAATATATCAAAATATCATCAATGAAAATAACCACAAATTTATCCAAATATGAATTATATATCATATTTATCAAGTCAATAAATACTACCGAGGCATTGGTTAATTCAAATGGTAAAACTTGAAATTCGCAATGCCCATATCATATATGAAAAGTGATTTTAGGGACATCTTCAGGTGGCACCCTTAGTTAATGGTACCTTAACCTAAAATCAATTCGTGAAAATACAATTGCTCCTTACAACTGATCAAATAAATCATTTATCCGAGGTAATGGGTATTTATTCTTGATGGTGACTTTATTAATTTCCCTATAATTGATACATAATCTCAATCTATCGTCTTTCTTTTTCACAAACAACATAGTGGCTCCCTACGAAGATACGCTTGATCTGATAAATCCCTTATCTAGGAGTTCTTGCAGTTACTTCTTCAATTCTTAAAGCTTAGTAGGTGTCATTTGATATAGTGCTTGAGAAATAGGTTCTGTTTTGAGCACTAGTTCAATCGTAAAATCTAACTTCCTATGCAGAGCTAATCCAAGTAGATCATTAGGAAATATGTCTAGAAACTTGTACACAATAGGTATATCGGATATTTTTGGAGTTTCCTTCTTTTCTTTCATTGCAAAAAATCCAACAAAACTACCAATCTCTTTTACTTTCCTTAACATCCCATTGGCTTCAACAACTGCTAACTTAGTGATTCTAGCTTTGCTACCTTTCTCCTAAAACACTAGGCTTCCCTCATTCAAACTAATACTCTTACATTGACATTCTACCTTGGCCTTATGTTTTGATAACCAATCAATTCCCACAATAATATCATAGCCTTGCAAAGGTAATATTAAGAAATGAATTAGGAACTTCGTCTCTTGTATCTTAATTTGACGGTTATTTATGACCTTTAAGGTTAACATTTTTTCTTTAGTAAGAGTTTTAATTCGGTAGGTTATACTTGCTTTAGTCACATTAATTCTATTCCCTAATATAAAGTCTTGACTACTAAAGGCATGTGATACTCCTAAATTGAATAAGGCATATGAAGGTTGTTCATTTATTTGTACTTTCCTTGAAATATTTAACTATTCTAGTCATTTAATATTCATCTAAACAATATCATCACACATTTAATCAATTCATGATTTCAAAAGTATGCATCTCCTAAAGCATAAATCATTTCATATTGATCATATTATAAATCAAAAGATAAAGTCTAAGATAAGTTACATACCTGTCACCAATCCTTCATCTATTTCATCTTCCAGGTTCATAAATTCTTCTAGTTCATCCTCTCCATAATAGTCATCTAGTTAGTCATCAAATTCCTCCACTTTATCCTTGCTCTTAATAGCAAATAACTTAGCAAGGGCAATAGTCGTGCTAGATCCACTTGCATTCCTAATTCTTGCTTGCTGGTTAGCATTCTCTATTTTTCCAAATCTTTGGCCAAACTACGGGCAATGGTGGTTAAAATGTCCTTTTTGTTCACATCATCTACACTTAATATTCTTCAGCTTAGGAAAATTTTTAGCTATATGACCCGCTTCATCACACATGTAGCATTTTCCTTTGAGTTACTTATAGTGTCTAGGATAATGACCAACACCACACTTCCAATACTTTGTATAATCACTACTATCATAAATATTTCTTATCGACATAGGTTGAGCAACTTTACTTGCCACAATAGCTGGTCTGTTTTGTTGACCTGAACCAGCAGCACCTGGATAAGGTCTTTTAAAAGGAAATTTGGATTGTGGTCTATTGCCTACTTTTCTATTTAATTGTGATAGCATTTTCAAGAAATTGTTTTCCAGCCTCCGCGCCTTCTCTTTCACACCATTATAGGTAGGTAAATCGTAATCTTGAAGTCTACACTAGATTACAGGATCAAATCCTCGGATAAATAGAGTTTTTTTCAAATGTGCATTATCCTTATATGATGATGGTACATATTGAAATAATTTTTTAAACCTAGTCTCGTATTGGGTTACACTCATGTTCTTTTTCTTTGAGGTAAATAAATCCTCAAGGATCTTTAACTAAACACTTTCTAGAAAGAATTCTTATCTGAATTCATCCTTAAACACTTTCTAAGTAATCGATCCACCAATTGACTTGACTTTGGAATCTTACCAAACACAAGCTTGTAACCTTCATGTATAAGTCCCATATGATACTTTCTGATGGTTTGGTATTTGAAAAACGGTAAGATTGCGCTCTATTATGGTAGGTGCAGGGGCTGTAGGTGTTTGTGCTTGGTTCGGATGAGGTGGTGGTTGTCCATTTCTAATTAGTTGTTCCTGTGGAGGGTTAACTAGTGGTCGTGTTTGGCTTGTAGTAGGTTGAGTTTGGTTGTTATTATTGTTTCTAGTGTCAACCATGATCTTTCGTTTAGGTTATTATTTCTAATTAACCTTGTAGTTTCATAAATTTTCCCATAAGTCCATTTATTAAGGATGGTATAGAGTTATTCACAATTATTGAATGTTACTTAACAAATATTATATGATTAATGTACTTAGTAAATATCCATTCATAATTCATAGTATGAAAAGGTACTAACTAATATAGATCCATTAATAACATAATACTTTATATATATTGACACTGCTTCTATATACATATTATAAAGTAAAGATACAACTCTTTATACAAAAGATTACATATACAAACCCTATACATATGATCTAAAAACTGAAAATACAACAAAAGCATAAGTACATCAAAAAACTAAGTTACATAAAAAAGAAGTCGGTTACATCAAAATTCACTCGATATACTAAAAATTATGCTATCTATCATCATTCCTATTGCTAACTAACTCATACCACTAATCCACTAGTTACTAGCATCACGAAAACTAACTAAAGTTAATAAGTCTTCTAGAGAAATCTAATCTACATCTCTTCCTATAGTGCTAGACCCACTGTCTATCTCATCATCAGTCTCACCATCATTCTCACTACTTGAACTTATCCATATAATCTCAAGGGTATCGAGTATTGCTATAACTTTGTACTCATTATTATAGCTTACATCTTCCTTATGAGCTACATCCTAGGTTGGTGCCTTATTCGAATTGTTTGGTAAGTTCTCTTCGGGGTCTTCCTCTATTGCATCTTCCTCTTAATCCTTTTCTAGCTCTATAGGTTCATTGTTTATAAGATTTTCTATAAGTTCATCAATTGGTTCACCTTGAGGAACTATCTTAACTACATCTTCATTAGGGTTAAATGGCTTAGGCAATGCATCATACTCTTCAGATAGGGGATAAGGTGATTGAGGAAACTAGTGTACAATTTGCTTTGGATACAATCTAGGGATATGAAATGCTCTTAGAGGGGCTTGGTCAAATCCTATAGGATAAGGTTGACTTGGTTCGATTTTATTTAGGAAATATAAGATAGGTATCATCATAGATATTATCTCCAATCTCCACGTGTCGATCCTCAAAGGCTACAATTATGATATATCGATCATAGTGATGTCCCAACTCTAGGATCATAAGGTGTCGGTGATCTTACGGACTATAGGATAATCTCCTAAAATAGTTGTCAATAATATCATCTATAATCACAAACATATACCAGTTAGCCATGTCTAAGAGTAAACATTGCATCCTAATCTTATAATATATAGGAGTTTCTTCCCCATTCCATTTGAAAGTTACCCAAGCATTCCAAAATAAAGTTCTATGATCCTATTAAGTAAAGCTACAATCAGTACATTGATAAGTGTATGTTATAGTTTACTTATTCCTAAGTATTAATAATCATATATGTATGTGTGTGTGTGTGCGTGTGCGTATGTGTATATATATCTATACAGATATCTTATGTCTAAAGCTTTTACTACCCATTAACTACCTACGCTCACTTATCCTATAAGTTCTATCAAATTTTAACTTACAAGCTTTAGAGATAGTTCTTAAAAACCATGCTTTGATATCGACCAAGCATTGTCATGCCTCGAATGCTATCAAGTTGTAACAATCTATTGTGTATATCAATTTTATGTTAGAAATTATCTTCTCGATCACTAGCATAACCCTAATATATACAAGACTTATACGATAAACCGCTTTGAAGCATTCGTAGTTCTACAGATATACTAACATTTATATTTATAACAAACTCATATTTACAATAAAACTAAGTACAGAGTATTTATAATAGTACATAAGAATGAGATATGACTCAAAAGTAGGAATCTAACTGGATCACCTAGTTGATTTAGTTAATTCCATAGAAATTGAAAAAGTTCCAAAACATAGTCCTTAACAATATCACCTCACTCAAGCCTAAATACACCCTTTTTACACACCTAAAGGTGATTGTCACATGGCATGATTACTTAGATCCTGTAAGCAAATCTATAAGAGAGTGAGCAAATTGTAGCTTAGTAAGGGATAAGAGGCAAAAAAGCATATACAAGTAGAACAGTACAACCAAGTTATCAAGTAATTATTATGTGCAATGATGAATAAGCAATGTGTCATCTGCACAATGTTATCTGATTCACCGTGAAGTTAGAGAAATTACGCCCACTCTAACTTGAGTTAAGGAGTTACGATATGATGGCTATAATGCCAATCATAAAGGCCATGAGGTCCTCCCATGACTAACTCTAAACTTATTCGATGGAGGCTCCTGCTCTACCCTCAATTACCTTTAACCTAATGCCTCCAACATCACTGTGACCTCATCTCTTATCGCTTAGTTTGTTTAAGGGTAGGGAAAGGCTAGATTATGGCAACTTCGTTGAAGGTATCGGAATTTAGTTGAAGAAACCTAATCATCCCCTAGTGGGATGCGGTGCATGTCCATTTATAGTTTTAGTTTGAGTTTCAATTAGTTTGGTCAAGAGTGATTAACTAATTTACAACACACCAAACAAGGATAGTCTACACAGTAAATCATGTAGCTTAGCTACTAATTAGCATCTCAGTAACTAAGCATAAGCATAACATGCACACAAACAACTACTTACAACCATATGCGAGCATATACTCTATTCTCTACAAATCCCACTTACATATACTAAAGCTCACTCTAATAGGTTTGAAATGTCAATGCTTCACTCACTTAGAAGTCTTATATATACCAAAGCTCGTATTAAGTTTTCGTAAAATTTACAAAAACGTTAAGGTTTTATCTAGTTTCTTATATAATTATATAGTTGAATTGAAAAACTATTTATATTGTCATTTAATAGAATTGTTTATATATATATGTACTTTAAGTATCTTATAGGCTTATTATCCCTATTTTATTATATGAGTATTTTATCTTTACTGGAACGTGCATACATATTTACTATGTAAGCTATTATTTATAGTTATCTGTATGTCTATATATACTATAGAAGTTTATATATACTTTAAGAGTATCATATTTTACTATGTAGGCTATTATCTAAAGTTATTCAATTTTAATAAGGTTAGTATTGTCAGGTTTGTATGAACTTGATGATATGTATTACGGGTTTCATTTAAAAGATGATTCTTAAAGGGTATTTCTAATCCTAGTGTATAGATAAAGTTATATAACAAGTAATATCACATTAATATCGTATTACATAAATAAAATATTTTTTTATATAGTTGTATGATAAACATGATAAATCACGTATTATTTAGTTCTAGCATGTATATATCATAACTTGATACAAATAATATTGCGAAATATATAATAGAGTAATAAGTACTCTTATCTAATTAGGGTTTGTTTCAATTTGTAATTGATCAAATAATTGACATATTTAAACATATTTTTACTAAATACATGTCTTACTCTTTAATTTAAGCTATTTAATTAGGAAAATTCATAATAAATAGTTAGGATCAACAAATAATTCCACAAAAATTTCTATAGATTTAGAAAAATATATGGAATTTAACTAGCAACTTATTTAATGCAATTAGGTTTATCGCCTATATATGTAAAATTACTATTTTACCCCTAAATTATGATTAATTAGGCAAATAATATAATTTTTACACCGAACTAATTCCAACTTATCTTAATATCATTACAAACACCCAAAATTAATTGGATCCTAATTTTATCAATTATTTCCCCTAAAATTAATATGTAAGTAATAAATTAGATGTAATATGTATTTTATACAAAAATTTTAAGCTTGAAACAATATCATTTACTATATTTATTTTAAATTTCAAAATTTAGATGAATAGTAAGTTTGTTAAGTAAATATATAAAATATTTACAATTTTGAAAAAATAAAATTATAGCATGAAAGTACATCTAAAATAAGCAAGGAATTAATTTTTTTCATAATTTTTTTGAAATTATTTGATATTTTTAGAAAATACATAAAAAACAGGGCAAAAACTTAACTGACCATTCATCGGAGCTATAGTGGCCGACAGTTGGTAGGAGTATGTTCGTGGAGTTAGGCGATGGGCAAATTGGTGGTGGCTAGTAGGGTTTAACAATAGATCACTGTTTGGGTAGGAAACTAACATTGGTTAGTGGCTCCTTTGTTTTTTCTTATTTTCTTCCTAATTTCTATAAATTTCCTTAAGTGTTCTAGGTATCTAGAGTATGAAATCTAATTCCAAAAGTCTTATTTATTGAGGATTGGGATCCGTTGGATTTTACTTCACAATTAAGTAATTTTTCTCTTATTTTTCCCGTTTTTATTCAAGTAGGAGGTAACCTTTAATTAATCCATTTTCTTTTGATGTAGCTAGTTGGACTTTTAAGGGGCTGCCACGGTTGATTCCAAAGTTTTCTAGGTATTTTGTTGCAATTTGGACTGGTTGATTTTTAGTGTATTTATTAATAATATATATATTATGTTAATATTTTGTATATTTACTAATAAACGTGTATATATCCTATATATGTGGTACACATAATGTGTAATTACATGTATATAATCATGTTTCTAGCATGTCTTTTATTCTTAAGGTATATTTTCTATCGTTTTTTTTTAATTTATCACTTATTCTATATAATTATATAATTTTGAGTTAATTTATGGGTGTATTTATTATATGTACTAGGTATATTCATGAAAATATACACATATTCATATAGTATAA
Source organism: Lumnitzera littorea (assembly GCA_024138015.1). Taxonomy (NCBI): domain Eukaryota; kingdom Viridiplantae; phylum Streptophyta; class Magnoliopsida; order Myrtales; family Combretaceae; genus Lumnitzera; species Lumnitzera littorea. The sequence continues at coordinate 47,715,188 of JAMXBB010000010.1, read as the reverse complement.
TATGCTATATTATTCTTTTTTATAGCTTAAATAACTTATCTTTGTGTTTTTGTTACGTTTTTAGCTTGATTTAAAGGTTTTGACTAGTTTTATGTTATATTGAATAATCGTACTTTTGGGGATAAAATTGGGTGTTTAGGATATTAGTTTTAAAATCTAAGTCTACTAAGCTACTTTAACTAAAATTTCTAACCTAATCGAAAAGTTTAAGTTTCACTGGATAAGTTTTCCCAAAGGTCCTAAATCGAAGTATTATTGTCCTAAAGGTGACTTTAAGGGCTTACATATTGAAACATTAATAAAAGATATATTGCTAAGGACTACATTATCTTCATTCAATAAGGAGTAATCACTTAGAGAATAGCTTAGAGATTTAAATGCTATGCCAAGCTATAATGTTGAATACAAGAATATGTTCTACGCAAGTGATATCTTACTAGAATTACCTATATAGAGGAATATACTTATTACATGAATTATATGTAGATGTTGGAATGCTAGTTAGGATTTTTATTTGGAACTTTTATAATAATGGGAAAGTAGGAATATTTTCACTCAAAGGAATTAGTTGAAATTGAATTGCATGCTATACGGGATTGTGCATACATGGTTAACGATCATTGGGATGGTTAGAAAATATGGTTAACAATGTGAAAAGATACCCTGAGGATCAACAGGGAAACACAAACTTAACTCTAGGTTCTCTTATATCTGTAGGATCTACTAAGAGTTAACTTACCACCACTCCCAATCATGATAGACCTAACAAGTTAGATAGATGATTACGGATGTAAATATTATGATCTAACGATAAGAAACTTTATTATGACATCTTTAATTGACAGGAATGTTGTAAATCATAGATAATGAAAAGTTACATTAGGAGAGATTTGAATTCAAGGAAATCATTTGACATTTGAAATTCCATGAGATGGATTGATACCTAAAGGATGAGATAAGAAGAACTCACTTTGGCCAAGAATTAGCTAGCTTAAATGGAGCTAAGATAGGGGCATTTATAACCCTTAAGCACTACTTAGAGACGAGACGATATATATATATATATATATATATATATGTGGGAGCTAGATTTTAATAAGATGTGTGAGCAAAAGAATCTTGACGGATTAATAAATCAATAAACTTTGAATGATGTATAAAAAGAGTACTTTTGAAATAACTTAGAGAATGATAGCTAGATCAATGGTGGTGGGTAAGAGTAGTGACAATACAAAACATAAAGCCCCTTTTATTCGAAGTTAAGATATGAACTTATTGTCTTAAGTAAATAATTAAGGATGTTGATAGTTCCTCATTATATGGACTTGTATATCATAACACGTCAAAAGATAAGGATTGGAAGTGTGACGGATAGTAAAGTTAAGATGTGGAGTGGCTTTAGTGATTAGGAATGAACGTAAAAGGGAGATTTAAGACATGACTAGGAGCATGGAACAAGTCTATTAAGAAGAAAAGCTAAGTAATAGTGAAGATTATCATGGGTAGAAGTGAATACTAATAAAGAAAAATAAGTAGAAGAGGTCCTTTGAGATTTGATGACCTTAAACAAATATAAAAAAGGGAAATCCTGAAGAAAACATAGAAACCATATCTTGAAGACAACACTTAGAAGATTTTAGTACACATATAGGCTAAGATCAAGACAAAGGTACATTGAACTAAGTTCAAGGGTATGGAAATTAGATCACAGTAGAGAATGTTGCAAAAAGTTTTTGTGCGAAGATGTTCAGGACAAACGGAGTAACTCAAGGAAGTAAAAGAATAATACTCCTTTATAATAGGTTAAGGAATAATTTTTAAAGTGTATATCTAGCATTAATTGTTACGCTCTAAAGCAGTAGAGTCGTAACAATCCCGCCGTATAAATCATTCTAAGATAGAAACTGACCATACAAACACTATCTTAGACTTAATTTACATAAGGTGTTAACAACTAACCCGTTTTAAAGTAAACAGTTCATAAATTAAATATATTATTTTCTTATAAACTTAAGTAAAATACATACTTATATTAAAATAATTTGAGTATATTTACAAGATTTAGCAACCTAATCATAATTTACTTGAGTAATTTGTAAATTAATACTAAAAGCTTCAAAATAAATCTAAACTAGAGAGTGTATTTGGTCTTTAGTTTACATCTTCACTCCTTAGGATCCTGTAGTTGTTATCTTCAAGATAAATATAAGCTGCTTCCTAGCTAGCACCTACAACAAAGTCTATAGGAATGTAAGCAATCACAGCTCAGTAAGTTGGGTCGGAAACTTAAAACTATACAACAAACACAAATAGAGTTATCAATCAAATTAGATGCAATGCATGTTCAAACAAATGCTATTACATGACATTGTTTAGTTTGTCGTGAGATTAGAGAAATTGCACCTGCTCTAATCTAGGTTTAGGAGTTTCTATTAATGCAACAATTCATTACCAAACCTATGCTTATGTAATGAAGATACCGCTCCTCCCGCGACTACCTTTGAACTATTGACTTTACCCTTACTACGATCTCATCACCTGTCACTTAGTTTGACTAAGGATAAAGAATGGACCAATTATGCCATATAGCAGTATCCCTTTTGAAGGGGTCAGTATTTAGCCAGAGAATCCTAAGTTTCCCCTAATGGGTTGCTATGCATGTCCAATTTAGAATTTCAAGTCATATATTTAATTAGGTTCGATTTAAGGTATTTAATCATTTCAAAAAATCACACAAATACAAGCCAAGATAGTAATCAAAATCATATCTTCAAACTTAGAAACAAGCACATGCACACGGTCAACTATCTAACACTCTCAATCATGTACAATTTTAAGCCTCCAAGTACTATCAATAAGTACTTCAAAATATAGTAATGTATTAATCCCAACTTACCTAAACTCCTCGCTTGCTCATTCGAGGTGGGTTTTGTATTGGCCATCGCAAAAAATCCCTATAATACAAATATTGGTTTAGTTTTCCACATAACTACTATAGGTTGGTTTTTATCCTATAACGCTTATTGTTATCTTTTGTTTAGGGTTTAATATACCTAATTATATAGGTTTTCAAGTTTTTTACAATTATTCTTGATTTCGATTAAGTTTGGGTTTAGTTTTCTGCGTTGATTTCTAAATTAAGTTTTTAACTTAATTTTCGATTAGGGATTTTATACGTAGACCTTGAGAATTCATTTTGACCCATAATGTGAAATTAATCACATTATTTTTGGATAACCTAAACATCATACTTAGCCCCTAACCAATATTTTAATTTGTATAGTATACCCCCGTATCTTAATTTAACTACCAAATTTATTCCCAATATGAGAAAAATTTACATTTTTTATATAAAAACCAAAATTTAAGTTTTTTTACCAGATTTATTACATATTTTTATTATTATTAGAATATCAATGTTAACCTAATATTTTCTTACTCATTTATTTCTTATATTTACAAATTATACATTATCATCTAATATATACATAATATACATATCTAATAGTCCTATCACTTCAAATATCATCTCTCAACATCAATTAACGTCTCAAAATATCTAAATTCATCCCAAATCAAATTTTACTCCTAATTACCCTAATTTACAAAATTAACTTAAAATATATCATTTTTACCTATTACATATATACTACATAATATCCTAATAATTACGTCTAACACCTTAAATGCTACAAATATCATACTTCATCAAATTTCAACATCCTAAAACATATAATTATGTGCTAAATCAGTAATTATCTATTTAATTACCTAATTAGTCTTAAATTACCCATTTTATGCATTATTTTAAGGCCTAAAAATTATCTAAAAATTTTGAATTTTAATTTTTGAAAAAGGTTTCATAGCACTATTTTATAACCCCTAAGTAGTTTACACAAAAAATTTGAGTCAAAAAATACACTCCTAAGCCTATTTATTTATAAAATGAACAAAGCTTAGGTTTGTGAGATTTCTTAAAGTCATTATATTTTCATACATCAATTCATCAAAATAAATTTTTTTTCTTAAATCTATATACTTAAAAACCCTAGAATAACAAATTTCATAATTTTCTAAAGTTATTTAATATTTTTAATAAAATAACTAAAATTGGAAGAGAAATTGAACTCATTGAAATTGGTGACTTTGGCCACCTTTGACCATCGTGGCCTTATCGACCGGTTTGAGCACTGCCACTATCGTGTAGTGGTGGTGGCCATCTACTCCTAAGTTATCGTCTAGTGTTGGTTCTCCTCTAAGGTCCTAGTTGCATAAATTTTTGTAATTTTTTGTACATAAACCCTAACCCTAATTATTTTGGTTCTCTCTAATTTTTTTGCTCTTCAAACAAACCAAATGAGCCTCTGGAAATTTTTGGGTATTTATAATGCTGTAGAGATATTTTTTCTCATTAATTTAAAGTGACATTAGCCTTATCTTATCTTTTTTTTTTCACTTTTTATTTGTTTCAATTTAATTTGTTACTTTTATTTCTTCAATTCTAGGTTGCCACAATCCCTTTTTGGACTTTTCTTCATTTTTCCATATTTTTCTTTAATTATTTATGAATTTTATTTAATTAATTAATATTATTTTAGCATATTTCAATTATTTTCACCTACATGTGAATTCATATATAGTACAAATAAATATTATTAACTGTTATTAAGTTATTTTATAATTTTTAATGTGTATATAATTTATCTTAACGATTTATTAGTTATCGAAATTCAATTTATGCATTTTCGATGAATAACGAGTAATATATTTGAAAGTTGATATGATAATATTATATAATTTTATTACTTTTTTTTTAAATTCAAACTTACAGGATCACTTTTATTAATAATTTTAGCTTCATCGTAAAATTTGGCTAGATCAAATAATTTGCTCGATTGCCCTAAATTTACAAATCAAATCCCTAATACCTGATTGTGGTTCTTACATTAATCACAAAGGCAAGAAGCGAAAGGGGAAATGAATGTTATTGTGAGTGAAATGTGAAATGGTATCTTTCATATGTATATCTTAGGTACATATGAATAAGCAAGAAAAGGATGGAAAATCAATAATTCTCATGTACCTTTTATCAAATTCCTTATCTATTATAATTCCTATGCCTTTTAAGTGAGTCTTCCTTCAAGTTGATTCAATTATGTTGCTTTAGTTGTAAGACCGAAAACTAGTTAATGTCTCTAGGTGCTCTGTGGTCCTAATGATGTCAATTTCCATCAAATCAAATCAAAATTATTTGTGGAGTCATTTTTTTTTAATTTCCTTTGGGTATAAATTTATCAAAATATTAAGATTTGCTAAACTTGCCTTTGCTATTGTATGTACTGGCCAAATGAAGAGCCTCAACATTTGATAGTGAATGTAGTGAAGATTAAGAAAGAACTTGAATAAAGTAAGAAATTAGAATTAGTGAACTCTTATAAAAAAAAAATGTATATGGTAAAGGATAAATCTATTCAAATAAGAATAATCAAGTTTAAAAAATAAAGAATTGAGATAAGGAGTATATGAAAATACATTGGGGAAGTAGCCTCAAATGGAGTTGACTTGACAATTGAAAGGGGCAATGTAGAAATGGTACCCTTGGCTAATTTGGAGATCAAGAAAGTTTGTATATTTGTTTTGATTGATAGAAATTGATAAGATGGGAATATAATGAGTGTTATGTCAAATAAATTAGTATCGATGATAAGGAAATTTGTGAAGAAACCATGGACAATAGTTGAATTAAAGTTGATGGAGCTATAAGAAGAATATGCTGTTGAGGAGAAACTAATTAAAATTTTGGAAACTGGATCAAGAAATCAAGGAAATTGTAAACTTGAAAATGTAAAGATATAATGGGTTAGTGGCTTAAGGGCAAAAGTGACATGAGAATTGAAGGCCACCATAGAAAAGTGCTACCTGAAACTTTTCTAAGAAGTAGGTAACACTATTATATTATAAAGATATGATTGTTTAGGTTGCTAAATGATTATTAGATAAAAGTTTTGAGGAAAAAACTTTTCTAAAGGGGGAGAAAATGTAAGCCTCGTATTTTCGCAATTAAGTATCAAGTAAGTAATTTAGGACATTAGTGAAACTTAGAAATTTACAAATAAGCTTGGGACATTAGCCAATGAGAATTCTTAAGTTTAGATCTTGAAAATATAATAAAATAACAACAATATAATTGAAAGAGTATAATTTTACTATACTACTTAATATCTAATGTAACCGTATAGAATAGACTTCGATTGTTAGTAAATTCTTTGAGATAAATTATATATGTAATAAAATTATTATATGACATAAAACAATATATAGAATATATATATACCTCATGTGAAATTATTATGCATAATTATATACTCGTAATTATTTGAAATACTCGATTAAGTGTAAAATAAGAAAATAAGAAAAAAATAATAAAAAGGTGAAGGGCAGTTGGGATTAACTTTATGTAGATGTGATATAGCTGTTGATGCATAGAAATGGATTATTGACCCATAAGGTACATAGTATATAAGGAGAAATAACTTGAAGAGAGAGAAAATAATTCGTTGTGCATTGCCAAAAGCTCTAAAAATTCCATAAATCCTCTCAATCATATGATACATGCAAATTCGGATTCAGGAAAAATAATGTTAAAGAAGAAATATAGAAAATATACAAAATTGGAGTGTGGTATTGGGTTATAGAAGGCACGTGAGCTTAGGCAACTACTAGGGACCAACCATCATAAGCAGTAATTAGCAGTAAGGTTGGCCAACAAACATGGGGGAGTAAGTGGTGGTCAAAGTTGCCATTTTCGGTAAGGTTTAATTTTTGCATAATTTCCTTAAATTATTAAAAATAGAAAAATTACTTGGAAAATTTTAGCAAAAATTATCTCTACATATTTTCATGTGTAGAATTTAGAAAAAAAAAAAATATTTTGTATAAGCTTAGTAGTTATGTTATACGTCCTTAAGAAATCGATAAAATTGAGCTATTTTCGATATTGAATTAAATTGTTTAAATGATGTAATTTTGACCCCCAAATTTTTCTATGAACTTTCCCATACTTATATTAAAATGCTATAAAAAGAATTTTCAAAAAATTATTTTCTATAATTTTTATGAATTTTTGAACCCTAAATTACGATTAAAATGGCATTTTTGGTGAAAATTAGTGTATTTTTCCTAAGGACCTCACTTAGATTCCAAGTTTGAGTCATTAATGATGTACTTATTGTATAGTGAAGTTGTTGAATTGGGTTTTGTAGGAAGGGGTATAGAAAATCAACAATGTGCCCTTAAATGTATAGTTTAGTAGTATGTAAACTTGATGAATTGGTGAATGATGATGTGTTAGTTATGGAATTTGGGAAGTAACGAAGTTGAGGAGCATTAGTTGAAGTGGTACTTTGGTTATTCCTAACTAGAGTTAGAAGAAAATGAACAAATCAATTGACTAAAAGGATATTAAATGACGTTAGAAGATAATTCAGAGGGTTCTATTGAATGAATCACTCATTAGGTATTTATTCAAAAGCTAAATCAAAGGAATTTTCATAAGGAGGATGGTTGGGAGAGGTTCAGAGGCAAAGTTAGAAGGTGAACTCATAAGAAATTTGAAGTTGGCTGAGCTTAGAAGATAGCTCAAAGGATACCCTGTTGAGAGATTCAAAAGTGAAGTAACTCAGAAGCTACCTTAGAGGGTAATCTATGAGATGTCTTAAATAATCATCAGATTCAGAGGTTGATTTAGAAGTTGGTTTCGTTATAAACTCTCACTCCAGTAAGGCTTGGTGGGTAACTTAGAGGCTTCCTAGCATAGAAGTTTCATGGATGATTTAACTCAAAACTTAGCTTAGAGAATATTGAAAGTATAATTCATTAATGAAATGACTTTAACTTCCTATACTTATACCAACATAACTTATAGATTAAGTTCTAGATCAACCTAAGTTCTATGGAGACGAGCAAGTAAATGGTCTCCCATGTCTTATATAGTTACTAAAATAATTAATTTACTAAATATATAGGGAATTCTTGAAGGGGCGACAAGTGAATAACTAAGTTAGCAAGAAATAGAATTGAGTTAAATGCTTCATAGCATTTTGGGGTATTATTTCAAAATATTTGCAAACTTTGGTACATATTTACTTATGATTGTGGTTTGTTGTTTGTGAGTGTGCAACACTTGTGTTTGAGATTCAATTTGTTGTAGTAGGAGCTGAGCTCTAGATTATAGTTATTCTATGAATATTATTATGCTTGAATTATTTAAGTTTAATTGATCACCCTAAAAAAGAACTAACTCAAACTCGACCTAACGTCAAACTTGACATGCATTGTAACCTATTAAGGGTAATCGTTAGGGTTTTCGAGCTAAACATAAATCCCATTGATGGGGATAGTGTAAATGGTCATTTCCTTACTTTTTAGTTGAACTAAGTGATGGGAGAGAAGGTCGAGACAAGGTTGAGTGCTGTGTCACAAAGGGGGTCTCGAGTGGAGGGTATTCTCCATTATATAAGTCCCGATTTGGTTTCGATTCGTGAGTGCATGGCATTAAACTCCTTAACCAGATTAGAGTGGGCATAATTTTTCTAATCTCATGATGGACCAAACAACACCGTACGATGGCATATGCTTGAACATGCATTTCATTTAACTAAAACTACTTAAAAACATTGGTTGTTCTATGTTTAATACATACTTCTATCTTCATCTAACTTACTGAGCTAGTTAACGCTCATTCCCCCATAGTTTGTTTTGCAAGTTTAGAATGGATTTACAGTAACTATACCCAAAAACAGAGTATTAGCAAATGAGGATGGGGAGTGAGATTTAAGTAGAAATGGTTGGATTCTTATTCTTGCTATTCTGTTTTCAAACTTTTCAAAAAACTTTATGGGTCTCCTTAAGTGGCTCGACACCTTTCATCTCTCGGTTTGTAAACTAATTAACATATATCTATAGATTTTACAATTGCCCTTTTGAAAAGTCAAAATGTAAGTTTGTTTTGATTGTTATTTCAAAAAGGTTAATCTATAGGTTTATAACTAATATGCATCGAATTGGATGCTTCAAAGTGGTTGAATCAGGTACACTTGGTGTGGACTCAGTTTACGATAGTAGTTGTGAAGCCAGCTTCTATCTTAAAATATTTTACATGATGGGAATGTTACAACTCCACTTCTTTGGAGTGTGATATGAATCAAAAGCATAGTCCTTATTAATCAATGTTAGGAAGAAATTCTAGTTTGTATTCTAGATTCTACACCAAAAATGCCTTCATATGGCTTAGGTTTGTTTAGAGTAGGAGTCTTATCCATTTACAATTGTTGTGAAACCACTACTCCTAAATCATTAAAAGCTTGTTGTATGGATTATTCTTGTGTCAATAGTGATTAAACAGATGGAATTCTATCAAACTAATTCCATTTTATGTTTTTGTCTAAAGTTCTTGAGTTCACTTTATGGATTAGACTTATTTTTTGTGGAAGAGAACGACATGGATTAACTTAGTGTCTATTAAGTGTGTCTAATTTGTTTTTATTATTTCCAACTTCTCTCTTATGAGGTTGCTTTTAAGTAGGATTACCATGGTATAGTTGACACTCCAATGAGTTTGGAAAAACATGAGGTAATTGCTTTAAGTATAATAGGAACTACATTTTGGATCTCATGAGGTTAGTGAAGAAAAATTTTATTGATGCGACAATAGCCAATTTGTATAATTGGTTCTTTTCCATCATGAACTTAGGTATTGATCTTTTATCTCACTTATTATAGTCTATCCATTAGACTTCAACATATTTTTGGGAAGAAGTTAAATTTGAACTATAATACTCAAACCACATAGAGAAACACAAATAGAATTTACACTTGTTGCCCCTTGTCAAATAGATATTATCTTAGGTAATAAATGACCTATGAAAAGATATTCTAAACTACCCTCAGGGCTAGAACATAATGAAGAATAAAGGACTTAAACTTATAGAATATATACTATATATAGTATCACCTGTATATATTTATGGCTATGTATATATGTAATATATTCATTACCCGCTATTTCCCTCCTTAACTAAGATAATCTTAACGAATACTCCTTAAATACTACATGTCGTTGGTTTGGAATATTGAGCCATAAGATGCAAGAAGTGTTGGGACTTTATGGAAGAAAGTGACCCAGAATGTGCAAAATTAGTAGGGGGGTACATAAAAATATTGAGATCGAGAGTACTAGAATATTTTAGCTATAGAATAAGAGTTTGAAATATTTTGATTATAGGTGTTAGCTTTGATGACATTTGAATAGGAAGTAAGTCCATTTAGTAGCATGCGGCTGAGATTTGGAGGCTGTTGTAGTTTGCACCTATTGAGCATAAGACTAGCGATGGGTTCAGGTTGCTAATGTTTGTGAGAGGCTTAGATTTGAATTTGAGGCATTGAGTGAGAGATTTTAGACCTCGGACTTATGCCAAGGCTATTAAGAGAGCTAGGATGGTTGATGGAGCTAAGTAGGAAGAGTTGAAACCACTCATGGCCAAAGTGAAAGTGTAGTAAGAGGCAACATTAGAGTTCTACTTTCCAAGAAAAAGGAAAAAGGATCATGTTTACTCATAGTAAGTCACAAAAGCTTACTACCAATAATGGATTGATAGAGTGTTAGAAGCACAAGGGGAACCATTATCCTACGAATTGTCTATAGCTTTAGGACTAATGTTTTATTGTAATGAGAGAAATCATAGGATTAGTAAGTTCCCCAAGAAGAACACCACCACTTACTTTATCCGCCATCAAAAATGTCATTTTGCCACTACTTGTTCTTAGAAAAGAACCCCTCCAGTGCTAGTTACTAGACCTTTGTAGATAGCTAGATGCCTCACTAGATACTAAGGTGGTAATGTATTAGGAGTCGTAACTCAGGTAGTAAGAATGTATAACTTAGAGGGAGATTGGGATTATGTGGGGTATGACTATGAGGATGTTGAGGCGACTGTATTTAAGGATGAGATAGCCCTAGACACTGGGCTCGTTGCAGGGAATATTACAATCTCCGACCAACCTATGTACACTTTGTTTGATACAGGAGCAACTCATTCTTTCATCATTGTTATAGTAGCTAAAAGAACAAAAGTGCCTAATTCTACCACTTAGAAAAATTTTAGGATAAAGGCTTCAACAAGAGGAGTGGTTATCACTAGAGAAATGATTAAGAAGTGCCCAATGAATATCTAAAGGAAAGAAAGCAAGGCTAACTTGATCTTGATTGAGATAGACAAGTAGGATGCTATATTGGACATGAATTGGATGTTAGTTATGAAGACTATGGTGGATTGTTAGGAGAAGAAGATGACATTTTTAGTGTTAGATGGCTTAGAAGCCACTTTTGTAGGAGAGTTGACTACACTAAAGACTAAAGAGTTGGGCTCGCTTGAGTTGTTTCTTGATGTTGAAGACTTGGTTTATATTGAAAGTTAGATGAATGTAGCTGGGTCAGAACTTGAGGAGCCTAAGGTAGAAAATATCTTAATTGTTAAGGAGTTTCCAAATGTGTTTCTTGATGAGCCTCTAAGATTGTCTCCAAAAAGAGAGGTCAAACTTGTGATTGATTTGGTACTTAGAATTAAGTCAAATTCAAAAGCACCTTACTAAATTTGGAAAGAGCTCTTAAATCAGGCTTCATAAGGCTAAGTGTATCACTTTGTGGAGCATTGATACTATTTGTGAAGAAAAAGTACACTTTCTTAAGACTTTGTATAGATTATAGGGATTTGAACAATATAACAATTAAGAACAAGTATCTCCTTTCTCGCATCAATGATTTATTTGATCAGTTGCAAGGTGCAAGCATGTTTTCTCATATGACTTGCAATCAGGGTACCATTTGCTTAGAAGTAAGCTAGAGGATTTACCTAAGATAGTATTCATAACTTGATATGGACATTGTAAGCTTTTAGTAATGCCCTTCAGGTTAACTCATGCACCACAGCTTCTACGAATCTAATGAAATGGTATTTAAGCCATTATTGGACAAGTGTGTTATTGTATTTATTGACGATATTCAAGTTTATTCAATGAGTCTTAAGTAGCATGAAGAGCATATGGATTGGTTTAATAGACTTTGAGAGAGCATAAGTTATATGAAGCTAAGCAAGTGTAACTTCTGGCTATAGGAGATTTTCTTCCTTAGACAAGTAATATCAAGAGATGCATATCAATGGTCCCAACAAAGATCAAGGCCATAGTAGATTGGAAAAGGCTAGAAATCATTATGAGGTAAGAAGCTTCCTTAGATTGGCTAGTGTTGAGTTCTCTCTTCATGTATTTTGATAATAACAAAAAGAAGAATATATTTAACAAATATAATGAGTGTGCAGAATACTTTAAAGGAAAATGAGGTTGAAAATTGTGCTTGTCAAAATGTATGTCAGAAAGTGTATTGGCAAAAGAACTTAAAAGTGTAGAAAGTGAATAGAGTCCATATTAGAAGCTGTTACCAAGCTATTTTATGACAAATCGAAACAAGTTAAATTTGGCAAATACATAAAAGACCTAACTCTACTTTATTGGGCATATTTGGGTAATGTGCTCAATTCCATTCCATTAACTTGGATTTAAGTCATTAGGGATTTTAAGGAATTTAGCCCAAAGTATTATCAAGAATCAGGTTGAGCAATTCTACGAAGACATTGTGATAACGCTTTAGCAAGAATAAATCAAATATGTTATGGACAACAAAATGTGAATTAACTAGCTACTTCATTGAAGTATATAAGGTTCTAACAAAATTTAATTCTAACAACAAGTTATCTTGGATAAAGTTGTTCAAAAATTACTTGGTTTAGTACAGAGTGTTTCGAGGCTATCTACAAATCTACATGATAAGGATGCGGTTTGAACTGATCAAGAAGATACATTGAAGATAAGTTTGAATCGTATGAATTTTCATAACCAGATTTTTAAATAAGATTAGGTATTTAGTTATTAAAATCTTTGAAAAAGCTATTGAATTTTTTCTCAAAAGACAAAGTAAAAGGGGGGGGAGCAAGAATCAAATGATTAGATAAGGATTGCATGAGATATATCAAAATTAGTTTTAGATTTGTGTTCATTTAAATATTGGGTACATCAGACTTCAAATTCAAATTAAGTAGCATATCATGCAATGTTCAAAAGCAAATATCAAGTCTAGTTCATCACATATAAGCAGATAACAAAGTTTCATTTTGAAAATTCAAACGATCAAATTCCTATTTTTATGGGATATTTTTCCAACAAGAAGACCAGTTGTTTTTTAATCAAGATTTCTTGGAGAAATATCAGCATCTAGCTATTACATACAAGAATTATCAATTTAAGTTAAAGCTGCATAAGATTCATATAGATCTCTCAAGATTAGAACTATAATTAAAAACTTTCTCGTGGACATTATTAGAAACTTTGTTAGAAACTTAATCAGAAATTAAGAAAAAACAGTTCTTATTTTATTTTTCTTGTTTTTGTGTGAACATTGTAAAGAGATCTTTGATTGTAACATCTCATTTTTCTTATAAACTTTAGTAATATTGTATTTAAGTGAGTGTGAGGTTAGAAAAGTTCTCTGTAGTCATGTTAATAGCATAGGGATAGCTAGTAAGATAGGACAGAGAAGTGATTGGATATCCTTGTAACATCTTATTCATTTTTTATTAGTGAAAAGATTAGACTAGTGGAACGACACTAATGAAGAGAACCGGGTCCCCAATAGAGCTAGAAAAGAGCAATAGGCAAAAGCTTGAAACTCTATAAATTGATTGCCTATTTTTCTTTCTCTCTATCTTATTTAGTTTTTGCATTTTACTATTTGATTTATTATCATGTGAACTTTGCTAAATACTTGCTTAAATTACATAAGTGAAGTGCATTCTTAAAACTAAATGGCTTATGAGTAGCATAATATTGCTTGTTTAACTTAGGCACAAAAGTTATAAATCAATTAATAAAATGCAAAAACTAAAAGAAATAAAGAGAAAGAAGATCAAGTAATCAATTTACAGAGTTTTGATCTTTTGCTTACTACTCTCTTCCAACTCCATTACTGGCGACCTAGTCTTCCTCGTTAATATTGTTCCATTAGTCCAATCTTTAACTAATAAAAAAAAAAAATGAAAATGAGGTTACAAGGATATTAAGTTGCTTATTTGTCCTGTCTCGTTAGTTATCCCTGTGCTATTTATAGAACTACAGAAAACTCTCTAACCTCATATTCACTCAAATACAATATCGTTAAAGTTTATAAGAAAAATCAGATGTTATAATCAAAGATCTCTTTACAATGTTCACACAAAAACAATAACAATAATATTATTTATTATTCTAAATATTATTTATATAGCAATGTTGATTTTATATTTTATAATTTTCTTTGTAACTATATTATTTATAGGATAAGAAATATTAATAGAAAATTCAAAAATTTATTTTATTTATTTATTCACTTGATTCCTTATTTTCCTTATTTCTTTATCTTTTCTTTTCCTTCTTAATTTATGTGTTTTATGTATAATATAATATTATACAATTACATGTTGACTTTTCTTCTTGAATTTTCTACCATTTCTTTCCTTTTAATTCTTTATTTACCACAATTTTATACATGTAAGTGGATTATATATATATATATATATGTATATATACAACCACCACTTCCCTTCCTTTTTTCCCCTCTTCATCTTCTCATTTTTCTCTTATATTTTTCACTTACTCTTTAACTTTTATCTACACTATCACAATACCTATGTACAAGCATCTAAAGTAGGAGAAAGAGAAGGATTCTCACACTAAATTAATTCCTCAAACAAGTAAATATAATTCCTTTATATACATTTAGAAATAACTCTTTTTTGTAAAGTATGTATCATATATTTTTATTGGGTATTTTTGTATATTTTGCACTTGATATTCTGGACATGTATTAGTATGTATTTTATTATATTGTATTATAATTCTAAGTATATATATATATATTAGCTTTTAGTGTACATAATCTTAAGTTTTTGGAAATTATGTTTATTTGTAAATATAATAATGTATACATATAGGTATGGGTAAGTACATGTTATATGGTTAGTTAGTTATAGGTATATATGTATATATATATACACAAATACATATATACAGTATATATTTGTACAAATGCATAATATACACCTTATATATATATATATATAATGTACATAAACATATATGAAAAATAAGTATTTATAAATACACATGCAAAAACCAAAAATATACTAAAAAAAATAAATATATGTATATACATAAGCGTATAAAAGTATGTATTAAACTAGGTATAAATATGTGTACATGTATACAAGTACCTATCCTAATAGTATACTAGAAGTATAAATACAGGTATATAAGAATGTATACATGTATAGCTATACATATTATATTAGCATGATATAAGTATACCTATACATATGTATATAGGTACATATAATAATATACTAAGTACAAGTACATATAACAAATTATTAAGTATAATAGAATAATTAAGAACATATATGTACATATGTATATGCATATAAACACATTCATATAACATATTTTTTCATATAATATAATATATATATATATATATATACATGAATATGGGTTAGGCTGAAACCCATAATGATTAATTAAGGCTTATAAGACATTAATTAATTAATTACAATAACATATAATATACATAATAATAATACAAAATTTAAGAAATATGAAAACAAGGGAAATAAGAAAAATTTATGAAATTGCCACGTAGGCAAATGAAAACATGATACGTTAGCAATTTATTAAATAACCAATTGAACCAAAAGTTATAAAATAATTAGAAAACAATAATAATTAATTAATTATGAAAATTTTCAATAATAATAAAATCAATATAAGTGGTAAATTAAGCTTAAATATGAAGAAATAATGAAATATACGTACATTGGACTTAAAAATATAATATTATGAAAATATGAAAAATAGAAATTAATTAAATTATAAAATAATATAGAAAAGCCTAAAATTGATAAATAAAATTATTTTGGTCAAAATAACTAAATTCATAATACTTTAGACCCACAATGAAAAACGTAAGTCTTAATGTTTAAAACGGAGCCCACTACGTCAATGTACATTAAAAAATGATAAAAATTAACTATAAATTTATAAATATCAGAATTAGAACAAAAAAGCTATATGCGATATAGAATTTAAGAGAAAACCGAGATATATGAGTAAATGAGTTATATTATTTAAGTGATATGATCATATAAATAAATAATTAGGATAAAATTCCAACAAAATAAAGAACTAACCAAATACAATTATTTGCTGGTGAATATATATACTTTCTATGGAAGAAAATCAATAAACACATACTATAAAAATGTGGATAAGACATAACTATAAGACACAAAGTTCTTTAAACGGTCAAAATGTTAAACGCATACACGCATACTTAAAAGTCAATGCATTATAAAATAAATATGCTTTTATATGCTATAACAATGTATGTCAATATAAAACGGTGACGATAAAAATAACTAATGTTAATAGTAGTAATAATAATCATGATAACAATAAGGTAGAATCAAATACTTACAGGAAATAAATTAAGTATATGTATACATACACATACAATATAAACCAATATAAACCTAGAATAATACTATTGTATGATTGAGCTAAAGTTTTTAGTTAATTAAATTTACGATTTTAAGATTTTCCACTTAACTCTATTACTTTGTCTTTTATATATATATATATATATATATATATATTATTACACTGATATCTATTCAACTATACATGAGTACTATAACTAAATTATATTATGGCAAAACATCGATACAAAATTTACAAATAGTCAAATAATCTTGACTTATATAATTTTAATAAGTCATATATTATATATTATTACTCATAAAATAAAGAAATACTTTCCATTTATTGAAATAAATAACTTAGGTAATGTGAAATGTTCTTAAAAGTTTTAACTAGATTATATCTTTCAAGAAATACACTCAAACTTGTTAAGAACCAACTATAAAAATGTAAAGATTTAAGGTAAAACTAAAAAGTTCTATGGAATTTAAAATCTAAGTAGAAAGGGAATTATAAGGTAAATAATAAGCAATTAGGCTATTAGCTCTACATTTAGATACTCATTAGGTTTCTCTTATTTCTATTTATCAAGAGATACTGATCAAGAAGGCGAGCTACCCATTGACTACTAGGATTCATATCGACTTTAGTCAAGTGAGTACTTCCGATAACTCTATACTTGTTTTGTGTAGTACACCTAAATTTATATATTGATAAATTGATGCTTGAGGTTTAAGAACATGCATATGAATGAAAACTATTTGCTTGTTGTGGAAAATGTGGTTAAATTCGGTGATTGAAGAATTGATTATATGATCGCTATTTGCATGATTTGAATGGTTTGTTGTTATTGGTTGATCAACTAACAAATTGACTTAATTATATTCGACTTATCTTAGATTAAATGGATCATGCATAAGCACCAGTATTGCATATAATGTTCTGGCAATCACCTCATGCGGATGGTAATGAAGGGCCTTGTAGGGATGGGATTCCCATATGATTTGATTAGTACAGTATAGGAATATTGGTATAACAAGACCCTACCTTTGACTTGTGGGTTTACCTGGTGTCAGAGATGCTGACCGTAGGTACTTGAGGGTCAAGTCTAGAGATCATCGCTGTAGGGCATAGGCATGGATTGTAAGAGCTACCTCATTGCTAGACTTGGGAATTTGTATACTACTGGATTTTGGAAATAGAAAATATATTTCACGAAATATGGAATTTTAATTTATGGTTAAAAACCCAAGTGCCAGAATCTGGTAGTGATTGGTGCTAGAATCTGGTTATGATTGATGCCGATGTATCTCCAACCCTTACTTTTAAGGGCATTAATCCGATGTTGTATGCAGTACTGGTCAACTGCATATACTATTTGGTATACTACTTGTTTATGCATTCATATGTTAGTTAATTAATTGCTTGATAATCTGCTTGCTAGTTAGTATTAAGGATATCTCACTAAACTCGTGTAGCTTACTCTTTAACAGTTTTCTCTTATAGGTTGATAGATAACCGGATGTAGGTTAAGAGTTGAGCGTTGAGTGTAAATATTGTGATACCTTAAAAGATAGAATATGAAGATAGTTTGTATAATTAGTTTGAAACATGTCATGTAATTATTGTTCTTATACTCAGATTTTATGATTTAATGAGCTTAAATTTTAGATCTTACTCCTTGATCTTATTATTTGGTAGGAGGTATTGATTCTCTACGATTTTGAGAAATTGTGGAATATTGGATATCTATAGTTATTTTTATTTTACAATGAGTTAATAAATTTAAAAATCGGAAACTCTAATGATTAATTATTTAGAGTCTTGCAATCTCTGACTTGCAAGGTGATTTTTGTATCATGGGTGTATATATGATATGAAAATTTTAGACAATCTTACTAGGCCTCTTATAGGGTCCTAACAACTTCAATAGTATGTACCCTTATTAGGTGAAGTCTCTAAAGAAGGAGCTTGTACTAATGAGTAAGCTTAGGAACGAGTGACAGTCTAGGTAAGTGGATACGTGTATAGAGAGTAGATTTATATCTACTCATGAGGGAGTGAGTATCCTTGTGCATAATTGTGGTGACTATCTGTATGTTGATGGGATTTGCTATGTTGAGTGCACCATGATGTTGTGTTTTGTATATCTAATGTTGGTTGATTATGATATTGTGATGTGTTGCACTAACTTAGATAGATGCTAGGTATTAACCCCACATCTTACAACATTCACTTAAGTGAACCTGACACCAAGGCTTTTAGAAATGAAAAGGGGAAGGAAATAAAGCTTAATACTGGCTAAAAAGAATAGCTAAATAAGTTTGGTTGCTTTACTTGGTATTCATATGAGATTTGGTTTATGCATTTATAGCATGGCATGAAAAGGACCTACGAGTCAGAGTTCTGAAACTTATGGTTTTACTAGGATAAGTTTACAAAGCTGGGTTTTCGTGCACATAGTTTTACATTGACTAAAACTTTAACTACACTCCATGGTTTTGCTAAGTCGAAATATTTGCTAAGTTCCTAGATGTATTCTCCAAATGCCGAGATTTGTAGTCAACCAAACCTGATGTGAACCGTAACCAAGAACAGATAAGGCCAATCACTGAATGGGTCCGAGCTTGTAAGAAGCTTGAAAAGAGTCAATGGGGAAAGGTATGAAAGGGTGAAAACAAAGGACGAAAATAGTAAGCAAAACCCATGAACAACTCTAGAGGATATGATGCACCAATGGAACTTTCGAGGACTCACGGCACAATTCGATGTGATGTACAAATTGGTCTAATAAGGTTACTCGTCACCTAACCTTACTTAAGGGAAAGGATAAGAGTGATGCCAATAATAAACAACAGTGTTTACGCAGGGAAGAAGGTACTCAAAAGTGTATTGAAGATTATCTTATGTCTTACAACTACAAGTATAAGGGTATTTATACTCATAAATTAGGGTAACGTACCCAAAAGGGAAAAGACAAAAATGACTTTTCCTAAGGAGGGCAATATACATGTTATAGAGAGGTAAAAATAAATATACAAGAAAAATAAACATTAGTGCTACAAATTTTACATGTGATATTGTACACGTAGCGATGTGGCATTGGCAAAGTCGTTAAGAGATATGGACAAAAAAGTACGGACAAATGAGCTTGTCCGAGTAAGGATGGCTTAATTAATCCAGATGCTCTATCTCGACTTCTCAACAAAGATGATGCCAAGTGATTATATGGCTCAGCATTGGAGAGTTCTCATCTACTCAGCAAACCACAGAATAATGGGCTATCATACGGCATCACATTAAAGGTGATTTGACAAGGAAGTACTTGGCTTTGACAGGGGTTGGTTGGAACATAAGAATTCGACGTACTGACCCCTCTAGTCCTTGGGCTTGACTGTGAGTTAGGGGTCTCGTAGTATGATTCCCATCATTCCCTTTAGGTTATTTTGGATTTGGAATCAAATCCAAATGGTATTTGCTCAGTCCTCCGTCAAGGTAGTATGGACTAAGGTCGGCAATGTTAAAGGTGTCAAAAACTCAATAGTCCTTAAGTAGCTCTAACTTATATGCATTGTCACTGATTTTCTAGAAGACTCTAAAAAGTCCTTCCACCCTTACAAATAGCTTGTTCTTCCTTTTGTTCAGGAGCCACTTATTGCTAAGGTGTAGCCATACCAAGTCTCCCGGCTGAAAATGTTTAGCTGACCAACCTTTGGTCTTTTCACACATTTTTTTGGCACCCTAGTCGATGTGCCAAGTGACTTTATCATAGATGTGCTGAAGGGATTGTGCCCTGGTTAAGGCGTCGGGGTCCTCTTGCGCGAGTATAGGTACAGGGGCATGGTCGAAAGGCAACTCAGGGTTAAATCCATAAACCACTTTGAAGGGGGTCTGCTTAGTGGTGTCATGTACAATTTGGTTGTAATAAAACTTGATCGCTGGCAGGTAGACATCCTAATCAACCAAGTTCTTGCCAACTACAGCATGGAGCAGTAAACCTAAAGTATCATTAACTACCTCAGTTTGGCCATCAGTTTAGGGGTGACAGGAGGTACTAAAGTAATTTGGTTCCTTACTAATCCCATAAGGTTCTCTAGAAATGACTTAAGAACTTCGAGTCTCTGTTGGAGACTATACTCCTCGGTACACCATGTATTCACAAAATCTCTTATAAGAAAAGAGAAGCAATAGTCGAAGCATCTTTAGTTTTGGTGTAGGACACGAAGTGTTCCATCTTACTAAACCAATCTACAATGACCATCATAGAATCTTTTCTTCAAATGGTTTTCGGTAATCCGAGAACAAAGTCCATGCTTAGTTCAATCTACAGCTTCGTCGGAATAGGTAAGGGCATCTCCTTCCCTTGTTCAGCTCAGCACTTGGCCTTTTTACACGTAGCACAACTTTTGACTACTCGGTATACATCTCTTCGCATTCTCGGCCAAAAGAATTGGCTATTCACTAGTTCATAAGTCCTTCTCTCTCCAAAATGTCAGGAGAGTCCACCACTGTAGGCTTCTTTAATTAATAATTCCTATAGGAAACAAGTCGGCACACATAGTTTCCTACCTTGAAACAGATAGCCATCCTCTACATAATACTCGTCTACTGTCCTCCCATCCACGCATCACAAAATTAATGGTCCAAAGTGTGGATCCTCAGAGTACTATTCTTTGATATTCGCAAAACCAAACAATCTGTTCTATAGTTCTTACAAGAGTGCATGCCTCCTTAAAAGAGTATCTACAACTACGTTACTCTTTCCTTGCTTGTATTTGATCACAAAATTAAATCCTTCAAGGAATTCAACCCATCTTGCCTGCCGCTTAGACAGTTTGGTCTGACTTCAAAGGTACCGTAGTGACTTATGATCAGTATATATAACAAATTCTCTTGACAGTAGATAGTGCTACCACACTTGCAGTGCTCGGATTAGTGCCAAGATTTCTTTGTCATACAGAAGTAATTTAGCAAGGGTCTTAGGAGCTTCTCATTGTGGAAGGCGATTGGTTGTCCTTTCTACATTAGGACAGTGCCTATTCCAATGGCCAATGCGTTGCACTTTAGCTTAAAAATTTTGTCGAAGTTGGAGAGTACTAATACTGAGGCGAAGGTCAACTTCTCCTTAACCTCGGTGAAACTCCTCTCCTCCCTTTCTGCCCATTAGAAGTCGGTGTTTTTCTTCATTAATTCAGTAAGTGGTGCAACAAAGGTATTGAAGTTCCTAATAAACCTTTGGTAAAACGAAGCTAGTTCATGGAAACTTCTTACGTCGGCACAAGTAGTAGGGGTCAGCCATTTAATAATTGCTCGGATCTTCTCATCATCGACTTGCAAGCCTTCTCCACTGACTACATAGCCCAAGAATACCACTTCATGCTGGTAAAAACAACATTTCTTTAGGTTACTAACTAATCTCTCAGCACAGAGAATATCTAAGATTGCTCTGATGTGTTCATAGTGACTTAGCATGTTGGCATTGTAGATTAGGATGTTGTCAAAATACACTATGACATACTTCCTGATGAGATATCTTAGCACATGGTTCATAAGCCTCATAAAGGTGCTTAGGGCATTTGACAAGCCGAAGGGTATAACCATACATTTGTAAAGTCCATGTCGAGTTTTAAATGTAGTCTTCCACTTGTCTCCTGAGCTTATGTGGATTTGATGGTAGTTAGACTTGAGATCAATCTTGCTGAAAATTTTGGCTCCATTCAGTTCATTCAACATGTCTTTTAGTCTCAGGATCGGATACTTGTATTTAATCGTGATTTTGTTCACGGCTTGGCTGTCAATACACATTTGCCAGGTTCCATCCTTCTTCGACACTGAAGTGCAGGTACAACATAAGGGCTAAGACTCTCTTTCATGTATCCTTTTTCTAGTAATTCATTGACTTGACATCGAAGCTTAGAAGCCTACTCGTGATTTATGCGATAAGCTGGCTTGTTCAGCAATGCAGCGCTGGGTATTAAGTCAATGCAATGTTCTATGTCTCAGGTCAGGGCCAACCCTACTGACAACTATTTTGGGAACAGGTCAGCATATTCATCCAACAGTTTCTTCATCTCTTAAGGTAAATCATTCCGCTCCTTTATTTCCAATAGTCGCCTGACCAATAGGAGGGTCAGCTCATTGACATTAATGGCCTCTTGGAGCTCATCTCTACTCATCACTAGAGCCTTCTTCGATCTGCGAGCAAGTTTCGTCTATAACTTATGAACCTCTATTGACGACATTGGATTCAGCATGATCATTCAATCATCATTCTTGAACATGTATGTATTCCTATAACTATCGTGGATGACTCTCCTATCAAATAACCACAGTCTTCTTAGCAACACGTGAGAAGTGTACATGGGCAGTATGTCGTAGAGAATCTGGTCGAAGTAATTGCCGATAGTGATCGACAGTAGTACTTACCGATAGTGATCGACAGTAGTACTTACCGATAGTGATCAGCAGTAGTACTTACCGAGTGACATGTGTTGCTCCCTTGTTACTTAAACATTGCAACTTTTATGGCTTCGAATGCTCAATAGTTAGAACCTAAGTTTTGAGACGAGGTCGACTGATGCCACATTAGTACAGCTCCCACTATCTACGATGAGGGTGTACATCTATTCATTCACCTTGCAGGTGATATGAAATAAGTTCTCTCTCTACTCCTCCTCTTGTGAAGGCTCCATGCTCATAATGCGTCGAACAACCATGAGTAGCTAGTCCAAGTCCTTAGCATATACATCTTCCTCAATCAACTCTTTCTCGACATTCTCATTCTCAATAAGAACCTCCTCCTCCTCCTCGAGTTCCTCATACGTATTCTCTACATCTAACTTCGGGGGGTCTCCCTTAATGACCATTGTCCTTTAGTTCAGGCACTGAGCAGCCATATGTTCGAACCCCTGGCACTTGAAGTATTTGATCTGATTAGTCTTCCTTCTAGACCGTTGCCCTTTCTCATACGTTTAGGTCGACACTAGATCTTTGAACTAGCTTTTCTACTCAGCTTTGACATCTATCATATTTCTTGGCTCGGTACTCGGTAGTATCCGGTTACTTGCCTGTCCTGGTTAGCTAGTTGGCACTCTAGTCGCTACTCGACTTATTCTTTGCCTCTATATCCATTGGGCAATCCTAATAGCTTCATCCATTGTGTCAAATCGTTGGAGTTCCACAATGTCTCGAATGTCTCCTCTCAACCTAGTGACAAACCTTGAAATTGTTCGAGCAAATAGTTCCTCCACTTCACATCTTATCATAAGCATTTGGAATTCTTGAATATATTCATCAACAGTTCGGCCTACTTGTCTCTACTCCTAAAGTTGTATGAAAGTATTTTAGAAATATGTTTCTAGTACGAATTTGTTTCTAAGCACCCTCTTCATCTTGAGCTAAGTATTAATCTCTTGGTACCCCTCTCTTCTTCTCATGGCCTAAAAATTCTTCCACTATATGGAGGCATATCCAAAAAATTCAACAGCAGCAGTCCTCACTTTCTCGTAATCCTCATATTGGTAATAATAAAACACACGCTCCACCTTCTCTTCCCAATCCATGTACTCATCAACATTCCTAGATCCATTGAAACTTGGAATCCAAAGCTTCACATAGTCGAATGCTCTAGGGACTCATACACACTTCTCTTCAAAATACTCTTTTTCCATCTCATCTAGCTCTCTCAGGTCTATCATTCGCCTTACTCATTCACCAACTCCTCTACCTCGAAATGGTCAAGCTAGGATCTAATCTCTGATAGGTTGAGTAGCTTATGGAGTGTTTTGCATGACTTCAGTAGGTTCGCAAGACAGTGCATGAACAACTCAAGTTAGATCTACCAAGAGGTTAGCTATCTCATCGAGTCTCTCGTCAGTGCTTCTAGGAGTTCCTTGAGACTAATGCCTATGGTGGACAACTCTACTATCATCACCGATACCAACATTCATATTTGGGTCTATTGTTTTTTCTCACAAATTCAGAATTTAAACAAACACTTCAAAAAGTGAATAACTAATAATACCATAGTTAAATGAACTTACTAACTGACTCTATTTCAAATAGGCAAAAATAAAGTATAACAGAAATCTAAGAAGAGTTAACTATAATTCACACAAAACCTTCACTTTGATACTAAGATGATACGAATTGGACCCATTCAGCAATTGGCCTTATTTGTTCTTGGTCACGATTCACATTAAAATTGAATGAGTTGCTAAGCTAGCTAGGATATCAATACTGATGCATGATACATGTATTAACATGGCATATAATTTGCATTATCTTATTTGCTGCTCGGATATTAACTAAATATAGAACTTGAGTGCTTATGTTATGTGCTTTGGTGTACTATTGCTTGTTTTCTTCTCTCACTCAACTTCATAGTAGCTAAGGGAATAAGTTTTCTCTTATCCTCAGGATAGGATGCACCTCTTTGGAGCATTACCAGTAATAGGGATGAACTTTTGGTGCTAGATAGAGTCAGCTATTTTGGAAAGTGAAAGTGTCACTAAATAAGTACAATAGAGACTTAGAAGTTTAACTAAAGTTTAGTGTTTAAGTTTTTGATAATTGTAAATGATGTAAATATTTTTAACCAAGAACCTACAGCTAAACTCCTTTAAGAGCCAAGTGTATAATGAAGTGTTATTTTATGAGAATTGAGCTTATTTACAATAGGTTTACCCGTATGATGGGGCATCCTATGCTATGTCGGGATGTGACAGATCAGTGAGAAGAGATGCAACTTCAACATAATTCTTTCTTCTTAAAGCATCAACAACTACATTTAGTCTATCAGGACAATAATTTATTCCTAAATCATAATCCTTGATCAACTTAAGCCATCCTCTTTGCCTTGTATTTAATTCCTTCTAAGTAAACAAATACTTAAGGCTCTCGTGATCGATATAAATTTCACATCTTTGTCCATATAAGAAATGTCGTCATAGTTTTAATGCGAACACTACGGCTGCAAGTCCAATATCATGTGCTAGGTAGTTATGTTTATGTG
Source organism: Lumnitzera littorea (assembly GCA_024138015.1). Taxonomy (NCBI): domain Eukaryota; kingdom Viridiplantae; phylum Streptophyta; class Magnoliopsida; order Myrtales; family Combretaceae; genus Lumnitzera; species Lumnitzera littorea. The sequence continues at coordinate 47,689,558 of JAMXBB010000010.1, read as the reverse complement.
GCTTTAATTGTCTAGAGGAATAGACAATCATTTTTCCACCTTGCATTAACACATAACCCAATCCATTCTTGGAGGCATCAGTGTATATTATGAAAGGCTCATTATTATGTGGTAACATGAGAATTAAGGTAGTACTAACCTCTTTTTCAACTCTTTTCTTCCTTTTTACTCCACTTGAACTTCACATTTTGTAGTATCAACCAAGTGAGTGATCTTGCAATCTTTGAAAAATCCTTGACAAACTTTCTATAATATCCAGCCAGCTAAACAAAGAAAACTTCGAATTTCTATCACCATTTCTAGTCTTTTCCATTCCACTATGGCCGTAATCTTTTCTGGATCAATAGATATGCCTTTACCTAATATTACATGTCCAAGGAAAGATATCTCATTCAACTAGATGTCACATTTAGATAATTTAGCATATAACTTGTGTTCTCGTAATGTTTGCAACACCATTCTTAAAAATTCCTCATTCTATTTAGGTGTAGTAAAATATACTAAAATATCATCAATAAACACAATCACACATTTATCCAACAATGGTTTGAATACGCAATTCATTAAGTCCATCCTTTTTCTTAACAAATAAAACTAGCGCACCCTATGGCAATACACTCATTCTTATAAACCCTTCGTCCAATAGCTCTTGTAATTGCTTTTTCAATTCTTTCAACTCAATCGGAGCCATTCTGTATAAGGCTTTTGAACTAAGTTCAATTCCCATTACCAGGTTAATAAAAAAAAATCAATCTCTCTTTTTAGCGATAGCTCGTCAAGAAACTCATTCACCACTCAGATTTCCTCTTCCCTTGGCTTCCTCAAGTCAGTTTCTAGAGCATTCAACCAATTAACATTTGTCATTAGTTTTAAGGGACTTAACTCTCATACTTCTTATCATGGCCCTAAGGAGGCTTGGAATGATTGCTTAAAATTTTTATATCATGTGTGTACCTAAGATACAAAAATTACCTTATAAGTCAAAGATTACAAAACTCTAAATAATTAATCACTAAGATCTTCGATTTTGAATTTATTAACGATAAAGGCATATTTTATTCATATTTTAATGAGTGAATTAGAGAGAATTATTATTGATTTTATAGAAATCATTAAGAATTGGTGCTTGAGTATTTTCACTTGGACATTTCAGGTATTAAAGGATTCAAAGTGGAAATACGGTTAATTTAAAGGAATTTTATGGAAATGAAGAAGCTGAAGTGAGCCACGGCACGATTGGAATTTAAGACAATCGGCCTACTCTAAACACCGCTAGCTTTAGAGTCTACGCCGCTGGCTTTGGAAGCTACATTTCCAACCTTCATGGTCGGCCTTTATGAAAAAATATCCTTGCAAAAGCCAACCCTAGTTTTCTCTATAAATAGTCATGAGTTTTAGAATTTAGGGAACTTTTACATCTTCTTTAGAGTTAGATGGTCTTAGAACAATTATTAGATAGTTCTTGAAGAATTTTTTTGTAAAATTGCTTAGATCGTTGAGAAGATTTTTCTTTTGCTATAAAGATCAAGTTTTGGAGTTGCAATTGAAGTTTACCCTTTACAATTGTAGAATTGGTGACATCTATTTTATTTATATTTATGCAATTTTGTAATTTATTCTTACTTTCAATTATCAATGTCTTTGCAATTTCAATTAGTAATTGTGCTTTCATTTCAAATTCCATAGCTGGTTAATTTTATTTGTGGGAATTGATGAGACCTTAAGTAGCAAAGATGAGAATTGTATTCATGTTATAAGATTGACAGATATATGGATGATTCATGATTGCAATTTCTATGATTTCAATTATAGTTGTTTAATTGATTATAATTGTTAGAAACCCTAGTGATACAGGAGTTGATATAGGGTTTGTTAGAAATTTTTGATTAATTTAATTGATTAATGTGGAAGCAGCGTTAATTGAATTAATTAGAAATTATCTAGAGATTAATGCGATGTTTGGCAATTAATTATTCACTAAGACATTAGGGATAATTGATTTGTAACATTAGACAATCATAGTATCAGGAGATATATAATTGTAATTTAGAGTCTATTGTTAATTGGAGATATAGGAATTGACTGATTAATTAGAGGTTTAAATCCTTAAGTTTTAAGGCATAATAATTTCACTTAAATAACTGTATAGCTATTAATCTATATAATATGATAACAATTTGATTTGCATAATCTAAGGTAGATTATGTTTTCCCACAATTCTTAATCGATTGCTTAGTTTTAGATATTTTATAGTTACTTTCTTTTCTATAGATTTAGTATAATTATTAGATTAGTTAATTTACTTTTGATTGCATGAATATTGATAAGAACTCACATAGGATTAGTAATTTCTTAGTCTTAGAAGGATCGACAACCTTACTTGCTCTGTATTACTTTATTCTAACCCAACACATTTATTGGAGTATTTGCGATTTATTTTTATATATATATAGTTTAAGTGAATCAATTAACTTATTGTAAAATATAAATAACTATGAATATCTAATACTTTATAGTTTTTCAGAACTGTAGAGAATTGGTATCCCTTACCAAAAAATAAGATTGGTAGCAAAGTTCTAAAATTTAAACTTACTGAAGTTACAAAATCTAAGTATAGAAACAATAATTACATTTAATGTTCCTAACTAACTACATAATCTATCTTCAGATGTTATCTTCTAAGGCATTTCAATACTTATACTCAATGCTCAGTTTTTAACCCACACCTAGTTGTCAATCTACCTATAAGAGAAAATTGTTAGGGAGTACGTTAGAAAAGCCTAGTGAGTTATCCCTCCTACTATACTATCAAGTAAGTTATCAAATAATTAATTAATAGACATATGAATGCATAAAAAAGTAGTATGTTAAACAATATATGCAATTGACTGGTACTGCATACAACATTAGATTTAATGCCCTCCGAGGTAAGGGTTGGAGATTCATCGAAACTAATCACAACTAGTTTCTAGCACCTGAGCTTTTAACCATAAATTGAAATTCTGTATTTCACATAATATATTTCCATTTCCAAAATCCAATAGTATGTAAATTTCTAAGTCTAGTGGTGAGGTGGCTCCTATAGTCCGCACTCATGTCCTATAGCGATGGTCTCTAAACTCAACCTTCAGCCACTGATAGTTAGTGTCTTCGATGCCAAGTAAGCTTGTAAGTCAAGGATAGGGTCTTGTTATACAAGTGCTCCTACATTATACTAATTAAATCATATGGGAATCCCATCCCTACAAAGCCCTTCATTACCATCCATGTGAGGTGACGATCAGAACAGTAAATGCAATGTTTGTGCTTATACATGATCTATTTAATTTAAGATAAGTCAAATATGATTAAGTTAAATTATTAGGTGATCAACCATTATCAACCAACCATCCAATTCATACGACAGTCAATCATATAATTAATTCTTCAGTTGCTAAATTTAACAACACTTTGCACAACAAGCAAGCAGTCTTTAACCACATGCATATCTCAAACCCCAAGCATTAGTTTATTAATATATAAAATTTAGATACAGTTATTATAAGTACAAAACAAGTATAGAGTCATTAGGAGTACCTATTTAACCAAAGCTTATATGAATCCTAGCAATCAACGAGCAACTCACCCTCCTGATCAGTGTCTCTTGATAAATAAAATAATGAGAACCTAATCAATATCTAGATGTAATACTAAATGACCTAATTAGCTAACTATCTCTTTTATGATTCTCATTTCCACTTAGGTATTAAGTAGCAAGTAACTTTTTTTCATTTTATATTTAATTTTTATAGACTTATAGTCAATTTTTACCGTTTTTGGACGTTCGTTCACATAGTAGGATCTATTTTAAACGTCGAACCCATATTTCTCATTATGGACCTAAAATATTACGAATTTTGTTATTGACCTGAATAACTTTATTATCGATTTTTAAAGCTTTTCTTTATTATTTTATGATTTAATTAATTTCTAAATTTTGTATTTTTAGAATATTTTATTTTTGAGTTTAATTTATATTAATTTCACTAGTTCTTTATTTTTAAGCTTAATTTACCAATTATGTTAATTTTGTTATTATTGTAATTTTTCCTAATTAATTAATTATTATTATTTTCTAATTATTTTTTAATTTTCGGTTCAATTATATATTTTANGAAAGAAAAAGGAAAAGAAAGAAGACTTGAAAATAACATTTTGACTTTTAGTTAAAATTAAAATATTAATATAATAATAATATTATGTATATGTAATAATTTATAATTTAGAAGAGGAAAAAGAAAAAAAAGGAAAAATAAAGAAGAAAGGAAAAATAAGAGAAATAAGGCAATAAATAAAAAAAATAAAGTTTTGAATTATATTTAAATATTTCTGATACTACTAATAATATTAATGATAATATATATTATAATTATAAAGAAAATTATAAGGTATAAAATTTATATTGACTATATGATACATAAATAATAAGTAAATAATAAAATTAGATTCAAATAATTAAATTCATATAACATCAATATATATATACAGTTATTCATAATTATAAAATAATATTATCAATTTTATAAATTAATTTGGTACTCTTACGTTTATTAATATTTAGAAGTTATCTTGATTCATTCATTAGCAATTTTATGCGATTAAGCGTATCAATCGATGATTGTGCCTAATTAGAGTTTTATTATCATAAAAGTAAATTTGTATGTTTATAAGCTTAAAGTTTTAATTTTAAGATTTTTATCATATTTGAGTTTAATCTCAAGTATTTATACGCATGAAGGGTTAAGAGTTTTTATATGCAATTAAGATTTTGATCAATTTTTTAGGGTTTTTCTCTTTAAAATAGTTTAGGGTTTATAATTTAATAAAGTTTACTTTTAATTTATCCGACTTTATTGACTCATATAGTTATCTAGGACATTAAGGTTTAGTTTAGGGTTCTAACTAAGAATATATGGGGTTTACACTTTTGTTGTAGCAAAATCTTCTTTAAATTCAGCTTTTGTCCCCTCAAAAGTTTTAAACATTATCTTCTTTTCCTGACAATCAATAGTGACCTTAACACCAGTCATCCAATTCATTCCCAATATAACATCATATTTTCCCATCTCAAGAAGAATCATATCTACTTTATTGTTAGAATCTTGAATTCTTAAGGGACATCCTTTGACCATTCCTCTTGTAACTACAATACTTCCTATAGGAGTCCTCACTACAAGACTAGACTAAATGGCAATTGTAGTCAAACCTACTTATTTTACCACTTTAAGGGCTATAAAGCAGTGTATAGCTCTAGTATCAAACAAAGCATACACGAGTGCCCATCTATATCAATATTCCTTAAATCACAATTATAAGTCTTACTTTCATGCTTTAACAATATAATATTTACACTCCTAAATTCAAGCTACTTATTATTGCTTTATTACAACTTGAGCTACTTAGTAATCTTTCAACAACTTAACAAGAAAGAAATTGAGTTACATACCTACTATGAGCTCAATTCCAACAAAATCCTTGACTTCTTCATACTCTTCTAAATTTTTACCTGGATAATCCTCATATCTCCAATCGCCCTCTAAATTATACATTATGGCAATATTTATTGCACCTAGGCGAGTATTACGTACACTTGATCCTCTAATAGCTTTTCGAATAATAGAGTGTCCAATAGCTATTGGTGGTTTGGCACCTTGAGCAATAGTAGCTATTTGTTGTGGATAAGTAGTAGAGAAATGCCTAACTTTATCATAGATGAAGCAGGCGACAATGTTTCTCTTATGACAATCAGTCACTTGGTATGAGCTTTCACCACAAAAAAAAAAAAAAAAAACACTTGCCTTGCAATTAAGGACGAACTCTAGGATAATGATTTCCCTTACATTTCCAACACTTTGCTGCTCCATTAGTAGTCTTGCTTTGAAGTGTCCTTTGTGGTTTTAGAAATCTTCTTATTTTACTAATTTTGACTACTACTTGGCCCTTTAAAAGGTTTTTTTTACCAAATACATTGACTTTATGTTTACTAATTTCCTCACTTTATCTTTTTTCATTATTTCACACCCTCACTTTTTCTACCATATCAGCAAAATTTCTAAGCTCAAATTCCATAAGTCTTCTTTTCATTTCAGCATCAAATCCTTTAGAAAATATCTGCATCTTCAGCCAATCACTAGTCTGATACTCTAAAGGTGCAAACTGTAGCAATCTATTGAATTTATCTTCACATTGCTCTACAGTACGTATCCCTTTCACAATATCTAGTAAATCCTCAATGTGCTTTATCCTTAAACTTCCTCAAAAGTAATATGCCAAAAACTTTCATCTAAAGTCTTCCTAAGTGATTGGGCTTCTTAGATTCCATTGCTTAGATTCCCACCAGGTATGTACCCGCATCTTTAATAGATAAGTACCATAAGTAAGTCTAAGATGTGGTAGTACCTCAAATGACCTCTTTATTTGATTTAAATAATCATTAGCCTCATCGGGACAACTTGCAACCACCTCAAAATATTTATTACAGCGAATGAATTCTAGCAAAATACTATGCTATTGTCTGAGACTAGGGGGTATTAGAGGTACAATTCTTGTTGGACCAACTACTAGTGGAGGTGGTGGTAGTGAAGGTAGAGGCGATAAGAGTGACTATAGTAAAGGAATCTCTAATATGGCTACTGAGGGGGTGATGCTTGAGCAAGTAGAGTACATTATCGAGCTAAATATGCTCTTAACAGTTCATTTTGTACATTAATTGCAACTAGAATTTCGTCAATACGATCCCATAACGCATGTAGTTCTTCTTCATGAACAAGTGGGGCCTAAACTAAGGGTTTAACTTTGTGTCTGTTTTGACTGAGAAATTCATTTCCAACTTTAAGTTAGAAATAACCAATTGTAATTAAATAAACTTGGAAATTGCAAGCACAAAATGAAAATAGAATATAAACTAATATAACAATAGTAATAAAGAAGGTTGTAGTCTTTCATTTCTTGTGAATAAAATGAGGTTATATTTGTTTAGTGGTCACTTCTAATGAGTGAATTCCACTTTAAGTACATCAAGTGATCTATACAATAGTACAAACCTAGATTAAAGGATAGAGTTTCAAAATACAATAAAGCTTTCCTCAATACATATGTCCTCACCATAAAGGAGCTCTAAAAAACATCATAACCTCACTATAAGAAAACTCTTAGAGTACAAAATGATCATACATGATCCTAAAATATCTAATAAAGGGAGCATGTGTGATCACTCTAATGCCAAGCAATAACTCCAAAAGAAAAAAAAAAAAAAACAACCTATAAGGATAGACATTCGTAATATCTACTAAGGGCGAAAAGATGATCCTGCATCAACGTCGCCTTAAGTTTTGAACCCTAGAACATAAAAAGTTGAACTGATATTGGAGTATACAACAAACTCCTCATTGCAGCCTGTCGAGCCTACTCTCCAAGTAACAAAAAATTCAACGGGTCTAGCCAAATGGTGAGCGCATCGATGGGGTAACATCTGATTAACACTTTAGCTTGAAGTCCAAGTTCAATCTGATAGTACTCAAAATCTTCAATAAGGGGTAACTCCCGAATAGACTCGGCATGAGAAATAGGGATATCCAAATATACATCTAACTCCTCAATCCTTATATCTTGTCTAGGTCTATCAACCTCAACCCCTTGTGGGTGATTGTAGACACCTCATTTTTGCCATTTTTATTTTAGTATTTTTATTGAGTTAGGTTAAAGAGAAAGAAAAAATAATCATAAAAAAACGAAAATTAAATAAAAAATAAAAATAATAATAAAGTGTTAAGTCGTATAAGGTCAAGTCAAGTTGATTTGTATAATGGTATATGTTCAATTTAAATTTTAAGTCGTTAAAGGATCCAGCTTCTTAAAGATATTTTAGTCTAGTTCGATATAAAGTGAATTTTTTATCTAATTTATATTGGGTAAAATAGATTTAAGGTTTATTAAGTAGGTTAGTAGGCTAAATCAAGTTGAACTAAGTCAGGCTTGAAAAATAGAAAGCCTAGATTAAAATAAGGTTTATTGAAACTGGGTCTAATCTTCAAACAATCTAAATCGTATCTTTCATATCTGGGATTCCTAATCGTATTTTTCGCATCTAGGGTTTGTTGAGATCAAATCTATATCTAAAAAGATACGAAAGATTCAATTGAGTAGTTTATAAATAGTAAGTTAGCAATAAAGTTTAAAAAGCTTTTTTCACAATACCCAACACCCATTCTCCATGAACATAACGCAACACCCACAAACACAACCCACACTCCAATCATGAACATAATATCTACTTCCACACGATCTTCACTGTCTCATGCCCCTCACTCACACTTCATTGCTGCACTTGACTTACCTAATCACTCACACATTGGACAAAGCTAACCGAACACACAGTGGCACATCCCTTACTACACTTGCTTAACACCCATATGCCAACACACTATTTCACCTACAGCACCTAACATCCATACGCCGATACACATTGCTCACCTAACCATACATTAATCATCACACACAATTAACACCCACACGTCGACACACACTGCTTCCCCCACAACACACTAATACATCACCTAACACTACACATACGATAGCATACTTACTGACTTCACTCAGTACACACGATACACAACTCCTTCACTCACTTGACTATATCTCACACTGGTCAACACGTCTCGACGCACACATACGAAGTCAACATACATACAATTAAGCATAGCATACACCCACATCTAAAGTCAACCCACTAGTCAACATACATACGCTACATAAGCACAAATACACGCTACGTCCTAATAATCTCCATTCACAAACACACAAATACACACACATGTCCACGTTAGACACATGCGTACACACATTGAGTATGGTCAAATGCCTACACACTAAGCATAGTCTAAATTTCAACACACACGCAAAGTTCAAATTTCAACACACTCACATGATCAGTTCATGACACGAACATCCCGATTATATATGACTCGACCTATTTAGGTATTAAAATATTATTATTATTTTATTAATTTGGTTTTCTTTAGTGTAGGTTTTTTTATTTTATTTTTTTAAATTGTCATATCATTTCCTAATTTTTTTAGATAATTGTCAATTTTTTTTATAATTTAGTTAAATTGCATTTTTTCGTTGAAAATTTCATTTTTTGAAAAATCACGTATCTTTTCTCCAAGATCTATATTTTCGGAGGAGATACGTATCTTAATATATCTTGCATGAAGGATTTAGAAAATATATTTTTTGATACATAGTGATTTTAAAAAAAATGAAAAATACTTAATTGAAGTTTTCAAAAAAAAAAAAATTTAGTTAGTTAGGTTTTTTAAAAATAGATTTATGAAATTAGATCTTTTAGGTTTTCTTAAATAATAATAAATTGTTAAATAAACAAAAATCTGACTCGATTTTCAAATTAAAAGAAATCCACTTACTAAATCTTTTTTAAAAAAAAACTACATTAGTTTAATCCCAACTAGCAAGTATGTAGACACTTTTGAGGCAATCGTATAAAAAATAAATTTTTTTCCTTTTTCTTGAAAATTTAGTAATTAAATAATAATAATAAATTCATTTTACTTATATTTTATATATTTATATATATCTTGATATTTTTAGAAAAAAATTATAAAAATAAAGCCCATTAATTTTTTATTTTTTTTACATTGTAATTTAGTCTTAATAGGTTAGCTCCCAAACTTAGTTTTTTTGGTTAATTTTCTAGAACTATTCTTTTTAGAAAATACGCTAATCAGTGGCTAAATTAGGATTTTCTCACAAAAAAATCCTAGTTTCATTTTTTACTAGTTTAACTAGTTAGTGACTCCAATTTAAAAAAAAAATTCAAAACATTTTAAAGAAAAATATTTCCTTAATTTAATATTGAGTAATTTATATCGAATGGGTCAGGCTTAATATAAGTTAAATTAAGGAAAATGAAATAAGGCTCGATAAAATTGGCAACTTCACTAAAGACGCTAGTAAGTTAACTATGTAAAAATTAAAAATTAATTGATAAGCTTTTTGTAGTATTTTTCATTTATTGTAATATAGTTGTACTGACTAGGTTTTAGTGATGTAGGCTTTAAGAAAAAACTTGCCCCAATGGGCCCATATTGGGGATTTAGGAGGTTTTATTTACTAACAATCATTTGTATGTTTAGATGTGGTTGGACTTAGGTCAGATTAGAATTGGCCGCAATTGTGAAACCCTGTCTTTACCCCCACTTGGTAATGGTAAGCGAGCCAACTCAGGCTTCGATGTGACTCACTAGGTTTTTCTCTAGAAATCCTTGAAATTAGAAAGCTTGTGACCCATAGACCCTACCCTCTTACATCATTCTTTTTGAAAAAGGGGTAGTCATTTTTAAATTATAGGAAAACCCTTATTAATCTACCATCAGTTCATCATTCTTTTTCAAAATAAAGGGGAAATTAAAAATCAGTGACCCTCATATGTAAGTATTCACGAGCTTCATTTCTTTTTAAATCTTATTTTGGATCTACTTATATATAAGGGTACTCTTCGATTGCAGGTTCATAATAATTCTATAATTTATTAATTACTAACCCCTATTGCATTACATGCGTGTGTAGCACACTGCATTCTTTTCAATATTTTATTTTATTTTTTTCTTGCTAATGCTTATTTCTATGTGATTATTTTTATTTCTTATATTATATGTGTTTTATTTTTATTATCTCTTGGTGAGTAAAAGGTTGCAAAATTTAAAAAAAAATTGAAAATTGAAGAAGCTGCAAAATTATTAACATCATATACAACTTTTTGTAAATTTAGTGGTCTTATTGTAAATAATTGCATCATTTCATGTTTTATGTAACATAGATATGGAAAGTCGAGATAGTGTCAATCCTAAGCTCATCCATAAGGTCCAGTTAGATCAGTACTCTTTCCCCGAAGCTATCCTAAAAGATTGGTTAAATCAACTTCTACCCACCAAGCAAGATCACATTCACGAAAAGATTAGGCCGATCATATCCTTCATGCAAGCTTAGCTCTACTAGCCTCTAATTCAAGTCCTTATCCATTATTAGGATCCAAAATCTACAACTTTAAGTTCGGCTCACATGTGTTGATGCCCACTTTAGAAGAATACTCGCAATTACTTAGTGCTCCACCTCTCGAAGTAGGCATAACCGTCCCAAATCTCAGAGTCTAGCTTGAGAAAGCCTTCATGACTTCATAGGGAGTCAAAAAGATAGCCCTAACATCATTCTTATTTTTAGAGGGTAAGAAATGTCTCAACATCTTAAGGCTAGTGGAATGGTTTTCAAGCCTAGATGCTTATAAGAGATATTGTCAAATATGTGAATCATGGGCTGAAAAGAGGGTAAACGCCTTCATCGTAGCAGTATTCAGGACAGTACTGTTTCTCGTCAGATATGATCATGTCCATTATAGGGTAACCGAACTAATAACCTAATTCTTAGTTGGTAAATCCTACGGCGTTATTGGCAGAGTAATTTAGGACACTTACCTACTTAAGGAAGCAGGAGCATGTGTTCTTCACGACTAACCCTACAATCCTTATTGTGTGGTTTCTCAGTCACACATAAGGGTATGGAGGGAATCTTCTCAGAGTGTCCCTAACTAAAAACATGAATCTAATAGACAACTTTACCAGTCACCTTAAGGTACTAGAAGAAGCTTAGTTTAAAGGATGGGTATCGGTCATAAGCAAGATGCAGCTAGTAGATTTTATGTAGACAACTAAGTGGAGCAATTGCACTTAAGCCATCTTAGGGTGCATCAATTTTGCAGGGGTCCCTCTTATGGATATTACGGGTTGTACAAGGTATTTCCTTGCTTATGTCACCAAGCAGCTGGGTCCCCTTCAAGAGATAGCATACAGAGATTCCTAAGAAGATGTTACATTGAATTATCAAGATCCTTGTTTACCCATCGTTGCTTTGATTCAACAACTAGTAGAACTCGTGAAGTTGTGGGAATGGAGAGAAGTCAAGAAGATAGTCAACGTGGGAACTTTGAGGGGAAAAGTCAGAGAATATCGGGCTATCAAGCAGTTTATCTATGATTAGTTAGCGAAGATTGGAAAGATATGGTATAAAGCTCCAAACGTATTCAGACAAAAGCTAGAGCTAGAATACCTTTCACCTACTGAGTAGGCCTACTAAGACACCATATGAGCTAGAGTTAAAGCCCAGTTCCAAAAATGCAAAAGAATCATTGAAGAATTAAAGATGGAGAATGGGAGATTGTTGGAAGAAAATCAATTCTTGACAATTAAGATTCAAGAAAGAGGTGTTACAGTCCGAAAGCTGATGAGAGAAGTCAATGAAGCATATCCTAGCTAAATCCGTCAGCTCTTATAGATATAGGATTTGATTTTTTGTTTTAGAAAGATTAGTTAGGAGTTTATTTCTTTTCCTTTTAGTCCGTTGTATAGGTTTGATTTTATGATTATTAATAAATTTGCAGCTTTATTAAATGAAAACCTTTATTGATTATGCAGTCTTTTGCTCATTTTTTTAGTTGCCTTTTTAAAAAAAAATAGAAAATGACCAATCAACATAACAAAAAACAAAAAAAAAAAAAAACAAACAATAAGGATTTTTAGTTCATGAAAATTTCTAAAACTTGGGTTTTTGTAGGATTTTAAAGATAGCGCCTAAGCGAGCAGACTCAATTAGAAACCTAATATTCTCTCGTTCTAAGGCAAGAACGTCAACTCAAGGTACTGAAAACGTCAGTCAAACTAAGCCCGATCAGAGAGTCGCAATCTTGGAAGAAAACATTAATAAGATGGCCAAACAAATTCAAGCTCTTACTTTGGCTATTGGAATTCTTAATGATAGGTAGGCATCTTAAGTCAACCCGAATCGAAATGTAAAAGTGACCCCTCCCATTGAATTAGAAGATGTAGAATCAATCAACAATGCTGAGACATGGAGGAAGGAGATTGAGGAAAACATCAAAAGATGGAAAGGAAGTTTATGCAGAAGTTGACTGAGAAGATGAAAACCCTCGAAATGGTTAACGAGCTTAAGCAGAAGGGAACGATCAATTTGCCAACATACGAAGATGATGATTTCTTAGAAAATTTTAAAATTCTAGAATTCAAGAAATATGATGGGACTGGCTGCTCAAAACTTTACACTAGGCTGTATATCAGAAAGATGGGAAAATACACGAAGTATAGCAAGATGATGGTCCAAACCTTTCAAGATAACTTGACCGGGCCCGCTTTAACTTGATATGCCTAACTGGACTTGAATGAGATATATAAGGGATAAGTTAGCTCGGGCTTTCTACAACCAATATAAGTTCAATATCGAGATGGCCCCATCCATGTAGGATTTGAATTATCTATGAAAGAAGGCTAATGAAATCTTTAAGGAGTACGCTCAAAGATGGAAGGGCATGGTAACTAGAGTGACTCTACCCTTAATAAACAAGGATCTAACTTTTGCCTTTATCGATAATCTTGGAAGCCCATACTACCAACATCTAATAGGTCACCCTGCCTCTAACTTTGTAGAGATTGTAGCCTTAGGGTGTCAAATTGATGAAGCTATTGCTACTAGAAGGCTTCCCAATCCTAAAGTAGTTGAGAAGAAGATGCCTCTTGTGAGATTTTCCAACAAGGCCTAAGAAGCTACTATAAGCGTTGTCAATACTAGCAACCTTATCAAACCTGCAACCCCGGTAGCCATGGCAAGATGATCTAATCCCCCACTAAATCCAAATCAGAATAACTGCCCACAAAGGAGAAAATTTACTCATATCCCCATTCCTCTAAGCCAGGGTCTTATACGACTAAGGAAAGAGAATCTCTTAACGTTTAAAATACTAAAGGAAGGACAAAGACCAAGAGACTACAACCCAAAGCTCCATTGCAATTATCATTTGAGGCAAGTGGAGCATTCTACGAACTAGTGTTAGAGACTTAAACATAAGATTTAGGATCTTATTGATGCTAAGTTGGTTCAATTAGACTTCATTTAGACTCTTACTCCCAACGTAGGTAACAATCCTCTACCGAATCATAGATACTCAATCAACATGATCATCACTGAATTATCTGAACTAGAAATTGATTTAGATGGTCTCCCCATCACTATTGAAGAGGTAGCTTCGAATTTGAGGTAGGCCGGATACTTACAAAATATGAATCTCAAAGACAGAACCCAGACTAGACCAACAATATATCAATTGCTAAAGGATGGGAAGATAAAGAAAGCTGACATTATGGCTATGATGGTTCCAAAACCATGAAAGAGATGTACTTAAAAGGAGCTGAGAGAAAGGTATGAAGCCGAAGATTTGACAATCAACACCTTGAGAGCCCCGTTAGGAAAATTTGAGTATTTGGTTGATTAAACCAATTCACCCACAATATATGATGATGAACCACCCATTGGATGGGGTTCCAAATTAGAGGAAGAACACAAGCTTATTGTAGGAGCCAAGAAGACAACTGAGATGACTGAAATGATTGGAGGTGGGCCTAAACCTTTGGTTTTTGAGTACTACGGGAAGATTGAGAAGGTTATAGAATTGTGAAAGCCCAAGAAAATAGCTTTTAATGTCCTAATAGCTCTAAAATGAAGAGGCTAAGAAGAAGACTACTGTAGAAGAGGCTTCTCAAAAGAACTTTGAAGATACGGATGAGAAAGATCAGAATGTTACCAAAAAGATAATGAAAGCTAATGAGTACAAGATTATGGATCAGTTAGCCAAGGTACCAACCTAAATTTTCTTAATAGGCTTACTATTATCATCAGATACCCACTGAGAAGCTTTAATCAAAATTCTGAAAGATGTCAAAGTACTTGAAGAGATTTCTACTGAAAAGATGGGATTGGTGGTTAATTCAATATTTGTAATGGATTAGATTTCATTTTCACCGAATGAGCTAGGTAAAGAAGGAGACCAACACATAAAGCACCTTTTCATAATGGTCAAGTATGTAGGGAAAGTGGTTGCTCGGGTACTAATTGATAATGGGTCCTTACTAAATGTATATCTATTGGTGACACTGAATTTGCTTGGAATAGATACAATTGAGATAAAGCCAACTTGATTTCAGTAAGGGCTTTTGATGGATCAAAGAGGGAGATACTTAAAGAAATTAGGCTGCAAGTTGTGATCGATCCACTGATGTTCACTATTCCATTTCAAGTCCTAAATATATCTCAAACTTTCAATCTTTTATTAGGGAAATCGTAGATTCACTCAGTAAGGACCATTCCATCTAGTCTATATCAGAAAGTGAAATTCATAACTAATAGGAAGCTAGTCACTATTCTTAGGTAGTAAGATTACGAGATTTACAAAAAGATGGCTATTTCGTATATCAGGACTAAAGAATTGGAGGAACTAGGATTGAATATTTTTTTTTTAGGTTAGCAATATTGAAGTGTCAAGGTAAGGGGCACGGGGTCACTTGGAATAACCTAAGTAGTAGATTTGAACGTTCGGGCTCAAATATAAGCCTACTAAAGAAGAAATCCAAGAAATGAAGGACAAAACCATAGGGAAGAGAGGAGATCAGCTGTACCATGCTTGTATGAATTTCCAGACATCTGTTAGACATTCTTAGTACCAACTTATGCTCAAGAACTCGAAGTGGCCAATTTATCCTAGGCATTAGCTCAACAATGCAGCATTAGTCTAGATGCGAAGAAAGATTCGGCATCCCAGTTTCCTTGTGCAACTGGTTTTCCGTTCTTGTTAATAGGTCTCTTTAGAAAAGCAATATTAGATTAATTAGGAGCATTTGATTTCAATAATTAGTTCGATTAGTTAGGCCCTTTTCTTTCAGACAATTTGAAATTCATTCAATAAAATTAGTTTCTTTCTTTCTTTCAATTCTTAGTTATTTGCTTGTTATGCTTTCACCTTTTCCTTTATTCTTTAGATCCAATAAAAATGATGAACATAATGGATATCTTACGCCTGTAAACGATGAAAGTACCAATATCACCTTCGGTCTTACTGGGTCAAACGTCAGAGATGATATTGAAACTTTAAGCGAAATTCAAGAGAGTTGGCGTCGATTTAAACAAGGGAAAGTGATTGTTGATGAACCAGTAGTTGTGATTAATTTGGGGATAGAAGAGAATACACGAAACTTGAAAATTGGCAATAATCTATCAGATAATCAGGAACAAGAGTTGTCATGTTTGTTATTGGAATACTTGGACATATTCACTTGATCTTATGAAGACATGCCCAGTTTAGATTCATTAATTGTAGTTTACAAGTTGCCGATAAGAGAAGATATTAAACCGAAGAATAATGATGGTTTCTCATAATATAATTAGATCAAGATGGCAGAAGAAAATAAAATCAAAACCACCTTCGTTATCACTTGGGGAACGTTTTGTCATTCCGTGATGCCTTTCAGCTTGAAGAACACCGGGGCAACTTATCAACATGCAATGGTTGCCTTATTTTATGACATGATGCATCAGGAAATCGAAGTTTATGTAAATGATATGATTGCCAAATCCAAGAAGGGTGAGAATCATGTTAATGTTTTGCAAAAACTGTTTAAGTAGTTAAGGAAGTTTTAATTGAAGTTGAATCTGAAAAAGTGCACTTTTAGAGTAGGCTTAAGCAAATTGTTAGGTTTTGTAGTAAGTAGAAAAAGAACCGAGGTGGATGCAGACAAAGTCAAGGTAATCATAAACATGCCTATATCGAAGACTGTAAAAGAAGTATGGGGACTGTTGGGGAGGTTGAATAACATTGCTTAGTTTGTATCATAAGTAACCAATAAATGCAAGCCATTATTCAAACTCATGATAAAGAATGCAACGATAGAATGGGACGGAGAGTGTGAGCAATCATTTGCTAAAATCAAGGACTATCTCATGAACCTACCAGTACTGGTGACTCCTATACCAAGATGGCCATTAATTCTTTATTTGATAATCCTTCCTGAATTGATGGGATGTATGTTAGGGCAAAAAGATGAAACAAGCAAAAAAGAGTATCCTATATATTACTTAAGCAAGAAGTTCACAAAGGCAAACACAAAATTCTCAGAGGTGGAAAGAATGTGTTGCGCCCTAATATGAGTGATGTACAGGCTTAGGTAATATACTCTTTATTATTTAGTGGAATTGTCGACAAAACATGACCCATTGAGATATTTATTAGAAAAACCGGCATTGATTAAGAGAATCTCAAAGTGGCAAATGTAGCTCTCTAAGTTTGATATCAAGTACATAAGTCAGAGTTCAATCAAAGGGCGGGCAATGGCCAATCAATTAGCAAAATACCTACTAAAAGATGAAGATGATGGTTCGAAAGCTTAGTTTCCTAATGAAAATGTGATTATGGCAAATGAACTAAGTGGTGAGAAATCGGAATGGAGAATGGATTTTAATGGAGCAGCTAATGTGTTTAGATGTGAGATAGAAGCAGTACTGGTATCACCTAAGGGTAATCATTTCCCTGTGGCAGTGAGGTTAGCATTTCCATATACAAACCACATAACAGAATATGAGGCCCACATTTTGGGGCTTAAAATGGCACTAGACATGGGAATACAAAGGCTTGAAGTATACAGAGATTCCTCCCTTATAATTCTCTAGATCCTAGGAGAATATAAGATGAAAGATGAGAAGTTGATACCTTATCATGAGCATTTAGGAAGGTTGATTAAAAGATTCCAAGAAATTTCATTCACTTATATTCCAAGAAACCATTATTAATTTACCGATACATTAACCACATTAGCATCGATGGTGAAAGTCGTAGAAATTCAGCCATGAAGATTGAGGTAGAGGAAAGACTGGCTTTTTATTTAACCGTTGAAGAGAAACAACAAAAGAAGCCTTGGTATTATGATATCAAAATGTTACTTCAAACGGGTTAGTTCCCTAAAGAAGCTAATAGAAAAGACAAAAAAGCCTTAAGGAGATTGGCTATTCATTTTTTGTTAGGTGGAGCATCATTGTACAAAAGATCACCTGATATAACGTTGTTAAGGTGTATTGATGAAGAAGAAGCCAAGGAATTAATTAAAGAAGTGCATGAAGGAATCTATAGTCCTCACATGAATGGATACATGTTGGCTAGAAAAATCATGAGGATAGGTTATTTTTGGATGACAATGGAATCAAACTATATCAAGTATGTAAGGCATTATCACTTGTGTCAGGTATATGCTAATAAAATCAAAACTTCTCCCCAAGAATCACATGTGTTGATGGCTCCTTAGCCTTTCTCAATGTAAAGGATGGATATAATCAATCTAATTTCACCAACGGCTTCGAATAAGCACAGATTTATTCTAGTTGCGATTGATTATTTTACCAAATGAGTGGAAGCAGCATCATATGCTACAATGACTAAAGGAGTGGTAGTCAGATTTCCAAAAAGAGATATCATTGCAAGATACAGTGCACCCAAGCTTATTATTATAGACAATAGGTCAAATTTGAACAACAAGTTGATGGCTAAAGTATGAAACCAGTTTAAGATCAATCATAGAAACTCGCCTTTGTATCGACCTCAGATGAATGAGGCAATTGAAGCTGCTAATAAGAACATCAAGAGAATCATTGAGAAGATGGTGATCACTTATAGAGATTGGCATAAGATGCTTCCCTTTGCTCTCATGGCTTATAAGACTTTAGTCAGAACCTCTACAGGTGCAATACCTTATTCATTGGTATATGGAACTAAAGCAGTACTACAGATGGAAGTAGAAATACCTTCTTTTCGAGTGTTGGCGGAAATTTTACTTGATGAAGCAAAATGGGTGAAGAAATGAATGGAGCATTTGAACCTCCTAGATGAGAGGAGGCTTGCAGCAATATGTCATGGTCAATGTTACCAACAGCGAATGATCTAAGCCTTTAATAAGAAAGTATGCTCGACGTACTTCAAGGAAGGAGATTTGGTGTTGAAGAAAGTATTGCTGAATGTAAAAAATCCTAAAGGCAAGTTTGCTTCAAATGATGAAGGCCCTTATGTGGTAAAAGGGGTATTGTCAAGAGGTGTATTAGTATTAACAGAAATGGATGGTCCAAAATTGAGGGGACTTGTGAATTTAGATGTAGTTAAATTGTATTATCCATGAAAATTGAGTTCAATAAAGATTCCAATTGTTTGTGGTTAGTCTTTCATCATTTACAAGTAAAGTTGATATCCATGACTGCTCTTGAATTCGGATGGACATCAACTAACAAACACTTCACCAATAAATCCTTGTATACCGTATTTCTTAGCCTCATACACATGAATACAAAACACTTACCAATGAATTTGAGTCATCAAATAAATTGAAATCGAATGTTCTTAATGATTTAATCTAGTTTTTCGAAAAGAGAGTTATTTTTCAAGACTCATAGAAAGGTGGAAATTGAGACTTGGCGACGATAAAAGTAAAACTTATACATGAGCACGGTACGGATACAAGACTCATCAGCAAAAAGTTTTCAATAATGAAGAAGATATTATTTCAAAAAAAAAAAAAGCACAATACTTTGGTGATATTTTGCTATCTAAATAAGTGAATATCGGGAGTCAACATAAGGTATGCCAATTAGTTGTTATTTACGAAATTCTCCATTCCTAGGTAAAATGATCCTAAAAGTCCTTAAAAGAGATATTTAGGGGAATTAAAATTTTTTTTGAAATCTCAAAGATATTTGGGTTAATTGACCCCCGGTGGTTTTACTTTATCCTTCCAAGATAAACACCTTAATCCTTTAGCCCTATCCTTCCAAGATAGACACCTTTAATCCTTTGCCCGATCCTTTCAAGATAGGTACCTTATTTTTTGCCTTATCCCTTCAAGATAGGCACCCTATCTTTTGCCCTGTCATTTTAAGAAAGGCTCCCGTTTTACCTCATCCTTTCAAGATGACCCCCTTAACCCTTTTTGCCCCATCCCTTCAAGGCAGGCCCTATTAATCCTTTAACCGTATCCTTTCAAGATAAGCATCCTAAATCTTTAGCCCTATCCTTTCAAGATAAGTCCCCTTTGCCTTGTCCTTCTAAGATAGGCTTCTTGCCATCCTATCCTTTCAAAACAAGCCTCTTATTTCTTAACCCTATCCTTTTAAGATAGGTCCTCTTATTTCTTTGCGCCATCCTTTCAAGATGGACTTTTTATTCCTTTATGCCATCCTTTCAAGACAGAATTCTTATTCCTTTATGCTGTCCTTTTAAGACGGACTTCCTATTCCTTTGCCTCATCCTTTCAAGATAGGCTGTTTATTCTTTATATCGACCTTTCAAGTCAATATCCTTCTTCAAAATAAAGCATAGCTTAGCTGATCATTCAAGTCAATAATCCTTACTCTATCGAACTTCACTACAAAGAGAGGTTGTTATAAACACCTCATTTTTGCTGTTTTTATTTTAGTATTTTTATTAAGCTAGGTTAAAGAAATATATAATAAAAAAAAACGAAAATTAAATAAGAAAAGAAAATAATAATAATAATAATAATAATAATAATAAATAAAAATAATAAAGTGTCAAGTCAAACAGAGTCGAGTCGTATAATGGTGTGCATTCAATTTAAATTTTAAGTTGTTGAAGGATCAAGCTTCATTAAAACATTTTAATCCAATTCGATATAAAGTGGATTTCTTATCTAATTTATATTAGGCTAAAATAGACTCAAGGTTTATTAAGTAGGTTATTGGGTTAAATCAAATTGGTTTTAGTCAAGCCCGAAAAATAGAAAGCCCTAATCAAAATAAGGTTTCAAGAAATTAGGTCAAATCTTCAAAGAATCTAAATCGTATCTTCTGTATTTAGGATTCATAATTATATCTAAGATTTGTTGAGATCAAATCTATATCTAAGAAGATACAAAAGATTCAATCAAGTGGTTTATAAATAGTAAGTCAACGGTGAAGTTTAAAAAGTTTTTTTCACAGTACCCAATACCCAGTCTCCACAAACACAACTTGTACTCCAGTCACAAGCATAATATCCGCTACCACATAATCTTCACTATCTCATGCCCCTCACTCACACTTTACCACACACCTAACTCACCTAATCACTCACATACTATACAAAGTTAACTGAACACATAGTTGCACATCCCCTGTCACACTCACTTAACACCCATACGCCGTTACACTACTTCACCCACAGCACTTGACATCCACACATCGACACACATTGCTCACCAAGCAATACACTAATCACCACATACAATTAACACCTACATGCTGACACACATTACTTCACCCACAGCACTATAATACATTCACCTGACACCACACTCCCTCACCGCACATACAATAACATACTTGTCTAACTTCACTTGGCATACACAACACACAACTCCTTCATTTGCTTGACTATATCTCACACTGGTCAACACATCTTAATACACACACGGGAAGTCACCATATATATAGTTAAGCACAACACATACCTACGCCTAAAGCAACATACTGGTTAACATACACATGCCACACAAGCATAAATATACGCTACGTCCTGGTAATCTCCATTCACAAACACATAAATACATACATATGTCTACGTCAAACATAGGCACACATATACTGAGCACGATCAAACACCTACACACTAAGCATAGTCCAAATTTCAACACATACACACAGTTCAAATTTCAACACACCCGCATGATCAGTTTACAACACAAACGTGTCAATCATGCATGATTTAACCCGTTTAGGTAATAAAATATTATTATTATTTTATTTAATTATTTATTTTTGTTTTTTATTAGTTAATTAATTATTCTACTAATTTGGTTTTCTTTAGAGCAGGTTTTTTTTTATTATATATTTTTAAAATTCTCATATCATTTACTATATTTTTTTAGATAATTGTCAATTTATTTTATAATTTAATTAAATTTCATTTTTTGAAAAATTGTGTATATTTTCTTTGAGATCCATATTTTTAGAGGAAATACGTATCTTAATATATCTTGCATGAAGAATTTAGGAAAGATATTTTTTTCCATGTAGAGATTTTTTTAAGAAAATAATGAAAAATTTTAACTAGAGTTTTAAAAAGAATTTAGTTAGTTAGTTATTTTTTAAATAGATTCGTGAAATTAGATCTTTTAAGATTTTTTAAAAAAAATAATAAATGGTTAAATAAATGTAAATCTAGCTCAATTTTGAAATTAAAAGAAATCCACCAGTTAAATCTTTTCTAAAAGAAACTACGTTGGTTTGATCTCGACTAATGAGTACATAGGTACCTTCAAAGCAACCATATGAAAAATAAATTTTTTTTTCTTTGTTCTTGAAAAATTCGTTATAAAAAAACAATAAAAAATTCATTTTAGTTATATTTTACATATTTATATATATCTTAGTATTTTTAGAAAAAAAATTATAAAAATAATGCCCATTAATATTTTTTTATTTTTACATGAAGACTTAGTCTTAATAGGTTAGCTCCCGATCTCAGTTTTTGTAGTTAATTTTCTAAGATTATTTTTTTCAGAAAATAAGTGAATTTGTGGCCAAATTCCCACCCGAAAACTCTAATTTCATTTTTTACTAGTTTAATTGGTTAGTGACTCCAATTTAAAAAAAAAATTCAAAACATTTTAAAGAAAAATTTTTCCTTAATTTAATGTCGAGTAATTTTTATTAAGTAGACTAAGCTTAATACAAGTTAAATTAAGGAAAACGAAATATGGCTTGATAGTGATCAAACTAACGCTTAATACTAATGCAAAAATCTGCTATAGCTCTAGGATTGTCCTAGACAATGATCCAACCATAATTAGCATGGTGATCAATAGCTAAGGCCATGCCATGACTGATATCTTGCTAGTAGACGAAAGTAGAAGGCTTTGGTAGTAGCCCAGTGCGAATTAAGAATACCAACTCATGTGTGTAGCCAGCATTTGCCTCTACTTCCAATAAGTAAACCATCTCTTCATTTGTCAATATCATACCTAGTGTATAGAAAGTCCAATAAATTCTTTAGTCTCACTAGTAGGTATCAAGACTCATTCCCTAAGTAGTGAAAACCTCGTTTAAAGTATGCGGCTTACCTATTAGAACTAAATCCTCACACAAAATCTGAAGTCATCGCCTATACTAGTATAATGTCTCACCAGCTCGGAGATGAAACGGGACCTGATTAGTCAACAATTCGAGACCTAACATCTGAGCCAATAAGACACATAATTACTTTCATTATTATATTGATATAAAGTTCATTAATTAAGTCTTAAAACTTAAATACTTATCCCAATTTTACCCCTTTCAATTTCACAAGGTAGATCGTTCTAATGTATAAGGTCATGTTTTTATTTATCTTATTTAAGATCATGCTCTAATACAACCTTTCCTATCATGACCTAGGGGCTAACCTAGTCGTAACAGGTCGTCGTATATCACACAAAAGATTGTAGATTGGTTTTCCTTCCAATCGACAACCTTTTATATGATATATAAAACTACTACTGCTATTACCGGTTACCCAAGAGTTATATAGGCAAAAATAATATCATAATATATACATACTAATGTAAGATTTCATAAAGTAATATCATCATATAGTAATACAAAATCTTAAGTCTCAAAATACTAGTAATAAAGCTACAACAATAAAGTGAGTTACTCTACATAGCTAATAAATATTATACTGCAAAATATCATAAAATTTTAACTGAGAGTCTAACTATATTTTCACTTGACTCTCTTCTTCTACATATACAATTCCAAAAAGTCCCACACCAATCTCAGGTGTGTCTCGACCAAGTACTATAAACAAGTCCTCCAACATCAAAAGCTTATAAGGATGTAAGCTATAAAGCTTAGTAAATTATCCCTCAACCATACAAACAAGCAAATTATTCAACAATTAGTTACAAACATATGAATTAATAGTTAAGTAGAATGCCACACAAATACATACAGTTGATTGGGTACTTATGCAACTCAGATTTAATGCCCTCCGATGTCAGGGTTAAAGAATACACGGCACTAGTCAAATCCGGGTATCATACGTAAACTTTCATAATTACAAAATTCTCGTTTCGTATTTAAGATAAAATAGTTTGTTAAGTTTCATTTTTTAAAACTAAGTTCTAAGTATGTTCGTAAGTGGGCCCCTACAATCCACACTTATCCCTAAATAGAAACCTCTAGACTTGACTCTTAGCTAGGCAATTGATACTTCTAACGCTTAGTAATCTCACAGGCTAAGGTAAGGTCGTGTTGTATGTGTGCACTATACTAAAACACTTTAATTTCAATAATATAGATATCAATCCCCACATGACATCTAGTTACCTCCATATGATGTAACAATTAGAATAATTATATTGTAATGTATATATATGCATGATTCAATTTAATTTTGCAATATCAATTATAATTAGATCCGGTTATTATATGACCAAACAATATCACAAACAATCAAATTTTCTATAGATATTTATAATGTAGTAAGCAGTTTATTATCATAATTTAAAGTATTTTTACACTACAAACGAACAACAACCACATGCAAATCCCAAACCTTGTACATCAATCAAATTATCAATAATATTTAAATTTCACTATTTATAAATATAAACAAGTATGGAATTATCAAGAATACCTATACTAAAGCTTAAGGATTGTAGTAGTCAATAGAGAGATTAGTATCCTTGTCAAGATAACTTGATAATTAAGAAATATGAAAGATAATAAGTATCTAAGTGAAATAATTATTATATTTAAGTATTTATCTAAAAATCTACTTAAATTTTCTATTTATCTTACATAATTTCTCGATTTAAGCTTTTTCTTCAATCGTATGTAACTTTTTTATTTTAATTCCGATTTTTATGAACTTATAATCAATATTTATCTTTTTCGGACTTATTTTCACATAATAAGGTCCGTTTAAGATGTTGGAACTTGCATTTTTCATTATGGGCTTGAAATATTACGAATTTATTTATTTTGACCTAAATGTTTTTATTTATCATTTTAACTTTTCTTTACTGATTTTATAACTTAATCAATTTCTAAATTTTGCATTTTTAAATATTTTTATTTTTGGGTGCATTTTGTAATAATTTTTTTATTTTACCATTTTAAGCTTGAAATAATAATTATATTACTTTTTGCTATAATTGTAATTTTATAATTAACTAATTATTATTATTTTTGTAATTTGTGGTTTTCATTAGAAAATTAGGAAAGTTGATGTGGTATCTTCCTATTGGTTCATGTGGCAATTTTCTTAATTCTTCTAATTTTTTCAATTTGTAATATTAATAGATAAATATATATATTACTATAAATTATTAAATACTAACAAATTACTCTTATTTCTCCTTTAAAGTTCACGCCTAATATATGCACATAAATGTATATATTTATACTTATTAACTTATTTTTGAGAGAATTAGATACTAATATATATGTATATGTAATCTTAGGTATACATATATATATATATATATATATATACTCTTATATTTTACTACTTACTTTATATGTGTATTTACACTATTTAATGACATATTCATACACACACATATATATATATATATATTGAAGTGTTTAATGTTAATAGTTCATGTATTTACATGTACTAAATCATATATGTATATATGACTAAGTAGATATAATATATATGTGCATAAAGTTAAATATACTTAAATATATACATGTGTAAATACATAAATATAGAGAAAAAGGGTTATATATATAACCAAATACATATTCATCTAATTTCTATTACAAGATGTTAGAAATACATCTATCCTTTACTAACATATTCTCTAATACATAAGATGCTAAATTACATATCAACATACAAAAAATATACAAACTAATATTACAAAAATTAGAATAATATAACAGAATTTTGATAACTTCATCTTAAAGTCCTTAAAGTTGCAGCTTTCTATTTCCTTTTGAAACTAAAATTACAATGATGATGGAATATGAAGTAACTTATGGGAGTTTTAGTGGAATGGCAGTTGAGAAAAAGAGAAGAAAAAAAAAAAGAAAGAAAGTTGGAAAGAAGAAGAGGGGTTGTCGATCCAAATTAGGAAGAGAAGTCTTGATTTTGTGTTTAAATTGTCAAGGAAAAAGAAAGAAAATTATGGAGTGTTCTAAGGGGCAAGTAGCCGGTGGTGGAAGGGAAAAACAAAAGAAAAAGATAAGGAAAAGAAAAGAAAAAGGAAAAGATAAAAAAGATAATATGAAAAAGACCTAAGTTGACTTTGTTTCAAAACTTCACATGTGAGAATTCATTGAGACATGAAAGCCGAAATATGAAAAAGAAAAAGAAAAAAGGAAAGAAAGAAAGAAAGGTAAAAGTGAAAAGTTACTTGTGACTTTTCTAAAAAAAAATCCTAGTTTTAGATAATATTTGGAATGAAAAATAATGTCATTATGGAAGAAAATATAAGATGTAAAATTAATATACATAAAATATGTAGTAAAATAAAATCAAAATAATTAAATCAACATAATACTAGCATACATATATACATATATATGAAGTCACAATAATCATATAATAATATTTATAATTTTGTTAATTTAATTATTGAATTTGCTACTCTTTATGTTTGTTAATATTTAGGAGTTATCTTTATTCGTTCGTTAACAATTTTATGTGATTACACGTATCGACTGATAACTGTATCCAATTAGAGTTTTATCATCGTTAGGTTAAATTTGTGTATTTTATAAGTTTAGAGTTTTATTTTTAGGATTTTTATCAAGTTCGGAGTCAATCTCTTGTATTTGCATATATATAGGGTTTAAGATTTTTATACACGATTAGGGTTTCGATCAATATATTAGGATTTTTCTAATTTGTATTGTATTCGAGTTTATAATTTAGTTAAGTTTTTAGTTTATTTGGCCTTATTAACTCATGGAACTATCTAAGGCACCTAGATCTAATTTAAGGTTCAAAGTAAAAATTTACAAGGTTTACATGCAAACATTGAAAAACTTATCATGATTTCTTAGGAACCCGTTTAAGATTAGGCCCTCTAAAATTTAAGCTTATATTATGATTTTTAACTTAATGACTACTAAGCTTGGAATTTTTATAAAACAATATTTTTCAATATGTTCTATCTTGTTGCAAAAGAAACATGCATAGGGAGAGAAATAATCACACTTGTTACTTACCGTTCTCCTTTGACTTAGAGTTCGATACTTTCTAACATACTTTCTATTTGAGTTTTTGAAGTATCTGTTTATAGGTAGATACTTCCTATTTTGATCAAGAGAGTGTCTGCTAAACTTTTTAACCAACTCAATAGTTTCTTCTTTTCCCTTATCGTCAATTGTTTCTTTATTACTTGCTTCTTTAAGCTTTGCAAACACCATCTCTCATTTAACATCTAATGATTCACCCTTTTCAAATCTCAAACCAATTTTAGATCAATCGATACATTGGCTAGAGATAAGCATCTGAAGTTTTTTATCACTTTCATCAAACTTCTTAAATGTATTTTGAATTGAACTAGAGAAATCATCTATACAGCTTTTCAAACATTTTATTTCTTTCTTTAATATCAAATTTTCATTTATTAAAGGTTTCCTTACAACATGCAAACCTTCGTTATCATTTTTCAAGATATCTTTTTTATCTGCTAAAAGTTTATTTGTTTACACGAGAGTTACTTTTTCTTCCTTCAAAAGCTTGTTTTCATTATCAACTTTTATAATCTTGTCATTGGCTTTTGAAAAGGCTTTTAAAAGCTTACTTATCTCAGCACATATGTTATCATGAATCTCATCATTAAAGTCACTCTCAAATTCGGAGCTTACCTTAGAAAATACCATTAAACATAGATTCATCATTTAAACCTTCTGCTTCAGCTTTCAACTCATCCAAGTCACTCCATGTTGCTATAAGAGATTTATGTTTTTTCTTATACTTGTCAATCTTCTTGATAAGAACTAGACACTCATACTTAATGTGCCTAGATTTTTTACATCCATAGCACATTACTTCTTCCCTCTCTTATGTCTCCTTTTCTTAAATCTCTTTCTTGCATTACTTTAACTTTTGTTAGATGTAAACTTTTCAGAATGTGATTTCTTACCTTTTCTTTTGAGCAACTGATTCAAATGTCTAGCTAATAGTTTAACATCTTCTTCCTCATCAAACAACTCTTTACTTTTTGAGTTAAGTCATTTTTTACTTCCTTATCTTTGAAGGCTATAGACTTTTTCTTTGGATCTTCTAATGCACTTTTTGACTTAAGGAAGTTTACTTCATAAGCCATCAACTTGCTATGTAATTGACTTAAACTAAGCTTTGTCATGTCACAAGTTTCCTCAATGGCTATCTTCTTTGCATTCTAAGCCTTAGGAAGGATCCTTAGCATTTTCCTAATAAGATTTGCATCATTCATTTTCCTTCCAAGAGATGACAACTTGTTAGTTATAACAGTGACTAAAAGAAACCTTAATCTCTTCACTAGGAAGGATATGGAATGTTTCATATTGCTGCATCAAGGAATTAATCCTTGTTTCCATAATCGTATCTATCCCTTCATAAGTCCAAACTAGTGTATCCTAGATCTCCTTAGCTGTACCAGAGGAAATTAAATAGAACTCAGAAGGTGCAATAGCAGAAAGAAGTAAATTCTTAGCCTTAGAGTTCAATTCAGCTTTTGTGATTTCATTTGATGTGAGAGGGGTTTCTAAGACTTTAACATCTCCATTCGAAATGATCCCCTAAGCCAGATAATTAGTAGCCTTTATATATGTCTCCATCCTGAATTTCCAATAAAGGAAGTTTATATAGTCAAAGAATGGAACCTTACTAGATTGAATAGTCAATGAACCACTACTTTTTGCCATTTGATCTTTAATTCAATGTGATAAAAGAGCGTGCTTTTCTTTTTAAAAAAAAAATTAAACTTTTTGCTAGAAAAACTTTCTCTTTTAAAAATTGAACCTTGCTCTAATACCAATTGTAGGTCAATATATATTCATACAAAATCGTTCTTTTTGTGCCTAAGTCAACAATCAATACCTGACTACTTATACACAACATAATTAAGTATTAAGAGGGGTTTTTGTTTCTATTGAAAAAAATTTTAATTTTCCTAAAGATATCAATTCACACGGCGACCTCCCCCAACCGGCCCCTCGATATCTTGCACAGGACCTACAATACGAATAAAAAAGTCTCAAGTACCTTTTCACATAAAATAGCTAAATATGTGGTAGAGATGATGGCTTAAGTTGATCGAGGATTATGACCCTAGAATTAATTATTATTTAGGATGGGTGAAATTGGTTACAAATGCTTTAAGCTACAAGAATCATGCTGAAATTGCTTCACTCCTCACATATCAGTAAGAATTGGTTTAGGAATTTGAAAGATTCAACATTGAATTTGCTTGGGTTGAGGGAAATGTTGAATTTTTGAATTTGGTTGTTGAACCCAAATTGATGGCCAGAATTAGAGAAGCCCAACAAGATGACCCTGGCTTGATACAAGTGAGAGAAGAAATGGTAAGCGGAAGTACTTAGATTTTGGTATTGATGAAAGAGAAGTAATTCACTTGAAAGGAAGATTGTGTATACCAAGAGATACATCCTTTTGGAAAGAAATCATGAATGAAGCTCATCACTCAGGTTATTTTGTACATCCATGTGGAACAAAGATGTATCAAGACCTTAAAGAAGAATTTTTTGTGGAATGGTATGAAGCAAGACATAGCCAACTATGTGATGAGATGTGAAATTTGTCAAAGAGGAAAAAGTCGAGCACTAGAGACTAGTAAGATTGCTATAGTCTTTACTTGTCCTCAAGTGGAAGTGGGCACAGATCAATATGGATTTTGTGAGTAGATTACCAAGGACACAAGTTTGGTTTGATACTATATGGGTAGTTATTGAAAGACTTATTAAGTCCACACACTTTCTACCCATCAACATGGCCTACTACATGGAAAAGTTGGCCAGGATCTATGAAAAGGAGATTGTAAGACTTCATGTAGTGCCAATGAGTATTATTTTAGATAGAGATTTGAGATTTGTGTCTACTTTTCGGGGAATCTTACAAAATCATATAGATACTCAATTGAACTTTAGTACTGCTTATAATTCGTAGTTAGACGAACATTCAAGAAGGACTATTTAGAATGCTATTGAGTTCAAGGGAAGCTGGGAAATGCATTCACCGCTTATTGAGTTTGCTTATAACAATAGGCTCCATTTAAGTATTTAAATGCCTTCTTACAAATCCCTGTATGGAAGGAAGTGTAAGTCTTCATTATTTTGGGATGATGTTGGGAAGTTCACTTTAGGACCTGACCTAATGCAAGAAGCAATTGATAAAATGGCTATTATAGAGTAAAAGATGAAACAAGCCTAAGACCGACATAAAAGTTGGGTAGATTTGAAGAGGTGAGATAAGGAACTCTAAGTGGGAGATCATGTATACTTGAAAGTGAAATCGATTAAGAGTATACTACGAGCCATAACATAAGGCAAGTTAAGCCTAAATACATTGGACCCTTTGAGGTGTTACATAGAGTTGGAAATCTTGCTTATTGGTTAGCTCTTTTGCCATCTTTTTTGGGATACATAACGTATTTTATGTGTCAGTTCTTCACAAGTACAAATATTAAAATAGAAAACCTTAATAATGTACTTAAGACTCTAGAATTAGAATTCAAGTCTTAAACATACCTTCGAAACTCAAAGGTCCCATTTAAACCAAAACATGTAAAAGATCATAAATTGAATTTATAGCTCTAAACTAATATAAAAAAAGCCTAAATTAATTAATAAATTTCAATTATATGGTCAAACTATTCACTAATTGCTTGTAAATCAATTAATTGCTGAAAAGTCTAAAATTGCCTTTGGAATCATAATCGAATGAAAATAATAAATACTGAACCTTAAATATACTAAAATAATTAAATAAAATAACCCAAGTAATCCTAAATAATTTAATTAAATAGGAAGATTCCAAAAATTAAAATTAATTAGGACCATACATGATAATTATAGTATAGTGTGTATAGGAATTGGTTCTAAGCTACACATGTGCACATGCATCATGCCTAGTTAATAAAATATGCTTAATTAGTAACTAAATGGTAGAAAAATAATTAGAATGTAACTAGTAAATAACTAAATTAGGATTAGGTCTGCAGTTGGGAGACAAATCCTTACTAACCTAGACAACAAAGCGTTGGTCCCTACATGTAATCATTGAGAGAATATTCTTTCTCTACCAAATTCCCACAACCTTATAACTAATTAGCCTATTCCTCATTCCTTCACCTTCATTTTTTCAAAAAAACAAAATATTCTCTTAGAATCTACCCTCCTCGAATAGAACTCAAAAGAAAAGAATTAAAATCAATGTTGAGCTTCAAAGCTAGCTGTTGACATGATTGCCTTTTACTATTACCACAACAAGATGCCACCAAAGCATGCAAGACTGCCACCAAATCGCACAAGACTACCACCAAATGAACCATCACTCACCTTAGTTTCGTACTAACAAACACCTATGCCATTTAAAGCTCATTGTAGCTACAAAACTAGAAGGAGAAGTGAAAGCTTTATCTGATCGAAACTTAAGTAAGAACCTTCAACTTGAATATTTTATTTGCCAAAGCTATACCCATGATATTTTGATAGATTAGGACTAGAAATTCTAATTAAACATGATAAGATCATGTTCATGCCATTTTAAATCATATAATCATGTATTCATTCATGTAAATTAAGAATTTAGACTAGTTTAGACCTTAAATTAATAAGAGCTGGACTTGGACTTAAATTTAAGTGACTCAACTAATTTAATAAATTTAATAAAGAATTAAAGGCCCAATTAATAAATGTAGGAAGCTAAGATAAGGCCTTAAACACTTAAACACCTAAATAAGCTAAGAATTCAACTAAGTAAAAAGAGTGAAACCAAAAATTTGAATTTGACCCATATCCAAACAAATAGTAGCATGTCCCCAATCCCAAAATGGGATCCCACCTTGCGAAAGTACATCGAACATTGTATGAAATTGACTATAAGAATGTAAAAAATGGACTTAAAATGAAGAAGTTATGGTGAAAACAAATCTTAACTGTACCCGAAGATTTATGGCAAGCTTTAGTAAGTAGGTAGACTCTTAGTTTCTTGAAGAGGTCTTCTTCCAATTACTTATATAGATTTTATTATTATACTTAGGTGACTAAACTTCTAATTCAAGAACCCTAAAGACCAAGATAAGTAAGGGAGCAGGCCTAGGTGATGAAGCTTTGATGATCTGCTATCTGCTAGTGTTGGGTGATTACTTGATGTTCTACTATTTGCCCTTAATTGTTTACTTAAATGACTTATTGTTTATATGTCAGCATCCATGTGATCACCTTATTAAAATGGAAAATTTTAAATATTTGGCCAAAATAACTAGATATATATCTATTGCATGTCTATGATCCAATAGTTATAAGTTGGAATGTTTATAACTTTACCAAGTCTTCTAAAAAATTCATGAAATGCATTTTGGAATGTTTTACAATTCAAAGAAAGATTTTATTAAACTTAGTGAGTGCTCATAGAAGGCTCCGATAACATTTTTAATCGTTGTGGCAAAGCTATGAGACCTTCTTTAGATGATTAACAACAAGTGGCCCAATTCAAGACTCACGTAGTTTAGCCATGAGGTATTATATGGATTTGCTAATAGTTAGCCCATGTAGCATTATATTAACTGTTGATAATAAATGGCCCTAGTTAGGATCTATCTAATTGATTAGTATGGTATTTATGACTAGGATAATAGTTGAGTTTCCATCTATCGAGACGATGCCTATAGACAACCTCATGTTCACAAGGTGAGGTGCCCCATGTGGTTAGGTATGGGGGTTAATCGACATATAAACTACATAAATCTACACCTTCCATGGTTTAAGAGCTCCATTGATGTATTGCTTGCACTCATCGCATGTGCATTCATTTTGTATATAGATATATTGCATGTTATCAACACCCTATAGGGAATCTAGTAGAATTGCCTAAAATTTTCATATTACATGTGCACCCATGATACAAAAACCACTTTACAAGTCAGAGATTGCAAGACTCTAATTAATTAATCACTAGGGTTTACGATTTTTAACTTATTAACTTATTATAAAATATAAATAACTATGTATATCTAATATTCCACCGTTCATCAAAACCATAGAGAATTAATATCCCCTATTAGATAATAACGTAGGGTAAGTCAATTTTATAAATTACAAGAAATACAAAACTATACAAAACCCTAATATATAAATACTTTCTACGTAGGACGTTTCTATACCAGCTATACATTTCTCAATATTCTCTAAATTTCTCTTACATATCTTGAATTTGCACTCTGCACTCAAAACTTATACTAGTCCCAGCTTAAAGAAACCTGTAAAATAAACTGTTAGGAAGTAAGTTACATGAGCTTAGTGAGATATCTCTCTACTATACTAGCAAGCAAGATTATCAAACAATTAGTTAATAAAAATATGAATGCATAAACAAGCAGCATGCCAAACAATATATGTAGTTGACTAGGTGTTGCATACAACTTCAAATTTAACTCCCTCTAAGGTAAGGGTTGGAGATTCATTGGCACTAATCACAACTAGGTTCTAATACCTAGGCTTATTACCATATATTGAAATTCCATATTTCATAAAATATATTTCCATTTCCAAAGAAAATCCAACAACTCACAAGTTCACAAGTCCAGCAGCGAAGTGGCCCTTGTAGTCTACACTATAGCGGTAGCCTATAGACTCAACTCTTAGCCACCTATGATTAGCATCTTGGCACTAAGTAAGCCTACAAGCCAAGAATAGGGTCCTATTGTATAAGTGCTCATGCATTATACTAATCATAAATAATCAAATCACATGGGATTCCTATCTCTACAAAGCCCTTCATTACCATTCATGTGAAGTGACGACCAAAATAGTAAATGCAATGCTTTTGATTATGCATGATCCATTTATTCAATTAAGTCATGTGGAATTAAGTCAAATTACTATGTGATCAACCAATATCAACAAGTCATCAAATCATGAAGTAATAAATCAAGAAACCAATTATTTAGCTATTATGTTTTACAACATTTTACATAACAAATAACTAATATTCAAGCACATGCATAACCCAAACCCCAAACATTAAGTTCTTAATATTAAAACATTTATATACAGTAACTACAAGCATAAAATAAGTATAGAGTCATCAGAAATACTCGCTTGACCAAAGCTAATATGGATCGTAGCAATCAACGGGTAGCTTGCCCCCCTAATAAGTGTCTCTTGATAAATAGAAATAAAAGAAACATAATGAGTATCTAGACGTAATGCTAAATAGCCTAATCATCTTACTATTTACTTATAATTCCCTTTTCACATAGGTCTTGAATCTTATGTAAATTTTAGTTTTATCTTAAATCTTTACATTTCATAATCAATTTTTATCAAGTTCGAGTGTAGTTCTTTAATAATATAATTTAGTTAAAACTTTTAAGAATATTTCACATTACCTAAGTTATTTATCGTAGTAAATAGAAAGTATTACTTTATCCTATGCATAATAATATATAATTTATTAAATATCATACAAGTTCAAATTATTCGACTATTTGTAAATTTTTGTTTTGATATATTGTTATATTATAATTTAATTATAGTACTCATATATAGTGAAATAGATAGTAGTGTAACAATATAAGTTAGACAAAGTGATAGAGTTGGGTAGAAAATCTGGAAATTATATATTTAAATAACTTACTTGATAATGAAAACTCTAATTTAATCGTACTATAGTATTATTCTAAGAACACATTGCAAGAGTATGCATACATATTTAAATATACTCTTTTTTTTTTTTATATCTCATCTTTTTATGGTATCAGTCATAATTTTTTTATTATATTATATTATAATATATGGTTTCAAAAGCACTTTCCATTTTTACATCTAATCTTTTTATGCTATCATCAATTTATTTCTATAATTGTTTTATCAAATAATAATTTCTTTTCACATTTAATCTCCGTTATTTTGTCTATCTATCACTATTAAATCAATAATCCAACACTAATATATTACATATTACAATTTTTTTCTATTTTGTCAATTTTCCCATAGTGTTATTAATTGCACAATACAATAACTGCTCTTTTTATTCTAATCATGGAATTTTTTTTCTATCACTTTATCTCTCCCATGATGTCTCTTTCTCTCTTTATCTTTCTTTAATTTTCCATCAACTACACAGTAATCACTTGTTCCATTTCTTCTACAAGCACTTTCATCTCACTGTATTTTTCTTTACAATGAAATATTGCTAAGAAGACATTTTAATCTTAAAGCATTCTCTCTGTCACATATTCATGTGTTTTGTCAAGATGAAACCTAAGAGATGATTATTTAAGGTGAATTGTCAAGCCAAAGCCAATTTTTTTTTCTTTATTTTCTAATCATTTTATCCATGTAAATTTCTCTTCATTTTCCATTTGCTTCCTATCACTTGAAGCCTTTTTAATCAAATATAACATAAAATAAATATAAAAATTCTAACTTTTTATTCTTTTCATGATGATTTCATGTTTCCATAAGGTATAGATAAAGGTTTTGAAGGTGTGAAGGTAGGTTTCTAACATATAATCCAAATTTTCATGTAAATTTTTATTGATTTTTCATTTGTTTCCTAAGAAACTAAAAGAATTCTAACTTTTTTTTCCTTTCATGATTATTTGAGGCATTCATAGAGAGGCTTTGAGGGCATGAAATTTTAATGAAATTGAATTGTTTATAGTTTGATTTCTCCATTTAATTATTCAAGAATTTTTTTTTTTTGGTAATTTAAGCATAATTCGGCATATTATGTATAAATTGTAAAGAGGGCTTGTGTAATTGTTTGGAAACATTTTAGTTTAATTGTTTTTTTTTTATTGAAAATTATGATATAAATGAAACGTTTTATGATTTCTTTGGCTTGATTTACTATTCAAAAGATGGAGCCATATGGGTTAACAAAAACTAACTATTAGGTAAATTATCTTTTCTTGAAACCGTTTGGAGTTTCTTCAATTTTTAGTACATTATTGAAGTTTCTAAAGTAATTTTTCAGAAGATTTGTACAGTCTTTCATTTAGATTAAGTTGAATATGTATCAATCAAACAATAAACAACCAATTAGCTATACTTAGCATTGCCATTAGTTAAGCATAAATTATCCTTTTGATGCCTTAATTGCTTTAAGTGCTTAAAGAAAAAATGATATGAAGCTAAGGGTTTATGTATTAGTCACCAAGATGGGGTGATGTTTGTTATCAATTTTGTCCCATAGTTTTAGTTAATTAGGTGGATTGGTTCAAACTTCAATTTACTATCTATAAGATAGATTCCTCTAATTCATTTGATAGTTTAATTTAGTTATATATTTATCCTAAGTAGTAATATAGTTGAAAAAATAAATGTTATGTATTCACTTTTTATTTATTTATTTTATTCTATGTGATTTTATTCACCAATTAGTTTATTAATAGTAAAAACTTCCATATATATATATATATATATACATATAACATCTATACTATCAAATAAAGATTAATTAATATAATAATATCTAAGTTACTAAAAGTTATAAGTGAAAATATTGTGATATCATAATAAATAAAATAATTTCAATATAATCTATGTTATACTCTCTCTCCTTCTCTCTCTCTCTCTCTCCCTCTCATAAAAGTATTTCAAGTATTTGAGTACAAAGAAATACTAA
Organism: Lumnitzera littorea; assembly: GCA_024138015.1. Lineage (NCBI taxonomy): Eukaryota > Viridiplantae > Streptophyta > Magnoliopsida > Myrtales > Combretaceae > Lumnitzera > Lumnitzera littorea. The sequence goes on along the minus strand of JAMXBB010000010.1, from coordinate 47,652,780 downwards.
CATTTAAAACGGTTAAAGTAAAATGCAATTATTACCACCTTAAATGAGAATCAAATATTATGAAATGTTTTATTTTGATATATACCATTTATACAGTAGTTGTTATTATTCAATAGGTGATTGAGGTCAAGTACCATTAAAACTAAAGATATAATATAATTTACACATCATTAAGGAATTGAAGCTTTTTTTATTTTTTTACTACCCAAAATATTATGTAATATCATACAAAATCACCCATTCTCACAATGGGTTGGAACTAGCACATGATCATCAATAGAACTAGAACTAACATCAAATAAAAGGAGTTTTTGGAGGTAGATGGGGGGTACAATCACCAATCCCAGGGGCTTATCTCCCTGCTTGTTATAAAAGCAACCTAATCAACTATTCTATTAGCCTTCATTGAAATAAACTTAAACAAGAAATGACAACTAGTAACCCTAATGAGAGATTTAATCTAAGTAGTGAAAATTTCAATGGCCCAATGAAGTCCAACACACAGCCTATTACCTACCTTGACAAAAGACAAATTTTCAAACTTAAACAGAACATCTTCCTAACCATTTTCCAAAGGTAGTTGTACACCAAAGAGTAAAGCTTATCCTTCAATCTCTTTCATTCGCACATACATCCCTATATACTTTCCAAAACCTAAGAACTAGCTTTTAACAAAAAAAAAAAAAAAAAGATGAGGAGGCGCACGCCGATAGGGGTAGTGGTTAGAGGTGGAGGTAAGGTGTAGTGGTCTCAACCAAAGATTAGATCTTAGAGAAGCCTCTACCACCATTGGATATTTGTTACTAGCCCTTCATTTTCTTGCCTCAACCTCTACTACACTCTTGATTAAAGCCTTAGCACTCTTTAACACCACTTCTAGATCTACCTTAACATCTTCGAACATAACCATACACCATATTTTCCAAATGTTCTAGCCAACAACACTAACTAAATTTTTCCTGTCAGCTCTTTGGTATGAATCGCATGAAGTGATTTCGTCAAACCACTCATAAAGGAATGAACTTTGCTCTTATAGATGCATAAGTCAAACCCAAACCACACTACCTCTGTCTAATGACACATGAACAACATGTGTTCAACCATTTCCACTTCTTCACAAAAAGGATAACAACCTATTTGCTTAATCTTCCCATGGTAAAGCTTTTCCATGGTTGGTAAGGAGTTTGAGAAGGCTCTCTATATGAAGTGATGAGCTTGCGATAAGGCCTTAATCTTCTAAATCTATTTCCATTGCAAACTAGAGATTGGAAATGATGATGAAGTTTGTAACTTGGGCTTAATACTTTTCAAATCTGTAAGATGGTGATACATGGATTTAACGGAGCACTTCCACTAACAGTTATATGGCCAAACAATGGTGTCCCTTTCAGCAATAGGTATAACTCTTGCTCTCTTAACTTTATATTTAATCAAATATTGTCCTAACTCAACAAGGTTTTACATTTTCCTATCCCTATCCAAAAAATTACTCACTTTCAAGTTTTCTCTTGGTCGAAGAGGCCTTCCTTTAGGTTTATCATCCTCTAGCAATGGAACCCATTTATCCTTCCAAACATCAATCCTTTCCCCTGACCCTACCTTCAATAAGCCTTCTCTAAAAAGTATTTGTTTCCCTTGCACAATATTGCTCTAGGCCTGCCTTACTCCCTTTTATCTCATTTTTAAAGTCTTTATTTGAAAATATAGACCCTTCAACACTTTAGCCTAAAGTGCCTCAAGGTTACTCTTAAGTCTCTAAGCTAACTCTGTTAAGAGAGTAAGGTTATAAGTTTACAAGTCTTTAAGCCCATATCTCCCTTCCCTTTAGCCTATGTTAGCTTCTCCCAACTACTCCAATAAACCTTGTGTTCATCCTACTTTGAAATTCACTATTTTGAATTCACATCATCACACCACTTAAGGGGGCAACAAAATCATGCAGTAATCACAAACTTGATAAGGGTCTTTCTTCTTGCCTCATTAAGTAACCCTTACTTCCAGCCTTTAAGTTTCTTCATAATCTTCTCATTCACAAAAGATAACGCTTCATTTTTAGAATTCCCCCATACAGTGGAAAGACCTAAATACGTCCTTGGCTCATTTGTAGCTCAAATTCCAAGCTACTGACTCATTTCCAATCGATCTTGTAGAGTTATATTCTTGTTAAAAAAGACACTGGATTTCTCTAGATTCACCTTTTGACCTAAGGCCTTACAATATTGTTGTAAGATAGATTTTAAAATCCTCACCTCCTTACTTGTAGTTTCAAGAAAGAATAAAGAATCATCCACAAAACCCTAATTCAACTAATAAACCCTAAGTATATCCCTAAACTATTCGTTAATCACAAATAATTTCTCCAATCGTTAAGAAACCATACATCGTCAGCCTCGTATGCAATCCGAAAACCCTAATTAGTGCTAACTAATAAAGAACTCTAACAAACAAAGTAATATAGGTAAATTAACTTAATTAAAGTGATAAAATATGGCAAGACTCTAATTACACCGTAATTAAGCCTAAATTACTTAATTAAGTATAATCACGATTAATTAGCTTAATTACCCTTTAATCCATCTACTAACTCTCATTACATCTTAATTAAGAGCAAGTCAAACTTAATTTAAAACAAAAGACAAAGGATTAATTGATAATTAAAAGACACTTGTCCTTAAAGAGACAAAATCCCTCCTCATTTGGTAAAAAGCAAATAAGGTACAATAGTACCAAAAGAGGACCATGTACCCTTATCCTAAAGTAGCCACCTCTTGTCCTGCTTAATAAACCTTCAATATCTATCATTTCACTCCTCTAAAACCCTTATTTGACACCATTCTTCACACATAAAAAACCCTTAGGAAAGACTCTCAAGAAACCAAAACAAAAACCAAAAGAAAAAGGGAAGAAAATAAAAGAGCTGTCAGACCCCTTTGCACACCTCAGCGCCTTTTGGCCTTACCATCATCATACGCCACCAAATGACAAGCCTCCATCACCAAAAGATCACATACACACCCTAGTTTCTTGTCAACAAATATTTTCCTTCAAAGGAGTAAGTTTGGACTTCATTTTTTAGTGGAAAAGTTGGAACTCATACAAGCCAGCCTAAGGTAAAACTCACCCAACTTGACTTTCTTTTTAACATAAGTTATACTAATGATATCTTGAGAGTTTAGGATTATAAATACTAGAAAAACATGTTATAATCATGTATATGTCATTTTAGAGTTATAAAATTACACAATCATTCATTTACTTAGCTAGTTTGCTATTTGTACTCTAGAGGTGTGAGAGATAATTTTACATAGTTAACTTGGAAAGATATTGATTAAACTCCATGAAACCTTAAGTATCATCCATGCCACCCCCTCCTTAATATATATCCATCTTGTTTTCACCATGTTAGGTGATATTATTTGCTTAAAACAAGTAAAAATGTGATTAAAACAAGGAAATACACTAGAATAAGTGTTTAATAGAAGAAGTTGAAGGAAAGCTTAAAAGAACCCTACTTAGCCACCACTTTCATGAAAGTTTCAAATCTGTAAATTTTAATTTGTTACCTTAATAACATGATTATTTAGTGTTAAGTACGATTTAGGATCTAATTAACCCAATTAAGTAAGGTAATGATGAGTTAATGGCCTAAACTAGTTAAGTTGGTAATTAAGGCCTTAAGAATAGTGTTAGAAACCCCATTAATGAGATAAACTAGATTTGGAACACTTAGTAAAATGGGTCATTTAGTGAACTCATTAGGATATTTGGCCTATTGGAATAAGTTAGAATCAAGTTTAGGGTCTCAGAATGCAAATCAGGCCTAAACTAACTTAGTTAGTTATTAACGCATTAGGAATACAATTAGGAGCCCAATAAATGAAAAGAACTAGATTTGAATCCTAATAGAAAATGGACTTGTCTTAAGGCTTTTAGTGGGTTTAAGCCCAAAATAATAAGTAGAGTTAGGCTTAAGGTCCTAAAATGCAAAATAAGCCCAAAAGCCCTTAAAAGAACAAAGAATAGAGCCTAATAACGTAGTAACCAAATTTAATCCTTAAATTAAAAGGCTCACAAAATAAAATATAAAAGGTTTATTAATTCTAAAAGCAAATTAAAGCCATCCCCTATTGGCCCCTTAGTAGGCAAAGGCCTTAAACTAGTAAAAATGGCCCATTTAGGCTTACATGAGCAACACCAAGGCCTAAGGTGAAAATTTAAAGTGTTAGGTAGAAAAGTCCACTTAAAATACTTAAAAAGAAGCTTAAAATATTATGTACGAGGTCCAAGATCAAAAGCTAAGCCTAAAGCCAAAAACTAAGCCCAAACCCTAAAGTGACTAAACTCACCCTTTGGGCCTACGAACTTATAAGGCCCAAATCGAAACCCTGCTAACCCAAAAGCCAAAAAATAACCTCAGTAAATGAAAGAACACTTGAAAATTATGAAAATCAATTATAAAAATGTGAAATTCTAACTTAAAACCAGAAAGTTATGACCAAGATACGAAATAAGCAAAAGTAGGAAAATTATAGCTAAGCCAGTAAATAGATTAAGTTTAAAATGAGTTTTATTTATTTTAGTTACCTTACTCAGGTGGTTTAGGATACCAAGTTTGAGACTAGCAAGGACTATTGGGAATACTTGACTTCAACGCTGAATGAGTATACCACCCCCTATTTTACTTTGTTTTATGCTTATATTTAGTGCACTATCTAATTATATATGATAATTGAACTTAATACATGTTATGGCATATGGGAACTTGTGTGTGCTTATTCTGGTTGAACTATGCTTGTAAAATATCTCAAGATATTTCAAACACCTTTGTTTACTACATTAGAACATAGGGTATTCGAGTGTCTGGAATATACTTTCTTAACTACCCCATGAATCTAAAATTAATAAATATTTGACCTATAATTAAATTGATCATGCATTACATCTTACAACATGAGTTAAAGGGCATCAGCACCACACAGTAGAGGAAGAGATCATGCCTGGATGAATCCATATTGATATTATGTATTGTGATTGTTGATCGTATGGTATATTTCATGCAATATGTTTTTACCTTAACTTTTGGGAATTATTCGACTTTGGGGAGTATTGCCTTTTACTTGAGGTTGAGTCGTATCTACTGCTAAGGGTGGTTATATTGTTAAGAGATTTTGTATTGGACATAGATACTTAGATCCTGACGTACCTAAATACTTCCCAACCCAAGCAACAATAGGCGTTATAATCTTGTAGTGTACGGTTACCAATTGATTGTATATACTGTTTACATTGCATATGCTTGTACATACATTCATATGTTTGATAAATAACTTGTTTGTCATTATCTAATGGTAAGGTAAGAAGGTTACTCACTAAGCTGAATGTAGCTTACCCCCTAATAATTTTTTTTACAGGTCTTACAAAGTTAAGGCTAAGCTAGGATTTAAGTGCAGAGTGCTCCGACGAAAGGAGAAAGTAGAGTAGAAGTTTAGGATTGCAAGCGGTATAGTCGAATTAAACTTTTAAGATATTTAGTAGTATTATGATTATCAAGATATAGATACCCTTTCTTATTGTTTAGTAGATAATTCCAACTCTCTACTGTTCTAGTGATTGTGGATTGGTGAATCACTTGTAGATATACATATAATTAAGCAGATGTATGCAAATTGAATAAGCACCCTTACAAACTTACTAGTTAGAGCCTTGCAAACTGTTACATACTAGGTTTAATGTTATAAACCTCGCAAATTTAGCCTTTTTAGCATAAAGTCGGATACAAGTGTTGTAAATAATTTCCCTAAATTAATAGAATCGATAAATTTAAAATTTTAAATTAGAAACCTAAAATGAGTATGAAAACCCTAATATACCAACCGAAGCCCTAATCATATATGAAAATCCTAAACCCTAAATGCGTGTAAATATTAAAGATTGAACCTGGATATGATAAAAACCATAAAACTAAAACTTTGAGCTTATAAATGTACAAATTTATTAGTACGATGACAAAATCCTAATTGGGTACAATTACCAAACAATACGCTTAATTGCGTAAAATCGCTAACAAATGACTAAAAATAACTTTTAAATATTAATAAACGTAAAAAGTAATAAATTAATTTATAAAATTAATAAGATTAAGAATATTATTTTACAATTGTTATAATTATATATATATGTATGTTATTGATATAGTAATTTAATTAAATGAAATTAATTCTATTNCAAATATTCTTAAAAATATATTAAGAAAACATAAATATATATACGTATACATACATGTATAAAAATACATATAATAGTAGTATAGTAAAATACAAATCCGTGTATAAACATATTTGTACATATATAAATATACATTTAGTATTTGTATAAGTATAAATGCATATATATATATATATGTATGTATATATACCTAAAAAATACAAGTATACATACTAATAAGTTAAGTTCTTAAATAAGTGAAAAAGTATATATATATATATATATATACATATAAGTAAACTGTAACTTATAAAAGGAAAATTAGGAATTAATTACAATATTTGATAAATTATAATAATATATTTGTATATATATTAATATTACAAAATTAAAAATATATATAAATTAGAAGAAATAAAAAATTTACCACATTGACCAATAAGAAAGTGCCACATCAATACCTTCTACAAATTCTCAATTAAACTGCAAATTATAAAAATAATTAGAAAATAATAATTAATTAATTATGAAATTACACTGATAACAAAATTAACAAAATTGGTAAATTAAGCCTAAAATGAAGAAATAGAGAAATTAATGTAAAATGGACTCAAAAATAAAATATTTTAAAAATATAAAATTTAGAGATTAATTAAGTCATAAAATAATAAAGAAAAGCTCCAAAATGATAAATAAAATTATTTGGGCCAAAACAATAAAATTCATAACATTTTAGGCCCATAATAAAAAGGGCAGATTTTGACGTCTAAAACAAACCCTACTATGTGAAAATACGTTCAAAAATGATAAAAATTAAATATAAAATAACAAAAATCAAAATTAAAATGAAAAAGTTACACTAACTGAAAGTTTAAGATAAATCGAGAAAAATAGATAGGATAACCAAGTTAATTGACCCTATAAACTAATAATAAGGAGAAATAAATAAATAAATAATAAGATACCATAATCTACAAAAATACAAGTATACTTCCTATTTACCTTAATACTAAGTTAAACCATATTCATGCCATGCTTGGGTTATAGTGAAAAATTAAGTAAATTACAATAGACATTTAGTTAATTGAGAAGCTTAGCTTTTCCGAATACTTATAAATCTTATTATCGTTTAGGTACCCAATTGTCGAGTTCTAGGAATTCTAAAGGCTTGAAGAGTGAGTATTAATCTAGGTGAAGGAGTTCCAATGACTTACTATCTGCTCATGTGTGATATTTGCTTGATGTTTTGCTGATTATTATTGTTTATGTGTTTAAATAATTGTTTTACTTATGTGTTATCATCCGTATGATCACCTCTTTAAACTGATAAATATAAATATATGACCAAAATAATTGGTTATATTCATCGCATGTTTATGACTAAACTAGTATATTTATAGAGAGTGTTAGCTTTGTAAATTTCTAAGAAAAGTATTTTTAGAAACATTTTCCCAATCTTAAATAGATTCTTATATGATTCTGTAAGGGTTTATAGCTCCCATTGATGATATTTTTAACGTTGAGGCAAAGCTAACATTATATCTCCAATCAATAATGAGGAGACTCGCAAAGTTGTGCCCATGAGGCCTTATATGTATTTTGATAGCAAGAGAACTCGCATAGTTGCACCTGTGGGGCATTAGATATGATTTGTTTATGGTAGATGGCTTTAGTTGGGATCCACCTATTTGAATTGGTATTTTTTTTCTTAACTAAGATAATAGTCAAGTATCATCTAAAGGGATGGTACCCCCAGGCAGCCTCATGCAATTAAGGTAAGGTACCCCATGCGAGTAAGTACAAGGGATAATCGACATACAGACAACATAAATCTATACCTTCTGTAATTCTAAACTCCTATGGATGTGTTGCTTGCATTCATTGTGTATGCATCCATTTCATATGTTACATATGTGCTAATAATGATTAATAACTTACTTAAAGAGTAGTATTGAGAAAGAAACTCATTAAGCTATAGTTTGCTTATTCTCCTATAATTTCTTTTGCAGGTTCATTTAAATAGTAACTGGGATGAATTTCGAGTGCTAAGTGCAAATTAAAGATAGGTGTGATAATGTTAGAATTAATTGAGAAGTGTATAAATAGTATAGAAACATTTTATATAGAAAATATTTATATGTTAAGATTATAAATAATTTAGTATTTCTCGTAATTTATAAAGCTAATTTTCCCTATCTTATTATTTGGTAAGAGATATCAATTCTCTATGGTTCTAAGGGACTATAGAATATTGGGTATCCATAGTTATTTATATTTTACAGAAGTTAATAAATTAAAAATTGGAAACCTTAGTGATTAATTATTTACAATCTTATAATTTCTAACTTATAAAACAGTTTCCGTATCATGAGTACACATATGATACGAAAATTTTAAACAATCCTACTAAGCCCCCCCTTAGGGTCATGACAAATGTGGTCAAATCTTTTTCCATTAATAACAAGGTTCAACTCGATTAAAGAAACACAACTCATTACCCATTTAATCCATTTTTCAGTAAAACCATATTTATACAAAACATGTTTTAAAAAACTCCACTCCATATAGTTGTATACCTTATTCATGTCCACTTTTAAAGCACAAAAACCTTTCTTACCATTCTTTTTGTTTTTAAGAAAATGGAATGCTTCATGTGCAATTATAACAATGTCACAAATCATTTTTCTTAAAATGAATGCACTTTGATTTTCTAAATTAAGCTCACTTAAAAAAGGTTAAAGACGATTTAACAAGATTATATATATAACTTTATAAAGGAAATTACAATGACTAATTGGCTTAAATGGGTAACCCTTTAAGGCAAAGCAACTTTAGGAATAAAAACTAGATCAGCTAAATAAGGTAAAGAGGGAAATGTACGTAAATTGAAGAAAGATCTTACCACCTCTATAACAACCCAGTCATTATCGTCTAAAGTTGTTGATAAAAAACTCCTAAAAACCTATTTGGACTGAGGGCCTTAAGGCTTCATAATTGAAAGATAGCTTGTTGAATTTCTATATCTTCAATATTCTAGCAAAGAGTCTTATTAATATCTATAGAAATATCTTCATCAATCCATTTAAACATTCAACTATGCTATCTACTTCTATAGTGCAAAATAGATCCTCATAGAATTCGAAGAACTCAGTAATAATTCCTTGTTCTTCCTCAACCTAACTACCATTGGCTTTTTGTAATCTCAATATCTTATTCTTATTCGTTGGATTAATGGTTGAAAGATGAAAAAATTTTGTTTTCTATCTCCAAAGTTCAACCAAGGAATTTTAGCTCTTTGATGCCAAAATTTCTCTTCCCTTTCCTAAAATTCATCTAGTTAGCCAAATAGTCTTTCTTCTTCCTCAACATTTAGCCCCATTGGATTCAATTGAACTTCAATTAAGGGCTTAAATGAACCAAGCCAATTCATAAGCTACTTGAGATCAGCTCATGTTTTATTTGAATTCACTTTGATGATAGTTTAATCAAGCCTAAGCTCGAGCTACTTAAGCAGTAAATTAAGCCTAGCTCGAGCTTCGAAATATTGAGCTCACTAAACTTGCAATCCTAATCGAGCTTAAAATAATTTTTAATAGATTTTTAAATTATTTAAATATAAGCAAATATAATATTAGCTAGGGAAAATTTATAAGTTAAAGCTTAATTGAGTCAAGCTTGAGCCCAATACTATTTAATTTAACTCGATTTGATTGCACCCCTAACTTCAAATAATTTTTTTTAGTATGTTGCTGATTTGCTTTCTATTATTGGGGAAGGCATTAGCACTCCAACTCAACAATCTTTCCTTACAAAGGTTAAGTTTTTTAAGCATTGTAGACCATATATCCCTTGTTGATGTATTGCCCTAATTGGTTCTAATAATTTCTTTACATTCTTAATCCATCAACCACATGTTTTCGAACTTAAACAATTTCCCTCCTTTTCTGTCCTTAGTTAAGAAGTATAGCACTAAAGTTACATGATCCAAACCATATGTTGGCACATGTTCAACTTTACAATCTAGAAAACTTTCTATCTAAGAAATTGGTGCTAGCCCTCTATCAATTCTTTCTTTTACTAAAGCATTCTCCTCTCTTTTATTACACCAAGTAAATTTCGGACCCATATAACCTAAATCTTGAAGATAGGTGTCATCAATCATCTCTCTAAAGCAAGTAACGACTCTTCTTCCAGCATAACAAAGCTCCTTCTTCTCTTGATCATGTAAAACTGCATTGAAGTTTCTGATTATAAGCCAAATCTCCCTTCCATCTCTAGCAAAAATTATGAGTCGATCCCATAACTATTTTTTCAACCATTGATCAGTAAAAGAATGAACCCATGTGACAAAACCAATAGAAAAACCAAATGTATTTTTTTTTTCAAAATCTATAAAATAATCTAAAGAGTCCTAAATGGTGACATCTACACTACTATTCCACTGTATAGTAAGACCTCCTTCAATACTCTTGCTTTCAACATAGTAAGATCCTCCACAATGAAATCTACTCATTAGATTTTCTAGCACTTTTTTTTTACTTTGTTTCCATAAGAAAAACAACACTAAGATTAAATTTATTTATTAAGCCAATAAAATTCCAAATTGTCTCAAGTGGCCTAACCCCTTGACAATTCCAATAAAATAGAGTCATGGCCCCTTTGTGGCTGCTGAAGGCTAACCACCATCACTAATACGTCACACCAAGAGCAAATAAGAGCAACAATATCTAGGTGACTCTAAGCTAGAGCTTGAAATAGAGGGTAGCAAACACGCAAAATAAAAGAGAGACAAGCAAAAACTATGAACAACCCCAAGGATATTGTAAGCCCCAAAGTTAAGCCTCAAAGTTCAGCCAAGTAACCGTAAGATTGAACTTAGAACTCAAGGTTTAGGGCGATCGGTTAAAAGATCCGATCAAACCCAAATTATAAACTATTGAGAAGAATATTAGTAAAAATGACCCCATAAACTTAAATTTAAGAAAATAAGTACTAAAATAGGAGACTATAAAATTTTCAAATTTTAAGCATAATAACTACTAATTACCAAAAAGGCAAAAAGTGTAATATAATAACTAATAAATTATTAGAGATAGATTATATGTATACTAAAAATTTTAGAATGACCAAAATAATATTTAGGAATGTTCACGTGTACCCCACATGTATTTACGTGTAGATAAAAATACGCGTAATTACTAAAATTGGCCGAAAACTAAGCAAATAATTAAAGAAAATTATAAAATAATTGAGAAAAAATCAGAAAAAAAATCAGAAGGGTGTGGAATGATGTAAACTTGGTCGTGGCATGTCAGGATAAGGAAAAGAAAAATTAACCAATAAGAATTAAGCAACACAAAAGCCAAAATGTAAGGGATAAAGTAATTGTCTTATCTAATTTAATGCACAATAATTACACTAAAGCCCTATAAATAGCAGGAAAAATCCAGGAACTCATTTGGACAGTTGGGAATCAAAGAAAATTAGGGAGAGTCGAAAATTGAGAGAAAAATTCGGTTTGGAAAAAAATTAGAAAAATCTGTGCAATTAGGGCTTCTAAAGGGAACCCCCACCAGACGAGCAACTGGAAGCGGACGGCCACCACCACCACACGGTGGTGGCAGCGCCCAGGCCGGCCGACAAGGCCACGGCGGCCCGCGGTGGCCGGAGCCACCCAAATCGGTGAGTCCGATTTCCAGCCCGATTTTGTGAAAATTTGTAAAAATAGTAATTATAATTAGAAAATTATGAATTTTGTTATTCTGAGATATTTTTGTATGTAGTTTGTAGGAAAAATATTATTTTGATGAAATTATGTTCCGTAGTATATGGTCCGTAAGAAATTGTGCAAAATCGAGCATGATTAAACCGGAAATTAAATAGGCTTAGGGATGTAGTTTGGGGCTCAAAATTTTTCTGTAGGATACTCATGTGACATAGAACAGTGCTATGAAGCCCTTTTTCAAAAATTTATTTTCGAAATTTTTAGATAATTTTTAGGCTCTAAAAAGAGGCATAAAATGGGTAATTTAGGGTTAATTATGTAATTAAATGATTAATTTCTGATTTAGTGAATAATTACATGTTTTAGGATGTTAAGATCTGATGGAGTATGATACTTATAGCATTTAGGGTGTTAGATGTAATTATTAGGTTAATTATGTAGTAAATTAGTAATAGAAAAACATAGTAAATTATGAGTTAATTTTGTAAATTAGAATAATTAGGTGTAAAACCTGATCTAGGATGAATTTAGATATTTTGAAATAATAATTGGTGTTTAGAGATGGTAATTAGGGTAATAGAAATATTAGAAATGCATTATGTGCATAATATGCAATAATGCATAATGTGTAATTATTGAAAATATAATAAATAGAAAATATTATAATAAAAATTGATATTTTGAGAATAATAAAAATGCACAATAAATCTGATAGGAAACTTGAATTTATGGAATTATATGAAAAATGTAAAAATTTGTCACATTAGGAGTGAATTCGGTACACTGATATGGATTTAAGTGTATCGAGTAAAATAAACACTGACAAAGGGTAATGATGGTATTTGGGTTATCGGGAAATAATGTGATTAATTTCACATTATGGGTTGAAACTAATTTCTAGGGTTGGAATATAAAACGCTACTTAAAAATCGAACTAAAAACCTGGTTTAGAAATCGATGCGAAAACCGAACCTGAACCTAACCCCAACCCTAGAATAATTGTAAAAGACTTAATACCTAGATAATTGGGCATATTAAACCTTAAACAAAACCTAACAAGAAGCATTATAGGATAAAACGAACCTATAACAATTATATGAAAAGCTGAAACCACGTTCGTGTTATAGGGATAACCGGCGATGGCCTGAGCAAATCGGACCTCGAGTGAGCGAGCGAGGAGTCGAGGTAAGTTGGGATTAATACGTTGCTGTATTTTTTGGAGGCTTAAGATTATGCTTGGTTGTGCTTGTTAGATAGTTGAATGTATGCATGTGCTTGATTATGGGTGATGCCATGATTTTGTTTGTTGCTCTGGTGCATACTGTATGAATTGTATGTATTGATTGGTCACCCTAAATTGGACTTAATCAAATATACGACCAGTAATCATAATCGAACATGCATGGCAACCCGTTAGGGGATTTAGGACTCTCCGGCCAAATACCGACCCCTTCGGAAGGGATAGCGCATGATTGCAAAATGGTCCCTTCTTCATCCTCAGTCGAACTAAGTGACAGGAGAGGAGGTCGCGGCGGGGATGAAGACAGTGGTTCGAAGGTAGTCGCGGGAGGAGCAAGGTCTCCATTACACAAGCCTGGGTTTGGTCGTGAGCTGTTGCATTAACGGTAACTCCTCAACCCGGATTAGAGCGGGCGCAATTTCTCTAATCTCACGACGGGCCGGACAACGTCGTGCGATGGCATTTGCTTGCACATGCATTGCAACTAATAAATGATTGAAAACCTTGTTGTGTGTATGGTATGGTTTTAAGTCCTCCGTCCCTACTTACTGAGCTGTGGTTGCTCACATCCCTATAGACGTCGTGCAGGTGCTGGCTAAGAAGCGGTAACAACTACTCTGAAGCTAGCAACTGCTGGATCCTGGGGAGTGAGGAAAAACATTGAAGAATCAACACATGTTTTACTTTTCATTTCTAATTAATGTAATAACTGAATTATAGTGATTATATATATATTTCCTCACTTTCTTAGGTAAATGATTTGTTTAAATTACAAATTGTCTACTTCAAAGCGAGTTAGTCGTGGACGCCTTGTGTAGATCAGGTCTAAGATAGCGGTTGTAAGGCCAACTTCTATCTTAGGGTGGTTTACACGGCGGGGCTGTTACGACTCTGCCGCTTCGGGGCGTGACAGATATGATATACCAAGGGATTTCCATAGACTTACAAGCTAGTCAATATGAAAGATGAATAGCTCAATGGAGTCACTCACTACCTAACCTTCTTCAAGGGATAGGATAAGGGTGAAAGGGAGAACAAGCTAATAGCTCACAGCAAGAACTTAGTATATTCAATTGATGGTGATTCTTGTGACTACATGTAATAAGATTATCTATACCTAAAAACACTAGGACAACATGCTAAAATTATGAAAAGACAAAAAAGGGTACTATCTTAAATAAGTAATGTACAAATAATAGAAAAGGGGTATAAAAGAAAATTTAGTAATAGAAGCTTCAGTAGTAGATTCTAGCACGTGGGGTACTGGGATATGTAGTTGGTAGCTATTGGAGGAGTCTCGAAAGAAACCAACAAAAGAGTACAGCTAGACCTAGTGGGTGCCTAGTTGTTATGCGAATATTTCTAAACTGAGATCAACTCAGATATGGTCTCAACAGCTCTAAACTAAGATGGTCGAGTTGACAGGTATGTTAGCTGAGTTATCAACAGAGCAACCTTCAATTCGACATTCTGTGATCACTAACAAGTAGAGTAGAGATCGGTTTAGAAGTTGTGGGTGGTCAATAGTAAATATGAGCTAGGACTCTTCATGTGTTGGTTAGTAAGAAAGGATGTGCTTAGCAAGATCTTCATGCCCTCGTGCTCGTATTCGGGTTAGGGGTCCGATGGGTTGACTTAGTGTAATGCCTCAGGCCAAAAATAATGAATAGCTAAGCCAAAAAACACTAATGGGCCCATTTCAACTACTTAATCTAAAAGTTTTAAGCTTGCATTGACAAGGTATTTACAACCATAGCTTTATAAACTAATATCATAACCTCCCATAATCCATGTAGGACACTTAATCATGAGGTCTCACAATCTCCCCCTCTTAAACACACAACATCCTCGTCGCAAAACTTTACAATTGGTTCTAGATCTTCTTCCTTTTTGAGTGTACAATTTGGGCCACCTACTACCTATGAGTCATCTTGGAAGCACTAATATGAGGTAAGTACACTTATCAATTTATAATCTAGCAGATATAAGTCCAAATATCGATTCCATAGGGACTAATACGTTTACTAATACTCACTAGATTTTTATTATTTAACATACGAATTCGAGTTTGAGAATTTAAAATATCAAATCTAATTGCAATAATCACTAAATCAACAACTAATCAAGAATTATTAAGGAACTTAGCAAGAAAGCAATAAAAGAATAAATTAATTCGAGATTAAAAAAAATGTATCTAGATCTTGGCTTCCTCTAGATCTAACATGCGATTTTCCTAAAGATAATCTAATTTATTCTTTAATCTTTTTTTATCGAGAGAATTTTCTATCAAAGTTAATCACTTTCTCAAGCTAACTAACCCTAACCCTAAAATCACCTATTAGAATCTCTTCTTAATAATATGATGTAAGATTACATTATTGAACAACGAATTCTCTAAGTTTTAATTTAAAATTCTAGAAGAATCTTGCAAATTATGTCTAATCTTGCAACAACCTTCATTAATTATACTTACATCTAATCTTATAAGAAATCTCTCGATTCTCTTATAAGATATCAAACTCTAAATTACTATCCATAAAAATAATAACCTAAATCATGGAGCAAACATAGTTGAACCAAGAAAAGACTAAAGAATTAATCAAACAATAATATCACATGAATAGATTTAGGTTTCATAAGACCTAGATAGCAAATATCTACTCATTATACATTGCAAAATAATAAACTAAAAACGAAAAGTGGAAAATTGTAGAAAAGAAAATCATAAAGTCTAAATAAGATTGAATCTTGAATTCTTGATGATCCTCTCGTTCCTTGAGTGTTCTTCTCATGAAAAGCTCTCTAAAATTTGTATCAAACAAGTTCTCTCCTTAAACAAACCCTAATGAAGCTTTATATAGGAAGAGATAAAATAAAATAAAATAAGTTGATTGGAAAAGACACAACCTGGGACATGATTGTGTCTTTTGGTTATGTACTAAGCTGTGACAATTGAAAATAAGCTCTAAATTCGCCTGAAAACGACACAGTCATGTCATTCAGTTATGTCAATCTTTAAAGCTTCATAACTTGCTCATTTTAACTCTGATTTGAGTGAAATTTGTTTCTATCTTCTCGTTTTCTTACATATATTGATTCAAAACCTAAAAAAAAAAATTTTACTCAATTAAGTATTATTATAAAAAAATGAACTCAAATTTCAAGGAAAACCTTCAAAAATCACTATGTAAAATATGTGTAATTAGGAACTCATCAGTCACACCCTAATGATACTCCCCACATTCCTCGAACCTCTTCTCTAAACTGGAGCCAAACCTAAATCATTTACCTACTAGCAAAGGTTCTACTCTGATACTAGTTGTAACACCATAAGCCAAAAGTAGAAAATAACCAAGTCAACAAATACTAATATACCTATTTTAACCACTTAGCTCAAAAGTTTTAAGCTTGTATTGATAAGGTATTCACAACCATAGCCTTATAAACTAATACCATAACCTCCCACAATCGACATAGGATACTTAACCACGGGGTCTCACACTTAGAAATGTTATAAATCAAGTCAAAATCAGCAACGTTAGTACCTTTCGTAGGGGAAGACTAAGTTTAATCTAGTTAAAAGAAGAAGGAAGAGTAATGGTCTTGTTTTGAGAAGGTATTGGGTTTTCTTGAGTGGTATATTATGTTCGGTTTAATATATTGGTATTACTATTTGGTATAGTGTTTGGGTTAGTTTAAGTAGCCTGAGGATTAGAGATAAGATTCAAAGTGTTTGAAGGTTTAGGGTTAGATGGAAAATGATAGTCTTGGGTATTTAATATGTTAGTGTACTGTGTATTGGTTCTAATAGGGTACGTATTGGTTCTTTATGAAGTATTAAAGCTGGATAATAGGTTGAGAACATTGGAGTGGGACTTAGACATTAGTTGAAGGGATTTGATATTAGGATCTCTATTTTCAACATTATCATCCTCTTTATCCCCTTCATTAGAATCAAAAGGCCATTTTTTAACCACATTACCTCCCCTAACCCAAGCCATCATCACTACCCCTCTCAAACTTGCATGTTTTGCTCCTATGCCCCAATCTCCTACAACTAAAACACCAACCATTAAGTCTTTCATACTTTAAGAACACCTTACGTCTACCATTACCACCCCTATCGACCCATACAAAAGATTTCAAGGGAGTTTCAATATGTAATTTGACTCTCACCCTCAAGAAAGCTCTTCTCTCCCCCTTACACGGAATTTGTATCTCAACATCAATTACCTCCCCTACCTTAAATCTAATTACCTTAGCACTCTTATTAGTCATATGTTCAAGAACTAATCCATGAATCTGGACCCAATTATAAATAAAATTAAGGGGAACCTACTATAGCTTCCACTCCATCTTCAAATTCTTAATCACCACATAATGACTTTTAATAGCTAAAGGGTTTCATCCATGACTCTTATAAGATGTTCTCTGCTCATGAATCTTAATAGGAACATGTTCCCATTGATATGAGATGCAACCACTCCTCCGTAGCTCTTCTACATGTTGTTCATGATATTAATAGGTTTACTACAATTTAGCATCTTATTAGCAATAATCTTAACTATCGCTAACACTTCCTTTAGATTGTAGGTACTAAAGCTCTCTAGTCCATCAAGATGTTCAAGAAAAACTTCATTAAGCTCTAAACTAAGGGGTTTGACAATTGTGGATGAAGGTGCCATAGATCTAGAAATATAGATGTTAGATAAATATAGATGTTAGATAGAAGAAAACACAAGATATATGACAAAGAGAAACAACATAGAATGGAAAGTAAATACCTAAGTATCAACAAAGTAAAGAGATATCAGTGATAAGGAGTAGAATCTAACATAGAATTAGACAAAACAGTATTTTTGAAGTGATTTTCGTTATTTTCTATTCTTCTTTTTTCTTTGAAATTATGTGTAATGTGAAGTAGACAATACTTTAAAAGGACTGATGATGCAATAAGGGAGCTATAAACAAAAAGGAAAGTGTATGGAATCAATTGAATGATGCACATCATACAAAATGCATGAAAAAGAGCATAGAGAATGAGTAGAAAAAATAAATAATTAAAAATAAAAAACCAAACACCCCATTGGTGTAACAACACTCCTATAGAGAGAATAGTCTCTCTCTAAAAGGCTAAAGAGAGAGAATATTCTCTCTCTAGAGAAAGAGGATCCATGTCCCTATTAATGAAGTTAGTGATCAACATTAGGACATATTACAAATTTTGTGTTTTCCTTTCTTTTTTCAAGTTCTAGAGATTCTTGACTCAATCTATAATATATACATTTTTTAGAGGAAAAAAAAAAAGAAAGAGAGAATAGTTTAACTAAAATGCAATTGGAAAGAAATTCAAAAAGTCAAATTTACTATAACAATCTCATTTAATAAAATTGACCATATATCTATAATATTAAAATGGGAGGGTATATTTTTAATTTCCACATCCATTGTGAGACCCCAGTCTTCGACCAACTATTAAGTCCTTGGGATAGTAACACATTCCTAATAAACATGGAATTTTAGAAAATATGACTTAGGAAGTGTCATGACCATAAAAGGGACCTAGTAGGATTACCTAAAATTTTCATATAATGTATATACCTATGATTTGAAAATCATCTTGCAAGTCAGAGATTGCAAGATTCTAAACAATTATTCACTAAAGATTTATTTATTTTTTTTATTCTTAATTTAATTCACTTACAACCATAAATATGTGACTATAGATATCCAATAAGCTACAGTCCATCAGAACTACAGAGAATCGGTATCCCCTACTAAACAATAAGATTACATAAGTAAAGTTCTAAAACTCAAACTTACTAAAGTCACAAAATTTAAATGTAGTATTAATAATTATATATATAATAATTCAAATGAACCATACAGTCTGCTCTCAGATTCTAACTTATATGCATCTCAATATTGGCATTCAACTCTCAGTTCTTAACCCATGCCAGATCATCTAACAACCTGCAAGAGAAAACAATTGGGGAGTAAGCTACAAGAGCTTAATGAGTTATCCGTTGTACTAGACCAACAAACAAGTTATCAAATAATTTATTACCAAACATATGAATGCATGAATAAGAAGTATGCTAAACAGTATATATGCAGTTGACTGGTACTACATACAACATCGGATTTAACGCCCTCTGAAATAAGGTTTGGAGATACTTTAGCACCAATCATAACCAAGCTCTAGCACATGGGTTTTTAACCATATATAAATAAATAAATATATATATATATATTCTCTGTTTCACAAAACAGGTTTTTATTTCCAACCGTCAATAGTATACAAATATCCAAATCTAGCGATGAGGTGGCCCCCACAGTCTACGCTCACACCCTACAGCAATGGTCTCTACACGCAACCCCCAGTTAGCGTCTCCGACGCCAATAGAACCCCCGAGCCAAGGGTAAGGTCTTGTTGTACCAATGCTCCTGCAATGTACTAATCAAATCATATGGGAATCCCTCTAAGGCCCTTCATTACCAACCACGTAAGGTGACAGCTGGAACATTATATGTAATGTTCGTACTCTATGCATGATCCGTTTAATTTTAGTTGAGATGAATATGATTAAGTTAATTTATGAGGTGGTCAAATATTATTAACAAATCATTCAAATTATGCAACAATCAATTATATAACCAAATCTTCAACTATCACATTTAAAAGTATTTTGCGCAATAATCAATCAATATCAGTCGCATACACAACCCGAACCCCCATGCATTAAGTTATTATTATTTAATTCATGTGCACTAACTACAAACACAAAACAAGTATAGAGTCATCAGGAGTACTCAATTGGTCATAAATGATGTCAGGGATTATAATAGTTCAAAGGTAAGTCAGTCTTGATCTTAGGATCACCTAACATTAGGGGAATATGGAAAGTAGTAAGTTTGGGAATTAAATAACTAAACTAGCATGCTCAATCGTACTGTTTACTTAAATCGGTTATTAATTTACGTGAAATCATCGATTCAAGCTTTTTATCAAATCACGTATAACCTTTTCGTTTTAGCTCGGATCGTTATAAACTTATAGTCCATTTTGATCGTTTTCAAGCGTATTTTCTCGTAGTGAAGTCTGTTTTGAACGTTATGACTCGCAATTTGAACCATGATATAAAAATATCACAAAATTTATTATTTTAATTTTAAAAAATTATAAAATATTAATTTTATCTTTTTCTTAATATATTTCTGATTTAATAATTATTTAAATTATATAATTGATAATTTTATTATTTTAAGCTTATTTTACCTTAATTACTTATTTTTATCTATTTTTGAGATCTTAGACTTATTAAAATTATTATTATTATCATTATTACTTTTATTTTTATTATTTATTATTTTATTATTATTTATTTGTATTTTACGATAAACACTCATATATATACTTATTACTATATTTGATTAATTTTTTCTAATTTACTTAATTAGTAATTCCTAATTTACAGTAATATATATATACCTACTTCTTACATATTTATGAATTTATTTTATTTAGCAAATATTATTGTATCGTATATACTACTTAATGTACAGTAAACTTTATATACCATATGCTATACATATACTTACTATTGTAATTGTACACACACACACACACACACACATATATATATATATATGCATATATACAAAAAAATAGCTTACATGTGTACATAAATATAAAAGTACGAAACACATGTATATATATATGATATACGTATACTTACACTTATATATATCATATAATTAAATAAATATTATGTACATATATACTCATATAGGTTCACATGTACAAACATATATATCAATACCCAAAATAGTAAAAATACAAAATACATACCATATGTATTCTTATTTATACATACATATACTGTATATTCTATATAATAATGTATATATACATGTCCACATACATATATTTATACAAAAATGGAAGAGATACACACACACACACACACACATATATATATATATATATATATTTTTTTTATCTACTTATGCATACATATATGTACATGTAATATATAACAAAATACTTAGCATAAACATGCACATACTATATAATATACATATGTACAAATAAATTACACATATACTTACCTAATTTTTAGTTATTTGAATTGATAGTTTCCTCCTCTTCTTCTTCTTCTTCTTCTTCTTCCTCTTCTTCTTCTTAGTTTTCTTCTTGTTCTTAGATTTCCTTTTTGTTTTGCTTTCTTTTCCTTCTTCTTTTCCTTTCCTTTTCTTTGTGTTTTTGGTTTAATTTTTTTTTTTCTAGATTTTCTTAGACGTGAAGATTAGCAAATTTTATCAAATAAAATAATGAAAAAAACAAGGAAACTTATCTTCTTAATTTAAGCATTAATTAGGATAAGATATGTACTTTATTCTTTTGTCCTTTCTCCCTTTATTTTGTGACACATGTACATTTATTTATGCACATGGGCTGCTAATTTTTGTAGCTACAAATCACATGTAAGAGAAGAAGAAAAGAAGGAAAAAGAAAGAAAGGAAAATAGAGAAAATGGAAGAAAAAGGAAATTAGAAATAATTATATATAATTTTTCTAAATGTAAAAATCATAAAAATAATCATCATAAATTAATCTTGAAATTTTGTGAAAATTTATCAATTTAATTAATACCCGTTACAATTATAATTTTTATAAGTTATTGTAATGATTTTGTTAAAAATTTTACATAATTACACGATTTAATCGATAATTGCAATCGACTACAATTATATAATTATTGAGTGATATTTAATTATTTTATAAGCTTAAAGTTATAATTTTAGGATTTCAATCAAATTCGGGTTCAATTTTGATTAATGGTGCATAAATCAGATTTAAGGTTTAGTACACAATTTAGAGTTTTGATCAATTTCTAAGGTTTTTACTATTTATAATATATTTAAATTTATAATTTATTAAATTTTTATCTTACTCGGTTTTAATGACTTATCAAGTCATCTACAGTATTAGGGTTCAATTCTACCCTTAAATAACTAAATTTCTGAGGTTTACAAAAAGTTAGGAAATAAAGTGGTCATTAGAAGTATAAGTAACGAGTACTATTATATAAAGTAATTGTAGTTGCTCGAAATCGATAGATTTAGTGTTCTGAAAAATATTCTCGAAACTAAATAAAATTTAATATAGGGTCATAAAAGATAAAAAAAGAGCCTTAAAAAATTTTATTTAGAAAAAATAAAGTATATAAAATATTTAATTTAACAAAAACATATTTTATTGGTATTATTTATTTTTATCAAAAACATGTGAATCGAGTTCCAATAAATTATCAAGTCCTTAGAGATAAATTATTTGAATAAGGAAGTAATTAAAAGACATAAAATAATAACTAGGAGTTATGTGTACATGATAAATACACTTGGTGCATAATATATATAACCTTACTTAACTAAAAAGAAAATATATCATAATATATATTAACTTAGTTAATAAAAAAATTATTAAACACAAGCAAGGGACAACTTATGAAAGCTTTAGGCATGTCATGCGTTGAGAAGCATGAGGATAGGTTTGGTATGAGCGAAGTACACCAAATATACATAAAATTTTGTTAATGTGACACCTTATTTTAATGCAAATACAATTTCATCAACCCTCAAATATTCTATAAAAACAAAAATGGCTTCATTGCAATTCATTTTGGCCACCTAGAGATCTCAAAATATTAAGGAAAGAATTTTAGAAAATTAGATAAAAGTATAGTGTGAAAATCTAAGTATTTGAGGTATGAGGGTCTCTACTTAACTTAGAAGTGAAACTTGATTGGCACTCAATAGGAAATGGGCCATCTAAACTTGTTGTCACAATCATCACTCCTGACAGTGGCTAGAAACTCGAAAGTTGGTAAGTGTTCATTTTGCCTCCAAATTTCAATAAAATTCTCAAAATAGTAAGTGAAGTCCAAAAATTATAAAACTTGGTATTCCTAGGTACTTGTGCAGGGAGAATCCAAATATCAAACCAGATTTTTAAAATTCAAAGTAGAAATATGGGCTTTTTAACAAATCAGGCTTAAAAATGAATTTTGCACTAAATTTTACAAATAGTAAACAGTGTAGTTTTTGCTCCAATTTTTATATATAAATTCCTAAAAGAGTCTACTTTAATGTTATGTAAAGTTTTTTGAAAAAAATATGAAGCTAGATTTTAGGTGATTTTAGTTTAACATGGTAGTAATGAGCTAGAAATGTATGAGAATGATATTTCCTTAAGTAATTTGGTTTACATGTGTTATAATTTGGTTATAATTGGGTTTTGGAATATTAGACTAGTCTAGTGGAGTGTGGAAATAGGGGAGGTAATGTTGAAGTTAGGTGATTTGATGATTTAAGAAGTATATCGTACAAGTCAAAATATGAGTCAAACTATAGGTCAGAACATTGGGCAGGTGAAAATATGAAATAACTTGATGTATAGAACCTAGATCCGAAGTTGACAGAAGGGGATTGGTCGATTTTGTATAAATATATGTATTTTCATAATAATCCCTTATAATTTCTATATGTGTTTAGCCATCTAACTAACTTAAGTTATATACTAGTGATACTACAATAATTGGACATTTAGCAAGTGTTTTGCTAAGATCTCTTATCTTAGAACTAAAATGATGTAGTAAGGAAATGAGATATAGCAGTTTTTATATAGCAGTTAAAATGGTCAAAAACCTTGTCAAAAAGTACATAGGAAAAACCTTATCTATAGAAGGTAAGCCAAAAATTAGGTTAGAAAGTACGCTAAACTAAAGTTGCGCTATAAAGAACTATATCAAGACTTATACCCCAAATATAAAGTGAGTTAGTAATTTTTCTTATACTTAATATATATTAACTCGGGTATCATACACCTTTTTTTAGGAGATATGAGAAAGGAAAAGCCTCAAGAACAAGAGTAAGATTTGAGAAATTTGCTAAGAGGCCCAAGTAAGTAGATTGCTTGTGTTCTAAAGTACATTATATCTACTCTTATCTTACCTAACTATAGTGAATGTGAGTGATCTTATGTGTATGAATGTGACATGTTGATTGATGAGTTATGAAATGCCTTCTAAATTCCTTTATATACATTGTTAGATGAGCTCTGTTTGGTTATTGACTGTGATGACTTAAGTTGTGTTATTGCTTGGTATGATTAATGATGTGGATCTCTATGTAGCTTGGACAAGAAACTAGGTGCTAATTACTAACCCCACCTCTTTAGGTGTTCACTTAAGTGAATCCAATACCAAGGTTTAAGAGATGGAAACATAAATGAGATTAAGTGAAAGCTTAGCTAATAAATAAATAAATGAGCTTGCTTGTGATGTTTGATAGTTGCCCAGTCTTTTTTGGTATGTAGTTGATGCACTCATCATGGCACGAAAAGGACCTATGAGTGAAGTTTTCTAAAACTAAGATTCTACTTAGTTAAACTTTATTTTGAAAACCAGGTTTTTGTTAAGCAAAAAATTTAGTTTCTAGGACCTTAGTTTTCTAATATAAAAATCTTAGTTTACAGAGACTGGTTTTTCAACATATAGATTTGCAAAACTTAGGCTAGGTTGAGTTTGCTGAGCTCTTTTCTAAGTTTTTGAATTAGATAATTCAAATTCTTAACAACGTCGACTACCTAGATGTCTAAGATTGGGGATAGGCTAGGATATCGATGCCGATGCATATTACATGCATTAGTATGGTAGGCACTTACTACATTTGCATTTCTTGGATGGTCTAAAAGTATCCTAACTGAATTGATGAATTGCTTGTATGTTTGTGATATTATTCTACTTGTATTGTTATCTATCTATCCACTCTCACTTAGTTTATAGTAAGTTGAGGGGATAAGTTTTCTTATCCTTAGGTTCTGAAAGAAGTTAGACAATATCTCACATCATAGGAGCAAGAAGACTTTAATACACATAAGGGAGTACGTATATCCTTAAGATACAAATAGTTAGAAACTTAGATTTAACCACTAGGAAGGAGCTCTATAGGAAGACTATCGAGTTATGTTGCAAAGGTCTCGATAAAAGATTATAAAGTGATATGTAGATCTTATAATAAAACTATAAAATATCAAGATATGTAAATGGAAACATATATTATAAAAGCAATGTCTAGTTGTGATACTTAGAGTTTGGCTTATGCATGTAAAGAATTTTGCTATGGTGTTATTATGAGAATAGAGGTGATTTGAAAATTAAATATTCTATGAAGTGACAGTTAGATGATAGGTTCTACCTTATCCCTAACTTAAGGATAGTAGTAACGAACCATCTTCAAGTATCAAAAGTTGAGAAAAATTTTTAAGTAGACACTTGGAAGGCAGGACATTATACCCATTCAATAAATTGACCATGTGTAAATTATCAATTAGTTGCCTTACAAAAAGTTATCCGTTCATTCATTTTCTCCAAACATTAATTGGATACGGGTATAATATATAATCTCATGTTCAAATCAATGCAATATTTATGATATACATCATCATTCATTCATTTTGAAACATGCTCAAATCAATTAACCTATAGGATCCACTTCCAAGTATAAAGGATTTAATTTCCATTTCATTATAATTTGGAAATTTATGCTCTTAGAAATGAATTATAATGACTCAATAATTGGGTATTATTATTATTATTATTATTATTATTATTATTATTATTATGGGTTGTACATGCCAAAATAATCTATTATTAAACAAAATTTAAATTGACAAAATACATATAAATTTAAATGGAAAAGGTTCTAGAGATAAAATATTTTATAAGTTATTTTAGCAATTCCAAAATTAATGACTCATTATCACAATTCTTATATAACAAAATTACCTAAATATATTATTAAGAAAATAGATACAATTATCATAATGTAAGTTATCAATTAGTTATTTGTCTAAGCTAATCTTTATCCAATACAATTAGAGGATATTTTTGTAGCTATAGTATTAATGTGGGAGGGAGGATCTATTTTGATATCTATACCCATTTAATAAACTTGATCATATGTAAATTATCAACCAGTCCTTTAATTAAGCTACTCTTCATCTAAAACAAGTAGTTGGAGAATATTGTTATGTCTATAATATAAACGCAGGAGAACTATTTTTGGTATGCATGCTTATTTAATAAAATTGCTATAACATTAAAGTAGAAGGGTATCAACGGAAGAAAAGAAAAAGAAAAAAAGTGCGAAGGTATCATTTTCTTCTGTAATAAATATTTATGTCACTTTCCATTATTTCCTTTCTTTGTAAGTTTTTGAACATCTTCATTTATGCTAATGGAAATATCCTATGAAATATAGATATTGATAAGGCCAATTTACTCTCTCATAACTATTATTTTATAAATTGAATCTCTTTTCTATAGTTTGTTCTATTTTTTGAAACCCAATTAATAAAACATATATGATTTGCAATCTCAAAATTGCTTTATAGCATATTACATATATACATATGTATATATATTTTCATCACAACTTGGTTTTCATTTAATATATCATGTACTCAGAATTATTGCAGGTTCAATAAATCTACATTATTAATGTCAGAAGGAAGGACCATTTTTGGTTTGCATGTCCATTCAATAAAATTGGTCGTATGAAAAAATCATTTGATTAATCAAATATAATGAAATGCTTGACTTCAACATAATAGAGGTGAAAAAAAAATGTAATTAATGTGAGAATATACCATTAATACAATTGTCATTATCGTTGAACTGGTCATTGAGGTCAAACGCCGGTAAAGCTTAAGATATAATGCAATTTATACATCATTGAGGAATTGAAGTTAGTAATGAACATTAGGACATAATAAAAACATTGCGTTTTCCTTTTTCTCTTCGAGTTTTAGATTTTCTTAACTCACTCTCTAATATGTAAAGTTTGCTGGGAAAGAAATAACACCAAAAGAGAGAAGAGTTGACTAAAATGCACTTGTATAGAAATTCAAAAAATTAAATTTACTATAACAACCATATTATCACAATCATATATAAATTTACTATAATATTAAAGTGGGAGGTTATATTTTTAGTATCCATACCTGTTCAATAAATTGACTATATGTAAATTACCAATTAGGTTTTTTTACTAAGCTGACTTTTATCCATAATAAACGGTTGGAAGATGTTTTTGTATAATCATACAAAAAAAGTTATCTATTCGTTCATTTTCTCTCCAACGATAATTGGATATATAGTATGTTATACAATATAATACTCAATCAATGCAGTATTCATGATATACATTACCGTTCCATTTCAGACATGCTCAGACCAATTAACTTAAAAGGATCCATTTCCAAGTACAAAAGATTGGAATTTCCATTTCATTATAATAGAAACTTAAGTTCCTAGAAATGAATGATAATGTCTCATGGATTGGATATTATTATCATGATCGGTACATGCCAAAATAATTTTATATTTAATAAAATTCAAATGGTCTATAAATGAAAAGATAAATATAAATTTAAACAAATTCAAATGGAAATAATTCTATTAAAGAGATACAATATTTAAAAAATTATTTCAATAATTCCAAAATGTGAGACCCTAATTGTTC
Source organism: Lumnitzera littorea (assembly GCA_024138015.1). Lineage (NCBI taxonomy): Eukaryota > Viridiplantae > Streptophyta > Magnoliopsida > Myrtales > Combretaceae > Lumnitzera > Lumnitzera littorea. The sequence continues at coordinate 47,625,022 of JAMXBB010000010.1, read as the reverse complement.
GATGTTGATACAAGTGAAGGTGTCCAATATAATTTAGAGCTCCCAAAAATCTTGATCAAATTGAATCAAACTTTAATATGAAGTTACAAGAATTAGAATAAGAGTCTTAATAAGGTAATCATCTGAAATAAAGTATGTACGTAGAATATTTAATTTCAATAAAACATGCTTTTATTCGAATTGCTTGTTAATTATCGAAAACTTAAAATTTGAGCTTTAAAATATAGCGAAACCTTAAAGATAAATTATTTGACTTATAGAAATAATATTTTGGATTTAAATAGCATATAATGTAATTATATAATCATACTATATATATTATATGTACCCGATATGTATATATATGTTAGTATAATATAATAATAAATAGATAAAAATGTATTAAATTACTAAAAATTATAAAAAAAAATAGAAAAAAAACTTGTAATACAAGGAATTAGTCGTTGGGCATGTATTCTGGACACAAAAGGGCGGAGAGGTGGCAAACTTTGAATAAAGCATAGAATATGAGTAATATAACAAATTGAACATGAAAGGGACACTTGGAAATTTACTTTCCCTTTCCACCGACCAAGAGCTCCATATAAGGGAGTTTGGGATTAAACTTTAGTCATTTCAGTAGATTTGGATCAGCGAAACACTCCCAAACACAGTGAGTTTAGGAAATTACCAAAAAAAAGGAAACAATTCGAAAAAATGCAATGGACATAGAGTTCTTAAAACTAGGCATAACTTGACAACGTGAGGCTATGGACTTAAGCTTTTGATGCCGAGAAAGGCACCAACATCCAGTGGTGGTTGGAGGGGGTTTGGACAGTCGTGCACCGATAATCCAAAATTTGCATCCGATTTTTATTTATTTATTAAAAATATTAAATTAATTTAAAAAATTATGAAAAAAGTGTTTCCTAAGGTCATTTTACATGTAAATTCATGTAATAATTTTATTTTACTGAAATAGTGATAATTTATATCACTTGCTTATGAAAATACTCTGTTTCATTGAATTTCAATTTAATTTTTCAAAATATCAAATGAGGTTGTTTGGAGCGGAAAAATTTTGCAATTTTGGTTTGAGAATTTTAAAAAACTTCTACGTTTACTAATTATTACAAATTATTTAGATATTACTAGCAGTTTTCTAAAATTAGGGAAATAATTAGTTTTTGGTATAATTTGTGATTAGAGTTAACATGTACACGTTTATGCAGTTTATGTTATGTTTTGTTCCTATGATTTAATATGACTATTCACCTATTTTAACTAATTGTTGGCAAAATCAAGCTAAAATTAGTATTTTTGGAAATGCTATATATTATGTCAATATGGTACTTTTCATCACTAGAGCTTAACAAGTATAATTTTCTAAGTTTAATATATTTTTTGTGGACTTAATTGAGTATAGACACTAATTATTGAGTAATTTCCTATTATTTACATATATTTTGGTACATACGATAAATAGGGTAATTCATATAATCGTCACTGTCATGAGAGTAGTCCTAGCTAATATTACATCTGATATGTATTAAGAAAAAGAAATTTTTTATGTATATACAATGATTTGGCCAAATTGGAGGATAAATCAAATGATATATTATATTTTTTAAACAAAATAAACTCAAAGTATTAATAAGTTAATAATAAGCTGGAATATATACATACACACATGTACGCGTACGTACATGCGCACGCGCACACATACGTACACATAAACAATTTATAGTTGATTTCGATAATTTTATCCTTATTAGGTGAAGTAGTTAAAGAGGAGGCTCATGCTGATGAATAGTGTCAAAATGATCAACAAGCCTAGGTAAGTGGATACATGTATAGAGAGTAGATCTATATCTACTTAATAGGGAATGAGTCTTTTTTGTTTGTGACTGTTGTGCAATGATTGAACTTACTGTATGATGAAGCGCTGTGATGTCCAACTTTATGTATCTAATGTTGGATGAAATATGACATGATTTTGTGCCATTATCTAGAATTAGGCTAACTTTGATAAATGCTAAGAACTAACCCCCACCTCTTAGGATGTTCACTTAAGTGAACCTAATAGTGAGGTATTAGAAATAAAAAAGGAAAAGGAAGTAAAGCCAAGGTTCAACTAAAAGGGTAAATAAATGAGTTTTTTTTTTTTTTTTTTGCTTAGTGAAAATTTGAGATACAATTGATACATTCATGGCATGGTATGAAAAGAATGATCTTAACTACGTTTCATGGTTAATGCTAAGTTGAAATATCTCCAGGTTCTTAGACATAATATCTAGATGTCTGGATTAAGGTCAACTAACTGAGTGGGTGCTAAGCTAGGCTATGAAATCGATACTGATGCATGTCACGTACATTAACATAACATACACTAATAGCATTTCTTATTTATTGGTTGTGTGATATAACTTAATGTGATAGTGGTTACGTCACACCTTCAAATGGTACCTAAATATTGGCATCCTATAAGCCATCGTTAGCTTCTGCACCTATTGTACGATAGTCATCTCATAGTCAGAGTGAACGAGATTTTATCTATGATACCTGTAACTTATTTAGGATCTTAATATCACCCTGCACTTGTAAATACTCATATATATATATATTGAATTTCTAATTAGCCTATCCGGCTTATTGTTATAAGAACTGTAGATAATGATCTTCGAATATCTATTTAACATCAACCATCTAAGACTGTAGAGTTGGTATCCCATCTTAAATAATGAGATCGAAGAACAATTTCAACTTAAGAATTTCTCAGAGCTAAACTATAAAACTCACAAATTTAGCCTTCTAAATATAATGTCAAACTAAAGTTCCGTAGATAATTTTCCCGAGTCATTAAATTAGTGTAAAATTAAAATCAATTTTAAATTTATTTCAAAACTTAAAATGAATATGAAAAATCCTAATATAAGATATAAAAATCTTAATCGCATAGGAATAACCCTCAACCCTAGTATGCATACTCATAAAACTTTGAACCCAAACTAAATAGAAACCCTAAACACTAAATCTAAGATTGTAAAACGTTATAATTTATCCTAATGCTAATAAAACACCAAATTAATAAAAGTATCACTAAGTACGTTAAATCACTATGAATGATTAAAGGTAATCTTAAATAATAGTGATAATTGACCAAGCTAAGTCAATTAAAATAATAAATTAATAAAATTACAAAAAATTAATCATAAATGTGCATATACATGGTGCTAATATATGTGTGCATTTATATTAAGTAATTTCCTTTTCTTTTCCCAATATATATCGTGTAATATATTATATTTCATTTTATTTTATGTTACCTTATCTTCCAAATGTTTACCCAACATATTATATTTTATTAATGACTAGAATAACCAAACTAGTTAGATTCCATTTAATTAAAACCTTTTCCTAACTGAATGTCACTTTCTTACTTACACCACCATAAGTCTAAGCCTAACCCCCACATGATGGGACAAGAGGAGCCATCATCTCTTACACCTAAAGCCTACTTGACATAACACAAAGAACAATTCAAATTCCCCAAATCTTTCAACTTTTAACAAACCTAAGAAGCAAATAAATCCACTAGCAATTTGTTTTTTCTTCTTCCAATCACATCACGCATAAAAATATCCCCCAAATCAAGAATGATCATATAATTAAAGTTGAACAAGTATAAGAGTTTTTAAATCATCATTTCTTCTTACCTTTCATATCTTGTAATGTCAACATCAAATCAATCTTTATTTCTTTTTATTTTTCAATTTTAAGAGACAAATACTATAAACCCCGTAAAACTTTTAGTAATGCTTAGAATTAAACTTAGATGGTTTCGATATTCTCTAAAGTCAACATGCGAAATAATTAAAATTTCGCTTGATAAAATTGAATTTGCAATCGTAAAAAAAAGAGTAACAATGGAGTCTTAAAACATATGTAAAGCTTACCAAATATAAAACTCTAAATTCTCAAAATTTTAGCACTCGAAAATTTAGAGATGATTAAAATAAAATACTAACTATGTAAGTAAAATTTTTTCATTTCAATAAACTCCTAAATTTAACTTTAAATTTCAACCAAATAAGCCCCCAACGTAGTAATCTTTATACATAATAAACAAAGAGAATAAATGAACCACAAAATGACCACATAAGTGAATAAACAATGAAGAAAAAAAAAAAGAAGAGGAAAATCCACTACATGTTAAAGGCAACACGTCCCAATCCCTTTCCCCCAATTCCAAACTCCTCACTCAATTGTCATTTCAAAGACCATCACGTTCTAGCCTCCTTATTTGTCAACCTAAGAATATCATACCCAGACCCTATTTGACTTATCTTTTCACTATGCTAATCCATCCTATCAAAGTGCAAAAGTTGATAATTTAACTCCCTTGCTTTCTTCTTATTCCAACTGGCCATGTCTCTCTCTAAATCCCTCACTTTGTTTTTCTTTCCTTATTCTCACATTTTACAATTGAAAAACACACAACACTTGTCCACTTTCTTCCCCAACCAGCCATCCATCTTTCATGAACATACACACTCCATTTCACTTCCATTTTCACACTAAAATCACAAGGAACACCAACCATACTCCCATCCAAATTTCTACACCTTCTTAAGAACTCAAAAAGAACACGTAACCCATCTTTACAATCTTTCAACACCGCCATCCGAACCACTTCAAGGAGCAACCAAGAGGAGCCTTTGGAGTGAGCCAAAGGACATCCTGGAAGTGCTAAGTGAGAACCAAAACTGAGGGCAAGTAGGAGTTAAAGAGACTTCACCACCACCTTGTAGCAAGTCCTCATTCTTTGGTTCGTAACATGAAATCTTGTTTCTTTATGTGATAGGTTATATTTAGGAAAACCTTAAGCCTTATCGTATTAGTAACTAAAATGAGAAATGCAACCATGTATATACTTATTTTTTGTGTTTTACATTCTAGAAAATTTGTAGAAGGGAGCTTTGAAAGATTCTTCCATGTATAGTATAAACATTTGAATGTGTACCTTAGTAGCAAGGTTACGAGCTTATAACTCAAAAGAGAATCAAAATAAAACCCCATCAAACTCATGAAAGTTGATGGACATAGATCAATTTTAGGGGTATTTTTAAGTTCCTTAGTGTTATTCTTGTTAGTTTAGCTTAGAAGTACTTCCCCATATTCCCTTTAGTATGTATATGTATTATTAGGCAAAAATGTTGATAAAAATATTCATTTGGAAGCTTAACAAGACCATTAAAAAACCGTCCACACATTAAAATTCACTTATAATGATGCTTTAGACAAGATTAAAGTGATAGAAGACTCACTTAAGTAGTGTAACCATCATACAAAGACACAAAAAGGTGAAATCGAGCCAAAAATATGCTATGGGCCCAAAATTGACCGTAACAAGCCCCAATAGCATCTTAGACAGAACTGAACCTAACTTGAAAAGTTATTTAAAAACATGGTTAAATAATATTTAAACTCAAACTTGCATGTCGAGATTAGGTTATAGGTTCTAAATGGCTAAAACGAATTGAAAACTACAAAATGGATCAAACCAATAAAGCTTTAAACTTAAAGAGTTAAAGAACCAACATTTTTATATCTTATGAATAAGATTCAAGGCCTAACTTAACTAATTAAAAAGCCTAAAAGAACAAATAGAAGACTCAACTTAAGAGACCTTAACAACAAGGCCCAAAAGCCCAACCAAGAGACATTAATAATAAAAGGCTAAAGTTAGATCAATAATTGAACTTAGACCCATAAAGAATTAATCCTAGATATACCCCCAAACCTAAATAAGAATTTAGAACCCATAAAGAATTGGTGAAATAGAAGTTAAAGACTAAGATCATGCAAAATAGAACCAATAAGCCCAACAATTAAGAGGTTCATAACTTTTTTTGGACCAATACTAGAAATTGCACTTGTAATCTACCAAAATGGATCACACCATGATAATCTACATCCAAAAAAGATGGAAAATGACTATAAGAATAAGGAAATCAGAGTTAAAAAGAAAAAATTATGATAAAAACAAGTTTTAATAGCAATCGAGAATTATAGCAAATTTAGGCAATTTAATAAGTAGTTATTCAAACACTTATTGGTATTCTCCTCTATTAATATCAGGTGATATTGACCTTAATACGGACTTGTTCTTCAATTATTACGATTATAGGATGACTTGACCAAGTAAATATTCCGATGACTGTTATACTTAATTGTGCTTATGAATTAATCGTGCTTAATTATCTAACTACCATTAACTGGTTGTACAGGGAATTAAGAATCATGCATGTGAGTGATTATTGCTTACCTTGATTGCTAAAATATCATAAGAAATATAAACTAAATTGAGTGATAAATTGATAATATCTCTTTGATATGATGATTGTCTGCGATGATTATTTAGCTACTTAAATAAAATAAACCTAACCATATTCGACTCAATAAATTAAATGGTCATGCATTTCATGCATCAATATAGACTTATCAACCGTCACACTACGTGTATGGGATGGAAGGGTCTTACAAGAGTCATGATTATTATACTTAAGTTTTTCGCTCAGTGTACTCATGCAACATGATCCCACCCTAATCTACGAGCTTATTGGGCACTAGAGATGTCAATCGCATAGTAATGAGCCGAGTCCTAAAATCTATCGCTTAAAGGTAAGTGGACTACATGTGTTACTCACATCTACACTTACAACATAAGTTGAACGAGAAAAAAAAAATAAGAGAAAGAAAAATATTGATTGTCGTGTGAAGCTATTTAGTGGATTAGATATCGAAATGACTAGAACTTAGGTTTGATGAACCATCATCTTTAACCCTAACCATAAAAGGAAAAAATCCAAGCTATACATAGTTTCCAAATGGTTGTATATACATGGTTGTTGCTTCACATATGATTTGTCCGTATTCATATAATTGTTAATTTAACTTTTTCTTACTTTTGCTTAAAAAGTGTAATAGAAGGAATATCTCATCAAGTTAAATGTAACTTCCCCCATTATAATTTCTTTTGCAAGTTATTTACAAGTTATCTAAAAATTAAGATTTAAGCTAAGACTCAAGTGTAAAGCAATCCAACCAATGGAATAATATACAAGTAAAAATAGGAAGTATTTATCTATTAAAGCTCTACAACATTTGATAACTGTTGTAATTTATAAAATTAATATACCTTATCTTAATATTTAGTAAAGAATACCAATTCTCTATAGCTTTAATAGACTGTAAAATATCAAGTACCCATAGATATTTATATTTTTTTGTTAAATTAATAAATTATACACAAAAGTCATAGTAATTAATTAGTTAAAATCTTATAATCTTTAACATACAAAGCGAGTTTCGTATCAAAGGTATACATGTAATATAAAGATTTTAGATAATCCCACTACGCTCTCTTTAGGTTGTTACACAAACACCTTTGTACACGTATTATTACATCTGCAACAACATATGTACACGTATTATTACATCTATAACAATATATTTTCTTTTTAGTTTATAACTTAACTATCTTAACATTGCGTCTATGCCTAACCTATGAGATTCTTGAAGAAAAAATGAAGTTGCTCTTCACAGCTTTCCATGTACCTACAAAAGGAAATTATAGAGAAGTGGGTAAAACAATGGTTCAGTGAGATCAACTCTCAATTCATACCTGCAAAAGGAAATTATAGAGAAGTGAGTAAAACAATGGTTCAATGAGATCAACTCTCAATTCATACCGTTAAGCAAAGATCGAATGAGTTATCAAATGTTAGGAATGCAATGCAACAGTACATCTACTATATGTAATGCAATAAGCTTACAAGACCTTCTGGATACCTTGTACGGTTCAGATTTGCACCCTTTGAGACGGAGGGTTGAGAGACAATTCCTACATGTCAACTCCATTCCAAATTCAAAGAATTCATTGGCAGAGTATTATGGCTATTGATATTGATCCGCCTATGGAACAACACAATTCTCATTACTATATCGAAAACATACAGCACAAACAAACTATCCTACTCTAAAGCTAACTAAACAAGCCATTTCTATTCTCCAATAAGAGGGCAACGTCCCCCGATACAACGATATTTCCCAAAGGTTAGAGCAAGATTACATATAGACAATCACCTCCATATAGCCTCCTTATTGTGCCGCATAGTGCTGACGGCCTTCTTATAGATGCAAGGAATATGCTATGCACAATCAGGTTATCCTTTACCCAAGCGACTCTTAAATTTTTTTTACAGGTGGTAAAACAATAAGAAAGTTACTCTAATAACAATAATAAGAATAATAAATAAGTAATCAAGCATTTCTAATTCTATTTTATCTTAGCAATTAGTGTAGCAAAACCAACAAGCCATTCAATCACATACGTAGATACTCTTTATCCCCACACAAATTGTATAGCGAAATAATTAATAAGTCAAGTTAAATATCTAAGCTATCAAGCACATGCAAATATAAAAATCCTAAGTATTACTCACCTAGGCATCCTGCTAAGCTAGGGAAGTTTCTCTCTCTTGAGTAGTAATCATGGGAATGGTGGTTCTCCAAGTAGAAGGGATCAACTAGGATATAAAAATATATGACTGGTAGTTAGAAAGTAGGAAGAGCTGGCTTATACTATGTGATGCTTATCCTATTCTATAAGGAGTTTGGCTTATCCTAGATTCTTAGTTTCTTTCCTATAAGTGGCAAGCTATATTTTTTATGTCTTCATCATATTTATAGATCTACTTAGCTCTTTGTATTTCGATTATTGTACAATTTCAAGCCTAAATTATTTTTTACACATCAATTTCTTTTATAATTTATCCACTAGTCACATAAAGTAAGGATTAAAGTTATACTTGGGCATAATTATTTCCATCGATAGCTTGGGGGATTTCTCATGTAATGCACTCAGTACTAAGCCACTAATTCATATGATTATTACACCTTTTTATCTAATTTGTCAATGCAACTTACCACTTTAAGGCTTGGCTCGCTAATAGGAGCTGTATGAGCACATATTGGTACTTGTGATTCACTTAAGAATTGGCTCGTATTGTGGTCATGTCATTATGTTATTAATTCATAAAATTTCAAGTTGATATAATTTCAACAAACAAAGCTTTGGTTCAAACCACATCAAAACACTTTTTGCTTCTTTTATCCGAGCTACACGAGTGAAGTATGGTTACTCTTAAAGCTAGAAAGTTTGGAATTTAGAGAAAATTCCTATTAACATCTCCTACAACAAGTCTATGTGATAGAGATTGGACTCTAGACTTTAGAGATAGTAAAATCTTACTAGATATTGATATACATGCATATTTTGACTCTCAAACTTACATAGGCAGAAGCTTACAACATCCTTTGTTCAAATACCTTAAATGTAATTGATGAAAACTAAAAGAAAAAGGCTTACCAATAAGTTGGGCCATCATGATGTTCCAACATTTAACTAGCGGCAGGGGACTTGATCTTTTAAAGTTGTTCGACGTTACCTTTTAATAAGAAAAATCATAAGATAATTTTTGGCAATATGTTATAATATGACATGGTTAAACGAGTTGGCAGTTCAGTTCAAAAGGTCATGGGAGCATCTTATTTACCTATATTCTTCCATAGCCATTCAGGTACCTTGTTTCATGGGTAGGTACGAAACTTTGCACCCAGAAATTGATAAAAACAAAGAAACTTTTTATCCTAACCAATTCAAAACATAATTTAAGATCCTAGTGATCTTTGAGTTTTGATTTGACTGGATTTTAAGGTCACATGAGAAAATAGTGACTGAAGATGAAATATTACAGAGATAAATTTTACGATGTTAGGGATCTGTAGGATTTGGTTTCACTAAGTTTGGAAGTCGTATGAGGGGATGGTGATCAAAACAAAACCAATCACTGGAGAAAACATATCAGAGGACAGTTTTGCAGATGTTATTTAGAGGGATTATTTCAAGGTCTCAATAGTTGAGTTTCTACATGAAAATTTAGGTGGATAAACTTTGGTATGTTTTTAATATTTGAGAGTTGGAAGCATGTTGCTTCAACCTTTGTACAAGCCACAGAAATTTCTGCAATTTTGGTTGACAGAGAATAATTGATGTTGGACAGCGCAAAGATGCTCTGATCTAGGGGTTCATTCTAGATCCTACTGGATGAGTTTCAAGATGAAACTCGATGGAGATAAACTTTAGGATGTTGATGAGACTTGAGAACTGAGAGTTCAGTGTTTTGATATTCCTAAAAGCTGCAGTAATTTGGGGAAATTCGGTCAATAGGATCCAACTATCACTGCTAAGTTCACCTAGTATATCCTAACTTGTTTTGGCCATATATCATGCATTTCTCATCAGAATTATGCAAATAAATAGTATCTACAAAGCTTATTTGATGTATTTTTAGAATTCTCAGGCCATACCTGCTATAATCATTAGGAATAAATGCAGTTTTCCTTAAACAGTTCGAATGAAACAGAGAATTCTCCCAATTTTGCAGCCTAAGTTGTTTTAGCAATATCTCAATCGTTTCTTATCAGATTTTCACAAATAAGTAGTCGTTACAAACTTAGATAATGAAATTTCAGTTTCTATGGAATAAATAAGCTTTGGGGTACGGAGGAAGGTACAGTAACTAGAAACAGAACAGAATGGATGTTTCAGTCTTGTGTCTAAACCTCTTTAGCAGCATACTTGTTAGTTTTGGCCATAACTACGTCGTTTCGTAGCGGAACTCAAAAAATGAATAGTAATTTCGATGATTATTCAATATACTTTCAGTTTTTGAAGTCGAAATTGGTTTTAGAGTACAGGGAAAACGCAGAATTTCAAAACAAATCAGATCGGAAATAAGTATGCTGCAAAAATTTCCTGATTTGGTCTTTTTCCTTCTGTTACTTCACTTCTGGACATCTAAAAGCATTGGGGTTTCTTTTAAAACTCCTTGTACGTACTCTTATTGATTTCCTCAGATAAATCAACAATTTCCAACGTCCTATACATGGCTTTATTTTTTTAGTGTTCCTAGCACCTCAAGATATTTAGGTTTAATCAAATTTTTACTTGCATGAGGGATTTGAAAGTCGTAAAGGGCATGCACAGTACATATCAGATTGTATCAATTTGTGGCTAAGGAAGTTTCACATAAAAATAAAGGAATTTGGACTCCCACTAACATATCTATACATATAGCCACTCTGCACTAATTTATATGGCATAGATCACTCGAAACATGCAAAGTCTGAGATATGAAGATCTTAACCGTAAAGGTTGGATCTTGCACGATTGAAAAAGAGATAGGATCTTCATTTTACCGAAACTTGTATCTAAGACAAGTTCATCATCTTGTTGATCAAAAACTGAAATAAAATAAGGAAGAACTTCCTTACCTATGCGTGGAGCAACCTGGTTCTTGCAAGAATGGGAAGTGATGACCCTTCATGGGAGTTTTCCTTAAGTTTTGTGAAAGAAAAGGAAAATGGAAGAGAAGGATCCAAGGAATGGAGAAGGGATGAGAAGAAGAAGATGTTTGGAAGGCGGATTGGTCGAGAATTTTGAAGGAAAGAGAAGGGGGCTCTTTTTGGCAAATTAAGTTGCTTATTTCATTTCTTATAGCCTAATTCTTTAGCAGCTTTTTTCTTCTTCTTTTCTGATGGAAAGTAATAGCCAAGAGATAGAGTCTTCGGGACCTGAAAGGTGGGTTATAGTATCTATATCCTTATTGATTTGTAAAATTGACCTTGACTTGTCTTGTTGACTCATGTATTTGAAATTTAATTTAATTTTGCAAACAAGATGGTGTGAAATAAAATTAGAGCATTTTGGCTCTTAAACGGCGAGTAGATTTAGCATTCAATAAAAATTGCTTGGCTTTTTAACTATCTATATTAGATTGGCTCAATTTGTAAATTGGTAGTGCCATATTGACCGGTTTTGATAATTTTTTTTTTGTTTTTCATGTTTGAATATATTCTTTCTTTCTTTCTTTCTTTTTTCATTTTCTCATGACTTTCTATTCAGTTTTAGAATCTAAAGCTTTTCATGACTTGGCAGGTTTCAAACTACTTATGACTATTGTTAGTATTATTGTTAACATCAATCTATTTATTCGAGATTGGCCAACCGGATACTTCAAGAAAACTTTTCAACACACATCAATCTCGAGCTTTTTTTTATCCTAATTATAAGTCTTCTATTAATTTATTAATATTGTTTTTATTTTACTCGATCGTAACTTAAACTAACTAGTGACCGACTTATCTCCATCGATATAGATATCACTTTCCTCCTTAGATAAACATGGCCAACCTTCAATGCCTCACAGGTTATGCCTAAGTAATATATTTGATTTAATTGTTTTTCTGTTTATCCATTCTCACTCAATTTACAATAAATTAAGGAGATAAAGTGTTTTATCTTTAGGTTAAGAAGTTGGAACTAGGCATTATCATTGGGGGGGGGGGGGGGGGGATAAACTTGTGAGAGCACTCGTAGAGCTAGCTATTTTAGAAAAGTTAAAGTCTTGCCAATCAAGTTTAATGGGAAGAAAGATATTTAGTCTCAATAAATGAAGTTTACAATTTTTGGTCTTTTGAATCTATAAATATTGTATATATTTTTAACTTCAAAACTTAAAGCTAAACTCTTTTAGAGCGCTAAATATAGAAAGTATGGTGTGTTATCAAAATTGTGTATAGTTCAAGCAAGTAATCTTGTGTAATGATATATCCTATATTATGCTGACATATGACACAAAATTAATAACTCGTTATCATGGTTTTTGGATAGTGAAATTATATTGATAGTTTTAAGAAAAAAGATACAATTAGTATTACATAAGTTATCAATTAGTCCTTTGATAAAGCTAATCTTTGTATAAAATAAATAGTTAGAGGATATTTTTGTATATATTATTATATCTATAATAATTAAGCAAATACCTCCATTCTTATACTCCACACCTTTGAAAAAATTTGCTAACACCTACATTTTTTTCCATTATCCTTTTAAGCTATAGACATTTTCTTATTTTACAAATACTTAAGGGTAAAATGCAACAACTTTAGAAGCATTTTTGGTAAATGCATTATTACAATTTCAAAAACTTTTACCTTTTTCATATTTCATATTTTCATACATTACAACCTTTTACCTTTTCCTATTTCATATTTTCATACATTACAACCATTTAGAATACTATTACTAGATGTCCTTAAATTCCATAAAAGTTGTTACATTTATTGCATCAATAGTAGGTTTATTCTCATCCTTTATTAGCATTTATTTTAAAATTTCATTTTTTTTCATAATTATATCTATTAATGACTCATTGTCATGGTTTTTAAATAACAAAATTACATTAATATAGTTTCAAAAAATAGATATGATCAGCATTATGTAAATTATCAATCATTCCTTTAACTAAGCTAATATTTATCTAAAAGAAATAGTTAAGAAGATATTTTTGTATCTATATATATAATATTAATGTGGGAGGGAGAGTCAATGCTTGGTATCTATACCCATTTAATAAAATTGATTATATGTAGATTATCAATTAGTCATTTGATTAAGCTAAACTTTGTCTAAAATAAGTAGTTAGAGGGTACTATTATATCAACAATACAAATAAATATGGGAGAAGTGGTCTATTTTTGGTGCCCATGCTCATTTAATAAACTTACCATAATTCTACAATATTAATAGCAAAGGTATCAATGGCAAAAAAAAAAAAAAAAAAAAAATGGTAGGAAGGTATCATTTTCATTTGTCATGAATATTTATGCTAATTTTCACAATTTCCCTTCTTATTAGTTTTTCACCATTTTTGTTTATCACAATGGAAAAATCCCATGAAATCATATCATATTACAAAATATAATTTTGAAAAATCTTTCTTTTTATTATATCTCATTTTTTGAGGAAAAATTGCAAATAACCCTCCTAAACTTTCAAAATGTGGTTTTTTGCTCCTTAAATTTTGATGAATTTGCAATACATATGACATTTTTCTTAATTAAAAAAAAATCACACTATAGTCAAAGTTTATAAAGTCTTAAACTACATTTTAATAAGTTAATGAGGTATTTTTACACCAAAATAAAAAGTTTAAAGGGAGTTATTCTCAACTTGTAGAGGGTTTGTTTGTTAATTTATTAAAGCTTAAAAGATCAAAAATTACACTTTAAAAATTTAGGGGTTCAATCCACACCAAAATCAAAGTTTATGGAAGTTATTTGTATTTTTCCATTTTTTTATTCTACCATTGATGTATTTCTATAATTTGTTTGTCATATTATATTATAATGTATAATTTCGAAAACTCTTTCTTTTTTTACATTCCATCTTTCTATTTTAACACTAATGTATTTCTATAATTTTATTTGTTAAATTCAATATAAATTCAAAAGCTTTTGTCTTTTATAACAAAAGGATATTGATATAATGTATCTTATAATTTTTTAATGATATGATTATATTATAATTCAATATGATGTAAGTCATTGAATAAATTAAAAGAATGATTTATTAACCTAAAGAATTATCAATCAAACAATTATTGTTTATTTTGTAAAATTATTATCCACAATTTAATGACAAACAATAAAGGAGGATAAATGATCATGATGGTGTAGATAAAGAAGCATTTAAAAACATAATTGAGAGAATAAAGATGAAATAGACCATTACTTTTAAAGTGCTTCTTATATAAACTTTTCTTTCTTTTATTTTTTTCCAATTTGATGTTCAATATGTAATAAGTAATAGTTAGTTCTAAAGAGCAAAAGAAAAGCAAAATCTTCATAAATATATATATATATATATATATATTCGTCCATGATAATATGTTATTTTTTCCCCAAATAACATTATTAATAAGATGTTCATATTTTGAATTTTCAGATTTTGATTTTAATCATTTAAAAAATTATAATTATTATTTAACTATTGACATTCACATTGTGCAAACTCTTTGACTAGTTTAATATAATTCTAAAAACTTTTGCCTATTAAATTCTATTACAGCACATTATTTCATGTTGTTTAAATAATTTTAAAATTACATATTATTCAATAATCCATATTAACTTATTCTTTATATATATATTATATAAAATTTAGTGATACAAACATGTTAAAGAGAGAGAGAGAGCAAGATGGAATTGCAATCACTGTTCCACAACACACACAATTTATAAAAAATTGCCCACTTTTCCAAAATCATAGTAGCTTGCAAATTTTAGAAAATAGTTTGTGGAATCCGTGATTGATGAGAAGCATACCAATTGATTTAGAGTATATCGAGATTACCTAAGGTCTTATGTTTCTCGGTGAGGAAAGAAAGTGGTTAGAAAGCTAACTAATTGCAAGACCATGATAGTTCTTCCCTAATCTAATCAAACAAAATCAAATTCTTTGTGCAAATCATATAGTAAGCTAATTGAAACAAGAAATAACAATGAAATGAAGCATGCATTCTAGCACATTTCTAGGCATCAAGAAATGGATTTCTACACAAATCAAATGAGAGGATGTATGTAAACAATCATCTAAAGTAGTAGTAGACATGCTATTAAGGTACTTATTATAATCTAAATATGAAATTTACTCAAACTCATAGAATTCAATCAACTTTCATCACATGAATCATGTATGGTGAGGGTTCTTGTCGCTGGTCGATCATGTACAATTGGTATGCTAGTCAACCTAAGAGATGTCTTGAACTAATGGCACATGGAGGGATGTCGTTAAGAAGAGACATAGGAGGAAGAATGGACAAACTCTGTATCTCAAGCATACACGTGTAATAGTGGATCAAACTTGAGGTTCTTAATAAAATTGCTTGTTTGATATTTTCTAGAGTGATTGTAGCAAAACTCTAGTGTTTGTCTCAAGTTTGCCAATGCTCTAAACGAATCAAATGAGAAGAGAAGCCTCCTATTTATAAAGTTTATGGGTCAATCTTATTTATCGAATGGCTCTAAAATAAACGATTGAGATTGAGGCTTGTCATTGAAGCTTATTCTCTCCTTTATCCTTTATAGGCTTAGATATGGCCTCAAGGCTTAGGATAATTAAAAGACCTATTTTCTCTTAAATAAGTTTAAAGCAAATTTAAGCCTCTTTTAAGGCTCAATAAGGTCAAATGAAGCCTAAATGAGCTCAAAAAGGTCATTTCCTAGTCTACCTTTCATGTGCAAGATAACTAAGCAAGGCTAAGAGTGAAAAATCTAGTCTAGCAATCCCTATTCTAAGCCAATCAAGCCAAATCTCTCTAAAGCACTCCTAATCGAGCCAATTTCCTAGACTTTGTCACTAGAATAAGATATCAGTTCATAGCATTAAATTGAGTTATATTGATTTGCATCCATTTTGCATAAAGTTGATAACTTGGCTCCTCTTAATATTTCCTCTTTTTATTCTACAAGTGTTGGTAGAAAAATGAAGCTATTAAAGCAATTTGTAGCAATTTGGAGCTTCAATAATAGTCCATCCAAAAATATTATGCATACATACATACATATATCATTCATATTAGTAAATATGGTAATGTTATTGTATAAAAGTAATGTTACACTATGCAAAGATAGCTTAAGGGTACAAGGGCAATGCCCCTATGGTACAATATAGTGTTTTTTTTTTATTTCTCCATCATTGGCAAAAGATGATTCTTCATTCTATATTTTTTTTTAAATAAATACGAACTTGACTTTTCCATACTTCTCATACACTAAGACCTGGTGGCAAAAATATATCCTCTTAAAATCTTCTTAAAAATCACATTGAAATCTTAATGTGCCGTACCTCCTTATCTCATATAAGAATGAATATCTTTCCTCAAGATTTACTATTACCACAATTTACCATTGAACTTCTTTATAGATAATAAGGTTGTAGATTAAGTCATTAACCAAGTATCCCCAGCACCAGGTGTTCTATCCATTCTTTTATAGTCTTTTTATTTATGTTCTTTCTTTCATTCTTCTTGATGCAACACTAACCTTTGACTCCTGTTTGCAAGCAAACGTAGTGTGACTAGTCACTCCCTTCATCTTTAATTGTGAAACAATAGGGTATCATTCAAGGTAGTGTCTTTAACTAGTGAGATATCATCCTGATACCTTTTTTTTTTTCCCCCTTTTTCTAAAGAAAATCTTTCTCATAGGTTTGAACTTCTACCCTTCCTTTTGACTATATTTTTTCAACTATGATCTTATATTCATTAGCTTTCAAAAAAGGTGTAATGCCCATAAAATTTATATTATTTATAAAATAAAATAAGAAGTCATATAAAGTAAAATGTGGATAATACCAAAAGTTATAATATAATGAAGGGGGGCATAATGGGAATTTTGAGGATCTGAGATTGCAAGCCTTGACCTAGCCTTTTAAAACTTCTTTCAATTTGGCTACAATTATGCATTGGCAACGAAGAGAAGGCAGCTTCCCCCAAATGGCAAAGCAACCCCATACGTTTTCTTAAGGTAAGACGAGTAATTCTTCTTGTTTTCTACAATTTCAAAGATTTGACAAGCAGTTAAAGTCATTGAAATTTTAGATTTATGGTGTGTTGACAAGTTGCGATTGGAGAGCAAGAGATTTGTTATGGGAAAATGAATCAAAAGGTAAGAGGAATGTATTAATCAAGGAAATTTCGTTTCTTATTGAATCTAATAGGATTATTTGTATAGGATTTACAATTGGTGGATATGTATTAATCAAGAAAACTTTGTTTCTTGTTGAATCTAATAAGATTATTTGTGTAGGATTTACAATTGGTGTTTGTAGTAATCACAAGAGACAAGGGTTTACGAGATCTCTTGAAAATCCAAGGTAAGCATGAATAAATTTACATTTAAGTGAATGGATTTACATTTAATTTATTGTTTGATTGCTGAAAAGATGAAAGGGATAAGATACATGATAGTAAGAATTGTATTCTTGATCTGGAATTGGCAATTAGAGAGTTGTAGAATGAGAAAGAGAAGGATTTTTGACATTCTAGAGGAACATGATCAAACAACACGATTGTGGTTGATAACTGCAGGCCCCTTGAAGTTTTGGAGTTTAAGTTGTTGCGTTTTGGTCAAAAGGGGGGATAAGAGGATTATGGTCCAAGATCACGAGCATGATCTCTAACCGTGATCTTAAAGATGGTTTATAGTGAGGACCATAACCCAAGAGCATGAGTATGTTCTTGCCTGTAGTCAATTTATTCTAGATTCCAATAAGGAACACAGCTAAGGATGATGGTCATAATCTCGACCATGATCCTTAAGCAAATTTTTCGCTTAAATTTCACACTCTAACCTAGTTGCAATCAACTTAATAAATTAAGAGTAGCTACATTAAGGACATAGGATCAAACTTGTTTAGACTCTATGCTTAACATTTCTTGTTATTATAAGTTCTTATATTGTTGATAGCTCCATTTCATTTAAATCAAGTGATCCAAGTATGTAACACATGTTTGTTAGTTGTGGTTGCTAGTTTAGTTGAATTGAAAACAAACTAATCAATATCGGACTATTAATTGTTGAGTGTTGCTTATGCATAGCTTAACTTAAGGACCGGTGGTGACAAAACCCTAAGGGGTACGTACTTAGATCTGAAAATATGATATAAATGGAAGACCACCCAATAAGGTAGTCATTACCCCCATACCTTGGTTGGCTAGCCTCATAGCATAGTCAACAACCTCCCTTCCCCCCTCTTATTTCCTTCTAAGGTGACCTCCCAATGACTCTAGGTTGATTGTATAATCTTTTTAGCTAAACTTATATAGACCTATTAGGTCTATTATTAGCTAGATGATGGAAGAGAATTAAACTTTAGTATTTAGTTTATAATCAACGATTATATTGAGTATCGATCCTTGTTGTGTATATATTGGATTAAGTATTGATCATAATATATAGTATATCAAAGTTTTAAATGAATTTTAGGAATATAGTTGATATCACTTGTTGATTACATGTGGTAAGATTGTGAGAAATCAACTAATAGTTATTTGAGCTAAATCATTATTGTGCTTTGATGTGCATATTACCAAGACTAAGCATGTAGTACGTTATATGTCTTAAGAAAAATTATATTTAGTTGCTAAATTCACTACAATAACTTAGTAGGTTATCAATATAAGGGAATCATGTTCAATACGGTGAACGAAAGGGAATAATGTTACAATAAAGGTGTTGGTTAGTGGAATGAAAAGCTAATTAGACCATTGTAATTGACTTGATCACCGATGTTGACAACTTATTTTTGCTCCCTCTGTAGTTTTAGGAATTTTTTAGAATAGGGTCCTAATTGAAAAATATAAAAAAGTAAAAATTACAAAAAAATAAAAAAATTGGAAAATTAAAAAGAAAAAATTTTCAATTTTAGAAGATAGTTTAGAAATATAGAATTTTTTAAGAAAATGGAGTCATAGGTCATTTTTAGAGTTATTGGAACGGGTTGTCTCTTTTTTAGCATTGGATAGGGTCTAGGTGCGCACAACTATTAAATTGAGTGCGATTTTAGAATTATTTTATTTATTTCATTTCTATTTATTTATTTGGTAGTTGTTATTATTATTATCTTTTATTTATTTGTTTATTTTTTTTAGCACATATATATGAGACTTGATTTTAAGGTTAGTCAATTAAAGGTTTCATTCTTAGGTGAGGACCAGATTTGGTATATTTAGTTACTTATTTCATTTATATATAAAAAAAAAAAAAGGAAAGGAGACTAGACCAAGTGTAAGACCTAGTTCAATTATGAAGTGTAATAAGGCTAGAGGCCCTAATTGTGAGCCTAGCCATCTTTATGTCCATATTGATATGTTTGAGGATTCATAATGAATATTAAATATTGGAAAAAAAAAAGCTTTATATGCAAATTTTATTCTAACTTGTATCGCATGTTCCAAGCTTGTAAATAAGCTCTTAAGGTTTCTGTTGGTGATCTAGAGTAAGAATCTACATTCACAAATCATTACTTTCCATCAAATTATGATTATTTCATTCAATTCGAAAATCAACATGATTTGAAACCTATCGTTGTGATTTTCAAATTAACTTGGTTAAACAAGTTTCCAAACTATTTTGAGATGGAAATAGTTTTAAAAAGGGTTAAGGAATTCATTTTAAGCATCAATTCTTAGTTTCATTCCCTCCCCCACTCATTTTCAAAATGTCTCTCTCTAGCAAGGTCCTCTTTCTCTCTCTAAGTTTCACCAATCTACAATGAGTTTCAAATCGAAACAATGGCCTTGCTAGCTTCCCTACATTCTAAACTTTCGAATCCAACTCATTTCATGTTTTGCCATGCTCTCTAGCCACCATAACCAAAGCTCCTCCACCAAACCTTAACTTATGGCAGCCCAATATGCAACCCCCTAACTCCACCACTCTTCAAGTGAAAACCCCATACCATGTTTATCATCACACCTCAAAACCCAAAACCCCATGCATTTTCAAGCCCCTAACAACCTCTCTACGCAACAAGCATCACCACCCTTCTCAATCAAGATCTAGCAACCGCCCAAACCACCACCTAAGGTCATGACACTTATGCCAAACCTACTTTAGCTAATAAGACATACATGAAACCATCCTTTCCCGCTCAACTTAGCCATTGAAGCGCACCCTAGAAGGTCCCCTGATCAACCGCCTTCAAACTCTCTTTCTCTCTCTTTTGGCTTCATATGTGCCTTGTACATAACCGAGTTACTTGACCCAAACTAAACCGAGCCGATCCACCTCCCTGATCTACGCACAAGTCCCAAAGTTTTATCTCCTTTCCCTTTTCCTTTTTGTATTGTATTTTATATTCATTCCATTGTGTTTTGTTTATTTTCTTTTTTCTTTTCCTCTTGCTTTCCTTTTTTTTTTTTTGTTCTATTGTAAAAATCAAAAAACAAAAGAAATAAAAAAAGAAGAAGAAAAAGAAGGAAGAGAGAACAAAAAGGAAGGTTTCATTTTATTACTTTAGCATGTTTCGATCAAAAATTAAAAAAAAAAAAGAGAGAGAAAAAATAAAATACAAAAATAAATAAATAAAAAGATAAAACATGTTCAAATAAATGAAAATAAAAGAACCTTTTTGAAAATTAGGATTTCTCTAGAATTTTTCAAAAAAATAAAAATAAAAATAAAAAAGTCAACTAAGACCCTTTAGAAACTTTTCTTAAGCAAAAACAGAATGGATAAAAAATGTTAGCTCAACTATTTTCCAAAATAAAATAGACTAACAAATTAAAGTTTTATAATGAATGAACTATAGAAGCTTGATCCCGAACAATAAGTATATAGGCACCTATACTCAATTATACGGTGACTTAAAATATGTAGAAAAAAAATTCCTCTTTTGTAAATGATTTTCACATTTTTCCACTTTCTATAAGTAGATACGTTTTTATTTATTGGTTCAATTGTTAATACAAATTAGAATAGTATTTTGAAAGATAAATATTAAATTCAAAAGGTTAAGTTGGCATCCAGTTAGGGTTTAATAGGGCAACTCCCAAACTCAAATATCTAGTTTCTTAAAACCTTTTTCAAAAACGTAGACTAGCAGCCGAATTAGATTCAATCTACCTAAATTGATTCTAATTTGATCATCTTTCCCAGTCCTACTGGGCGGTAACTCCAAATGTTTAAAAAAAAAAAAAAAAAACGAGTTTTCCTTAACTTTAGTCGAAGGTTTAAACTAAATGAGCATAGGGTTTAGTTTAAATCAAGTTAAAGGAAACGAATGAAAAATTGAGAATTCAAGCTTAACAGTTTGGAAACTCCACTGGGGATAGTCAAGAGGGCTAGCTACCTTAACCATCTGAAATTAAGTTTATCTTTCAAAATATCCATGTTATTTTTTGTGAATATTTCCTTTTAAATATTCTTTGTTTTAGTTTTAACATTCACTTTCTCTTGCAACATACTTAGGATATTAGGGGAATGATTGAATCAAGGATGCAGGGTCGATATAGTCAAAACCAAGGTATATTAGGACTCTACAACGATAAGCCATTGTGTAGCCTCCAGGTGTAGTAGTGTAACCATCGCTCACGGTTAATTAGGCCACTCCACTTAAGCATCAATGTGACTAATACACTATTTCATAAAAAACCTATAAAGTTACAAAGCTTAGCAACCTCTACAACCAACCCAAATCATGTACACTTAAACTATGAGTTAGTACGTTACTCCTAAAAGTTACAACCTTATTAATGTTTGAATATCTTAGAAATGTGATCAATTTTTTAAGGGTATTTTGTAAACACTGAATTAATAGTAGGGTTACAACTTAAGGAATGACATATTAACTCAAAGATTCTAACATCTTCATGCTTCCACGTGCAATCTTTTGTTAAATGATTCTTGTCCAAAAAACTTTTAGGCCTACAGATAATGGCAAGGGACCAACAAATGAACAATCAGAGAATTGATAGGCTAAAGCCTCCTTAGGATTTACAAATAGCTGCTAGAAGCCAAAATTGCCTATCTAAGAGAGAAGCTCAAATGTTTTAAAGCTCATAACCAAGCCTTAAAAGCCTTTCTTGGACAACTCCTTAGAGAAACCCATGAAATGCTGGAAGACCTTAAAGCTCACCTACGAGAGTTAGATTAAGGTTTTTTTAGATTATTTAGAATAAATGTTAGGCTTTTTATCTTTAGTTTCCTATACTCTAATTTTTTAAGATAATAAAGTTCTCTTTAGCATATCATTCTTTATTCTTTAGTATTTTTCCTTTTGTAAATAGTCCTTCAATAGCATTCATCTAACCATTTTTCTCTAACACTCAAGGAAGTGTAAATAAATTCCATTGAATTGTAAATAGAACCCCAAATCGCCATCCTTATTTGCAAGTAGATCACTTAATTTCTGAAAAATAAAGTCCTATCTTTCCCTCTTAAAAAAAATGAAAAGAGAAAAGTTTCTAACTATTGCAAATTCTTATAAGACAAACATAAACCCCTCAACCCGTTAAAGGCAACTAACTCAAACATGAACACTTGACCCACTAGGGTAGCTAACCCAAAACACGAACATTTGGCCCGTTCAAGCAACCAACCTAAACACTAACCCTCAGCTAACTAAGGCAACCAACCCAAACATAAGCCCCTCAGCTAGTTAAGGCAACTAACTCGAAACATGAACACTTAACTCATTCAGGCAACCAACCTAAACAATAACCCTCAACCTATTAAGGTAACCAACCTAAACACAAACCCCTCAACCCATTAAGGTAGCCAACCCAAACATGAACACTTTGCTTGCTAAGGTAGCTAACTTAAGACATGAACACTCAGCCCATTTAGGCAACCAACCTAAACACTAACCCTCGGCTCGTTCAAGTAACCAACCTAAACACTAACCCTTTACTTATTAGGGCAGCTAACCCAAACACAAACCTCAACCCATCAAAGTAGCTGACCAAGTAAAAACTGTTAGTCTATTGAGAAAACCAATCCTAACCATGAACCAAGTCAAAACTCGAAGTCAAAAACAACCTTAGTCTCGAACTCAAATTGAATGAAAAGTATTATTTCACACTAGGAGATATTTCAAGAAACTATAGGGCAAAGCCAACTTTTACCTTATGGCAAATCAATATGGACTCCTATACAAGGACATGGTAACTCACTTTTAAAAGGTTTGGATTGAAAAGAGGCAAACTATATCCCATGCACTAACCCTTCAACACTTTAAGAGTTGAATGACATCATAGTGAAGATATTTTAGACTCATTCATTAAAAGAAGTTTGTTACAGATTAAAATAAAGTTAGGCATTCATTTTTTAATGTCCCCATACATAGATATCCTTTGTTAAAACCATTGAACCTATTCAAGGAATATTTTAAAATTAAACCCTGTTAAGAACCATCCCCATAATGGGGGCAATTTGGAGGTTAGGGTATTTAATTAGGAGAAAAGGGTAAAAACCAGTTTGTGCTTGCTTTAATGACATCAATTCAAGGATAATTTTTATTTATAATAATTTATTTTCTCTAAAATAAAGAAGAGATTACAAGAACCTTATACATACAATCTAAACATTTTGGGTAGGCAATCACTTTTGGACTTAAGGAAAAGGGATAAGAAATAATTAAAGATTGGAGAAAAATAATAAAAAAAATAAAGAAAAGAAGAAGAAGAAGAAAGAAAGAAAGAAAATTGGACTTGAATGTAAGAGTAAAGTCCTAGAAGATATATCACATCCCAATAAGGGTAGTAAAACTTGAATCAAAAGGCTTGGAATCAAAGCTCAAACATTCCCAAGAAATACAAAGCCTCATGCCCATTTGGAACCACATTCCAAGTCCTAAAGCACAAATCCTCTAAACACATTATCTTCTAAATCATAAACCTCCTTACCAAAATCTCAAACACAAGACCTCCTATACCCATAATACCTCCTAACTCAATTAAAGCTATTTTGATCTTAAAGAATAATTATTCTAAAATAAAAAAATATTTTTGAAACTGAGACAAGCACACTTCTAGTTTTTCCTAAAAGGTTCTCGACTTGTAAAACCCGAGTTAAATAGAGTAATTCCCTTAAATAGGCTCTTTCATCAATCCCTTTGCAAACATTCAACCAAAAGCCTAATTCAAAATGTTGAACCAAAAAAGACCTAATAGATTTATCAAAGCGTATCACTTACAAATTGGGTTATAATTTTTGAAGCAATAGTTAAGAGTGAAATCTAGACTAAGTATGCAAAGAAGTCATCTTCAACTAAACTAATCATGAGTTACCCTACCTTAAGTAAAGAATGCTTAAAATCATAAAGCTACACCAAGAATCTCAACATGTTATCGATTTAGCCCTAACAATATTAAGGTTAGGAGATATTTTCAAAGACTGAAAAGAGTATGAGATACCTCACATGGTTACCAGGAAGGAGATAGTCATAGCACTAGCTTCTTAAATAAGAATTTGTACCCATTAACAAGCTTTTGAAGACAAAAAAAGAGACAATAGAAGAAAGAAAAAAAGAGAGAGAAAGTAAAGGTTCGTTACAAGTTTTTTCTATCCATTTTTAAGTCCATGTCGGCCTAAGTGACTAAGCTTTCAATTCATATCACCTACTTCCTTTTCAATGTGATCATAACTTTTTAAGTTAGCCATAATAGTCTAAGTCATTCTCCTTGATATAGTTTTTGATATCTATCAACACTTTTTCAAATCAAGAGACCCTATCTCTAATGCCTTTTTCATTGTAAATGGTTTTCACCAAATTCCTCATTTGTAAATTTTTCAAGTCAAGAAGTTTTTCAAATAGGTCACATCTCCTAGTTTTGCTTCTTAGGACCTTTAGCCAGCTTAAAGAAAGCTTACCCTTTGTCCATCTCTTTAGGGTTTTAGCCAGCTCAAGGAGTATAATCCCATCCCACGTTCTCTCTAGAGTTCTAGCTAGCTTAAGGAACGTTGTCCCATCCCACGTTCTCTCTAGGGTTCTAGCCAACTCAAGGAGTGCTGTGCCATCTAAGGTTTTAGCCAACTCAAGGAGTTGTGTCCCATCTCACCTTCTCTTTAGGGTTCTAGCTAAGTCAAGGAACTCTGTCTCATCTTACATCCCCCTTTAGGTTTTAGCCAACTCATAAGGTACTGTCCTAACTCATATTAGGGTTATTAGCTAGCTTATAAGGCACTTCATGTCACTAGCTTCTCTTAGGATTTTAGCAAGTTTATAGGGTGCTTCCTTTCATCAACTTTTCTTAGGGACTTAGCCAACCTATAAGGTACTTTCCCTTTCAAGAATATTTCTTAAGTCTTTGCCAACCCATAAGCTACGTTCCCCATTTCCAACCAACTATCAAGATTTAACAAGCTTAAGGAGCACTTTTTTCTCATCTAGATTAGTTAGTTTAGAAAAGCAATACTAAGTTTCACATCATTTTCTTAACTAAGGTTGCTAGTCCCCTAAAAATGCTCCTACCTAGTTTAGTTAACTCATAAAAGCATTACTAAGTTTCTATCAATTTATCATTTAGGGTTGCTAGTCTCCTAAAGATACTCCTACCTAGTTTAGTTAGCTTAGAAAAGCATTAGTAAGTTCTATCAATTTATCATTTAGGGTTACTAGTCCCCTAGTGACATTCTCACTTAGGTTATTGAACTCAAAGGAACATGGCTAGGTTTTCTAAATCAATTATCATTGAAAGTTGTTAGTCCACTAGAGATGCTCCCACCTAAGTTAGTCAACTCAAAGGAGCATAGCCAAGTTTTCTAAATCAATTATCATTTAAGGTCGTTAGTCTTTCAATGACACTCTTACCTAAATTAGTTAGCTTAGTGGAGTACAACTAGGTTTCAAATCGATTCTAATTTAAGGTTGCTAGTCTTTTAGTGACACTCTCGCCTAGGTTAGTCAACTTAAAAGAGCATAACCAAGTTTCAATTTTCCATTTAGGGTTTTAGTCAGCTTAAGGAGCACTTTACCTACTTGCCTAAATCAGTCAACTCAAAGGAGAACTACTAGGTTTTCAAATCGACTCTCATTTAGGGTTGCTCTTCTTTCAGTAACACTCCCACTAGGTTAGTCAACTCAAAGGAGCATAACCAAGTTTCAATTAGCCATTTAGGGTGTTAGTTAGCTCAAGGAATGCTTTACCCGTTCGCCTAGATTAGTCAACTCAAAGGAACACTATTAGGTTTTCAAATCGACTCTCATTTAGGGTTACTAGTCTTTTAGTGACGTTTTTGCCTAAGTTAGTTAGCTTAAAGGAGCACGACTAGGTTTCAATTTTTTATTTAGAGTTTTAGCCAGCTTAAAGAGCACTTTACCCGTTCACTTAGGATAATCAACTTAGAAGGATATGATAAGGTTTCAATTTTCCCTATAAGGTTTTAGCTAACTCAAGGAGCACTTTACCCATTCACCTAAGTTAGTCAACTCAAAGGAGTACAACCAGGCTTCAATTCTCATTTAAGGTCTTAACTAGCTCAAGGAGCGCTTTACCCATTCACTTAAGTTAGTCAGCATAGAGAAGAACTAACAACTTTCAATTTGTCATTTAGTGTTTTAACCAACTCAATGAGTGCTTTGCCCATTAGCTTAGATTAGTCAACTCAGAGGAGCACTAGTATGTTTTCAAATTGATTCTCATTTAAGGATGCCCCCACTTAAGTTAACCAGCTTATAGGGCACTATCCTCTCCTTAGCACCATTTTAGGGTTCTCGCCAGCTCTTAGAGTACTATTCCTTTCTTTGAAAAAAAAAAAAACCACTCTTATGTTTTGGCCATTAAGCACCACCCTTCTTTTCAAAATATCTTCACTAATTTCTAGTGAATTAGGCTTAAGCTAGCTAGCTAATTATAGTGCTTCTTAAGGAAAATTCATCCTAAGATAAAAATGGTGTCTCCTTTGTCTTTGTAGTAAAGTTTTACTCAAACATTACCACAAAGAGGAGTAGATATAGACATCACATTTTTGCCACCTTTGTAGTTTTAGGAATTTTTTTTAAAAAGGGTCCTAATTCAAAAATGTAAAAAAAATTAAAAATTAAAAAAAATATATAAAAATTGTAAAAATAAAAAGAAAAAAAATGAAAAAATTTTTAATTTTAGGAAAATAGTTTAGAAATACATAATTTTTTAAGATAATGGAGTCTCAAGTTATTTTTAGAGTCATTGGAATAGGTCATCTCTTTTTTAACGTTGGATAAGGTTTAGGTGCACACAACTATTAAATTAGGCACAATTTCAAAATTATTTTATTTATTTATTTGGTCGTTGTAATTATTTTTTTTATTCATTTGTTTATTTTTTTAACATATATGCATACGATTTAATTTTAAGGTCGGTTAATGAGGGTTTAATTCTTAGGTGAGGACTAGATTTAGTTACATATTTCATTTATATACAAAAAAAAAAAGGGAAGGGGACAGGGCTAAGTGTAAGATCTGGTTCAATTGTGAAGTGTTAAAGGGTTAAAGGCCCTGATTGTGAGCCCAACTCATGCATGCAGGCGCAAAAGGGCTTACTTTGCTTTTTTCAATTGTGTCGAGCTCGGTTTTTTTTCTTAGTTTTTACAAATTAGTCTTTTTTAAACTAATCAATATTAAATCATATCCGTTTAATACTAACCTTCAACTAAAGTTTAAAGAAAATTAGTTCTTTTTATTTTTTGAAAACAGTTTGGAGTTGTTACTCGATTGAGGTTAAGAAATGTTTTAGTTCAAAACTAAATAGGTAGATTCAGTTTTGATCTAGACACTGGCTTGCGTAGACAAAAACCGATTTTTAAGAAAAGGTTTTAAAAAGAGAGCCAAAGAAACGAGCTTAGGGGTTAGATTCTTTAAACCCTTACGGGTATTATCTACTTTCCAATTTTAGACTTAATCTCTTAAAATCATCTTTCAAAGATTATTGACATTCAATCAATGATTAGTAAATTAGGCTAAATTGAATAAGTTAAACTAAATAAAAAAATTCATTTTTTACCATCGCTCCATTGGTATATATGTACCTTTATTCAAGATTAAACGTACTTAGTTCTTTGTTTGTAAAACTTTACTATGTTGGATTTATTTTAATTTTGAAAATTGATAACTCTTATTCTAAACATATTTCATATGGTGATTTTATAGTATTTCCCTTANTGTTAATTTTAGTATTTTTTTTTAATTCATTCAACTCATCACAATTTTCCAGTTAGATAATAGAACTAAGGTTAATATTAGTACTCGAAGTCTTTGAGGGATCAACTTGGACTCACATCTGCTATATTAAACTTGATAGGTGCACTTGCCCGATATGAAAAATACATCAAGTTTATGTTTTTAAATAGATTTGATTTTATTAAGAAAGATCTAAAGAGTCTTAAATTGGGTTTTTATTAGTAGAAAGTTCTAAGAAAGGTCATGATTTGAAATGATCATTTACTTTTATTTTAGAAAACCGACTTTTTCCAAGTGTTAAAACAATTTCCATTCACTAACCTATTTATTCATTATTATTATTATTTATTATTTTTTTTCTTAATATTAATTAACTTATTTATTATTTATTTATTTAATTTTATCTATTTCTATTACACTTTAATAAAAAATAAAAATAAAAATAAACTATTATTTTCTTCTCTTTTTCCCTTTTTTTCTCTTTTTTCACTTTTTTTTTCTTTTACAATTGCATTTACATATTACATAAAATAAATAAATAAATAAATAAAATAAAACAATTAACAAAAGAAAAAGGGCCAAGCTTGGATAGGTTAGACATGCGAGTTGGACTTAGGTCACAAGCATAGATCCGGGGTTAGGTTGCCAAGTCGAACTTGAGGCCTGGAGCGGGTTGTAAGCATAGAGATGGTAATGACTTCATGGGGGGTGATTCAAGGCAATCCAAACATTGAATTGAGAGGGTGAGAGCGTTTTTGTGTGTTTTGGATTAAGATTAGGGGGTAGGATGAAAGCAACGACCTGGGAAGCCTATTTGGGTGGTTTTTGAGTATGGTGCTCGACAGCGGTTGAGGTTATGTTTGGGTGATGGCTATTGGAGTCAAATGATTGGTTGGGGTCAGGGTTTTAGAGTATAGTGAGGCTTGAGGTGATATCAGTTTCACTTGATAGTTGTTGGACGTAATAGTTTCAAGTTAGGGATTTTAGTGATCTAAGGTGTCGTAATGGCAAGTATATTCATGTGTCTAAGAGATACGACGGTGGGTGAGATGGGTTAAGCTCAATTATTGGTGGCCAAGTGAGTCTAGTTATGGTAGTGGTGCACTTTAATGGAGGCTAAAGAGAGAGAATCGAAGAGAAAGAGAATTGCTGCAGGTGTGAAGAGAGAGAGATCGTGAGAAAGAAAGAGAGATTTCCAATTATTGTCCCTCATGAAGCTTCCTCAATGCCCTTCTTATATTAATGAGAGTCAAAATCTGTTTAGCAAGTTTCGAAAATTTCAAAAATCACTTAAATTGCATTGAAGCACAGTTGACTCAAAATCAAGTTTTTTCAAACTTTGAGCTTAAATTTGGCTGCATAAAAGGATGAATTTAGTCAATTATTTTATTCCAATTCATAGCAGGTCATGTCTATCTTGCAACTCCATCATCAATTCGAAGAAATTGCAGCAATAAAAGGTTTGAAAATCAAGTTGAAGTTGATTGACTAGAAAGGAAAATCTTGGGAAAATGTGGGAAAGGGGGAGAAAGAGAAAGGACAGGGAGCGAAAAAGGGGCCGACATGGTACCACATCAACCTGTCATCCAATAGGAGAATACTACGTGTCCCATCATGACATGTAGTAGCTTATCGTGGTGTATCAGGTGATACATATCATGCTACGTGTATGCCACATGGATCCATGTTAACGTAGCATTCCTATGGTGCCACATCAACTGTAATTCGATTGCTTAATGCTACATGCAATGCGGTATGTGTTTGTCTAAAAAAGAAAGCAAAAGGCATTTATATGCCTTTGGTGAGGTTCGAATCCAGGACCTCAAGCCAACCCAACATCAATGTTCAAGTGCTTATCCATTAGGCCGTTGGCCTATGCTTTGTCCATATGTGCGATAAGATTAGCTTAGGCTAAATTTAAATCTGGACCTAAGCCCAATGCCCTCTACCTATAAAATAAATAAATAAATAAACTTATTATTGAAACACTAAAACTAATTTAAAATTCCTAAATTTTTTTATTTTTATAAGTTTTTCTATTTTTTTATTTTTTCATATTTTCTAAACTTTCTTATTTTTTGTAACTTTTCTACCTTTTTTGTATTTTTGTATTTTCATATTTTTGTAATTTTTCCCGAACTTTCCATTTTTTGTATTTTGTCTAAATTTCTTATTTTTTTGGTTTATTTTTTTTTAAATTAGGACACTTTACCCTATCTTAGAAAATTCTAAAAAATAAAATGAGAGCAAAAATAGGGTGCCTATAGGTTATGGACGTGTGGGCTAGGGCACATGGTCACATGCAACATCTTCTCCCCCTCGAAATTCTATTGCCATCTTCAATGCTTTCCTTTGTTAAACCAATGTAGGGTCTCATGTTCAAGCACCCCTCTCATGTGATTTCCATACGATTTTACCCGAAATATTGGTGGAATCATGCAGTATACATGACCTAGTTTTGAATCTAGCCATCTTTGTGTCCAGATTCATATGTTTGAGGTTTCAAAATGAAGATTAAATATTTGAAAAAAAAAATGTTTGTATGTGAATTTTGCTCCAACTTGTATCGCATAATCTAAGCTTGTAAATCAACTTTTGAGGTTTCTGTTGGCTATTTAGAGTAAGAATCTACATTCATAGATCATTACTTTCCATTAAATTATGATTATTTCATTCAAGTCGAAAATCAACATGATTTGAAACCCATTTTTGCAATATTCAAATTAATGCAATTAGAGGAGTTTCTAAGCTATTTTGACATGGGATTAGTATAAAAAGGGATCAAGGAATTCATTTTAAGCATCAATTCTCAATTTCATTCCCTCCCCCCGGTCATTTTCAAAATTTTCTCTCTTTAGCAAGGTCCTCATTCTCTCTCTAAGTTTGACCAATCTATAATGAGTTTCAAATCGATACGATGGCCTTGCTAGCTTCCTTACATTCTAAACTTTCAAATCTAACTCGTTTCATATTCTATCGCACTCTTTAGCCACCACAACTAGAGCTCCTCTACCAAACCTTAACCCTTGACGGCTAAAAATGTAACCTGCTAACTCTACCACTCTCTAAGCAAAAACACCAATACCATGCTGCTCACCACCCCTCAAAACCCAAGACCCTATGCTTTTTCAAGCCCCCAACAACCTCTCCACGCAATATGCATCACCAACCTTCTTAGCCAAGCTCTAACAACCACCTAAACCACTACCAAACGTCACGACACTTGTGCCAAACCCACTTATGCCAATAAGAAATACACGAAATCATACTTTCCCGCTTAACTTAGCCATTGAAATGTACCCTGGAAGGTCCCCCGATTTGCCGCCTTGCAACGCTCTCTCTCTTTTAGCTTCATACGTGCCTTGCACATGATTGGGTCATTTGACCCAAACCCAAATTGACCGAATTCGCCTCCCTAACCCATGCGTAAGTCCTTAGGTCCGATCTCCTTTCCCTTTTGTATTGTATTTTATATTCATTCCATTGTATTTTGTTTATTTATCTTTTCTTTTCCTCTTTTTTTCCCTATTATAAAAATTAAAAAACAATAGAAAGAAAAAAATAAGAAGAAGAAGAAAAAAAGAAGAAAAGAAGGAAGAGAGAATAAAAAGGAAAGTTTCATTTTATTAGTTTAGCTTGTTTTAGTCAAAAATAAAATAATAATAATAAGAGAAAAAAATAAAACATAAAAAATGCAAAAAATAAAAAGATAAAAAAATGTTCAAATGAATGAAAATAAAAGAACCTCTTTCAAAATTAGGATTTCTCTAGAATTTTTCACAAAAAATAAAAATAAAAAAAAAGTCAACTAGGACCCTTTTAGAAACTTTTTTTTAAACAAAAAGAAAATGGATAAAAAATGTAAGCTCAACGTTTTCCAAAATAAAATAAACTAATAAATTAAAGTTTTATAAATAATTAACTACAAAAGTTTAATCCCAAATAATAAATATATAGATGCTTATACTCAGTTACGAGGTGACTTAAAATATGTTGAAAAAAAAATCCCTTTTGTAAATGATTTTCACATTTTTCCATTTTCTGTAAGTAGATATGCTTTTATTTATTGGTTCACTTGTAAATACAAATTAGAATGGTATTTTGAAAGACAAATATTAAATTCAAAAGGTTAAGGTAATATCCAATTAGGGTTTAATAGGATAGGTCTTGAACTCAAATACTTGGTTTCTTGAAACCTTTTCAAAATAGTTTTCAAAATCGCAAGTTAGTAGCCAAATTAGAATCAGTCTACCTAATTGATTCTAATTTAGTCACCTTTCCTAGTCTCAATGAGTGGCAACTCCAAATTTTTCAAAAATAAAGAAGTTGAGTTTTTCTTAATTTTTATCTAGGGTTTAAACTAAATAGGTATAGGATTTACTTTAAATCAAGTTAAGATAAATGAATGAAAAACCAAAAATTGAAGCTTGACAACTAATATTCACTTAACCGGTGATAAACTCAACATGAGATGATTTTTGTTAAGACAATTGACCAATATTGAGCTATGGGTCGGATTATTATATGACATTGAATTAGAGTCCACATTCATCGATCATATGTTAGTGATTAGTATTAAACTATGTTCATGAATCTCTATTGGGACTAATGTCATATGATTGATTTCATTAATAGATACTAATTGTGTCACATCCTAGCATAGTATAGGAGGTACCATTGTCGAGCCTGATTTTTCAATTTTCTATTTTTTAAAATTGATTTCTCTATTTCCGATGAATACTAAACCATAACCTATTTAATATTAATCCTCGACTAAAGAAATTAGGAAATCCTGGTTTTTTATTTAGAAAAATTTTTATAATCGCCACCCAACCGGAGTCGGGAAAAAGAAAGAAAACCGCAATCAATTGGGTGGATTAATTACAATTTAGCTACCAGTCTTTGATTTCAATTTTAATGAAGAACTAGAGGGTTCCGAGTTCGGGGGCTAACCTATTAAACCCTAATGGGTACCACTATTTATTTACCGAAATTAGGATTATTTTTTTAATTATAATACTTTGAAAGAAAAAATAAATAAATAATAAAAAGAAAAAAAACCTAAGTTTCTACATATTTTATGGTCGCCCCAAAGGTGTCTACGTACTCACTAACTGGGATCAAACGATCATAGTTCTTTCCAAAAACTTTAATGTATTGGCTTTTTTTATAAAAAAATGATTAGTTGAATTTGCGTTTTTATTAACCATTTTATTTTTATTAAGAAAAATTCCTAGAAGCCTAATTTTTATTCCTAATTATAAAAAAAAAACCCCAAAAACCTAATTTTTGAAATGTCCCAAATTAAGATTTTTATTTAAAAACAACTAAGTGATAATTTTTTTATTTTCAAGAAAAACGCTAAAGATTTTATGAAATATGCAATTTTTATGAAATATGTAATGTTCTAAATAATGAATCTTTTATATAGAAAAGATGCTTAAAAAATCATAGAAAAGATATATAAACTATAAAAAAGAAGCCTAAAGTATGGAAAAAATATCTAAACCATAGAAAAGATGTTCAAGCCATAGAAAAGATGTTCAAACTATGGAAAATACATTTAAAATATGGAAAACAAGCCTAAACTATGGAAAAGATGTCTTGCCGTAAAAAACGAAGCCAATTAAAATTTTTTTTTTTTATTTTATAAACATCAAAATAATTTTTTTTTATCTAGAAAACCCTAACATGCCTAATGCAACTTTTCTAAATTAATACAATATGCAAAGAACGAGATTTTGTAAAATATGAGATTTTATAAAAATGTCATTTTGAAAATATGAAATCTAAAAAAAATAATAAAAAAAAACTAAAATTTAACTTAACATATATTCACTAGACACTAATGCTATAACTAATTACTAGCAATTAAAGACATGATAAAAATAAAAAAAAATTAGTACAAGTCTTAAAAATAACTACGCATATAAAATAAATAAATAAGACAAGCTATAGACAATAATTAAAAACCACTATTATATACCTGCAAGGCAAAGCACGCAAAGCTAATGAAAGGAAACGGATTGGATCCCTAGTCCTATCGAGAGCACAACTATAGAATTGGTCTAAAGAGTAGGTTCGAGCATGTTTTTAACAAATGTATGATTGTTCTTCTTTTAGCTCGCACGATGCAACCCCTATTTATAAAACTCAAAAACAAATCTTTTAAATCGAATTGAATTAAATCGAAAAATAGATTCGAATCTTACAAATCTTGATTTTATTAGATTTAATGTCATCATATCATATTTGCTTTTTTTTCGGCAACTATTTAGTCAAGATTCCATCAAATTAATTTTTTCGAATTTTTTTCTTTTTAGTTTTTTTTTTTCTAACAATTTTCTATTTTTTTGTCTTTTTTATCATTTTTCAATTTTTTTTATTTTCTAAATTACGACCCTAGAAACAAAAATTATAACTACTATGAGCAAAAATCGAATGTTTACAACTGTCCCTCTTTGTGGTGAAGTTTGAGTAAAACTTTGCCACAAAGACAAAAGAGACACCGTTTTTGTCTCGGGACAACTTTATCCTAAGGAATGTTAAGACACTTGACAACAATTAGTCTGAAACGAAGAATAGCAAGGAGTAGCGCCCTTATGGGTTAGTAAGAATCCCTAAAAAGAATAATGAGAACTTGGTCGTACCCTAATGAATTAACTAACTAAGGCGGTCAAAGCGCCTTATGAGCTGGCTAAGACCTAAAGAATGAAGAAAACTTGGTCGTGCCTTAATGAGCTGACTAACCAAGACAGTCAAAGTGCCCTTTGTGCTGGCTAAGACCTAAAAGATAAGGAAACTTGGTTGTGCCTTAATGAGTTGACTAACCAAGGCGGTCAAGGCACCTTTTGAGCTGGCTAAGACCTAAAAATAAGGAAAACTTAGTCGTGCCCTAATGAGCTGACTAACCAAGGCGGTCAAAGCGCCCCTTGAGCTGGCTAAGACTTAAAGAATGAAGGAACTTCGTCATACCCTAATGAGCTAACTAACCAAGGCAGTCAAAGCACCCTTTGAGCTGGCTAAGACCTAAAAACATGAAGGAAAACTTGGTCGTGCCTTAATGAGCTGACTAACCAAGGTGGTCAAAGCGCCCATTGAGCTGGCTAAGACCTAAAAATAAAGAAAACTTGGTCGTGCCCTGATGAGCAGACTAACCAAGGCGGTCAAAGCACCCTTTGAGCTAGCTAAGACCTGAAGATAAGGAAACTTGGTCGTGCCCTAATGAGCTGACTAACCAAGGCGGTCAAAGTGCCCTTTGAGCTGGCTGGACCTGAAGAACGAAGGAAAACTTGGTCATATCCTAATGAGCTGACTAACCAAGGCGGTCAAAGTACCCTTTAAGTTGGCTAAGACCTAAAAATAAGGAAAACTTGGTCGTGCCCTGATGAGCTAACTAACCAAGGCAGTCAAAGCGCCCTTTGAGCTGGCTAAGACTTGAAGATAAGGAAACTTAGTCGTGCCCTAATGAGCTGACTAACCAAAGCGGTCAAAGCACCCTTTGAGCTGGCTAAGATCTAAATAATGAAGAAACTTAGTTGTGCCCTAATGAGCTGACTAACTAAGGTGGTCAAAGCGCCCTTTGAGCTGGCTAAGACCTGAAGAATAAAGGAAAACTTGGTCGTGCCCTAATGAGCTGCCTAACCAAGGCGATCAAAGCACCCTTTGAGCTGACTAAGACCTAAAAATGAGAAAAACTTGGTCGTGCCCTAATGAGTTGACTAACCAAGGTGGTCAAAGTGCCATTTGAGCTGGCTAAGACCTAAAAACAAGGAAAACTTGGTCGTACCCTGATGAGCTGACTAACCAAGGTGGTCAAAGAGCCCTTTAAGCTAGCTAAGACCTAAAAATGAGGAAAACTTGGTCGTACATTGATAAGCTGACTAACCAAGGCGGTCAAAGCACCCTTTGAGCTAGCTAAGACCTAAAAACAAGGAAAACTTTGAATTGGGATAGCGCTCCATGAGCTTGCTAAATCCCTAAAAGATTATAAGTTAGGCAACATTTTGTGAGTTGGGCGACTGGAAGCCTATGAAACTCCAGATTAGGACTACACTCACAAGCTGGCTAGCTCCCTAAGAGATTATAAATTGGGACTGTTTTAGGAGTCAGCCAGAAGCTTAAGAAGCTTTAGATTAGGACTACTCTATGAGCTGGTTAGATCCCTAAATGAAAATATGAATCTAGATAGCGCTCCATAAGTTGATTGAAGCGCTAAAGAAGAAATGGATAGGAACGGTGCTCTATGCGCTGGCTATATCCTTGAGAAAATTGATAAAGGCTAAGTACCCTTCGGACTCACTTAAACCCTATTGACAATTGAAAGTAAAACTAAGGAACACAGCCGACTCGAAAAAAAAACTCTTGATTTGAGAAATTTACAAACGAGGAATTTGGTGAAAACTGTTTATAACATGAATTGAAAATTTGGCTACTATAGATGAAATGGACTGGAAAATGAATGGAAAAACTTGTAACAAGCCTCCACTTTCTCTCTCTTCTTTTCATGTCTTTTTATTTTCTTTTTTTCCTTCTTTTTCCTTAAAAGTTTACTAACGAATACAAATTCCTATTCAAAAGGCAAACGCTATAATCATGTAGGGTACCTCATATCCACCCTAGTTTGTAACCTAGACAATGAGCTTCTTAGATAGGCTTTAAACATTCATTTCGTAAGAAAAGGTAACTCATGATTAGTCTAGTGGTAGAGGACTTCCTTACACACTCTCGGTCTGGATTTCACTCTTGATTACTATTCTAGAAATTATAATCCAGTTTGTAAGTGATACGCTCTGATAGACCTGTTAGGTCTTTTTGGGTTCAATATTGTAAATTGGGCTTTTGGTCAAATGGTTTCAAAAGAAGTTAATTGAGAGGGCCTATTTTGAAAGAAGTGCTTTTGTCCAACCTAGGGGCTACAAGTCAAGAACCCTTAGGAATGAACTAGATGTGCGCTTGCCCTAGTTTCAAAAATAAATTTTTATCTTAAATAAATTATTCTTCAAAATTGGAAGAGCTTTAAGTAGGGAGGTATTGTTGGTGGGAAGGTCTTGTGTTTGAGAATTGAGTGAATAGAAAGGATTTATGTTTGTGATTTGGAGCGTGATTTTGAAATGAATATGGATTTTTTTGTTTGTTGTTGAGAACATGATTTTAAATGAATATGAGGTTTTGCATTTTTGGTTAGGAATGTGATTTAAGGCCTTACGTTTTTTGAGCAACTTAAGCCTTCTTTAATTGGGGATTTTCTCAAGCCCAATACTTGGGTATTTCTTCATTTTCCTTTTTCCTATTTTTTTTTCTTTTTTCTTTTTTCATTTCATTTCATTTCATTTCTTTCTTTTCTCTCCCCAAAAATAACTATCTCTTTTATCAAGTTTTTATCTCTAGATTAATCAAGGTACTAAATCCATAGGTTCAAAGTGTATTGGCTTAGGTAAGGTATGTGTGGCCTTTAGGGTATTCGGAAAAATGTTAATTCTTCTTCAAAGAGAACAATTTATCGAAAACAAAAATTATCCTTAAATTGTTATTATTAGGGTAGGCACAAATCAGTTTTATCCTTCTCTCCTAATTAATGACCCTACCCTCTGAATTGCCCCACTGTAGGGGTGGTTCTTAATAGGGTTTACACTTGAAAGGACTCCAGATCAGTCCAATGGGGTTATCAAAGGATAATTATGTTTGGGATTTGAAAATGAATGCCTAACTTCATTTCGGTCTGCGTATCAAATTCAAAATGGACCTCCTTTAAGAAATGAATTC
The DNA here is from genome assembly GCA_024138015.1 of Lumnitzera littorea. Taxonomy (NCBI): domain Eukaryota; kingdom Viridiplantae; phylum Streptophyta; class Magnoliopsida; order Myrtales; family Combretaceae; genus Lumnitzera; species Lumnitzera littorea. The sequence continues at coordinate 47,586,648 of JAMXBB010000010.1, read as the reverse complement.
AAAATATCCTCACCATGATGTCTCTTAACTCTCAAAGTGTTTAAGGGTTAGTGTATAGGATATAGCTCACCTCTTTTCATTCAAAACTTTTTAAAAGTGAGTTACCAATTCCTTACATAAGGATTGATTGACCTTAGGGTATTGACCTTACTCTCCAATTCCTTGAATCATGCTCCAGTTGTGAAATTTCAAAGACTAAATGCCCTATGCCCCAGACTTATAGGTCTTAACGCCCTTGAGCTTCCATATGTGATTTTAGGTTAGGTTCTTTAGAGTTCGAATGGGCTGGAACTAATAACTTTTGCAGTGGAAGGGACTAATGAATTGCCCTTTCTGTTTGTACCGAGGATCAAGCTTAGGATAATGTTTCACGACTTTGTGTTTTGACTCGGTTCATGGTTGGACTTGATAGCTCAAGGGCTTTAAGTTGGTTGAATCATCCTGATGGGCTAAGGTTCGAGTTTGGTTGGTTATTTTCTTGGGCCAAGTGGATCTGTTTAGGTTAGCTACCTTAACAGGCCAAGTGATTGTGTTTGTCCTAAGTCTCATAAGGATCTGTAACCGTTAGTAAATTTCTTTCTTTTCTTTTCTTTCCTTTCCTTCTTTTTTCTTTCTTTACTCTTTCTTCTTTTTTTTTTTTTTTTTTGAAAGAGAGAGAGAAAAAGTCGAGGCTTTTATGTTACGGAGCCCAAGTGATGGGATTGTAAATGGATGATTACGAAGGATTGCTTTCATAGAATTCTATATATAAACCTCGAACAACATTACTGAGGGTCTATTTACAAATGAGGAATTCGAAAGGAAAAAGGTTAAATAAAAATAAAAATAAAAATCTAAATCATATTTATTCCGAATGATAAAGGCTAAGAAGTCAATCTATCTAAAAGAATGAATATTTTTACCTAATAGAATACAAGGCAAAACGATAACTACTTGAAATTATTTTATAGGTGTGATTCGTTTTGTTTTGTTTCCTTTTTTATTATTTTTATTTATTTACTCTGCGAAGGTTGGGCTCAACTGATATGGGCCTAAACAAAAAGCGATAGATTCGAGCCCTAATAAATGTACTAAGGTCTGCAACTAGGTAGTATTCATAGGGCTCTTCTATAAGGGCAAGATGAGCCCAATTTTGTTCCTAATAAATTCTTACTTATTTACGCTAAAAAGTTAGAACCATATCTAGAGTATCTCTTAAGGCCAATAAGGTGGGTAGACGTGGATCTGTTTGGAAGCCCCTTGACTTGATCTAACCATAGTTATGTAAAAAAAAAAGAAAAAATCAAAATTACAATCATCACCTATTCTAAACTTTACATAAAATTATTACAAATTATTTACAAGGAAATATTACAACTATAACTTCATAATTAACTTTATCCATTTAGGTCTGCCACATCATAGGTTCTTGTAAATTTTTTTTGAAAGAAAAGTTTTCATCTAATGCAAAAGGCGATTTCTAAAAGTTCTCAAGTTCTGCAACCACTACGTTTTTCAAAATAATAATTCTATAGTCGCATCTGAACTTGAGTGGGGTAGCCTGATCGGCCCTAGAAGGTAGTTAACCCACAACATCCGAAGCTTACACAATGGCCCCCCTCCTAAGGTCCTAAGACGGCCTGGTTCTAACCGTATCTACTATGCATTTATGATGCAAAAAAACAAAATAAAAGTAAACCCCTCAAAATTACCCCCTTAAATAAACTACAACAAAAAAAAATGTTAATAAAAAATAAATAAATAACATACCTAAGTTCTTTTTTATTATTTTTATTATTTCATCTTTTTATTTATTTTTTTTAAAGAAAAATAATCCTATTTTTGACAACTTCTAGTAGCTAACACTCTAGAGTCCCCAGTAGAGTCGCTAAACTGTCGAGCCTAATTTTTCGATTTTCTATTTTTTAAAATTGATTTCCCTATTTCCAATTAATACTAAACCATAACTCATTTAATATTAATCATTGACTAAAGAAATTAGGAAATTCCGGTTATTTATTTAGAAAAATTTTTGGAGTCGCCATTCTACCGGAGTCGGGAAAAAGAAAGAAAACCGTAATCAATTAGGTGGATTGATTACGATTTAGCTACCAGTCTTTAATTTCAATTTTAATGAAGAACCAGAGGGTTCCGAGTTCGGGGGTTAACCTATTAAACCCTAATGGGTACCATTATCTATTTACCGAAATTAGGATTATTCTTTTAATTATAACATTTTTAAAGAAAAAATAAATAAATAATAAAAAGAAAAAAAACCTAAGTTTCTACATATTTTATCGTCGCTCCGAAAATGCCTACGTACTCACTAACTAGGATTAGACGATCGTAATTCTTTTCGAAAACTTTAATGTATTGGTTCTTTTTATAAAAAAATGATTGGTTGAATTTACGTTTTTATTAACCATTTTATTTTTATTAAGAAAAATCCCTAGAAGCCTAATTTTTATTCCTAATTATAAAAAAAAAAAAACCTAAAAACCTAATTTTTGAAAAGTCCCAAATTAAGATTTTTATTTAAAAACAACTAAGTGATAATTTTTTTATTTTCAAGAAAAACGTTAAAGATTTTATGAAATATGCAATTTTTATGAAATATTCAATATTCTACATGATGAATTTTTTATATAGAAAAGATGCTTAAAACATCATAGAAAAAAAATATAAAGTATGGAAAAGAAGCTTAAACCATAGAAAAGATGTTCAAACTATAGAAAAGATGTTCAAACTATAGAAAAGACATCTAAACTTTGGAAAAGACATCTAAAATATAGAAAACAAGCCTAAATTATGAAAAAGATGTCTCACCGTAAAAAAAGAAGCCAATTAAAGATTTTTTTTTTATTTTATGAACATCGAAATGATTTTTTTTTTTATCTAGAAAACCCTAACATGCCTAATGCAACTTTTCTAAATTAAAACAATATGCAAAGAACGAGATTTTGTAAAATATGAGATTTTATAAAAATGTCATTTTGAAAATATGAAATCTAAAAAAAAATAATAAAAAAAATAAAATTTAACTTAATACATATTCACTAGACACTAATGCTATAACTAATTACTAACAATTAAAGACATGATAAAAATAAAAAAAAAATTAGTACAAGTCTTAAAAATAACTACACATATAAAATAAATAAATAAGATAAGCTATAGACAATAATTAAAAACCACTATTATATACCTGCAAGGCAAAGCACGCAAAGCTAATGAAAGGAAACAGATTGGATCCATAGTCCTATTGTGAGCAAAACTATAAAATTGGTCTAAGGAGTAGGTTCGAGCGTGTTTTTAACAAATGTGTGATTGTTCTTCTTTTAGCTCGCACCATGCAATCCCTATTTATAAAACTCAAAAACAAATCTTTTAAATCGAATTGAATTAAATCGAAAAATAGATTTGAATCTTACAAATCTTGATTTTATTAGATTTAATGTCATCATATCAAATTTGCTTTTTTTTCGGCAACTATTTAGTCAAGATTCCATCAAATTAATTTTTTCGAATTTTTTTCTTTTTCGTTTTTTTAGTTTTTTTTTTCTAACAATTTTCTATTTTTTTGTCTTTTTTATCATTTTTCAATTTTTTTTTTTATTTTCTAAATTACAACCCTAAAAACAAAAATTATAACTACTATGAGCAAAAATCGAATGCCTACAACCATAATACAGAAATACCTGTTATAACTAAACATAAGTTTAATAAAAGACCATACTTTAGACATTTAGTGCTTATAAAGAGTTCAACTTTAGCCTTTTAAGTTATAAACATATACAATAGTTATAGATTTTAAAAGACCTAAAAGTTGTAAACTTTATTTGTTAAGACTAAACATCCATGTTGTAAGTCCCATGTAAGATATCAAAAGGTGGGGATGAATTGATATCTTTTATAAAAGTAAAATTTTTCAATTTTTTAAACAAAACCCTTCTTAATAACTTAAATGGCGTATAAGTAGTTGGTCATTAATTGATAACTTAGGCACGAAAGAATAACTCAAATAATAAAGTGCAAAAAAGTCAATAAGAAAAAGAGAAAGGAGATTAAGCAATCGATTTAAAGAGTTTTGGTTTTTTGCCTACTGCTCTTTTCCAGCTCTACTGCTGGGAACCTAGTCTTCCTCACTGGTATTGTTCTACTAGTCCAATAGTTTCAATAATCAAAAGGGAATCTTAAGGTCACAAGGATATCAAGTCACTTCTCTACCCTACAAAGAATCCCCTAATCTCTCACTCACTCAAATACAACTTCTCAATAATGATTACAATAAATGAGATAACACAATAAAAGAAATATCTCTAAGACTTTCGTACAAAACACAAAAAACAATAGAGTAAAATCTCTATTTAGCATGATTTCTAACTAAGTTTGGGACAAAGTTTCTGATAGTTTTCACAAGAGAGTTTTGAAATGTTCATCTCTATTTTGAGTATTTTGTCTGGTTTCTTCTACAACTTCGACTTATATTGAATAATCCTTAAGTAATAGCTAGAAAATGGCTAATTCCTAATTTTTCTTCAAAAGATCTTGATCTAAACAAATGTTGTTTTGCTGTTGAAGAAAAATTCCTAGAAAACGGGAGCTTGAACATTTGAAATTGAAATTTAAAATCTATTATCTCTTAATATGTTGTTAGCTGAGCTTGATCTTCCTTTCTGAATGTTGCAATTGATTTATTTGATCCATGAGCTCCTTAATACTATTTAAAATTTGAAATCCAATTTTCTTTTATTTTGGATAAGCATAAATAAGATATTTCTAAAATTGAGCTCGATGGATCTTATGCAACACTTCTTCAAATATTCAAAACTTGCTAACTTCTTTCCTTGTATGTTTAAAATCTCTAGTAACTTTCGCTTATGTTTATCAAATATATCTACAACTAAATCCTTAAAACATGTCGGATTTTATTTGAAACTTGATTCATCCTTATCCATTCAAGCTGCAAAATTTTTCATTTGATGAGCCTTACCTTAAAGTTGCAACTTAATCTATTTCTAAAAATGAATCTTCCTTATTTAAATCCTCGAAACATCTCAGCTTAAAAAATGAACAAGATCTTTAAACTTCCTTGTTAGCAAATCCACAATGTCATTAGCTTATACTTAACCTTCTTAAGCTTCAAAAAAATTGAACTTGCTACTATAATTGTGTAGTCACTCTCAACTTCGCCTTGACATCAACTTGAATGGGTTTCATAGCTATTCAAATTTCTTCATTAATCTTGTTACTATGATCCTCTTAGAAACATCTAATCAAATGTAAATTTCTCTTAAAATCCCTATGGACTTAAACCATCTTAATGGAACGAAATTGAGCATATTTTTCGAATATGCCTAATAAAGTAAAGTTAGGTCTTCATTATCAATTTGTCCAACTTAGGTAATTTAAAGATTAGCACCAAACAACTTTCAAATCTAAATTCTGAATACTATTAATATGACCTTATTATTTTATTGATATACTTTCTAACTTACAATCTAACATACATTCTGATAGTTCAGTTTTCAAACCTTATTTTCTTTCTTAACCTGACCTTACTCTAAATTTTCCTCCACACTCATTATACTTATTAGATGCATTTTAACTTTTTCTTTATCATCAAAATTATTTAAGAGAGAACTCAACACATGTTCTTACTATCATGACCCTAAAGGAGGCCTAGTAAGCTCGTCTAAAATTTTCATATCACATGTGCATCTATGATATGAAAACCACTTTACAAGTCAGAGATTGTAAAACTCTAAATAATTAATCCAAAAGGTTTTAGATTCTTAATTTATTAATCTATTGTAAAATATAATTAACTATGAATATCCAATATTCTACCGTCCATCAGAACTGGAAAGAATTAGTATCCCCTACCAAATAATAAGACAGGGTAAGACAACTTTATAAATTACAAAAAAATACTAAATTATATAGAACCTTAACATATAAATACTTCTACAAAGAATGTTTCCATACCAACTATATAGTTCTCAACTAACTCTAACATTATCACACATATCTTCAGTTGCACTCATCACTTGAGATTTGTCCCAGCCCCAATTTAAATGAACCTGTAAAAGAAACTATAAGAGAATAAGCAAACCATAGCGTAGTAAGTTTGTTCCTCATCATTACCATTCAAGCAAGTTATCAAACAGTATTAGCATACATATAACTCACGAAATCAATGTATACATAGTAAATGCAAGTAGCACATCCATAGGAGTGCGGAACTATGAAAGGTGTAGATTTACATTGTCTACACATTGATTTTCTCTCGTACTTACCTACACAGGGCACCTCACCTCAACTGCATGAGGCTACCTAAAGAGCACTATCCCTCCAAACAACACTCTAACCAAATAAGTGAACCCCAACTAAGACCATCCACTATCAACAAATCATATCCATGGCCCTTTGAGCACAACTAAGCAAAATATATTCTGGGCCCTACCGGTACAATCGTACGAATTCTCTTGCTATTAATTGGAGATACTTTACTAGCTTTTCCTTAACAATAAAAAATATCATCAACAAGCATTACAAGTCCTCATAAAAATCATACAAGAATCTGTTTAAGATTAGAAAAACGTTTCCAAAAATACTTTTCTCAAAAACTTGCAAAGCTAGTACTCTCCATCAGTATACCAATTGAGCTATAGATATGTGACAAATATAACCGGTTATTATAGTCAAATATTTATATTTACCGATTTAAGGAGATGATTACACGGATTTTAACACACAAGCAAAACAATCATTCAAATACACAAACAATAACCGCCAGCAAAACATCAAGCAAATATCACGTACAAGCAGATAACGGGTCATTAGAACTCCCTCACTTGAAATAATGCTCATTCTTTAGTCCCTTGCAATTTCCAAAACTTGACAATTGAGTACCTAAAAAATAATAAGACTTATAAGTATTTGAAAAAACTCAACTCCCCAGTTAACTAAATATCTATTGTAATTTGCCTAATTTCCACTATAATCCAAATATGACATAAATATGGTTTAACTTGCTTATAGGGGTAAATAGGAAATATATTTGTATATTTGTAAATTATAATATTTTATATATTTAGTTATTTATTATTCCTCAGTATTACCTTATAAGATCAATTAACTTAATTAACATACTTATTCTTCTTGGTTTACCTTAAATCTTTAATTGTATAACTTTTTTATTCTAACTCCAATTTTTATGATCTTAAAATCGATTTTTAACGTTTTCAAATGTATTTTCACGTAGCGGGATTTGTTTTGGAAGTTAAAACCCGCATTTTTCATTATGACCCGAAATGTTACAAATTTAGGTATTTTGGTCTAAAAAACTTTGTTTATCGATTTTAAGCTTTTTCTTCATTATTTTATAATTTAATTAATTTCTAATTTTTATATTTTTGACATACTTTATTTTTTAGTCCATTTTATATTAATTTCACTACTTTCTTATTTTAAGCTTAATTTACTAATTATGCTAAGTTTTTATTATTATAATTTCCTAATTAATTAATTATTATCATTTTCTAATTACTTTCCTAATTTGCGATTTAATTGAAAATTTGGGGAAAGTGCTAATGTGGCACTTTGTCATTGGTCCACGTGGCAATTTTCCAAATACTCTTAATTTTTTACATTTTGTTTCGATTTTGAAGTATTAATTAGTATTTATACATACATATTATTATTATTTATTAAATATTATAAACTAACTACAAATTTTCCCTTAGTCATCACATCCACATACGTACATATATATATATATGCATTTATTTATTTATTTAAGGGAATAAGATGTTAGTATATATATTTGTTTGCTTTAGATATGTACATATACTTATACTTATACTATACTAATATTGTACGTATATTTATACTTGTACATGTACACATATATGCTTATGCTTTCCTATTTGTTCATGTACATGTATTTATACTCTTTTATACTATGGTCACATATGTATACTTCTTATATGTTCATGTACTATATATATATACACACACCATACATATATATAACTAAATAAATAGAACATATGTACATATAGTTATATATAGTTAGACATATACATATATAAATACATAGTAACTATGTACATATAATACCTATTACATACTCCTAATTCATTAGGTATGGAAATACATATTATTATAAAAGAAAATACACAAAAACCTAATCACATAAGAAAATAAAACTAATATACTGTAAAGATTGTATAGTTACTTGTTCTTGAGAAGGATTGAAGAAGAAATCCCCTTTTTATTCCTCCCTTAATGTTGGTGAAATAGGAATAGATAGTGTATATTATAGTAGAATGGTAGTTGGAATATTTGGAAGAAAAACAAAAGGAAGAAGGTAAAATAAAGAGGAGAGGTTTGTCGGCCTAAAGGAAGATGAAAGTGGAAGTCTTAATGTGTGTTTAAGTTGTGAAGAAAAAGAAAAAAAAAAGTATAGAGTTTTCCTAAGACACTAAGCCGATGGTTAAAGGCTAAAGTAAAGGAGGAAAGATAGAAAAAAAAAAAAAAAAGAAAGGATAATCTCAAGTTGATTTTATCCAAAAGAATTTTCACATGTGATAATTGGTACACAACATATGGCAATCGAAAATTTGCCATGAAAAAGTGGAGAAGAAGAAAAGAAAAAGAAGGAAAATGAAAAAGAAAATTATAAAATTATCAATTTTATTTTTCTAAATGTGGTTTCAACTTTTAAATGGTCTTTGGAATAATTTATAATGTAATTATGAAAAAAAATATGGAATATAAAATTAATGTATACCATTTAGTACATAAATATGAGATATGTAATAAAATTAACTCAAAATAATTAAATCAACACAAAATTATCACATATATATACAAATATAAAATCACAATTAATCATAAAATAACATTCATAATTTTATTAATTTTGTTAATTAAGTTATTACTCTTTACAATTATAAATATTTAGGAATTATCTCTACTAGGTCGTTAGCAATTTTATACGATTACACATATTAATCGATAATCATATCCAATTAGGATTTTATTACTATTAAGGTAAATTTATATGTTTTATAAGTTTAGGGTTTTAGTTTTAGGGTTATTGTCAAGTTTGAGTTCAATCTCTTATATATATATGTACATAAAGTTTAGGGTTTTTATGCGCAATTAGGGTTCCAGACAGTATTTTTAAGGTTTTTTATTCATTTTAGATTCTGAAATTAAAGTTTTAATCAATTTTAAATTTATTGGTTCTATTAACTTAGGGAAATTATCTATAGTACTCAAGTTCAACTCTATATTTAAAATGCTAAATTTGCAAGGTTTACACCTACTGTACTTAATCCACAAAACTTCAACTTTTCCAAAATAGCTTACTCTACTAGCACTCTCAAAAAGGTCTATCCTTGCTAGTAATGGTGCCCCAATACCCGCTCCTTAACTTGAGGATAAAACACTTTATCCCCTCAGCTTATTGTAAGATGTGTGAGAGTGGATAAATAAGCAGCAATACAACAAAATACATAGCAAAGACATACAGTAATTACATTAAATTTATCATCCAGCCAACAAATAGAAAATGTAATTAGTGTATGCCATGCTAATGCATGTGATGTACATTGATGATAATACCCTAACTCAGCCTAACAACCCATGTGGTTAGTCGACTTCAATCTGGACATTTGGATAATATATCTAGGAACCTAGCAATAATTCAACCTTTCAATCATTACAAAGCATGGTTAGAATCATTGGTCAATAAAAATCTACATGCATGAAACCCCAGCTTTGAAGACTTACACCAATAGAATCATAAGTTTTGGAAATCTGACCCGTATGTCCTTTTCATTCCATGTGATGAATGCATCAACCAAATCTGAGATGAATACTAAGCAAAGCAAACAAGGTTATTCATTTAACCTTCTAGCTAAAACTTTGCTTTATTTTCTTTTCCTTCTTTATTCCTAATACCTCAATGTTAGTTTCACTTAAGTGAACATCTTAAGAGGTAAGGTTAGTACCTAGCATTTATCTAAGTTAGCGCAACGCATCATCCGGTTGCATTTAAACTAATACTAAGCACACAAATTCTAACATTGCAAAGCATTATCACACAACAAGTTCAATCATTGTAAAACAATCACGACAACCACAAATAAGAAAACTCATTCCCTATTAAGTAGATATAAATCTACTCTCTATACACACATCCACTTACCTACCTGTTGTTTGTTCCCAAACTTACTCATTAGTACAGTACTCCTCTTTGGTTATTTCACCTAATATAATAAATATTACCAAAGTTAGCTATAGATAGTGTGTGTATGTGTGTGTGTGTGTGTGTGTTCCAATTTGATATTAACTTACTGATACTTTATGTTTGTTCTATTAAAAGAATATTCATCCCGAACTGCTACTAACTTAGTCTTCAATTTAGCCTTGGAACTATCTTGTAAATTATCCTCTAATTCAAGTAAACTTCAAAATTTCTAAACAAATACTATCTTACTTATATCCTTAACTCTATCAATTAAGAACCTCAAGTATTTCAGTGGACTCAATCTCCAAACTTAACTTACACAAAACCCCTAAGTATATCCTCTGAATCCTTCTCTAATTTAACTTGTGACTCAACCAAAACACTACATTTACTTATAATATTCCTACTTTTCAGTCTAGCCCAATTAAGATCAATAAGAAACACATCATATGTAACATTAACTACAACTCCTCTCGTCTAAGATGTTAATTGTACAAATTACCCTTTTATTCATATTAACAATATGTACATGAATAATAAGGAAATGCTTAATAATTATTGTCCATACTCTATTAAATCTACAAAAAAAAAACATATTTTGCTTAGAAAATCATATTTGTTAAACTCAAGTCATGAAAAGTACTATAATAGCATAATATACAATATTTTCCAAAATGCTTATTTTAGCTTGGTTTTATCAAAGAATTAGCTAAAAATGGGTGAATAGATATACTTAACCTTATAATAAGAATATAACCTATATAAATCATCACATGTTGATTTTATTCATAAATTTCTTCAAAATCTAATTATTCTTTATAATCAGAAAAATTGACAGTAATCTCCAGATAAATTACAATAAATAATAGACAAAGATTTTTAAAAATTCTTATTACCATAATTTAGTACATAATATAAGCATGTTATACAAAAGTTTTCAACTCAAAATAATATCATTTAGTATTTTGAAAAATTACTACAAAATTCATTGAAACAAGGCACTTTATTCAGCAAGTACTATAAGTCATTATTATTTCAACAAAATGATGAAAGTACATGCAAAATAACTATAGGAAACAAATTTTCATAATTTTTTTATTTAATTTGCTATTTTTAGAAATTAAATGAAAATTGAATGCAAAATGTGTCCTTAGCGGTGCATAGTCGTCCGGCTACCTTTCGACCACCTAGGTTTGTCAGTAGCTCCTATCTCAACCCCAAAAGCATAAGTTCCAAGCCATGCCATGTTAGGTTTTCGTTTGATATAGAAACCCTAATGCTCTGCCTTTAATCCAATTTTTTACACTAATTTTCTAAATTTTTGTTTCTCACTCAATCTAAAATTTTTTAGACGATCTCCAATGTTCCTAACATTGTTAAATGACCAAAGTTTCTCTCAAATGTAAATTTAAAGACAATGGGTCGGTGGAAAAAGGAGAAAAGCATTTTTTATGTATCACATGCTATGTTAATCAATCATAATACTAATGTTTGGCTTTGTTTCTACTTGACAGCTCATAAAATATTCATCTTACTGATGGCATGCCAGATTCCAAAGATTCGTGGGTGTGTTTCTTTATTTTTTATAATCTTTTAATTATTTAATACAATTTTTATCAATTATTTAACATATTTATTACTATACATTTACACATTGGGTATATAATGTGTATACAATATAATTATATAAACACACTATATGATATTTGACTTATAAATATTATTTTTATAAGTCAAATATTTTATCACTAAGGGCTTGTTACGTTTTGGGACTCAAATTTTAAGTTTCAGATAAATTATCAAATGATCTTAATAAAAATACATTTTATTGAAAATAAATATTATATCCACTTTATTTTGGAAAATAGCCTAACTAGGACTCTTTGTCAAATTTTTGTGACCTCCTATTGAAATTTGATGATTTGGATAAAATTTTTCAAGAGTCATAAATCATACCGAATGCCTTAACTTGTATCAATGATTGAGCAACTAAAGTCTCACAGATTGTGGTTCAGGCTATAATATATCTAGCAGATATTAGGCTATAGTCTACCCTTGATAATGTTGATTATAGATATTGATATATCATTCCACGATGTTTAGTCAACAATGGAATTTGATTTACTTAGATTCCTAGTGGTTTGAATTGTGTTGATTTGGCAGAATAATAACATGAAGATAATTCGATTGTTATATGTTTTATTTAGTAATTATAAGCCTAACTATGAGTGTTGCACCTGTGTGTATTTGTGCAACAACTTGTATTGGATTTCACAACTCATCCATTTTGGGATTTTTCAAATTTTAGATACCCGTTTGGCTTGAATTTCCATACCAGAATAAGAGGAGCGACAATAGACTGGTAAACTATAGGTAAATTCAAATAGGATAAGGATAATAAATTTCTATAGTTTTTCAGTTATATTTGGAGATTATTTTACTTTACAAGGTGATATAATATCATAACTTCAAGATCATTTATAAATTTATTGATTTTTAATAGCAGGATATGAACGTTGCATGTTTCTTCGAGGTAGAATTATGTGGAAGGCTAATAACATCACGCGTATCGAGGCATTACATATACATTGGGACATTCATTTTGGACTTAGGAAATCAACTTAGACTATAAGTTCGAGAAAGGTAAATATAATGTTTCTATGTGTCTTTATGCTGATATTAATTTGAAAATGCTTATTTTTCAATTGAAAAGTCCACTTAAGAAAATTTTGATAGAATTATTAATAAACATGATCACGAGAAACAAATCAGTAGGAGTCAAACAGATTGTTCAAAAGGTGAATACTCCAAATAGAAATGTTGTAAAATACCCATTTTAAAAAAGATTTAAAATGCTATATTCATCGTCAAAACTTTACTTCTTGTTTCAATTTCACATCTTGCACTTATCTTATTGTATACCCATTTGAAATATTCCTTTATAGCATTAATATTCTAGCCATATCCATTACGAGTATCATGATATAAACAGTATCATTGTAATAGCAAATTGCCATGTATTGCATAAAAATCTACAATCAACCTCCTCATCGATTATAAGTCTTCTATACGACATACAAGACTCTTTCTATTCTATGCTACCATCAGGCTCATAGATATGCAATATCGAGCATATTAACTAAAATTTATCATTTAAATATAAAATACTAGAGTTAAAATGTGGATTCATAGAATTCCACAACAAAATATTACAACACAGCTAAAATCCTATAAGAGTCTACATTATGAAAATCTAACTATGGAATTAAGCTAAACAAAGTAAATAAATATCCACAAGTGATTATTACAAAATTCCCTCTTCGCTTCCTAAAGCTCACAGTCTCGTCTCAGGACAAGACTCACCTTGGGCATTCCTCGACCCAAATGAACAAAGAGGTAGTCCAGTAACAAAAGAAATCTATTGAAGTGTAAGCTTACATTTAGTGAGTTAATCCCTCTACCATGCCATACAAACAATATAATTTAAATATACAACATATAAATGCATGAACATCCAGAATGCTAATCAATATATGCAGTGACCTAAGAACTACATGAAACTCAGAATTACACCCTCTATAGTTGCGGTTGGAAATAATTAACCAACAAACCATCAATAGGATCCTAACACCTGGGTTTTTATTCCACTTGCACCGATCGTGTTCAAATCAACTCAAACAAATATATTATATATACAAACTTTACTTTTCATATGAAAGATATACTTTCTTTTTCAAAATCAAATTTATGCCAAAATCTCAAGTCTAGTGGTGTGGTAGCCCTTATAGTCCATGTAAGCCCCAAAGTTCAGCCAAGTAACTGTAAGATTAAACCTAGAACCCAAGGTTTAGGGCGATCGGCTAAAGGATTCGATCAAACCCAAATTATAAACTATTTAGCAAAATACCAGTAAAAATGACCCTGTAAACTTAAATTTAAGAAAATGAGTAGTAAAATAGGAGACTATAAAATTTTCTAATTTTAAGCATAATAACTGCTAATTACCGAAAAGGCAAAAAGTGTAATATAATAACTAATAAATTAGTAGAGATAGATTATATGTATACTAAAAATTTTAGAATGACCAAAATAATATTTAAGAATGTTCACGTGTACCCTACATGTATTTACGTGTAGATAAAAATACGCGTAATTTCTAAAATTGGCCGAAAACTAAGTAAATAATTAAAGAAAAATACAAAATAATTATAAAAAAATCAGAAGAGGATAACTACAATAAGATTAGGTCGTGACAGAAAAAGAAAAAAATAACCAATAGGAATTTGACAAACAAAAAGCCTAAAATCATGAAATTGGGGCAAAATCCCATCAAATTAATGCACATTAAATTCTACAATCGTCTATAAATAGGAAAAAAAATTTACAGAGCACATTCGGACAGATACAAATTAGAGAAAATTAGAGAGAGTTGAAAATTCGAGAGAAAATTCAGAAAATAAAAAAAATAAGAAAAACTGTGCAGTTAGGGGTTTTAAAGGGAACTCACACCAAACAAGGAGCTAGGAGTGGACGGCTACCACCACCACATGGTGGTGGCAGTGCCCAGGCCGGCTGATAAGGCCACAGCGGCCCGCGGTGGCCGGAGCCACCTGAACCGGTGAGTCCAAATTCTAGCCCGATTCTTGTATAATTTTGTAAAATTAGTTATTTTGCCCAGAAAATTATGAAACTTGTTATTCTGAGGTTTTATTGTATGTAGATTTAGGGAAAAATGTTGATTTAGTTTAATTATGTCTGGAAATATAGGGTCTTTAACAAATTGTTCAAAATCGAGCATGATTAAACCGGAAATTAAATAGGCTTAGGGATGTAGTTTGGGGCTCAAAATTTTTCTGTAGGATGCTCATGTGACATAGAACAGTGCTATGAAGCCATTTTTTTTAAATTAATTTTTGAAATTTTTAAGTTAATTTTTAGCCCTAAAATGATGGAAAAATTGGGTAATTTGGAGTTAATTAGGTGATTAGGATAGTAATCACTGATTTAGATGGTAATTATATGTTTAAGGATGTTAATCTCTGATGTGGAAACTTAATCCTAGTCTATGGAGTGTTAAGTGTAATTAATGAAGGTGTTATGTGGTAAATGTAGAAAATTAGAAATATGTAGAATTGAAAATTAATAAATATGGAAAAATTAGGTTTAATTAGATAATAAAATAATGAAAATCAGAACATAACAAATCTGAAACAAAATTTAATTTTAGGTAATTATATGAAAAATGTAAAAATTTCTCACAACATGAGTAAATTCGGTACACTAATACGGATTTAAGTGTACCGGATGGAATAAAATGCTGACTAGGGGTAGTGATCGTATTTAGGATATCTGAAAATAATGTGGCTAGTTTCACATTGTGAGTTCAAATAAATTTCTAGGGTCCAGGTACAAAACAGTACCTAAAAATCGAACTAGAATCTAATTTAGAAATCGATGCGGAACTTGAACCTAACCCCAAACCTAAAGACTTAATACCTAGATAATTAGGCATATTAAACCTTAAACAAAACCTAACAATAAGCGTTGTAGGATAAAACGAACCTATGATATTTATATGAAAAGCTGAAACCACGTTCGTGTTATAGGGATAACCGGCGATGGCCTGAGCAAATCGGACCTCGAGTGAGCGAGCGAGGAGTCGAGGTAAGTTGGGATTAATACGCTGCTGTATTTTTGGAGGCTTAAGATTATGCTTGGTTGTGCTTGTTAGATAGTTGAATGTGTGCATGTGCTTGATTATGGGTGATGCGATGATTCTGTTTGTTGCTTTGGTACATGTTGTATGAATTGTATGTAATGATTGATCACCCTAAATTGGACTTAATCAAATATACGACCAGTAATCATAATCGAACATGCATGGCAACCCGTTAGGGGATTTAGGACTCTCCGGCCAAATACCGACCCCTTCGGAAGGGATAACGCAGGATTGCAAAATGGTCCCTTCTTCATCCTCAGTCGAACTAAGTGACAGGAGAGGAGGTCGCGGCGAGGGTGAAGGCAGTGGTTCGAAGGTAGTCGCGGGAGGAGCAAGGTCTCCATTACACAAGCCTGGGTTTGGTCGTGAGCTGTTGCATTAACGGCAACTCCTCAACCCGGATTAGAGCGGGCGCAATTTTTCTAATCTTACCACGGGCCGGACAACGTCGTGCGATGGCATTTGCTTGCACATGCATTGCATCTAATAAGTGATTGAAAACCTTGTTGTGTTTCTAGTATAGTTTTAAGTTCTCCATCCCTACTTACTGAGCTGTGGTTGCTCACATCCCTATAGACGTCGTGCAGGTGCTGGCTAAGAAGCGGTAAACAACTACTCGGAAGCTAGCAACTGCTGGATCCTGGGAAGTGAGGAAAAACATTGAAGAATCAACACATAATTTACTTTTCATTTCTGATTAATGTAATAACTGAATTTTAGTGATTATATAACTTTTCTCACTTTCTTAGGTAAATGATTTGTTTAAATTACAAATTGTCTACTTCAAAGCGGGTTAGTCGTGGACGCCTTGTGTAGATCAGGTCTAAGATAGCGGTTGTAAGGCCAACTTCTATCTTAGGATGGTTTACACAGCGGGGGTTGTTATGACTCTACCGCTTCAGGGCATGACAGTCCACAACACATGCCCTAAGTGAAGTTACAAGATATGGTCCTTCTCTAACAGGTAGCATCCCTTAGTGCTTAGTAAGCTCGAAAGCTCAAGACAGGGACTCGATAATATATAAATGGCATACCATTACCTAATCCTTACAAGAGGCCCCCCACCCCTCTCCTGTGAGCCCCTTCCCATCTTTCATGTGAGGTGACAGTCAGTATAGTTATAATGTAAATATGAGAAATGCATGACTTATTGAATTTCTTAATCGGGTACTTAATTAATTCAATTTCCATTTATGATCAATTAATTTCATTCCATACAACTATGTATAACTATCATCACAACAATTCTTATTATTATCTTATTAGCAAGTCATGACATTCAATCATAATATCATACACATGCATTTCTCTTATCCCATAAGCATTCAAGTTCATTATATAAATTTAAGTGATTCTACACTACAAGTAAAACTAAGCATGAAGTCATCAAGAATCACTTACTTAACCATAGCAGATCAGTTGTAATAATCTAGGGGTAGGTCATCTCCAAAAGTCAGATCCCCTGAATATCACAAATATGATAATGTTAAGAGTTAGAGATAAAATTAAAAGGCTAACCTAAAACTCTTTAAGTTATACTTTTAACTTAGTTTTATATTTTTCTCCAATTTTACTTAAAACTTCAAATGCGTATAACTTTCTTGTTTTAAATCTGATTTTTATAATCTTATAGTCAATTTTCATCGTTTTTCGAGTATATTTTAATGTGGTGTGGTTATATTTTCGAGATAAGGCATGAAAATCTATCTACTAATCAAAACAGTAGTGGTCCTCATGGTTTGGTGCTTTTTTGGGCTTAGTTTAGTATTTGAGCTTTTTGTTATCTTAAGAAATCTTTCAAGCTTGGGCTTAAGACTTTATTCTAGGCTTAAAACACTCATCAAAGTCAGATTTCTATCCTTATCCTATGGCCTTGGTGCTAACAATATTTTCTTGAACTCTTATGTGGGCTTATGTGGTCAAATAAGCTTATTTTTTGTCTAAACTAAAGTTGGTGACTCTGTTAGACTTAAGAAGTTTTATGTGGGCTTCTTATGGGTCTTAAAACAACTTTTCTTGAGTGATTTATGTGCTAGTTAGCAATTTAGTGAGGGTCTAACTTGGAGTTCTAAACTTGTTTTGAATATTTTAGGCTCGGTTTTGAGTTTTAAACTTTATACACTTACTATACTTGCTTTGATTAGTCTTTTCACTTTATTTACTTGGTTTTATCATATTTTTAGGTAAGTTTTCTTGGGGTTCTAGATCTGGTTGGTTCAGTTCAAGGCCTTCCAACTTGACTTTTTAACTTGTTTTATCATTTCTTTAAGTTTAGGTGATAGAACAAGAACTTATGCTACTTATATTCCAACTCCAATTTAACTTTTCTTCCATGAAATGATTATTTAGCTTAAGTACTAAGTAAAAGTTATGAATCACGTACTTATCATAAGTTCTATCCCTTAGTTTTAATCTCAAAAAGTTGATTTCCTCATAAAAATATCATGTAATGTATTTTCCTCTATTTAAAGCTAGATTTGAGCATATGTAACCACATGAAATTAAAAATAACATCTAAATACCCTACATACACTACACGTCTAGCATATTACTCCTTTGTCCATACACGTATTTCATGATTTTCTCAACTTACAAATTTCTATCCTAAGTGTTATATATGTATTCTTCATAATACCAACTTAGTATGCTCATAGTCCATCTTTTATGTAAAATATTCATAAGCTTACTACTTAAGGTAGCCTATCTATTTTATCACCTTATGTTCATGCTAGTATCTTCATGGATATGTAGTCTCCTAACATGATATATTAAAGTACTTAACAAGAAAACAAACTTACTCATCCTAAATGCTTAAAAATAGGTGATTATGCACTAAGAGTCCTCTTTAGCTCCTTCTTTTCCTTCCCTTTTTCACAAACCCTTTTAGTAACCAAAGTCTTGATGTTTAAGGTGGGTTTTGGGGATGTTTTAAGGTTTCCTAAAATAACTTTTGAAGTAGACAAAAGGAAGGTAACGAAAACAACTTTGTGCCATGAGTGTGGGCGTGTGAATATGTGGTGGCAAGTGTAAGTTTGTGGGGTTTGGTTCCCTCTTTTGGTTTATGTGTTTAAAGTGGGGAAAAGAAAATCAAAGAGGAGAGAAAACGAAAGAGAGAGAGAGAGAGAGTGCTGGTTGGATATGTATGTATCATGTATCCAACAAGCTCCTTTTTGTTAACTTTTATCAAGTGCATAAGCCATACTTTAACATGATTGAATGATATAAGTACTAAGGGGTGAATAGTAGATGTAAAAGACAATTGGTTTAATGTGTGATTGATAAAGTATGGCCCCCCATGCCCTCTTCTTACAACCATCCATGTAGGGGTCAAATAGGGGCATGGTCCTTGTCATATCACATATTTAAAATTGAGTTAATAAGGTGATGAGATAGCTTATCCTTAGGTAGTATAGGTTATGGTGATATATGGAATTTGTCTTATCACTAACTTTTGATAGGTTATCAATAGATAATTAATTTTAACTCTCAATTGATAAG
Organism: Lumnitzera littorea; assembly: GCA_024138015.1. Classification (NCBI taxonomy): domain Eukaryota; kingdom Viridiplantae; phylum Streptophyta; class Magnoliopsida; order Myrtales; family Combretaceae; genus Lumnitzera; species Lumnitzera littorea. The sequence goes on along the minus strand of JAMXBB010000010.1, from coordinate 47,567,188 downwards.
TTATTTAATTGATTGGTTGGTTTACTTATCCATATGTAACATAGCTTATAAGTGAAGATGAAAGAATTGTTTTATATGTAATTCCTTTAGGGTTCAGTTCTCAAATTAACTTATAAATTATGATTTGCTTCCTATGGAATTTATAAGTTTTTAGAGTTGAATAAAATTATTCAAATTTTATTTTTAGTTGTTTATTTAGGGTCATAAGTCCTTAATTATACTACGGTATTGGGTTTTGGGTGACTTAAGGCCTGTTATTCTAGTGTTCAAGTTTTTTATCGACAATGAACTTTTAAAGTGAAAAAAAAAAAGTTAGGTTCATTTTCTAAATGAAATTTTTTTTTTTTAGTTCTTAATTTAGTTGATTCTTGGGAATGATCGAGAAGCACTCTTAGTTGATTCACATGTCCTTTAAATAGCAAGGTTTACAATGAGACATTGTCCTAGTATTTGTTTTAGCCAATCACCAATTGCCACATGCATTGAAAGGAAAAAAAGAAAAAACCTATAGCTAAAACTAGCCCAATCAAACACTCAAATCTTATCTGCATCTTTTACCTCCAAATGCAATCTATGGCACAACCACTAACATTGATGGAGGAGACAATCTAAACATCTTCATCTATTTTACCTAGATAATAATTTCCTTTTTTCCTCATTTTGAAGTAAAACATAGCACATAAACAATAATGAAAAAGAAAACTAGATAAGAGAAAATTATCATTACATAACATAATGGAAAATGGAAAAAATTGCTCCTCAGTTTATTGTGTAAAGATGATGGATTAAGAGCAAAGCTCGAACACTTCAATCTTCATTAAAAAGAGATGAGAAGGAGTTTGTATCCAAAAGGCTCATATAAAGAAATCGAGAAAGAAAGAACAGTTCTCTATTTTGTTCTTCATTGACACTGATTTTGAGAAAAAGTGAGAGAAAAGGACGAAAGAATAACTGCACTTGTGTGTTTTTATGTTTGATGGGGGAGAGAGAGAGGAAGGGAAGTCATGATAAGCGATTGCTAATATTTTTTAAGTTCTTCTAAAAAGAAAACCACTTTTTCAATTTCTCTCTCTCTCTATAAATATATACATATATATTAACATTTATTTTCCTAATAAGTTGTAGAGAGCTACTTTGATAATTGCATTTTTAACCCAAATGAATACCTTGAATAAGTTTCTTAAGCTAGTGAGCCATTGGTAAAGCCTAAGGAACTGGACTCAATTTACAAATATTTTGGGGAGATTTGATCTATTAGGCTTGGAATAGGGATTACTCCATTGGTTTTCCACTTTTGACTTTCCTTAGTTGTCTTAGGTGCGAAAAATAGACTCAATGAAAGTCTTTTTGAGCTCATTTAGGTTTCTTTTGGTCTTAGTATGCCTATTTAGGTTTCTTTTGGTCTTAATATGCCTTAAGAAACCTTATCACTATGTTTGAAATAGAGGAAAGGGGAAGTAAAGAATTGAAGGGGATGGAATTAGAAAGGATTTAATTCTTATTCAATTATTTGGTTAGAAGGAAAATCGGGATGGAATAGATTTAGAGTGGAAACAATTTCATAGGTTCCTCCAAAATGTGTTCCCACCCAAAATGGAGATAAAGTGGAAGAAATGAAAAAAAAAAAGAAAAACTATCTAGTTTTCCATTTTACCCTTTACAATTAGTTAGATAATGAATTTTATGGGTATTTTAGTACTTTGATACTACTTCACTTTTTCTTCTTATTAATAATTAATTTTCCTTCCTTTTCTTTCTCTCTTCTTGACAAACAAGTATGAAGGAATAAAATGCCTAATCTTTTCCCTCCTAATTCTTTCCTCCTACTTTCATTGCTTTCTAATTTCTCCCTTCATTCCAAGCATAGTGTACATAAGCCATGAAATTATTTGTTAAAGAGATGGGCTTAATTTATAAAAAAAGATAGGCTAGCTTAAAAAGGAGTTAGACTTAGCCAAGATATTTCTATATCAAAGCCCATTCCGTGATAAGAAGAAACTAAGTGATTTGTCTCATCCATCAGATCATTAGAAGTAATCCATCAATCATCAATAATGCTTTATCTTAGTTATCCATCTTAAAGCTATCTAATGGTCAAGATCAACCTTTGAAATCTAGAAGTAAGAGATTTATCTTCTCATTTAGAAACATTATTCATATTGTTAAGCTTAAGAGCAATGCAAAAACTCTACCAAAATATCTCCATAGAGTATCAAATTAACTATTTTGTAGAAAACAAATCAATAACACTCGAGTACACATAATTCAATCTCTTGTTGGATATGTGCACATGAGATATCAAATTTGTTCATTCCTCATCTCATGCCCCATTCTAAGATCATTCCTCCATGTGTAATTAGATCAAGACTTCTTTAAAGCCAACTAGTGTACCTATTGTGATATGGACTCATAGATGAACACACGAACCCAATATCACGCGTAACCAAAGGAATGGGTCCAACCCACAAGATGGCTTGAAAAGTAAATGATAATTAAGGGTGAGCAGGGGGTTCCCGTGTACCGACAATAGATATGATGCACCAATGCCTCACACAAGCTCAAATCACACTTGATATAACGCACAAGTATGACCGAAGGTCACTTGCCATTAGTCCACACTCAAATGAGCTAGATAAAAGTATCTCAAGAGTAAGTAGGATGACACTTAGCTCAAGAGAGGGTAAAAGTTCAATATATTCTTTTGTATATTCTAGCTACTGTTACATGATGCGATTATTTATAGTATCCCGTTAGGGTAAGTTCTACATTACAAATAATTACAAAAATGAATCTCTATTTGCTAAATAAAAGGAAAATAATTTACAGGGAAAACACAAAATCATCTGTAGTGAACATCATTTATTAGAAAGGACAGTACAGTTGTCAGAAAGGATAGTGCGTGCGCGTTTTTACTTTACAATTCTGATAATAGTGTGATTCAAGCAAGGGTAGGCCACTGTTCAAGTCTATTTGGTGTCAAAAGTTTAGTACCCTGACTATTGAGGCTAAACTAAGGTTGGCTCAAGGACAGCTCACAATGGGGTCAGCTTCGGATGGTTGTCTCTTGACAATTATCAGCTCGGCCTTAGTACCGTAAAGATTGCCATATTTAGATTTGGCGCTTCAACTAGTGCACAGTAGAGGGTCAGTTCGGCATGTCAGTTGGTCACCTCAGTAATGCCTTGGATAGCATGGAGAGCAAAGTAGCTTGACAGATCGGACTAGGGCAAGCATTACTCCTTGGCGCTTAACTCACCTCGGACAACTCGGCAAACCACCTAAGAGAGCCCTCAGGCTTGGGAGCATGTAATCAATCTATGATTCATATCATCCCCTCCGAGTTGTTTGAGATTTAGGATCAAATCTGGTTCGAGTCCAGGTTGCTCGTCTTCAGGAGTGTAAGGTTGGAGGTCGGCAATGTTAAAAGAGTTTGAGACTCTACATCCTTCAGGTAATTCAATCCTATTGGCATTAGGATTGATCTTTTCAAGCACTTTGAAAAGTCAGTCGACTCTAGGAGACAACTTACTCTTCCTTAAGTTTGGGAATCGTTCCTTACTAAGGTATATCCAAACCAAATTGCTTGGTTGAAATTCTCTCTTCCTCAGCCTTCGGCTTAGCTTCTCAAGCTTATTATTAGCTCAACCCAGTTGCTCTATAACCTTCTGGTGCATGGCTTTGATGGCCTCAACTCTCTCGACGGCTGGCCTGTCATCATCAAGCATCAGCCGAGGTGCTTGGTCTAATGGTAGTTTGGGGTTGAACCCATAAGCGACCTCGAATGGAGACATACTTGTTACACTGTGGGCAGTCCTATTGTAGGCAAACTTAATGATCAATAGGCATAGATCCCAATCAACCATGTTTCATTCGATAGCAACTCATAGTAAAGTTCCTACGATTTTATTGACAACTTCAATCTATCCATCGGTCTATGGGTGGTAGGACATGCTGTACAATAGCTTGGTTCCCATTCACCTCTACAACATCCTGTAAAAGTGGCTCATGAACTTAGGGTCTCGATCTAAAACAATGGTCCTAGGAATTCCGTGCAGCTTGATTACTTCCTATAAGAAAAGAAAAGAGATAGCCAAAGCATCATTAGTTTTGAAATAGGGCACAAAATGTGTCATCTTGCTAAATTAATCCATAACCACTATGATGGAGTCCTTCCCTCCGGACATCCTCAGCAATCGTAACATGAAGTCCATACTTAGCTTAGACTATAGTTGGGTCAAGATTGGCAAGGGTTGATAGTGTCCTTGCTTGGCTCGACTCTTCGCTTTTCGTTAAGTCGCACACTTTTCTAGTATGGATTAGACATCTCTCTTTATCCTTAGCCAAAAGAATCTAAAGGATAGTACCTCATAAGTTCAGCGCTGGCTAAAGTGTCCTTGTCAATCCCCCTCCATGCGCCTCGCACACTAGTAGTTCTCTCGTGGAACAAGTCAGGATACATAGCCTTCTCTTCCTGAATAAGTATCCATCCTCTCTTTGATAGTCATCTAATGTCCGTCCTTCCTCACAATGGGTACAGATAGGACCAAAGTATAGGTCCTCAGCATACAAATTCTTGATGATTAAAAAACCAAGTAGCCTCTTCTACAGCTCAATCAGGAGGGTATGTCGTCTCGATAGGGCATCAACCACTATATTGTTCTTTCCGTTCTTATATTTTACAACATAAGAAACCACCCCCCCCCCCCCCCCCCCCCCCATGAACTTAACCTACTTGGCTTATCTCCAAGACAACTTCGGTTGGCTCTTTAGATATCTTAAGGATTCATAATCAGTGCAGATCACAAATTCCTTAGGCAGTAGATAGTGTTGCCATACCGTTAGAGCTTAGATTAAGGAGTAAAACTCCTTGTTGTAGACAAAATAGTTGAGTGTGGCTCGGCTCCTTAAAGTTTCTTGCTGAAGTAAGCAATAAGTCGGCCTTCTTGCATTAGCATAACACCTATGCCTAGTTCAGACGCATCATACTCTACTTCAAAGAGCTTATCAAAGCTCGGTAAAGCTAAGATGAAGGTTGTAGTTAGCTTCTCCTTCACATCCTCAAAACTCCTCCTTTCTTTCTCACCTCATCTGAATTCAACATTCTTCTTTGAGAGTTCAGTGAGTGGGGCCACAATCGTACTAAAATTCTTTATGAATCAGCAATAGAATGATGCCAGGTCGTGGAAACTTCTCACATTGATAGAATAAGTCGGCTTGAGCCACTCTATGATTGCTCTTATCTTCTCTTCATCAACTCGGATGCCAACTTTGCTCATAACAAAACCCAAGAAGATCACCTCGGAATGGCAAAAGTTGCACTTCTTCATATTGGAGTAGATTTATTCAACTCGGAGCTTTGCAAACAGTTGTCAAAGATGCTCTCGGTGAGTCTCCAAGTTGAGATTGTACACTAGAATGTCATCAAAATAAACTATGATAAACCATCCCAGTAATTCTCGGAGTACATGATTCATAAGTCGCATAAATGTGCTCGGTGCATTGGATAATCCAAATGGTATTACAAGCCATTTGTATAAACCATATCATGTCTTGAATGCGGTCTTCCACTCATCGCCTTCATACATTCGAATCTGATGGTACCCAACTTTAAGGTCGATCTTGGAGAACACTCTTGCTCTGCTCAATTTGTCTAGTATGTCATCAAGCTTAGGTATGGGATACCTATACTTGATGGTGATTCAATTGATCACTCAGTTATCCATACACATTCTCCAAAAACCATCCTTCTTGGGCACTAATAAGGCCGATACAACGTAGGGGCTCAGGAACTCGTTCACATACCCCTTCTTCATCAACTCATCCACTTGCCTCTATAGTTCAGCGGCTTGTTCAAGATTCAACTTGTAGGCAGGCTTGTTTGGTAACGCGGCTCCTAGCTGTAGGTCAATTACATGCTCAATGCCTCGGTTCGGAGGTAAACCACTCAGCAACTATTTTGGAAATAGATCGACAAATTCATCCAATAGGGTTTTTACTTTGGTCGGCAGCTCTTCCTCACCTGGTCTCATCTCCATAAGCCTCCTGACAAGCAAATAGGTCGATCCCTCCAACTCCATTTCTCTTTTCAGTACAGCTCAGGTCAATACTAAAGCCTCTTTCCTCAAGTTTTGACTAAATTGGGACTGCATGACTTTCACCCGCTCGACAATCATAGAACTCAATTTCAACCTTCTTCCTTAATGCTCCATAGAACATGTGTTCCCTTTACCATCATACATAACTACTCGATCAAACATCCATGGTTGTCTAAGTAGAATGTAGGACGCACTCATGGGCCGTACATCGCAGAGCACTTCATCTTGATACTTGCCAATGAAGATTGGCACAAACACCTGTTTACTCACTTATAGAGCTCCCCTATCACTAAGCTAATGAAGCTTATAAGGTTTTGGGTGAGGCATGGTCGGTAATTTCAACTACTAGACCATAAAAGCAAAGGCTGCATTAATGTAGCTCCCATTGTCTACAATCAGCGCATACGGTGACTCAATCAGCGCTCTATTCATCTTCGGGTATAGGATTGACAATCATTGTCTTCCCCAACACTAAAGTGGTCAGCATGAAGTTGCCTTCCTCGCTATAGATGACTTCCTCATCGGATACCTTAGCCTGTTTATCCTCTTTCAACTCTTCTACTTCGTCATCAATACTGTTAACCTCAATAGTCAGCACCTCGCCTCGGATCACCATCATTCACCTATTCAAACACTAAGCGGCTATATGTCTAAATCCTTGACATTTGAAACACTTGATCTTACTCGTCTTCCTCCCTAAACCTCGGCCTTTCTCAAACTTCCTCAAGGATTCATTATCCTCGGCTCAGGTGGTCAGAATAGGTCGGGTCTCAACAACCTTACTCAGTTCCATTCGTACTAGTTTGCTCTAAACAATTTGGTTACTTCCTAATCGGCTAATAGGGGGTCGAAATCTTCCCATTCAATACCTTTCTATCCTCTAGGCAGCTCGAATTGCATCATCAAGTGTTCTAACATCCAGGGTTTCCAGGATATCTCTAATCTCATACTTCAACTCGTTAATGAATCAAGATACGGTTCAATCTTTGGGCTCTACGACTTCGCATGGGATCATTAGCAACTAAAATTCTTTAATGTAAAGCGTCTATACTCGATCCTCCTTGTCTCAGTTCGTGTAGTCTCTTAAAGGCATCCTACAAATAATAACTTGGCACAAACCTTCTCAACATAACTCTCTTCATATCATCCCAACTCTTAATCTCTTGTCCTCCTTCCCCTCTTTTGGTAGCTTGCAAGTTCTTCCACCATAAGGCAGCATAACTAGTGAACTCCAACACAGCAAGTCTAACTTTCACATTATTGGGCACTTCGTAGTATTCAAACTGCTTTTCAATCTTATTTACCCAATCTAGGTAATCCTCGGCGTCACCACTACCAAAGAAACTCGGAATATGCATCCTGAATCCTTTAACTCTAAGGGCTCGTATATTTCTTTCCTTGGCTCTTAGTACTCCTCTTCCTTGTCATTTCCTTTTGCTTCCTCGTCATCTCCTTCTGCTTCCTCCTCAATCTCTTAGTGTTAACCTTTGTCTAACGTCCCTACCATCTCCTTCAACTCAGGGTAGTCAAGCTAGGGTATTAACTCGGCTAAACTGTCCATTGCCTTACTGTTTCTATTCACGTTCCTTAGTAGGGCTATTTCTAGTTCATTTCCCATCTTCTTGGATAACAATCACCAGACTAACTACCAAGTCGGTAAGCCTATCCAAGTGGTCACCTATTGACTGAGGTGAGGATCTTCCTTCTTGCCCTTGGTGTCGAGTACCACTTTCTTGGTTTCCTAAAGTTCCTTGCACACTTGAATCTAACATTGATGATTACTTCATAATGACAATTTCACAATAAGTACACAATTAATCACACTCTATTTTGGCATATTAAAAACAGGGGAAAACAAAGTATAGAACACTTCTCAACTACCAAACTTCAAAGCTAACAATTGAACTACTGTCACACGAGAGCAATGACAAACTATTAAAAGAACATAGTAGCAGAATCCAGCTTAAAACATAGCCAAGCTCTAATACCAAGATGATACGAACTCGTGAATGAACATACGAAGCTAATATCACGCGTAACCAAAGGGATGGGTTCAAGCCACCAGATGACTTGAAATGTAAATAATAGTCGAAGGTGAACAATGGTTTCCCATATACCGACAATGGATATAACACACCAATGCCTCACATGAGCTCAAGCCATACTTGATATAATGCATAAGTATAACTGGAGGTCACTTACCACTAGTCCACGCTTGATAAGAGTAGCTCAAGAGTAAGCAGGATGATACTTAGCTCAAGAGAAAGCAGGATGATACATTATGTGATTATTTATAATATCCTGTTAGGGCAAGTTCCACGTTACAAATAATTACAAAAATGAATCCCTATTTGCTAAATAAAAGGAAAATAATTTAAAGGGAAAACACGAAATCATATACAGCGAACATCATTTGTCAGAAAGGACAGTGTACGTGCATTTTTATTCTATGATTCTGACAATAGTGTCATTCGAGTAGGGGTGGGCCTCTATTTAGGTCTATTCGGCGTTAGAAGTTCGGCACCCTAACTACTGGGATTGGACTGGCATTAGCTCAGGGACACAGTAGGGTCAGCCTCGAATGGTTGGCTCCTAACAATTATCAGTTTGGCCTCAGTACCATAGAGATGGCTGTATTTAGGTTTAGCACATGGACTAGTACATAGCAAAGGGTCACCTTAGTCAAAGTTCAGCATGTCAACTGGTTACCTCAGCAATGCCTTAGATAGCATAGAGAACAAAGTAGCTCAACAAATTGGACTAGGGCAAGCATTGCTCCTCAGTACTTAACTCACCTCGGACAACTCAACAGATCACCTAAGAGAGCCCTCAAGTTTGGGAGCATGTAATTTGTCCTTGATCCCTATAATATTATATGTTATCGACTAGTAACATTAACCTTCCTTACAAAATTATAATATTCTAGGAGTAAATTGAAAGCCTCATGCCAATTTTAGATTGAAATTCATACTCTATGTATAAGAATTTAAGAGCTCATTGCACAAACAACATAAGAATTTAGGGAAAACATATTTTATCTTTCAACCAGATCTAATTTGTGACCTTAACATAGTATGTAATTCAGTGTAGTTAACATACATTGGAATTTGCTCCAAAAAAAAAGGGATTTTTACTGAAATAATGTTAAGGTTTAAGGGTTGAATTGAGGTTAAATCTCCTTAAATTGGGTCATTAATCTTATAAATACCATTTATACTTTTTATATGTATGTCAAATGTAAAATCTAACCAAATCATTTACTTAAATTAAAATTTGATCAAATATACTCTAATTCAAATAAAAACAAGACACGATTTAATGTATCATATGTATAAATAAATTTATAAACTTAGATAGGAACATAAATATAAAATGAATCGATGACTTATATATTTAGATCAATTATTTGGTCAAAGATCATTAACTCATCACCATTATATCTTAATTCCTGATGAATCATTCCTTGAATCTCTTATAGCGTAAGGGAGAAGGGATGGTCTAATTTTAGAATTCAGACCTTTGATATTTATGTATAATTAGTAAATAATTTTACTATGCTGCCTTTCAACTTTTTCATCCAGTATCATTATGACCTATCCTTTACAAGGTTTACTATTATACAGATATAACCGATTGGATCAAACATGTTATACCCTGTTATTTAGGCAAGAGTGAATTAAACCAACCTCAAATGTCAAACTTTTAAACCTCAACTTCTATACAAGTTCTTCCCCAAAAGACTGGATAAACCTAAACCCTATAAAAAACTCTTCCCTCAAAATATAGCGCTACCAAGAATTTCTTCCAATTAATACCAAATTCCAATATAATGTCCCAAAAGTTAGAGGAAACACCCATATGAAATTACATTTTTAAGACAAGTTGAATTTGTTAATATTTTCCTCATTAACTAGAGTTTATTGAGTTAAATCTTAATTACTCCAAAAGTAAAGTATTGAGATTTGATGTATAATATGATATTCTATTGTTTTTGACATATATTATAGACTTTTATGAATTAGAAATCTAGATAAAAGCATATTCAAAGAGTTACATAAAATCGGACCAAATTAGGATAATCATCAATTTAAAGCCACAATATATATACTTCTCCATGAAGATTATCACTTGATTTCAAACCCAATTCCACCACCATCATCTAATATATAAGCTAAACTTAGTCAACAAAAGATGGAGGAAAATTTTGGAAGGCCCAAACGTTGGCTAAGGGAAAATTTAGATGTATATTTTCTTATTGTTATTTTGTTCTATAAACAGTTCTTATTATTCTAAAAATATCTAGAAATATCGGAAATTCACCAAACTTCATAAGTTAATATATTTCGTTCCCAATTTTATATTTTTATAGTCATTTTTTCATATTGGTCACCAATTTTTCGCGTATTTAAGAAAACCAATGAAAAACCATTTCCGAACAAGTTTTCAATAAGTTAACAAAACCCAAATCCAAATATCAATAAATTTGCAATTAAGATAAACTATTTATTTTCAATGCGAAAATAGGATTTTTGAGTAGCTATACTAAGTGCTTTATTTTGATAAGTAACTATTTAGATTTTGATGAGTTACCATAAGGATATTTTGATAAATAGCCACGGACCAGTGAGTATCCAAGGACTTATTATTATTTGTTTTCTTGTTGTGTTGATTTGCTGCATCATTGTGTTGTTGTTGTTTCTTTTGTATTTTAAAGAAATTGTTTAATCACTTGCAACTAGTTAACTTGCTAAGTCAACTTTAAATCATAATTGGTCACGCATGGTACGATTACATATATTAATACCTACTCAGCTGTCTCTAGTAGTCATGGCAGGCAGTAAGTAGAGCCTACGCTTGCCCCTTTTTTGGCCCTTAAAAAGATCTAAGGTTCAAGCTAGGTAACAATTCGAGAAGTTAGTAGCTATCAAGACAAATTACAAGAAAGATAAGGGATCCAAACAGTGGGTGAAGATAAGTATGGTTTGCCATCAATAGTGGACACTTAGAATTAGATGGCTATCCCCAACCTAGGTTAAGGAGGGGCTTATATCCTTAACTTCACATCAATTACTGATAGACTAATGTGCAATGTTTGCATTCATACTGGTTGTTCATGCATAACATACTAACGATTGAAAACCCTGCTGTGACTTGTTTTGGTAGTTCATAATAATAAGGAGGGATAAATCTTACAAGTTATTAGGACTCATTGGCTTATAGTTTACATGTGTAAGATAGGGGTAAGGATAAGCGATGATGGGACCAAGAAGGTAAGGCAAAATATAGGGCATTTTATTAAATGAAAAATAGGTCTTAGTAGAGTGATCATATAGTTATGGAGTTTCTTTGTAGTTTTTGGATTTTTCTTCTTAATGTTTTTGAAATCAACAGGTTATGTTTGAGACTTAGTAGGTATATTGTAAAATATATGTAAATATACTCTTTGATTTGGTATAAAATATAAGAAGTGTTATGTTCTAGACGCCTTATGTATCCTTAGCATACATAGCGACTTGTCACAATTCAATTGACCCACCTTCAAATCATTACAAAATATGATCTTATTGTACTAATGCAATTTTATTCAACTTATAAGTGTGTATATATAATTTATTTAATTATAACCAACTCTCTAGTTCTCTAGAGATACGCTTGGTAATAAAACTCTTATGCACGACAAAGAATTCCAAATCTTTCATAATCTTAATTTTAGGGAGATCTCACCAAACACAAGATTAGTGAGGTTGAGATTTGGAAGTTTTAAAACTCCTAGGAAGAGAATTCTAAACTATTTTGCAAAAAACCTACAATCTACAACCTTGTGCATTCATAAACTCCAATATGTATCAAGACCAAGAGAAAACACTTGCTCACTCTTATGACCCTTAACTTTTTCAATTCACTAATCTCTAGGGGTACTTTTATTAGATTGTTACTATTTAACTTCAAACTCTCCCAAAATGTCTAACTAAACCAATGAAACTATGTTGCAACTTTAGCTTAAAGGATTTACACGATAAAAAATTTATGTCTTGATTTGGCTAGTTTATTTCAGGTTAGATCCTTATTGCATTAAACGCGTACTTTATAAATGGGTGTTTAATTGGATTTAGTTTGCTAAAGTGGCTTCTTACCAAAATGATACGTGCAACAATTAGTCATTGGCCTAAAGGAGTAATGGAGTGGAAGTCCATAATTGATATAGTAGTATAGGGTATGTTTCTCAAAAAATAATCTTAAAACGGCACTCCCTCCAACTTATTACGTTTGGGAAGTTGTGAAGATGCACATCTGTTAGGACCTTATAGGGAGCTTAGTAGAATTGCTTAAAATTTTCATATTACATGTGCACTCATGATACGAAAACCGCCTTGCAAATCAAAGATTACAAGACTCTAAATAATCAATCAATAGAGTTTCTAATTTTAAATTTATTAACTCATTATAAAATATAAATAACTATAAATATCTAATATTCCATAGTTCCTTAGAATCACAGAAAATCGGTATCCCCTACTAAACGATAAGATCAGGTAGTAAAGACCTAATATTTATACTTACCAAAATTACATAATCTAAATTTAAGGGTAGTATTTACATTTAATGTTTCAAACAAGCTATACAGTCTATCTCTAGTTCTAACCTCTAAAACATCTCGATACTTGCACTAACCTATGCCCGATTATCTATCAACCTGCAAAAGAAAACTGTTCGACAGTAAGCTACACAAACTTAGTGAGATATCCCTTGTACTACATCGACAAAAAAGCTATCAAACAATTAATTAACAGACATATTAATGCATGAAGAAGCAGTATGCTAAACAATATATGCAATTGACCAATGCTGCATATAACGTCAGATTTAACGCCCTCCAAAGTAAAGGTTGGAGATTCATCAGCACCAATCACAACTAGGTTCTAGCACTTAGGTTTTTAACCATAAATTTAAATTCTATATTTCACAAAATATATTTTCAATTCAAAGAAATCCAATAGTATACAAAAATCCCAAGTCTAGCGGTAAAGTGGCCCCCACAATCCATGCTTACGCCTTACAGCAGTGGTATCTAAACTCGACCCTCAGCTACCTACGATTTGCATCTCCAACACTAAGTAAACTCATGAGCCAAGGGTAAGGTCTTATTGTACCAGTACTCTTACACTGTACTAATCAAATCATATATGAATCCCATTCCTATAAGGCCCTTCATTACTATCCGCATAAGGTGACGGTCAAAACATTATATGTAATGTGTGTGCTTATGCATTATCCATTTAATTTAAGTTAAGTAAAATGTGATTAAGCCAATTTATTAGGTGATCAATTACTATCAACAAACCATTCAAATCATACAATCAATTCTTTAGTTACCATATTTAACCACATTTTGCACAACAAGCAAACAATATCCAATCACATGCATATTCCCAAACCCTAAGCATCAATTTATTAATATATAAAATTTAGGTGCACTAATTTACAAGCACAAAACAAGTATAGAGTCGTCGGAAGTACTCACTTTATCGAAGCCACTATAGATCATAATAATCAATGTGCAACTCGCTCTTCTAATCAGTGTCTCTTGATAAATAATAATAAAACCTAATGAGTACCTAGTCGTAGTGCTAAACTACCTAATTATCTAACTATCTATCTTATAATTCCCATTTTCGCTTAGGTTTTGAATCACATGTAATTTTTTGTTTTACCTTTTATCTTCATATTATTATTATTATTATTTTCATAATAGATCCTTATCGAGTTCGACTGTACTTCTTTAATGATTTACTTTATTTAAAAATTTTAATGACATTTCACATTGCGTAACTTATTTATTGTGATAAATAGAAAATACTATTTTATCATATGAGTAATATACAATTTAGTAAATGTTATATGTGTTCAAATTTTCTCACTTTTTGTAAATTTTACATTAGTACTTCGTTATATTACAATTTTAATTGTAATACCTATGTGTAGTGAGATAAATAATAGTATGTTAGTATAAGTTAGATCAAGTAATAGAGTTAGGTAAAAAAATATTGAAATTATATTGTCAATTCAATAATCAAATCATTAAAAATCTAGCTTATCCATATTATACTGTTATTGTTATTATTAGAGCATATCATACGCATACGCATTCACAGATATAGTCATTTTTAATTCTTATAAGTGTATAATCCCTATATTATTATCCCTGTTATTATTATCATTATTATTATAATCCTTATTCTTATTATTCGATGCTTCAATACACATATAAATATGTAATTATGTTGCATCTCTTCAAGAATGCACGTTATCGTTATTATTATTTTGTGTATACATATACATACATACATATATGCTTATATATATATATATTTCACATACATCATATTTTCCTTCCATATATATCTATACACATATACATCATATTTGTTTCGGAAATTACTACACAAGTGTTTGTTTGATATACACAACACATACATACATATTTTTGTTTGAGAAAATGGATAATCCAAAAGGAAAAAGACAAAGAAAACAATAGTAATAAATAATCAAATTCAACAAAACCGATCCTACGAAAATCTACCCTTAATCACCTTTCACTCTTCTCCCGCCTGTCCAATTCATGTAAAGTCTATGGACACAATTTATTTATATATAAAAGACCAAGACAACCTTATTTTTCCATGTTGGATAGGTGAATTACCAAGAATAGCCAGTACATACACATGCATTCCCCTCAATTTTCAACTTGATTTTTTAGGCTCACTTTCATCTTCAAATTAAAGGCAAAAAATACATAATATCTATCCTGCTCCACGAGATCTATCTAGCTATGCAAAAATTTTTACAAAAATGAGTACAAACTAAGGTAGGATCGCTCATCAAAGTAGCCTTCCCAAGTTGAAAAACACGACTTATATACATGTTTATCCTTGATTTTGATCCAATATTTCAAACATCTTCAAGCGTTTTCTTTCAATAAAGTTGTTTAAAATACATCTTAGTATGTATTAACTTTCATTACATGCAATTTGGAGTAAGATTTTTCTGTAAAAATTGAATCTTTGATGAAGAAAATTTTGTATCTTTACATATGTAAGTGTAGAAATGTAAAGGAGAAACACTGAGATTTTAGAATCCAATTTCCTACCATATGATTAGATTTAGGTCATTGCATTGGTAGATCTAATAGTCCTCTATGTCTATAACATGGCGATGATGATGGCTTGCCAAGTAGTGGCCAGAGGTGAGAGCTATTAAAGTCTAAAGTGTTTGAGTTAAGATGCACCAAAATCTAGAAATTTTTTGCTAAGTCCTAAAACCAACTTGTCTAGCCTACTTTGGTGGTGTTTCTCCAGTGATTAAGTGATAGCTCTACTGTGAAGAGGTGGTTTTATGATAGTAGGTTTGGGGTAGTATCAAGATGTGTCTTATTTGGAGAGTGAGTATGTAGTTTTGAAGAAAATTAAAGAGAAAATAAAGGTTTCGAGCTTGGTTTTATTGACAAAATAAAGATGGAGAAGTTGTTATACCACATGGCCTAAAAAGCACACAACCATCTTTCATATATATGATTGTACAACATAAGCTAATGTAATCTTGACAAGTGGATGATCCAGATTGAACGATGGGGTTGGTTCTCTTTTATGGGATTAAGACTGGATAATCTTATCCTTCTATCTAAGTTGTCATGTTAATTTTGTATTTTTGTCACATCATTTGACTTTAGTTTATACACATGTAAAAATTAATTTTTTACAACCATCTTTGACAAGATTTTATGACTAAACTTAATATAGATTATATAGCACAAACACTTGCAAGATTTATTATTTTCACATCATTACTTAGTATTTTTTTTTTAATAGGTTTCTTAATAGGTTCATGATTTCAATTTGTGGTTGCACAAATTTAAAGTTTATCGTTTTCAATTTGAAATTTTTATAAATTTTAATTTCCTTAGTCTTGTCAAGCCTAATGAAATAGCTATCAGTGTTCGAGTTCGACTCTAGCTCTAAAATGCTAAATTTGTGAGGTTCACATGCATCACTCCATAATCGATATAGCAGAGGGTGAGTTTCCAAAAATAATCTTAAAAAAAGGTTTCCAAAAACTTATTATGGCTGGGGGTTGTAAAGGCGTACATCATATGATCGCAAAAATCTAAAGAGGAACGCGCACTTAGATTGTGTGCCTTAAAATTTAAATAATAATAATAATAAAGGTGCACTTTAGCTATGTACCTTAAGTTTTGGAAATCTTGAAGGTGCATTATGGAAGTGCACCTTTACTATTAATAATTCCTAACTCAAAGAAAGCATTACAATCCCCCTAAAAAGTGACCATTGAACCTATGAAATGAAAATATCTTTTAAAATAATAATTGAAGCAATTAAACCAATGAACGACCAAACTATCCCCTACCCCCCTAAAAAACTCTATATCTTATCCCATATCCCTAACTGCATACTCCACCTCATTTACCTAACTCCAAATTGAAAATGCATATTCAAATATTGAAAACCAAGTTACATTCCCAACAATTGTCCATACTCTCAACTCTAAATAGCAAGCAGGGAAGATCTCAATGAAGTAAATACTACTATAATTACAAAGTCAAGACTATGAAAGAAAGATAAATTAACATCAAATAAAGTACATCTGGTCCAAGATCATCAGTCAATATGTTCATATAATTCTGTATGACCATAAATCTATTTCCTCTTGTTCTTAATTCTAATGAAGACATGCGATATTCGCAATACTATTCCATCCTTAAACATTCTTTCTTTAGCAATCGAAGGAGTCTATGACTCCTATGTCAAAACATACTGTTGTGATAGCTTATTGAAGTTTGGCAAATTTACTGCTCATATTTGAGAAGGACCTTCGCCCTACATGCTCCTAGACCTCCTTTCATGAGGATTTAGTGTTTTAAATGGAGGATATGCCCGACTCCTGACTATTGGAATCACATGCTAGCAACATTTAGATGCCCAAACGAGCTTAGGGCATGATATGGCTCTATAGTGTCCTCATCATGCTAACCTTATCACTGCTATCGTAGAAGTTCTCCTACCCTAGTTTACTCATCTCACTTGGAAGGATTTGGAGCATTGAACTTATCCTTATCCAAACCTTCCTCCACCTCCTGTTGGTTCCTATCAAAATGCGGAGAATACAAAATCATTAGCACATGGTCGTGTAATAACTATAAACTCTAAGGAGCCTAAACATCTGCTACAACTCTACATGGTCAATAGAAAGGCTCATCGGCCTACAAGAAGAAAGAAAGCCACACGTATCATTATAAGGTCACTCATCTAACTAATAACAACTATAAAAAATGTACTTACCAATTATCTAAGAAAATGCCCAATATGACTCAGATATTGACACGTATCTCCTTGTACCACCGCTAATATTAGTATTAACTCCTCATAGGCCATCTTGAGAGATCATCATATAATTTCCCCCAATTACCAAACAAAGTCTCAATGGCCTTCATCTTATTCAACCATACCCTTCTATTGTTTATCATATACCCAATTCTTAACTAACAGTATAACGTAGTTGAGAAATCTTTGTATCGAGGTCATCTTTGATTAATTACAAGAAAACACTAGCCATTGTATTACAATCCAACTATGGGTGATCTTGATTCAATTTACACATGTGTAGAGACCTCTAGACTAGTTATAATAAATAAGCCCTCTAACTTCTTCTTGTAGGCCTTCAACCTCCACTTACATCCATCTTCCTTCTTAGTAAAGAAAACTGAGTACTTACCCCTTTTGGATTAGTAAATAGTAAAGTTTGCATAATGCTTGATGTAATATATCTTTACAACTCTTATAAGATCCTCCTTAATGTTGAATCTCATACCTTTGCTAAGATCATCACTGGTTAATACATTATGCACTCAACATTCATAGTTTGCTCAAAGTTTATGTAACCATCGTCTCCACCAACATTGAAGAAAGGGATAGGATCCCTAACCAATAAACTAGTCATATAAACCTTTGGAGAATGTATATGAGTCGTACGGACCTTTGTTGGATGTATAGGAACTTAAGTTAACTCCATTAAGCTTAAGTTCTAGCTTCAAGGAAGTGCTACAATCTAATCAATTACAATGCCCTTATTTGAGGTGTTCCCATACTCATCCTTATAATCATCCTCAACCTCATCCTAAGTGTAATCATCAGTATAATCATCATCTTCACCATCGTCATCATCACACATTGCCATACGTTCAGCAACAGGATCATATGATGCCTTCTCTCGTAAGGTTAACCTAATCGCTTCATCAATAACATTTTATCATTACATATAGGTGTAGACATAAACAATGGATCGAACTTCTCTACCATAGGTGTTAACCATCATCAATTGCACAGATGGTGTTGTAAGGGGAGAGTAATCTATGTAGAATGCTTGTCACCTAAGAATATTAACCTTTTTTTTCCTTACAAGTTCTAACATACAAGTGATGAAAATGAGTTAAGTTAAAAACTTCCACCATTTCAAATGGGTTCTCTACATCATCGTCATCTTTTATAGTTATTAAAGAGTAGGTAATTACTTCCAAATACGCATTAGGATACTTGTATAATATCGCAATACTAAACACACCAAGATCAGTTCTGACATTATGGCAAACCT
This sequence comes from Lumnitzera littorea, assembly GCA_024138015.1. Classification (NCBI taxonomy): domain Eukaryota; kingdom Viridiplantae; phylum Streptophyta; class Magnoliopsida; order Myrtales; family Combretaceae; genus Lumnitzera; species Lumnitzera littorea. Next base: position 47,548,430 of record JAMXBB010000010.1, on the reverse strand, counting down.
TTTCCAAAATTTAAGAAAATTTTGCATTTTTTCTCAATTTCAACATCTTCACTAGTTGTTGTCATACTCTAAACCCAAATTTCCTCTCAAAATATTTCCATAGACATGTACTAAGAATTTAACTAAACCCACCATTTTCAACCTATCTACAACGTAATCAACATACCAGTTAGCTTACTGTACGTTGCATATTGTGTATTTCAACCACATGATACTACCTATTCTCTAAGGCAAACAAACTCTTCATGCCCATTTTATCAAGCATATGGTGTGCATTGCACATTTCACTTGAAAACGCCATTTTTATTACTACCACATATCACGTTGTACATCTTACTTCATAGAAAAGTTGTTGCAAGTTATTACACTAACTTACAAACACAAAATCATCAATTTTATGTACAAAATATATCAAAATGGACCACTACATTTCAATAATAGGGTTCCTCTAATTCCATCAAATTTGTAAAAATATATGAAAATCTAGATTAAATAAGTGTAAAAAGAGAGTTTTCCTTGATTTTTGGTGGAGATTCGACAAGAAAAGTTAAAGGATTGGACATTCATACTAAGGGTAAAAGTGATTCCATTCAGTACAATTTGGTCCCCTTATCAAATCAAACCTAATATAACGATTCAATTTTTTTCTTAAGTCGAATCTAAACATTCCATTCAATTTGTAAATTTTTTAAATTTAATTAAAACCGGTTTGGTCTAAATCGATCAATAGTTTAACTATTTATATCAAATTTTCACTAGACTTTTTTATCTCTAATAACATATTTTCCTTTTTATTAAACTTTCATATATTTCCAATTAATTTCTTATACATTTATTATGTATAACAATACTTAACAAAAACTTATACAAGATCTTAGCAACTTGATTAGATAGGGATAAGAGACTTTACTCCTATGAACAACAACGAGGAGGTAGAAGTAGAGTTGCCTATCTAAAAGCGATATAAAGAAGACAACAGAGATATACCAAGGACTAAAAAAAAGATGAAAGATGCATAAAGAGCACCAAGGTTAGACCTTTAATTTGAAAACATATTAGAAAAGCAAAATTTTTAAATGTGAAATTTTATATGGAATTCACTCAATTTAATCTTAACAATTGATCTAGAAATGAGATTAAGAAGAACATGATATGAAAAATTAATGAAATACACAAAAATTAATGAAAATTAGAAAAAAAAAAGTACAAAACAATCGCATGAATTTATTTATTTATTTTTTTGTTTAACCAAACATTTGGCTCCATTCAAAACAATTTACTTCAACTTGATTCTTTAAACCAAATCGTGAACTGAATGGTTTACAAAAAAATCGATTTTTTAGTTTAGTGTATGGCTTAATCTACGATTCACTGTTTTGTTGTCTAATCCTATTCTATATGATAGATGATCGAGATAAGATGAGAGTTTGAGAGAGGGAGTTTTATGTTTGAATAAGAATAGATTACATTCTATTTGTGCCTTTCATGCTTCTTTTTTTTTATTATTATTTTGTTTTGGACCAGGAAAGAAACATAATGAAAATGCCCCTATATGTAAATCTAGTTGTTGGGCTAAATTGACTCGGAACCACTAGTTCATCGGTCGACTCAAGATTGAACCAAGCCTAGCCCTTGAGGCCACCAGTTGAAGCCAATTTGCCAACCCGTGAACCATTTTGATTTTTTTTTTAATTTTAATCCCATTACATTTTTTCTCGCATTCTCGTTAATAACTTTCCACCTTCTCTCCTTCTTCTATTCTTTCCTCAATCACTTGAAAGTATATATGACATGTATGTGTAAATGTAATGACATGCTTTGTCTTCTTCCTCGTTTCAATTCCAAATTCCAATACATTAATGTCTACATGTATACATGTGATACTTTACATAAAGCTAGTAGATGTGTTATTTGTTTGTTTTTTTTTTTGTTTTTAATTTAGTGATTTGAAGGCCGAATCACTAAGACTCTTTGAGCTTATGGTTTGGTGGGCGGTTCAAGTCTATTTTATACTAAAACGATTCACGGTTTGAAATTATCCTTACACTCTATGCAAGTGGAAAAAAAAAAAATTAAAGATGAATATTGGGTGTGTTCTCAATCATCAAGGCACGCATCCGCTGTGCGTTTTCTCAGCACTTCAAAAAGTAATAATTTAGGGTAGTGCCTTTTTATTTATTTATTTCTTTATTTCGAGGATGAGATGGCAATGGCGTAAAAATTTCTATACATATTGCATAGCTTGACTCTATCACATTCGCATAGATCGAAACATTGTGCCGAGAAAACCTCTGCTACTTACTTGATCAATTTGGTCGTCTTCTTCAGTCGCTCTAGGAAGACTGGCAGTATATTCCCCGACGACATTGATGCAACTCAATTCAGCTTCATTGCCTTGTACCTTGCAACTCCACTATACTATTCAGAACTCCACCAAAACCTTCTCAAAACGTAAGCCTTCAAGAAAACTATCTCCATTTGCTTCCCAAACAAGCCGTCGTCGTTCCAAATTGAAGAGCATCCCCAAGCCATTCTTAGAAGAAGATGTATTTCCCTCTTCTTTGCCAATCCACACCAAAAACCCACACGCGGTGTGCGAAACCATCCAAAGATTCGCAAGACAAGACAAGCTTAAAGAAGCACTCACCATCCTGGATTACATGGACCACAAGGGCATTCCTGTAAATATCACGACTTTCTCTGCCCTAATTGCCGCTTGTATTCGAATAAAGTCATTATCTGAAGGGAAGCAGATTCATACCCACATCCGAATTAACGGGCTCGAAAACAATGAGTTTCTGAAGACTAAACTTGTTCATATGTACGCATGTTGTGCTTCCTTAGAGGATGCACATCAATTGTTTGATACTTTTCCCGTGAAGAGTGTGTACCCTTATAATGCTCTTTTGAGAGGGTGCGTTGTTTCGGGTAGGCGGCGGTATGGAGATGTTATGGATACTTTTATGGAGATGAGGGAGTCGGGGATTGAGTGTAATGAGTATAGTTTCTCTTGTTTAATTAAGAGCTTCGCTGGTGCATCAGCTTTACGCCAGGGTTTGAAGGTTCATGCCCTTTTGATAAAGAATGGTTTTATTGATAGTTGCATGTTGATGACGAGTTTGATTGATATGTACTTCAAGGGTGGAAAGATCGTGCTTGCATGCAAGGTTTTTGAAGAGATGGGTGAGAGGGATGTTGTGGTTTGGGGTGCAATGCTTGCAGGTTTCGCGCATAATAGGTTGCAGAGAGAAGCCTTGGATTACTTGAGGTGGATGATAGAGGAAGGTGTTTGTCCAAATTCAGTTATTTTGACTACCGTTCTTCCTGTGATTGGGGATATTCGGGCGGAAAAACTAGGCCGAGAGGTTCATGCTTATGTGATGAAGACTAAGAGCTATATGAAGCAGCTTACCATACAGTCTGCCTTGATTGATATGTACTGCAAATGTGGTAACATGGCTTCTGGAAGACAGGTGTTTTACAGTTCGCTTGAGAGGAATGCTATTTCTTGGACAGCATTGATGTCGGGTTACATCGTGAATGGGAGACTTGAGCAAGCTCTGAGATGTACAGTCTGGATGCAGCAAGAAGGTTACAGGCCTGATGCTGTGACCATTGCTACTGTTCTACCAGTTTGTAAGGAGTTGAGGGCTTTGAAGCATGGGAAGGAGATTCATGCTTATGCTCTTAAAAATGACATGCTTCCTAATATTTCTATAATTACTTGCCTCATGGTGATGTATTCCAAATGTGGAATCCTCGATTACTCTTCAAGACTTTTTGAGTGTATGTCATACAGAAATGTGATTGCTTGGACAGCAATGATCGATTCTTATACAGAAAATGGACATCTTTGCGAAGCCATTGGTGTGTTTAGGTCCATGCAGTTGTCAAAGCACAGGCCCGATTCTGTGGCAGTGGCAAGGATTTTGAATGTTTGTGCTAAACTTAAGGCTTCGAAGCTTGGGAGGGAAATTCATGGATACGTACTGAAGAAAAACTTTGAATCTGTTCCGCTAGTTTGTTCAGAAATTATGAAAATGTATGGGAGCAGTCAAGATATTCGGTCTGCAAAGGAGGTATTCGATTCCCTTCCTGTGAAGGGTTTAATTACTTGGACAGCCATCATAGAGGCATACGGAAATAGTAACATGAATCAGGATGCAATTGATCTTTTCTATCGTATGATACCTAATGGCTTTTCTCCGAATGATTACACTTTCAACCTTGTAATCGACATATGCAACAAAGCAGGACTTCAAGATGAGGCTTACCAAATCTCTAAAATGAGACTCAGGTTTCTCAAGGATGTCAATATCTAATCGCTGTCCATTTTCTCATGTGACCGTGTCCTTGAAAAAATTTCAGTAGCTCTAATTAGAGGGGTCTATCCTGTCATTACTCTAGCTTGGCATATAGAAGGAGAAACATAAGGGATGGAACCTTGTTCTTTTGATTTCCATACAATTCAATTCCACTATAGCCCAGTTTATTAGACTGCTGTGTGTGCCAAAGCGAGCTGCATACTGGAGTAACTGACTTGCAATTAGTCGCCGTACTGTGCAGCTTGAAAAGAGATGGCACAAGGTGAAAAATTTTCAGATTTTATCTGGAGGTTCCTGCTAGCTGCTATTTTTCTTATTATTCATATGAAAATCTACTGTAAATGTTATGAACAGTTATTGTGGTATAGCATTCGTGGGTTGGATATCTAATCTCCCAGGGCTTGTTCCTTTTTTGGGTAAGTTGGTCGTCCAAAGCTGAAGATGAATTGTTTTCTGTTTCCCTCCCTATTTCCACTCTCAGTAATAGTTCACATTCTCATCTTCTCCGCAGATAGGAAATCTTCTGGGGTACACTAACTTGCTCATTGTGATGATATGTGTTAAATTTACACTTTATCTTGATATGACAATGCCACAAGTGTAGTTCTGAGCTTTCCTAATCCAGCGTACAACAGATTTAGTTATGTATCTTCCAGATTCAACTCGGGTCTCTTAAATGTCATGATCGCTTGAACTAGAAGTGTGTTTTCAGAAATTTCATGAAAAAGAGTTTGTTCATCCGAGTATTATGGTTATTGAGTCTACTTTTATTGGATGTCATCCTCATGAACTTGCACTATGTTTGGATTTGAGAGTAGGAAGGAAAAGCGGGGAAAGGGACTAGAGGAGAAAAGTTAAGTTTTCCTTGTTTAGAAGACTATGGGGGAAAGGGAGGGAATGGATTTATAAAGGAAGGTTTAAGTATCATTCTTTGGAAATATGGAGAGAACTTTTGGGAGGAAATCATAAAATGACTTAATTAATTTAAGGACTTTTGGGGTGCTTCAGCTAGTTCAAAAAAATATTTAATTAACTTTCCTGCACAATCATTCCTTATCATTTCTATACTATTCAAACAAGATATTTCGTTTGTTTTTTACTTGTTAATTATTTCCTCTCAATTACTTTTCTCCCTAATACTTTTTCTTTAACTCAAACGTAAAGTTAAAAGTAAATTTGAATTGAAAATGCCACTGTATGACCCAAGTGAATGTGAGTTGTAAAGTAATCTAGGGAACATAGACAAAATGATGTTGTCCATGGATTTTGTTTCCTCTTACTGCATCTTATTCAAAGGATTGAAGAGAGTTATTGCATCTAGCTGTTAACAAGGGTCCCTTGATCCTCTTCCTAAGGGATCCCAGATGTGAGAATGTTAGAAAGTTGTCAGCTGCATCTACCATCTATGTACATTTATCAACTGGCAATCTGACTTCTTTATAAGTTCTTCACAGCATTTTCTCAATCTTAGTAGATTCTTTTAGTGGTATAATTTGGTCCTCTTCCCCATTACTAAGAATAAGTAAGCCACCAATTTAGCTACAAAATAGTATCATTACAGCCTTGACAATTAGACATTGAACATAGTAAGGCAGCAACATTGTTTCGGAGAATAGTTTCCTTATTCAAATAAAATAGATGACGGTGTGCCATTTCTTCCATTTTACACGTTTAGTTTGGAACATATACGAAAGCCTTTCTTCCTAAATGGTAGAGGCTTTAGGGGAAAATGTGACCTAGTAGGACAGATTGACATTTTAAGTGGATTATTCTATATTAGTATGGTGATGATGATGGCATTTGAAGCACATAAATTTGGCTTGGAGGAGACTCGAGTGTGCTGAGTAATAGGTGCTTCGTTTATTCCTTATGACAAAAATGTTCTCAACTTTCTACTTGGTTTTCAAAGCATGATATCAGTTAATTTTGTGTAAGAATGTTGTAGGTGGACTTTGCTCAATTATTCAAACAAGTTCACTATTCAAGCATGAATTAAATCACGAGAGAATTACAATGACATTCTCAACAAGTTTCGCACAAGAATTTAGAAAGAAAAGATGAATATTAAACTTCAACGAAGTCTCTGATTGTGTCTGATAAAAACTTTTGCACGAAATAATTCTTTCTATTCATTCTCCATCGGTGTTTTTCTGATTTGAACGAGTTCCTTTTATATACTGAGATAATATAACGGCTAATTCTTTTCTTTTTCTTTTTCTTTTTCTTTTTTTTCCCCTTGCCTCAATTCTTATCTTCAAGGATTAAACATTGCGTCCTTCCTTCTTTTTCGAACAATCTTCTATTTTGAATTTGAAATGAGAGTTGATCTTTATCTGATAAAATCTGAAAGTCTTGTTGCCATACATTAGAGTTTGAACACCACAAAAGCCAAGCAATACTTTGGTCAAGATTAAGTTGAATCTCTTGGAAATATTTTAAATTTAATTCTAAAGTTTCGCCTAAACTGCCCCTTGTTTTACTCTTGATGTGTTTCACTAAACACCCCATAAAATTTTCTTAGAACTTATCTTATGATATATGCATATTCTCTACTTATTTTGAAATTGAAATCTCCCCCATTTTTTTTAAATTTAAACTTAGATTCTGGATATTTTTCCCAACTTAATCCATCTTTAGCTCTTGACTTGATATTATTAGATATCTCTCATAGATTTTGATGATAATGAAAAGGGATAAAAGCTAATAAATCATTAAGAATACAGGTATTTAGAAAAGTTCTCAGAAAGTTTAAACTCGCAAAAAACTAAGTCATCTTTAAAAACTTATTCAAAAGGTTTGATTTGATTGGAAAAAAAAAAGGTATAAGATTCTTCAAAAAATGTTTCAAAAGCTTTAAAAGAGAATAGTCTGAAATTCTAAAATTCTAAAATATTTTAAAAGTAATTTAACACTTCAAAAGCTTATTCAAAGAATTTGAAGAAAGAAATGTCGATACTCTTTATACAGTTATTCAGAAAGTTGGTTTAGAAATATATGATGATGAAATTTAACTCATACCAAATTCGAATTCAACAAGGCCTAACTCTACAAGATTGAGTGAATACACTTAATCCTATTTCAAGGAAATACACTTAAGATGGAACCAAGATCCATGAGGATTATTTTTTGAGCAAATATATTTTTGATAAATCAAGATATACACAGATACAGATAAGGATAAGGGTGATTCAAATTTTATGGAATTTCAAATTTTTCTTTTACTATGAGGTTTATCAACAAGTTGCTGATAAAGCATATCTCTTTGTCGAATTCAAATCTGAAGCTTATCTATTAGTTGAGAATCAAAATGTATTCGATCGAAGCAATATATGAAAAGTTGTTTTTGAATTTCAAGAATAGAGAGATCTTCTCAAAATATCTAAAGATTGTCTTTAACCAATAATGGTTGGATAAACACGAAAGTGAAGATAATCTTCAACAAATTAGCCATTAAAAGATTTCAATATAAAAAGAAAAAGGATTCAAAACATCAAATATTTCTTTAGAAATAAGTTTTCGTTACACAAAAATCTGTAATTAGATTCTATATTCTAAAAAGTTACAAAAAGCCTCTCAAATACTTCTTCAGAAAGTTGCACTAAAGCAAATTATACAAAAATCATTATTTCTCTTTAGAGCAAAATTAATTGAGATTTATATTTTTATTCTCACTTATAATTTGTAACTTTTATTTGTTGTTTAAGTATTGAGACAAACATATTTGTACTCTGTAGATTTGTAATTAGCCTAAATTGTAGAGAGGCTAGATAAACAGAGCAAAGTGTTATAAAGTCCATGTGTGACGAAAGCCTGTAATCTTCTTGTGATTTGATTTAGTGGATCAACTGGAATGGCACCAATAAAGTAAACCGGATCCTCAACAATGGACCAAGTGGTAGTTTAACAATTCAGCTTGGCAAGACACCATTTTTTTATGGAACTAACTTTCCCTATTGGAAATTCAACCGATTGAGTAGACCCGGTCCTCAGCAATGGACCAAGTGGTAATTTAACAGTTCAACCTAGTAAAGCACCATTTTTTTATGGAACTAACTTTCCCTATTAAAAATTCAGGATAGAGACTTATGTGAAAGCATCAAACTATTAAGCTTGACAAATTATTTACGTATGAGATTTCAAAATTCCAACCATCATTACGTCAAGTGATGATATCACCAAAACTAAACTCAATTCAAAGACTAAGTATTTACTTTTGAGTACTATTCCACAATCAAAGTTTTATCTAATTCCTTTTTGTGCTACAACTAAAGATATTTTGGATACCTTAGTGCAAACTTATGAAGGGATGGAAATAATCAAGGATACAAGAATCAACTTACTGGTTCAACAATATGAAACATTTCAAATCCCTATTGGTGAAGAAATCAAAGACTTCTTTAATAGATTTATTGCTATAACTAATGAACTGTCTTCTCTAAGCAAAATTATTTGTAATGCAAATATGGTACACAAGATGCTAAGAATTCTTCCCAAAATTTGGAATGCAAAGAAAACTACCATAGAAAAAACTTATGATCTAAAAACATTAACTTTAAGTCAACTGTACAGCAAGCTTATGGCATATGAAATTGATTTTCTCAAATCATAAAATACTTTAGAAGATACAAGGAAAAGGACCACAGCCTTCAAAGCCAAAGAAACAAATATTGATAAAAGAAGATTCATCTGAAGAAGAAGATGAGAATGTGACACTCCTAATTAGAAAGCTAAACAAATGGCTCAAGAAAAAGGATAAGAAAATGTTTACTAAAAAATTTACTATTAATAAGAATCGATCTATTGATGCAAGAAAGGTAATTAAAGAAAAAGAGGAGAAAAAGTTGAAAAAGGAGATTTTTTGCTATGAATGCAAAAAGCCTAGGCATAATAAATATGAAAGTCCCATGTTAATTAAGAAAATTGAGAAATTCAAAAGGAAACGCAAATCACTGATGGCTATATGGAGTAACCTAAAAGATTCAGAAATTGACTCAAAAGGTTCAGAAGAATGACAGGAAGCAAATCTGTCTTATGGCACTTTTTAAGATAGATTCTAAAACTAATTTTGATTCTAATTTAGAAGTACCTGACGATATATGTATTGAAATTAACAAACTTCTCAAAGCTCTTTCCAAGTCGAGTAACAAGATATCTAAGCTTGAATCTGAAGTAAAAACATTAAAAAACGAAAAGCATGCACTTAGTCAAGCTACTAAATTACTAATAGATGAAAATGATTTTCTGAAAAATGATTTCGTAAGATTGCATATTGCTTGTGAAGCTTTAGTCAATGAAAATCTTATCCTAAAAGAAGAAATTAAGAAATAGAAAAATCATGTGGAGGATTTATCTAAATCTATTAAGAATATGTTCCGCAAGTTTGATGAAAGTGACAAGAAGTTACAAATGTTGATTTCTAATCAAAGGATGGATAATTTAAAATCTAGGCTAAGTTCCGAATTTGGAGATATATCTAAAACAAAGAAAAATATAGTTTTTGTTAAATTAAAAGATAAAAAGGAAGGGAAAACAACAAAGCATTTGAACCTATCAGAAAGCACAACAAAAAGGTCTCAAAACAATGACAAGTATTCTTCTAGAGGGTACAATAGAAAGTTGAACAGAAGGTATTTCAAAAAGAATCCAAATCAAAGGAAAGTGATTGTAACAGGTATACTGAGCAGAAACCTTATGCTTGTTTTCTATGTGATAAAATAGGTCATATAGAGAAACATTATTTTTACAAAAAAAATATAAGCTTAGCAATAATCAAGGTTCAATTCAAGGTTCAATTAAAATAGGTCATGGACCCAAGCTTCGCTGGTTTCATAAACAGACTTAATTATGCTGTGATATGTGCAAGATTACAAAGTTAAGATAAAAAGAACATGGTATCTTGACAGCAGATGTTCAAGACATATGATTGGTGATGCTTCGTTGTTCACAAATCTAGAATGGAAGGTAAATGGTTACATGAAATTTGGTGACAATGATAGAGGTACAATAATTGCGATAAGATCAATTGGTTTGATACATCATTCAATTGAAAACATATTGTTAGTTAAAGGATTGAAACATAACTTGTTAAGCATAAGTCAGTTCTGTGATAAAGGATATAGAATAATTTTTTAACATGATAAATGAGTTGGCTTTAACAAGGATGGATTTAGGCTGTTTGAAGGTTTCAGAAAGAAGAATGTTTATCTAATTAAACCATCTGAAGTATCATCTGAAAGCCGTTTCATCTCAATAAATGACAACACTATGCTTTGGCATAAAAGACTAGGACATATGAACTTTCAACAATTGGAAAACTTATTTAAAAAGAACTTTATTCAAGGGTTACCAAAACTACAGACTCATGAGAATATTCATTGTGCTGCTTATCTTAAGAATAAAATGAGTTCATCTTCTCATAAGAGTAAAAAGATTATTTCTACTCAAAGATCTTTAGAATTATTGCATTTAGATTTATTTGGTCTAACTCGCACTCTAAGGCTAGGAAAAAATAAGTATAGACTTATCATAGTAGATGATTTCTCTATATTTACTTAGATCTTATTTTTACATCATAAAAGTGATGGTTGTAAAAGTTTTGAAATCCTATCAAAAAGAGTTGAAAATAAAAAAGGTCTCTCCATCATCAGTCTACAAACTGATCATGGCAAAGAATTTGAAAACTCAGATTTTATCTTGTTTTGTGAAGAAAAAAGCATCACTCATAATTTCTCTGCACCTTATATACTCTATAATAAAATAGAGTAGTTAAACGCAAAAATAGGACTATCTATGATGAGAACTCTCCTTAATGAAAGTAATATAGCATATTATTTCTTAGCAAAAGTTGCTTCAACAACTTGTTACATCACAAATCGGGTATATGTAAGACCATTGACAAATAAAATAGCTTATGAAATTTACAAAGAAAGGAAACCTACTATTTCATATTTTCACATATTTGGTTGCAAGTGTTTTGTTAAGAAAACAAGAAAAGTCTTGGGAAATTTTGAGGAGAGAGCAGATGAAGCCATCTTTTTAGGCTACTCTCTGAACTCAAAAGCATACCGAGTATACAATAAAGAAACAAAAGTTGTGGAAGAATCAATAAATGTCAAATTTATTGAAGAAACAAGCCATGAAGAATCAAACAATGAAACTCCATTTATTTCAAATAAAAAGAATACGATGCATCTTGATTCAAAAGAGGGAAAGACAAAACCTCCTTTAGAAGGAACTTTAGAAGTTTCAAAGATGCTTGACATATCCAAAACAAAACTTGAATTAGAAGATACTTCAAAAACTAATACAAGGTTTGTTGGAACACATCCAAAAGGCAAGTCATAAGGTTCTAAACATTTTCATACTCCACCATCATCTCTAAAATTTAAAACCGATCATCCTCTTAAGCTTATAATTGATAATGTTAGATCTAGAATAAAAACAAGATCAAGCTTACAAAACTTTGAAAATTATTTTTCTTTAATAACTAAAATTGAACTTCATTCAGTTGATAAAGCTTTAAATAATAATAATTGGATCTTAGCCATGTAAGAAGAACTCAATCAATTTCAAAAAAACCAAGTTTGGAGTTTAATTCCATGACCTAAAAATAAGTCAATCATTAGAACTAAATGGGTATTTAAGAACAAAGTAGATGAACATGAAAAAATAATTAGAAACAAAGCACGTTTAGTAGCTAAAGGTTACTCTCAAGAAGAAGGAATAGACTATAATGAAACCTATACTCTTGTTGCTAGATTAAAAGCTATAAGATTGTTACTTCTTTTGCTTATTTGAAAAATTTTAAGCTGCATCAGATGGATGTAAAAAGTATTTTCTTAAATGGCTTCATAAAAGAAGTATATGTTGATCAACTCCGTGGATTTGAAAATCCTTTCAAATCAGATCATGTGTATAAGTTAAAAAAGGCTTTGTATGGACTTAAATAAACTCCTCATGCTTGGTATGATAGATTAAGTTAATTCTTGATTAAAAATAACTTTCAAAGAGGAAAAGTAGATACTACGCTTTTCATGACACATCATAGAAAAGATATGCCAGTTGTACAAATCAATGTTGATGACATTGTTTTTGGTGCAACTAATGAAATATATTGCCAAGAATTTTCAAAATTGATGCAGGTAAAATTTGAGATGTCACTCATGGGTGAATTAAACTTCTTGAGGTTACAAATCAAACAATTAGAGAATGGAATATTTATTCACCAAGAGAAGTACACTAGACAGATATTAAAGAAATTTGGCTTTAAGAATACCAAGAATTCTTCAATACCTATGAGTACCTCAACAAAGCTTGACATTACAGGTAATAGAAAAAAGGTAAATAAAAAACTCTATCGAAGTTTAATTGGATCTTTATTATATCTAACTACTTCACTCCTTGATATTTTGCTCAGTACTTATGTGTGTGCTAGATTTTAGAGTTCACCAACTGAAACACACTTAACTACAATTAAAAAAATCTTTAAATGTATAAAAGCATTGCAAAATTGGGAATTTGGTATCCTAAGAGTAAAAATTTTGATCTCATAGAATATTTAAATACTAATTATGCAGGTTGCAAAGTAGATAAAAAGAATACTTTAGGAACTTGTTACCTCGTAGGAGATAAGTTAATTTCTTAGTCTTTCAACTGCAAAAGTTGAATGTGTATCTATTGGAAATTGTTGTGCACAGATACTTTGGTTAAAACAACATTTGGATAACTATGGAATAAGTTATAAAAATATACCCATAAAATGTGATAATACTAGTGCTATTAATCTGACAAAAAATCCAATTCATCACTCAAGATAAAAACATACAAAAATAATGCACCATTTCATTTGTGATCATATAGCAAATAATGATGTAAGTGTTGATTTTGTTGCAACTGGATATCAATTTATTAATATTTTTACTAAGTCTTTAGATAAATTAAGGTTTGAATTTATTCGTAATGAAATTAGTGTATGTGATCCTTTTTGTTAGATTAGAGATCATTTTTATTAATTTTCCTTTACATGCAAAGTTTTTTTTTTTTTTTCATTTGCTAGACAAGAAAAGAAGTAGGGCCTTAACATGACTTTAGTAGGTCCTCAAAATCCTCTTTAATGGGTCCATTAATCTAGCCTACTCTCTTAAGGTTAAAGACCATAAACTCTGGCAATTTAATTCTTCATCTTATAAAAGCCTCAAATTGTTCCTCTTCTTCTCATTTCGTCAAACTTTTAATATTTTTCTCTCGTGCTTTTCTTTCACTCAATTTCCATAGCACCCAAAAAATCTACCCAAATTGCTACAAAGGGGATTAAATCCAAAATTCGAAATGATCCCAAAAATCCCATTGTTCGTAATGAACAAGAGACAGACACCACCATCCCTATAAACCCCCAACCTAATCTACCTTCCGAAACACACCAAGATTCATCTTAAAAAACCCTAATCCTAGAACTTCGTAATGAACCATCAAAAGAAGCTACTCAAGAAGTGAATCAAAAGAACGGCTCTAAAGTACATTCTAAACAAATTCAAGAAGTTATCAGAAGGCTGATCGGGATCTTCAAGAATCCAGCCTATCCGAAGAAGTTACTAAATCAAAAAGTTCTAATCCCTTAGGCAAACATCTAAAGAAAAGTCTAAAATAAATCCTTCTGAATGACCTCATGTACCTAAACCAAAGAAGACTCTACGAAAGTCTATGGTTGCTACTCCAATAAAGAAGATGTCAAAAGCTTCTAAGAATGTGCAAATGCCTTTGGAAGTGAAGACTCTAATTCCCTCCTTCAAATCAAAAGACAAACCCAAAAAGAGATACACAATAGAAGGTAAAAATCTCTCCATCAAAGATTCCTTTTATTTAGACTTAGAATTCTTTGACAAGAATGATTTTTACTAGAAAGACTATTTGGATGGGTTGGGTTTAAATGGTCTGGTTAATAAGAGAGGAATGATATATAGAGAATTGATAGATGAGTTCTATTGGAAGCTTGATAACAAGAATCAAGAAGTTTGGAAGTTAGTTGTATCAGGCTAAAAGATAGAAATCACAACGAAGGACATTCTAAAATGCTTTGACATTAAAGAAGTACAAGAGGATGAGAGCTTAGTATAGATGACTAAGGAGAATTTATTCATAGAATTAAATGGTGGAGTAAAGTTGGGAACAAGAAGAGATATCTTCGGTACTAAATTTGAGCTATTATTTAGAGTCTTATATAAATTTGTCAACTCATTTATATTACCTAAAAGGGGTAGTGCAATCTCTGTAACAAGAGAGGATGCATTGGTTATTTTGGCAATGCTAAGAAAGAGAAAGGTGAATGTTATGAAATTAATTATGAGACACATATGGCAGCATTTAGAAGTTTGGCCATATGGAAATTTGTTGGTAACTCTTTTTAATTTCAAGAAATTGAAAATTCCAAGAGAAGCAAGTTGTCATTTTTTCCCTATTAAACTAAGAGAAGGAATCTTTAAACAGATGGGGGTTTATGTGAATAACAAGCTTTGGCATTCACATAATGGAGGTATTTTTGTGCATCCCTCAAATCTTGAAAGAAGGGTTATTATAATCAAAGAAAAAAACAATGAAAAGAAAAGGAAGCGAAGAAAAGAACCTACTGAAAAGGAACCAAAAAGGAAAGGGAAATTGGTTAGAAGATCAGGTGGAATAGAATTCATGGAAGCAACTGGTTCACCTTCAAATAGTGATTTAGAAAGTATAGAGATTCAAGCTATTCACTACAAATAAGGGGAAAGCTTGGCTTTTGTTGAACAACTTTCTGAAGGAATCAAGGAAGTTGTAGGCAAGCTAGTCGAGGATCAAATTACTGGAATGAAAGACTTACTCAAAGCTTAGGTCAAGGAAACTGTTATTGAATCAAATCCTAATAACCAAGCTTACCTTACCATTTTCCCTTCTAAACCCCTTGAATAGACCCAACCAACTAAACCATCTATTCTTATCTCTAATCCTCACCTCACACCCATTGAACCATCTATTCCTGTTTTAGATGCTCCCCTCACACCAATTGAACCTAATCTCCCTACTATTTCTACTCAGCCGACTAATCAGATTGATTCTATTCTTGTTCCAGCTTTAAATAAAACTCTTGTCTTCTCCCCACAATCACCTGACAAAACACCTTAAGTTGCTACTCCTGTTTTGAATCCTGAAGAACAGACACCTCCAATAGGAAACATAGAAACCCTTTCTATTGTGTTTACTAAAGAAGACTCTACACTAGCTCCAGCTCAAATCACACCTATATCTAACAAAGAATTAACTTCCTTTGTAGCGACATCTTTTGAAGCCAATTCATCTCTTAGTAAGGGTCTTCCATCTTATTCTGGCAAATTCAAACTTTGTGTTAGGAAGAAAACTAAGAGATCTAAGAAATGATTGTCTTTGTGATTCTCTCTATCTAGTATCTTAGTTTCAACTTTGTTAGGATCTTTTGTTTTCTAATGAAAAGTCCTCTTATGGACTTGTTCTTTATTATTTCTAGACTTAGTTATGTTTTTTTTAATCAATGCAGTCTTTTCATTCTACACATTCTATCTATTTATAAATATTAAGGGGGAGTTCATTTATGATTTCAAGTATGTTATTCAAAGATGATAACAAAAAAAGGGGAGAGAAAAACCAAAAATGATTGTTAGAAAAACCAAAATAGTTGTGGCCTACATATTGCTCGACATGTGATTTAGTTTATAACAGTGCTTTTGTTATCATCAAAAGGGAGAAAATATTAAATATCTCTCATGAATTTTAATAATAACAAAAAGGGATAAAAGCTAATGAATCATTAAGAATGTAGCTATTCAAGAGAGTTTTCAGAAAGTTTAAATTCACAAAACTAAGTTGTCTTTAGAAACTTATTCAAAAGGTTTGATTTGATTAAAAAGGAAAATAGTCTAAGTGTTTTAGAAGCTTTAAAAGTGATATAGCACTTGTTTAGAGACTTTAAAGAAAGGAAGATTGATACTCTTCAAAAGGTTATTCAAAAAGTTAATTTAGAAATATATGACAATGAAATTTAACTCATATTAGATTCGAATTCAATAGGGCCTAACTCTATTAGATTAAATGTATTAGGGAAATATACTTAATCTTATTTCACTTAAGATGGAACCAAGATCTATGGGGATTATTTTTTGAGCAAATATATTTTTGGTAAATCAAGATATACACAAATACGGATAAAGATAAGGGTGATTCGGATTTTGTGGAATTTCAAAATTTTTTTTAATATAGTTGCTGATAAAGCATATCTCTTCGTCAAATTCAAATCCAAAGCTTATCTGATGGTTGAGAATTGAAGTGTATCTTATCAAAACAAAATAAGAAGAGCTGTTTTTGAATTTCAAGAATAAAGAGATCTTCTTAAAATATTTAAGGATTATCTTTAACAAATAATAGTTGGATAAACACAAAAGTGAAAATAATCTTCAACAAATTAATTATTAGAAGATTTCAGTATAAAAAAAGAAAAGATTCAAAACGTCAGATACTTCTCTAGAAATAAGTTTTCGTTACACAAAAAAATCATAATTAGATTCTATCTTCTGAAAAGTCACACAAAGTCTCTTAGATATTTCTTTAGAAAGTTGCACCAAAGCAAATTATGCAAAAATTGTTATTTCTCTTTAGAGTGAAATTAATTGAGATTTATATTTTTATTATCACTTGTAATTTGTAGCTTTTATTTGTTATTTGAGTATTGAGACAGGTACATTTATACTCTGTAAATTTGTAATTAATCTAGATTGTGGAGAGACTAGATAGACAAAGCAAAGTATTGTGAAGTCCATGTGTGACAAAAGCCTATAATCTTCTTGTGATTTGATTTAGTGAATCAAGTGAAATGGTACCAATGAAATAGAACGAGTCCCCAGTAGCGAAGTGAAAAAAGAGCAGTAAATAAAAAGTTGAAGCTCTATAAATCATTAGCTTGATATTTTTCTTCCTTACTCTTTTAATTTGTTTTATTAATTATTGTGTATTGAATTATTAAAATATCACTATTCATCAATATAAGTTATTAAGAGAGATAACTTTATTTTTCTTACATTAAAAAAATTTTAAAAAGTTTAAAGATATCAATTCAACCCCTCCCTTCTTCCTGATATCATATATGGAACCAACAGATATCATGGAAATATACTCCATAAAATATAAAATATGGTCAAGTGTTGAACCGATTATAAAGGAATTATTGCAGCTAAAATCTAAGTAGATGGATATTGCAATGCTCCTAGATTTTTAAGATATATATCCCAATTAACCTTGCAGAAATTAGCTTGGAGACGAGCTGAATGTCCTTGCTATATTATCGGCCAATATACTCGTGGTGACTTCATAAATGTTGCCACATAAAAGCTCGTTATGTGACTCTCTTTTTCCTCATATGTCAGTACTTCTCAGGCAAAATTACGAGCATTTGAACGACAAGATATTTTATAGCTTGGATGACACTGTCAAGATTGAGACTTGCAAGAAAAAATTACCACCAAGTTTAAACAATGAAGTCTTAAGTCAATTACTTGGCCCCATGACATGTGTTTTTCATGGACTTCCAAAATGATCACCGTTGACCAGCATTTCCAAATCAACTACCACGTTAAAATAATATTAGGTGTCCTTTATATGTAATTAAGCTTATGAAGCACTTCCTAGCTCATTCCTTAAGCACCGCATCTTAAATGGCTTGGATCCAAATTTGCTGAAAACTTCATATTAAAATTTCAAACTTCATTCCATTCCCACATGATTTAATCTCCATAGATATAAATATAAATCCAAATTTGTCCAACCAATTATTCCACCTTAATCAAATCTAGTTTATTCTCCTTAAAAATCTCCATTAATATTGAACCAACTCATGTAAAATAGAATTGAGCATAGTTTCATCTTACACCCAATAAAGTTGAACTAAACCATCATGTCATAAAATTATCTAATTTAAATCCTTAATCATTTTAAAGCTAACTCAATCAAATATATTTAATTTAATACTTGAATAACCTGCATACTTAATAAACATATTAGTAACACATAATGCATATTTTGTTATCATCAAAACTTAATTAAGAGACTTAACAAGAAAAAGCATGGCTTTCATTTTCCAATACTCATACCAATAGGTGTTGCTTAACTATTGCCACGATTTACGAGACTTGATTGTCAAATTGAGATGTCTCTTTGTAGTACCTCCAATTAATGCTAACCTTACTCTTTGATGCAAAGTTGGATCCTTCTCTAAGTTTGATACAACAAAGTCAAATGGAAGTCTTAAATCTCTTTAAAAGTTGTTTGCCGATAGTATTGCATGAGATAATTGGTAATATGATACCAATATAGAGTCATGTAAGTTGTGTTGTGTAAGTAGCTTGTAAACCAACAAGTGTTCTAATGCGTATTGTGTTTAGAAGCTGCTATTAGTTAGTTGTTAGCTACTACTATAAATAAGGAGTCTTAGTCAATGCAATAGCAAGATCTTATATGTAACAAGTAACTTTGTTGGTTGGTTAATTTGTCACATTTTATTCATGAAACAGGTCGAATTGGTATTAGTCTTGATACAACAAAATAATTCTATTAGATCTAATGTACTTAATCGATCTAATAAGTACCTTATGGCAAAATTGAGAATTTTATGGCTCAAATATTTACTATTCTCTTATTTATTACATATGTTTACTATTAAGGTAGAATACTGTCACTCATTGTTACTAAGAAAATGAAAGAAACCTCAAAAACAAAAGAAATTAGGCAGATATTTTGTTAAGTCAAGCTGATTAGTTAGTGTAAGCATGTGCTTATGTGTGAGCTTTAGCTCATGGTCTCTAATCTGGATAGAATTAGGGTTTGAAATTCCATTTCTTCCATATAAATTAATAAAACACATTAGTTTACTTTGATCACTTGTAGATTCATAACAATAGGTTTGACTTGCTAGATATTGAAGAACACTAAGCTAAACTTAAGTGGGAGGGGATGAACTGAGTTTTAAAGACAATTTCAATTCTTTTAAAATTTAAATAATAAATGTGATCAAAGTAATAATGAGATAATAAAGAATACTAGAAATAAAAAGATAGAAATAGAGAATATCAAGCCTAGATGTAATATGGAGTTCGAACCAT
Source organism: Lumnitzera littorea (assembly GCA_024138015.1). Lineage (NCBI taxonomy): Eukaryota > Viridiplantae > Streptophyta > Magnoliopsida > Myrtales > Combretaceae > Lumnitzera > Lumnitzera littorea. The sequence goes on along the minus strand of JAMXBB010000010.1, from coordinate 47,528,956 downwards.
CTCTTACTCTCCATAAACCAACAATCACCTCTAATCGAGGAATCATTACCACTTTATTAATCTCAAAAAACAATGCTTAATGAGCTACACAAGTTTTCTCAATCACAATTACATACAATGATCATACAATTGTAATGCTTTTCTCTCTAAAGATTACAGATATAAAAACTCTCAAACACTACACACTAAGTCCCACTTGTTTGATTGCAATAAAGAGTATAAGAGATAAATAATAAGTAATAAAACTAATGAATGTAAGAGAATGTTTTTTTATTATAGTAGAATATCAATTCTAACTTGTCCCTGATTAGGTTGTTGAGTATTCATATCAAATCATTCAATTCTTCACATTACAGTACATTAAATGCCCCAACAGCTAGTTAAAACAGGCTTACCATTATAACGGTATCACATACTTACCATCATGCTGTAAGTCCCAAAGTTCAGCCAAGTAACCGTAGGATTGAATTTAGAACCCAAGGTTTAGAGCGATCGGTTAAAAGATCCGATCATACCCAAATTATAAACTATTGAGAAGAATATTAGTAAAAATGACTCCGTAAACTTAAATTTAAGAAAATAAGTAATAAAATAAGAGACTATAAAATTTTCAAATTTTAAGCATAATAATTGCTAATTACTGAAAAAGGCAAAAAATGTAATCTAATAACTAATAAATTATTAGAGATAGATTATATGTATACTAAAAATTTTAGAATGACCAAAATAATGTTTAGGAATGTTCACGTGTACCCCACATGTATTTACGTGTAGATAAAAATACGCGTAATTACCTAATTTGGCCAAAAACTAAGCAAATAATTAACGAAAATTATAAAATAATTATGGAAAAATCAGAAAAAATCAGAAGAGGATAAGATACATCAATATCAGGTCGTGGCATGTCAGGATAAGAAAAAGAAAAATTAGCCAATAAAAATTGAACAACTTAAAAGCCAAAAATCAAAGAATTTGAACAAAGTCTTGTCAAATTAATGCATATTAATTACAGCAAATGTCTATAAATAGGGAAAAAATTTAAAGAGCTCATTTGGACAGTTTAGAAAGTGAGAAAATTAGGGAGAGTTGAAAATTCGAGAGAAAATCCAGAAAATAAAAAAAAAAATAAGAAAAACTGTGCAGTTAGGGCATTTAAAGGGAACCCTTACCAAACGAGCAGCTGGAAGTGGACGGCCACCACCACCATACGGTGGTGGCAGCGCCCAGGCCGGCCGACAAGGCCACGGCGGCCCGCGGTGGCCGGAGCCACCCAAATCGGTGAGTCCGATTTCCAGTCCGAATCTTGTATAATTTTGTAAAAATAGTAAATATAATTAGAAAATTATGAATTTTGTTATTCTGAGATATTTTTGTATGTATTTTGTAGGAAAAATATTATTTTGATGAAATTATGTTCCGTAATATATGGTCCCTAAGAAATCGTGCAAAACCGAGCACATTTCGGTTTAAAAATAAATGACCTTAGGAGTGTAGTTTCAAGCCCAAAATTTTTGTGTAGATTACTCAGATGATATAGAATAGTGCTATGAAGCCCTTTTTCAAAAATTAATTTTCGAAATTTTTAGATAATTTTTAGGCCCTAAAATGAGGCATAAAATGGGTAATTTAAGATTAATTAAGTAATTAAATTATTAATTACTGACTTAGTGAATAAGTAGATGTTTTAGGATGTTGAAATCTGATGGTGTATGATACTTGTAGGATTTAGGGTGTTAGATGTAATTATTAGGTTAATTATGTAGTAAATGAGTAATAGGAAAAATAGTTAATTTTGTAAATTAGGGAAATTTGGAGTAAAATCTGATTTAGGATGGATTTAGACATTTTGAAATAATAATTTCTGTTTAGAGATGGTAATTAAGGTAATAGAAATATTAGAAATGCATTATGTGCATAATATGCAATAATGCATAATGTGTAATTTTTGAAAATATAATAAATAGAAAATATTAGGATAAAAATTGATATTATATAAATAATAGGGATATATAATAAATCTGATATGTAAACTTGAATTTATGTAATTATATGAAAAATGTAAAAATTTCTCACATTAGGAGTAAATTCAGTACACAAATAGGAATTTAAGTGTATTAGATGGAATAAAATACTAATTAGAGTTAATAATGGTATTTAGGAGATCGGGAAGTAATGTGATTAATTTCACATTATAGGTTGAAACGGATTTTCAGGGTTGGAATCTAAAACATTACTTAAAAATCGAACTAAAAACCTGGATTAGAAATCGATGCAAAAAACGAATCTGAACCTAACCCCAAACCTAGAATAATTATAAAAGACTTAATACCTAGATAATTAGGCATATTAAACCTTAAACAAAACCTAACAATAAGCGTTATAGAATAAAATGAACTTGTAATATTTATATGAAAAGCTAAAACCACGTTCGTGTTATAGGGATGATCGGCGATGGCCTGAGCAAATCAGACCTCGAGTGAGTGAGCGAGGAGTCGAGGTAAGTTGGGATTAATACGATGCTGTATTTTGGAGGCTTAAGATTATGCTTGGTTATGCTTGTTAGATAGTTGAATGTGTGCATGTGCTTGATTATGGATGATAATATGATTCTGTTTGTTGTTCTGGCACATATTGTATGAATTGTATAAAAGGATTGATCACCTAAAACTGGACTTAAACAAATATCCGACCGGTAATCATAATCGGACATGCATGGCAACCCGTTAGGGGAATTTAGGACTCTCCGGCCAAATACCGACCCCTTCGGAAGGGATAGCGCAGGATTGCAAAATGGTCCCTTCTTCATCCTCAGTCGAACTAAGTGATAGGAGAGGAGGTCGCGGCGAGGGTGAAGGCAGTGGTTCGAAGGTAGTCGCGAGAGGAGCAAGGTCTCCATTACACAAGCCTGGGTTTGGTCGTGAGCTGTTGCATTAACGGCAACTCCTCAACCCGGATTAGATTTCTCTAATCTCACGACGGGCCGGACAACGTCGTGCGATGGCATTTGCTTGCACATGCATTGCACCTAATAAGTGATTGAAAACCTTGTTGTGTGTATGGTATAGTTTTAAGTCCTCCGTCCTAACTTACTGAGCTGTGGTTGCTCACATCCCTATAGACGTCGTGCAGGTGCTGGCTAAGAAGCGGCAACAACTACTCTGAAACTAGCAACTGCTGGATCCTGGGGAGTGAGGAAAAACATTGAAGAATCAACACATATTCTACTTTTCATTTCTGATTAATGTAATAACTGAATTATAATGATTATATATAACTTTTCTCACTTTCTTAGGTAAATGATTTGTTTAAATTACAAATTGTCTACTTTAAAGCGGGTTAGTCGTGGACGCCTTGTGTAGATCAGGTCTAAGATAGCAGTTGTAAGGCCAACTTCTATCTTAGGATGGTTTACACGGCGGGGGCTATTACGACTCTACCGCTTCGGGGCATGACACATGCTACTAAGCCAAACAGTTACCGACACAAACACCAATAAGTCCATTGTCATGATGATTCAATGAACAAAATGCAATCCAACTTCGAATTCAGGGTACTTCATTATCAAGTTAGTAAACTTCTAGAGCCGGTAGGCCATTTTCACTCATTTTCAACTTTCAAACACAACAAAGAACACCCACACTATACATTTCAACTTCAAGGATACTTGCACATCTTTTAAATCCGAATATCTTGTAGAGTTAATTGATATTTATAACCACAATGCAAGATAATAACTTTTTTTTTTTCAATTAACTTCATATAATCAAGTGGTAACATGTTTAATCATACACTTTTTGTTTTGTTCTCATCAAAATCAAATAGTAAACCTTAGGTTCAACAATCTCCCTCTTTTTTATGAGAATAAAACCCTTATATTTTGAAAGCTCCCCTTCAATATGATACTCCCACTAAATTAGACATTGGATCTTAAGACATATGGCAATCAAGTGAGATTGTTTGAGATAGAGAGCTTTGATATTTTAAGGAACCAATCCTTGCTTCTCATATACGATGTATCAACTTTTTAATGAATTACTTCACATATTAGATATTTCAAACCTTCAATGAGTTGAGATCATGATATGCCAAAGTTATAAGATGAGTTCAAAGTTGCTATTGTTCCATAGATGACATGAAAAAACAACGAGATATAGATATCCATTCATCTTCAAAAGATCAATTACACTCATCATGATCAGCAAAAGTCATAGCAATGGGCAAAACATTAATTGAAAAACAATACAAGGGTAGCCAAAAACCAAGTTGAGTACATCAACAAGAGAAGAAAAAGTAACACAAGAAACTTAAGCTGGAGTAAACAACTTAGGCAGCAGGAAGGTCATCATCCTGAGCTAGAGGAAGGTAAGGACATGAGGAGCAGTGATAATCCTTATGGAAATGGTGATAAAGTCCTTGAAACCTACTATGGATATAAACATGAATGTCCTACCTGAGTTGATTGAAATGCATCTCTAAGTATTGATAAAATGGATGCTGAGATGCCAAAGGAGAAGCCGGATCAAAAGAAGGAAAGCCAAAGTCATGAGCAGGAGTATGATGAAAGGACCTTATCGAAGGAGGAGCTGCAATGTGATTAGCAGGTGGTGGAAGCTGTCCTTAGAGAGTCGAAGCGGCCTCATCAAAGGGACCAAGATCACTATTACTTCCTCGATTCATCAAAAGATTCAAGTAGTTCTTGTTTAAAGCCAAGATCAAGGGAAGAAGTGGTTTCTTTCTAACCTAATTATTGCATACTATTTTTTCCAAACACCCTAATAAATATCAACCAGTTCAAGGTATTTAATCCTAGCAACCCGTAGGAAACTAGACTCCTTTATGAAGTAACAATTGTGTAACTAACTGACCAAATTGAAGGAAAGCTTAAAAAGAGTTATTGGTCACATGTTTGAAGCATTGAACCACAATACTAAAAAATTCAATCTTCTTGTTCATAAGAAGACAATAGAGGATCCACTTATCTTGGTATGTAACATTAGATTGTTGCCCTTAATGAGGACAATAATTGTGGATCGCAATATGGTGGAGAATCTTGGTCTTAAGATCAAGTCTTATTGCAGCCAAATTTTTAGGTTTTCTCCAATTCCAACCAATGCCCAACTACCGAAATACTTTCTCATAAAAGCGAACACCATAATAATTAACGTTATCCTTGATTCCACCAATCTCAGCAACTATAAGGCTACAAATATCCTCAGGAGTGATAATGATCATAGTGCCATAAACATAGGTGTAGAGAACAGTTCAGGTTATCTCATCAGTAGGATTCATTTTCAACTTTGGCCAATTTTGATTATTTAAGCAATCAAACATATTAGAATAAAAGTATTTAAAGGCATCATCATGTATCTCATTTGTTATGCCCCGAAGTCGCGAAGTCGCAACAGTCCCGCCGTGTAAACCATTTTATGATAGAAACTGGCCTCACAGTTCCTACCATAGAGATAATCTACACAAGGCGTCGACGACCACTCGTTTTGAAGTAAACAGTTCGATTAATGATTATACTACAAATATGATGAGTAACTCAAATTACTATTAAACATAGATAATCATATAAATAAGTCCACAGAGCTTCCCAGGAAGATTTACATAATAACTACAGTTTACTAATTTACAGAATAACTAACAGTCTTCATCCTTTAACTACAAGGTCAGTTTGGTTACACATTAAGCTAAATAACTTGATCCTCACACCCCTGGCTTCAAAAAGACTAACCTCTGGATAATTGTAGGGCGGCATGGTACTTGAAGAGATTACAAATCAGAACCTGCAAAAGGATCTATAAGGGTATGAGCAACTACAGCTCAGTAAGTTGAATTGGAGACTCATGAATGCATACAAGCACAAACAGGATTATCAAACAATTATTTTCATGCAATGCAACAATCAAGTGTCATCGCACAACGTAGTCCGATCCGTTGTGAAATCAGAGAAATTTCACCCGCTCCGATCCGGGTTGAGGAGTTCCATGTTATGCAGCAGCTCACAACCAAACCCAGGCTTGTGCAATGGAGACCTCGCTCCTCCCGCGACTACCTTCGAACCATTGACTTCACCCCCGCCGCGACCTCCTCTCCTGTCACTTAGTTCGACTGAGGATGAAGAAGGGACCATTTTGCAATCCTGCGCTATCCCTTTCGAAGGGGTCGGTATTTGGTTGGAGAGTCCTATGATCCCCTAACGGGTTGCAATGCATGACGTTTTCGGTTATTACGGTCGACTAAGATTAAATTCCGGTTAGGGTGTTCAAACAAGTCCACAACAATTCAATCAGTCACAAAATCACTCACAGTACAAATTCCAGCACGAATTCAGATACATCACACATGCGCAAACTACTTACAATCACAAGCATATACAAGCCTAAGTCTCCGAGCACTACAAAACTAGTACTCTATTACAATAAGCAATAACCCAACTTACTTGAATTTGCTCGGTCGCTCGATCCTCAAATTGCGAGCTGATTTGTTTCTAGTTGTCCTATAATGCAAAGAGGTCCTTTTAGTACTTATTTTTTATGGATTCTTATTCTAATTTATAATGTAACTCATTTTCCTCATGTATACCTACAACGTATTAGTAATTCGTTGTATTTTATTTCGGGGTTCGGTTCCTAAACTAGATTCTAGTTTTAATTCCTAGGTCGTAATTAGGCTCGAATCCCAATGTGACATTAATCACCTTATGCTCGGGTATTCAAATATCCTATTGGGTCGTAATTTTGGTATTCTAACTATTCGGTACACACTAACCCTAATTGGGATATCGGATTTATTCCCGAGGTGTAAAAATCTTACATTTTAAGATATTTACTTAAAATTAAATATTAATTCCGATTTATTATTTTTCTGATTTCAATTATAATATTATCTAAATAACTTTATTTTTTTTTAATTTAGTAATTTATATTTTCACATATTCCTAATTTCTCATATTCTTTACCTAATTTCCCTAATTAACCATAATTAGTACCTAAAAGCTAGGATTAGGGTTCCACTGCAGAAATTAACTTCCTTAATCATCTAATCAAGATCCGAATCAGTAATTAACATCCTAATTACCTAATTAATCCCAAATCACCCAATTTTACCATCATTTTAGGGCTAAAAATTAACTTAAAATTTTCGAAAATTAATTTTAAAAAAAGGGCTTCATAGCACTGTTCTAAATCATATGAGAATCCTACAGAAAAATTTTGAGCCCCAAACTACATCCCTAAGCCTATTTAATTTCCGGTTTAATCATGCTCGGTTTTGATCAATTTCTTAAGAACCCTATATTTCCAGACATAATTAAACTAAATCAATATTTTTCCCTAAATCTACATACAATAAAACCTCATAATAACAAGTTTCATAATTTTCTGGGCAAAATAACTAATTTTACAAAATTATACAAAAATCGGGATGAGTAAATGACTAACCGGTTCAAGGATTTCTGGCCGTCCAAACCCGGTCCAAGGCTGTCGGCCGGTCCAGACGCTGGTCCTAGGGTAGGGTGGTGGTGGTGGTTCGGTCCCAGGTGGTGGTGGGTGGTGGTTCCAGTTCACCTTGCTAATCTGCACAGTTTTCTTTTTTTTTTTTTATTTTCTGGAATTTCTCTCGATTTTTCTTGTGTTTCGATTTTTCTCAGATTACAAACTGTCCAAATGTCTTCTGTGAATTTTTTCCTTATTTATAGACAAACATAGTAATTAATGTGCATTAATTTGATGTGATTTTGCCCATTTCCTTGATTTTAGGCTTTTAGTTTGGCACATTTTTATTGGCCAATTTTTTTTCTTTTCAGTCACGACCTAATCCAGTTGCAGACCTCTCCTTCTGATTTTTTTCTGATTTTTTTATAATTATTTTGTATTTTTCTTTAATTATTTACTTAATTTTCGGCCTATTTTAGCAATTACGCGTATTTTTATCTACACGTAAATACATGTAGGGTACACGTAAACATTCCTAAATATTATTTTGGTCGTTCTAAAATTTTTAGTATACATATAATCTATCTCTACTAATTTATTAGTTATTATATTACACTTTGCCTTTTCAGTAATTAGTAGTTATTATGCTTAAAATTTGAAAATTTTATAGTCTCTTATTTTACTACTCACTTTCTTAAATTTAAGTTTACAGGGTCATTTTTACTGGTATTTTGTTAAATAGTTTATAATTTGGGTTTGATCGGATCCTTTAGCCGATCGTCCTAAACCTTGGGTTTAAAGTTCAAACCTATGGTTACTTGGCTTGGCTTTAGGGTTTACATCATTTGCAAGCTAGAGAATGTTTAAGACATGATTTGTGTTGACCCTAGGAATAGTCAGAATGCGAAATTCGTCAAGCACTTCTTACGGATAGAAGATGTCGATGTCCACTTCCAAGTTAGCAAATTTCTCAAACCATTGAGCATGGTGGTGAGTAGGAAAACAATAGTGGTCGTACATGGGTGGTGCAAGATTATGTATGATTCTTGGTGGCATGGTGTTTTCAAGGGTATGAAGATGTTAAAGAAAAGGAGGATAAGAGGACAGTTATGGAGATTGTGTATGTATGAATTACGGATGACAGTAGAGTAGTAGGTGATGGCATTAAGATGGTAGAGGTGGCGTAACGATGTTAAAGTGTAGTAGATGGAGATTTTGTAAAGGGAGAGAGAGAGAGAGAGAGAAGATTATGTGATTGTGAGAGTTTAGGTGATTAATTTAGGAAAGATAGGATTTTTAGTGTTTGGTGATGGTGGATCGAAGTAGTAGAGTAGATCTAAGGTTTAGAGAGAAAGAAAGAAGAGGATTTTGAGAAAGGAGGTGAAGAGATAGAAAGATTGAAGGTTTTTGTTGAGTGTACCTAGAATTTGATGTACCGGCATAACGGTAAGGGAGGGTACCATCATGACGGTACCACAAATAGAACTGAATCCAAGTGTTTGTTGAGAGGAGCATACCATCATGAAAATAAGGAAGGTTACCAACATGATTGTTCAACAAACAAAACTGATCGAAATTTTTGTTAGAAAGGAGCCTAAGGTACCGTTATGACAGTATTCTGCAAATCTATAGAATTTGTGGATATTCACCCCATTTGTTAAAGTTGCAAGTTCAATCCTATTTTAATGAATATGCTAAGCTATCTAACACTTCAAGAAATTTTAAATTAGTCCATTAAGGCTTGAAAAACTTAAATTTTAGCTAGAAAGCTAAGATTTAACCAATCAGATCCATAGAGCTATGTGGTTTATGATAAAGTGAAAGTGTGCATGTGTATGCAAATTATGTGCATTAACATTGAGCTTTTACACAACAACGCTTTAAGGAAGTTTCAAACACATATTTAAGCATGATAGGGACAAATTATAGCTTTAATGCTTTACAAATTGTAAAATCACTGCTTAAGTTCAAGTATATGATACTAATATAGTTAGAAATCAAGAAAGTGCACCAAATCAAAATTAAATCAAGTTTCCACTTCAAACTAATTTTAATAGTTCATATACACATGATAGAGGCATTATCAAGTCAAGTATCATTCAAATTGTCAAAATGATCAAATAACCTATCTTATACCATAAAGAGCCTAATAAGGGTCTTGGTAGGTCAAATTTGCACAAGATCAATATTTGACAAAAACAACCACTCAACTATGATTTAAAGATGAAATTAAATATGCAATAGTCAGTTTTAGGCATGGAAACCGATACATGATGAAATTGTAAATATATAAACTCAAATATTTATGAATGACTTCCAATGTGCCCAAAACATGTTAAATGTCATGTAATGTGTGTGAAACCTATATGATCATGTTTCTTAGGCCTTACAATATGTTATTTACCATTCAAACAACTTAGAATGCCATTTTTACCCAAAAACACTATCTTAGTTCTTATGTACTTAGCATTCATCTTGTATGATCATTCCTAATTCTCTCCTCATGGTACAAAATCTATCCTCACTCAAAGGTTTGGTGAAGATATCAGCTATGTAGTTGCTAGTATCAATAAATTCTAAGCATATATCATTGTTTTGCACATTATCATGAATAAAGTGATATCTAATTTCTATATACTTAATCCTTAAGTGTTGGATTAGATTTTTTGTTAGATTTATAGCACTTGTATTGTCACATCTTATTGGGACACTAATGAATTTTACATCATAATCATACAATGTTTGTTTCATCCATATAATTTAAGCACAACAACTACTAGTAGCTACATATTCGGCCTTGGTGACCATACCTAAGAACAAACAAGACCGGTTGCTCAATGAGTTGAAGCTTCCAAAAGCTTGAAAAGTGGGTGATAGGGGAATGCGCAAAAGAGTGAATGAAGAATAAGCAAAACACATGAACAATTCTAAAGGATATGATTCACCAATGGAACTTCCAAGAACTCATGGCATAACTAGATATGACATATATGATGGGTCAGTAAGGTTACTCGCCACTTAGCCTTGCTTAAGGATTAAGATAAGAGCAAAATAAAAGTAAACAATTAGTATTTATGAGAAGAGGAATATTCAGTGTATTGATAATAATCTGTTCATTACAGCTATAAATATAAGGGGTATTTATACTCGATAAGTTAGGGCAACTAGCCTAAAAGGAAAAAGACAAAAAGGAAAAAGACAAAAAGGATATTGTCCTAAAGAAGTAATGTATAAGAACATAAAAGCGTAAAAATAAATATTTAAGAAAAGTAATGATTAGTGTAGTAGATTTTACACGTGGTCCTGTACATGTGGTAAAGATACATTGGCAACGTCATTAGAAGATATAAACAAAAAGTGCAAGCAAATTGCTTACCCAAGCAATGGTGACTAAGGATTAGTTTGGTGTCATTCTCTCAGCCTCTCAGCAAAAGTAATACCAAACAAGTAGTCGGCTAAGGCATGAATGAGTAAGCGCGCAAGGTTTGGCAAACGTCTTGGCATTCTGTTATTCGATACATAATCTCCTAAAGATGGGCAGTCATTCAGCTCGGCATACAAAGTGGATCAGCAAAGAGATACTCGGCTTCGATAAGAGTCGACTAGAGCAAGAGGATTCACCTTGCCAATCCCTCTAGTCCTCGAGCTCGACTGCAAGTCAAAGGCCTAGTAGTTTAATTCCTATCGATGACACTAACAAGTTGCCAAGAAAGTAACATGTGCAGCTTTGCGAAGTTGACATCGAAGTATCCAATAAGATCAAACGGGGTATACTTTAGATACCACAAGCGAATTTCAATAGTTCCCATAAGATACTTGAAAATGCATTTAACTACACTTAAGTGAGATTCTTTAGAGGAAGATTAATATCATGTACATAGACATACAGCAAACATTACGTCAGGCCTAAATGCAATTAAATATAAGATTTTCTATCATGTCCCTATACAACTTTTCATAAATTGTCTTTCCACTTTTGTCTTTATCAAGTTTTAAAATGGTGCTCATTAGGGTACACCTAGTCTTACAATTGTCCATTTTAGACTTTTTTAAGAGCTCCTTAGTGTACTTAGCTTGATTGATAAAGGTTCGTTTTCATTTTTTTTTTTATTTGAAGACTTAAGAAATAGTTAAGTTCACCCATTATACTCATTTCAAACTCATTTTTCATATATTGTATAAACTCATTAACTAAGTCCATGTAAGTAACACCAAACACAATGTCATCTATGTATATTTGAGCAATCAACATATGAGCATTGTGTTGCCTGATAAATAATGTTGTATCAAGTTTTCCTCTAATAAAATTTTTGTTTATCAAGAAGCTGCTTAATCTTCTATACCAAGCTCTAGGAGCTTGTTTAAGTCCATATAAAGCCTTATTAAGCTTATAGACATCATTAGGGAATTTACTATCCTCAAATCCCTGTGTTTACTGTACATACACTTCCTCTTTAATATGACCATTTAGGAAAGCACTCTTAACATCCATTTGATATAGTTTAAAATCTTTATATGAGGCTAATGCTAAAAGCACCCTAATGGCCTCTAATCTAACAACCGGAACAAAAGTTTCATCAAAATCAATTCCTTCTTCTTGGTTGTAAACTTTAGCAACTAAGCATATCTTGTTTCTGTTCACTATTCCGGTTTCATCTAACTTGTTTCTAAACACTCATTTAATTCCAATTATTAGTCTATTATTTGGTTTAGGCACTAAGTCCCATACCTCATGTCTAGATAATTGATTTAACTCTTCTTGTAATGCTTAAATCCAAAGCTTGTCTTTTAGAGCTTCATCTACATTTTTAGGTTTAAGTTGAGAAAGGAACACTACTTAAGTTATTTAGGGAGGCTCTTGTTTGCACCTTATTAGATGGTTCTCCTATTATTAGGTCTTTAAGGTGATTTTTCACAAACTTTCATTCTTTAGGTAAGTATATGTTACTATTATCAATGATTCCATCTTCCTTAGAGATTTCCTTTTCATTTGAAGTGAATTGGTCCCTATTAAGACTACGGCCATCCAATTTAACACCAATGTTATCTACTTTATCATTTGACTTTCTACATGCATATGTATCATCAAATGCAACATGAATTGACTCTTTTACAACTAAAATTCTCTTATTATACACTCTGTATGCCTTGCTAGAGAGTGATTAACCAACGAAGATGCCTTCATCCAATTTTAAATCAAACTTTCTAAGTTGTTCCTTTCCATTATTAAGAATATAACATTTTGTACCAAAAGGATGAAAATATGATATATTAAATCTTTTGGCTCTCTAAAGCTCATAGAGGGTTTTCCTAAGAATTGGCCTTATGAAAACACATTTTGATATATAATATGCAATATTAACGACTTCGGCCCAAAAATACTTAAATAAATTATTTTCACAAAGCATAGTCCTAACCATTTCTATAAGAGTCCTTTTTTTTTTTTTTCCTTTTGGTGACTCCATTTTGTTATGAAGTTCTAAGTGCCAAGAAAGTGTGTTCTATTCTATTTTTATTACAAAAAACTTCCATATACTGATTTTCAAACTCTCTTACATGATAATTTCTTATCGAGACAATACAAAGACACTTTTTATTTTGGACCTTCTTGCTATAATTTAAAAATACATGATATGTTTTATCCTTATTTGCAAAGAAGAAAGTCTAAGTTATCTAGTGAAATCATCAACTACAACTAAGGTATATCCTTTTCCTCCTAAACTTAAGGTTTAGATAAGACTAAATAAATCCATATGTAATAATTGGATTAGCCTAGAAGTTGAGATGACATATTTTGATTTAAATGATGACTTTTTTTGTTTACCATGTTAACATACTTGACTCAGGGGGGTAAAGGGGGGGGTGGGGTGTTAATCGAGTTTTAAGGACAAATTTTAATTCTTTTAAGATATGAACAATAAAGGTAGTAATAAATGCGATCAAAGTAATAATGAGATAATAAAGAATGCTAAAAATAAAAAGATAGAGATAGAGAAGATCAAGCCTGAATATAACATGGAGTTCAAACTACCTCCTACTCTCTACAAACTAAGAATCACCTCTAATTAAAGACCTTACACCACTTTATTAATCTCACAAAACAATGCTCAATAAGCTACATAAGTTTTCTCAATCGTAATTATAGACTCTGTAAATTTAACCTTCTAAACATAGTGTCGGACTCGAGTATCGTAAATATTTCCTTAAGTCGATAAAACCACAAAAATGAAAACCTACTAAAATTTTAAACTCAGAACTTAAAACAAACTTGAAAGACACTACTATACGATTTGGAAACCCTAATCATGCAAGAAAACCCTAATCCCTACATGCGCGTATTTTTAAAAATGTAAACCTAAACTTAACAAGAACTGTAAATATCAAATCATAAATTTTTTTTTAAATTCTATAAAATTATCTTAATGTTTGAAAAGCCATAAATCAATAAAATTATCAATAATTTTGGGAAATCATAAAAACTGATAAAAACGAATCAAAGATTATTTCAAGTAATAATAAGCAACAAAACTAAGCTAGTTAAAGGAATAAATTAATAAATTTACAAAAATTATTTTACTTGCGTACATAAGTAGCCCCACAATATGTGTGTGTGTATATATATATATATATTATTAAGCAATTTCCTTTTCCTAATCTATCATATGATAGATATATATATATATATATATATATATATGTTGCATAATAAAGCAGTGTTCCTAAATAATTAAGCCAATTGATCTTTAAGCTCCTAAGTGTAAGTAAATTATTTCCGAGTTGATGAAAAACCCTAAAACATACATAATCTCACTCAAACTCTAAAATATACATAAACTCACTCGAACCCTAAACCTTAGGATAATCAAGGACTTATAGCCCTAAATAAATAATTAAAAATATAATTTAAATAAATTTTATTCAACTCTAGAAAATTTTAAAATTTCTTAAGAAGCAAATCATAACCTACAAATTAATTTGAGAATCAAGCCCTAAAAAGAACTTCATATAAGACAATTCCCTTATTTTCACTTACAAGCCATGTTATGTATGGATAAATTGTAAACCCTATTTTTAGCGGACATGTGATTCAACTAAGAGTACTTCCCAAATGATCCCAAGGATAAACTAAGCTAAGAATTCAAGTTTATATTTAAAAACAAATTTAATTTTTCCAATTCGAAACCCTATTATCGATAAAACTCGAATACAAGAACCATAGACTCTAAACCCAAAACCTTAAAACAATTAAGGACTTGTAACCCTAAGTGGCTAATTAAGAATTTAATTTGAAAAATTTTATTCAACTCTAGAAATTTTCATAATTTTATAAAAATTAAATCATAACTTACAAATGAATTTAAGAGATAAACTCCAAAAGAATTTCATATAAGACAATCTCCTTATCTTCATGCATAAGATTTGTGCGCATGAATAAGTAAATCAACCAATCATCCTAAATAACTTATTAATTGATAAATATAAACCCTAATTTTAGTAAGCTCATGATTCAATTAAAAGTACTATCCGAATGTTCCCAAGAATCAACGAAACTGAGAACTTAAGTTTACATTTAGAAACAAATTAAAATTTTCCAATTCAAAAACCAATTATCGAGAAAACTTAAGCTTAAAGAGCTACAAGCTCTAAACTCACCTAAGACCCTAAACCATAAAACAATTAGGGAATTTTGACCCTAAGTGACTAATCGATAATTTAATTTAAATAATTTCATTTAACGTTAGAAAATTTAACAATTTTATAGGAATCGAATCATAAAGTGCAAAACAATGCAAGATGAAAATCCTAAAACAATTTTTTATAAGACCATGCCCTTATCTTCATGTCTAAGCCTTACACATAGATAAGTAGACCAACCAATCACCTTAAATGACTTATCAATTGAGAGTTGGAATCATTTATCAATTGATAACTTATCAAAATCTAGTGATAAGACATTTTCCTTATCACCTCTTCACTTATACTATATATGGACAATTTTTCACAAGATTTCACATGCTTAACTTCATTAAATGAGATAAGACCATTCCATGACCCCAATGGACACTAAATGGCATATTTGAACAAGGAGAAAAAGGAGGCCATACTCTTGTCTTTCAACCATCAATCACTTTCTCTTACATACCACTATTCACTCCTTAATACTTACATCATCAATAGTTGCAATTGTTGACTTTTGTGTAAGCTACAAGATAATCAATTAAAGCTTCTTACACACACTTTTTCTCTCATTCAAAAATCTGCCATTCTCTCCCTCTTTCACTCTCATTTTCACTTTCTTTTCTCTCACTTTAAACACAAATCAAAAGAAGAAATTCAACCCTACAAAAATCCTTCATTTGGCCGCTACTTCTAAGTCCCACTCACGGCACTCCCATTTCTTTTTCTTGTGTCATTTTCTTCCAACATCTAAGTTCTTTTAGAACCATTAGAACTTTCCATAAACCCTACTCCAAAGGATTAAACAACTCGGGTTTCCAAAAGGTTGCAAAAGGAGGAAGCAAAGTTAAAAGCTTAAGTGGAACTTTTGTGCACAACCACTGTATTTTGCTTTAAGAACAAGTAAGTGTTTCTTATGATTGGTGGGTTAGTATTTATGTTAGGAGACTTTGATTTCTTGAAGATATAAGTATGATTTAAGTTGTTATAACACCAAAAACCATTCTAAGAAACAAACTCATGAAACCCTTACATGAAGTTAAAATATGAGCATGTAAAGTTGGTGTTTTGTAAAGATACTTATTTAACACTTTGAATGAAAGATTTTAAGTTGAGAAAATCTTGAAACAAGAACTTAAAGGGAAGATGAGCATGCTGGACGTGACGATTCAAGTCCTTTGAATGTTGATTTTATTTCCATTAAGTTAAATATGCTCAAATCTAGACTAAGGTTAAGGAAAAATTCATCACATGAAGTTTTATGAAGAAACCAACTTTGTATAACATGAGCTATGATATGGAAGTTGTAATAAGTGTAAGATCTTCTATTTCTTTGTGTAAAGAATGAGTTAAAGAATCGCCTTATGGAAGAAAAGTTAAGTTAAGATTTGGATACAAGTAGTTTAAATGCATAAACTAACACCTAAACTTAAGGAAATGATGAAATAAGTTGAAAAACCAAATGAGAACCCCTTGGAATCATCACGACCAAATTTGGAACACAGGTAAAAGACACTTAAAAATATGATAAAAGTAAGTGAACAAAGTGAAAAGATCAATTAAAGCAAGTATAGTAAGTATACAAAGCCTAAAACTCAAAACTGAGCCTAAAACTCTCAAAACAAGCCTAGAACTCTAAGTTGGGCCTTCAATAAAATTATGACCAGTACTTTAAAACATTAAGAGAGGTTGTTTTGAAGCCCACAAGAAATCTACCTAAGATTCCATAGGCTCAACAAAGTCACTAACTTTAATTTGAACCAGAAACAAACCCATTTGACAACTTAAGCCCACTAAAGAGCCCGTGAAGTGGTTGTTAGCCTTAGGAGTATAAATCAAAGTTGTAAATCTGATCTCAATGAGTGTTTTGACCTTAGGATAAAATTTTAAGACCAAGCCCAAAGAATTTCCCAAGTTACCAAAAAGCCCACTAACTAAACAAAGCCTAAAAGCACTCCAAATCATAAGGATTGCTACTGTTCTGACCTATGGGCAGTTTTGCATGCCTCATCACGAAAATATAACCTTACCATGTTAAAGTACACTTGAAAACGATGAAGATTGACTATAAGATCATAAAAATCGGATCTAAAACGAGAAAGTTATACGCGATTGAACTTTTAAGTAAAACCGGGAAAAATTATGAAACCAAGTCAAAAGTATAACTTAAAGGGTTTTAGCTTAGTTTTCTAGGTTTTATTTCAAATCCTTATAGTATCGTATTTGCGATTTCTAGGGGACCCAGCTTTTGGGAGATGACCTATCCTAGATTATTTTGATTGATCCGTATGGCTAAGTGAGTAAATTTCTGATGACTCTTTACTTGATTTTGCTTGTAGAATAAATGTACCTAAACTTATATATATATATATTTAGATGCTTGTAGGATATGGGAAACGCATGTGTATGAATTTGTGGATGAATGCGATGACTTGTTAATTATATATAATAATGGGAATTGTTTGTACTAATATATATACATGCAAATTGTATGGAATGAAATTGTTTGATCACCTTGAAAATCGAGTTAATCACTTATACGATTAAGAAATCAAAATGAATCATGCATTCCCCATATTGCATACCGATAACACCGACTGTCGCTTCACGCAAAAGATGGGAAGGGACTCACAGGAGGACATGCCTCCTGCAGGATTGGGCACTAGCTATGTCATCATATATATTGAGTCTCTATCCTAAGTTGATGGACTTACTAGGCGCTGAGAGATGCCAACCATTGGCGAGGGGCCAGGTCTTGTGGCTTCTACTTAGGGCATATGTTTATGGATTACGAAGGCCACCACACTACTAGACTTAGGATTTAAAAAAAAAAAACATGATTTGTTAAAGGAAGTACATACATACATACATACATATATATATATAGTTTTGTTTTGGCTTAAGCACAATAGTACAAATGGAATTAAACCCAAGGTCTAAAACCCAGATTTTGGTTTAGGTTGGTTAATTATCACCAAACTTCGACTACAAGGGGCGTAATTCTAAATCGTATGCAATTCCTAGGTCACTGCATGCGTTGTTTGGCATACGGATTGTTCATGCATTCATATGATTATGCATCTAATAAATTTTGCCATGCGGTATTGATGAGGGTATTTATCTCACTAAGCGTAAGCTTACACCCCAACAGTTCTTTTCCTTATAGGTTGATCGATAGTTGGGAATGGGATAGGAATCGAGTATAGAGTGCTACCATTGAATCAATATAATAAAAAGCTTATGTAGTTAATTTGGAATGCTCTGAAAACAACTAATATCTCAATTAAGTTTAGTATATTTAGTAGGTTTAGAATTATCTATCTTATTTCATTATTTTGGTAAGGGATATCGATTCTCTGTGGTTTTAAGAAATTGTGGAAAAATGGATATCCATAATTATTTATATTATATAATGAGTCAATGAACTAAAATTAAAGACTCTAGCAAATAACTATTTAGAGTCTTGCAAGGCGATTTTCTTATCATGGGTGCACACGTAATATGGAAACTTTAGGCAATAGCACTAGGCCCCTCCTAAGGTTGCTACAGTAATTACACATAATGATCACACAAATGTAGTGTTTTTCTTTCTAAAGATTGTAAATACAAGAACTCTCAAGCACTATACACTAAGTCTCACTTATTTGATTGCAGTAAAGAGTATAAGAGACTAATAGTAAGTAATAAAGCTAATGAATTTAAGAGAATGTCCTTTAATTTCAATAGAATATTAGTTCTAACTTGTCTTTAGTTGGGTTGTTAAGCATTTATACCAACTCATTCAATTCTTCGCGTTACGGTGCATTAAATGCCTCAACGGCTAATTGAAACAAGCTTACTGTTATGATGTCATCACGTACTTATTAGCGTGCTAGTAAGCTAAACAACCACTAACACGAACACTAATAAGTCCATTGTCATGCCGATTTAATGAACAGAATGCAACCCAACTTTTAATTTAGGGCACTTCATCGTCAAGATAGTAAACTTCTAAAGCCGATAAGCCATTTTCACCTATTTTCAACTTTTAAACACAACAAAAATCATTTATACTATACAATTCAACTTCAAGGACGCTTGCACATCTTTTAAATCCAAATATCTTGTAAAGTTAATTGATATTTATAATCATAATGCAAGATAATAACTTCTTTCTCAATTAACTTCATATAATCAAGCAGTAACCTATTTATCATATGCTTTTTTTTTATTCTCATAAAAATCAACTAGTGAATCTTAAGTTCAATAGATATGAATGACTAGCTGGAGCTCACCTTGTAATAAGATCCATCTCATTACACTTTCTGATCTTCTTCAACTTGGATTACTCTTACTCGACAAGAATATTCTCTAAATTTTCAACAAATTCTCTCAAGAATGATGCACATAAAGAGTTGTGTAAATAAGCTTTATGAAAATGTAACAGTGATTTGTGGAGACATAGCAAATATTCAACACATTTAGCATTTGTTGATTGAGGTCATAAAGAGTTGACTACAAATGTCTCGATACTTTAAGCTACTACGAAAATAATGCAAAAATTGTTGAAAGATCATTAGATTACAACTCAAAATAATTCGAAAAAACATGTTAATGAAGTGACCACACCATTGACTCCCACTGTAAATAGGAAAAACAAAAAAGAACTAGTGATAAGTTTCATGACATCAATATAAATAAGTACATTAGAGTAGAGAATCAAGGCATCGCTAGCTATATTGTCATTAATCATCCTGCATGTCCATCGATCATGAAAGAGGACAGAAACATGGTTACATAGGATTCTTAACTTAATGCAACTCAACTAGTCCTTCCTTCCTTTGATGGATTTGAACCAATTCATTGGATCTTCATGACCAAGCATCTTTGATGCACAAGTAGCACCTAATGCTTAGAAGGTAAACTTAGATGCTCTATGTATACAAAGTCAAACGATTCATTAATTAAAGTTACTTAGGCATCAAGTGATGAATATGAATTAGCTAATGATTAAAGAGGAATTATTAAATCACTTCGGTGGTTTTTGACAACTAATCTATTCAATAGTCTTTTTCAACTTTACCAATTCTATTGCCAATCAATACACTGCGGATTTTGAAACGGTAGTGTCGTTGGTTTCTCATATGTTAGAATTATAGCTGTTAGGATATTCTTAGGTAGATTACGTAAAGAAATTTAACTTCTCCTAGATACTTTATCTCCGATTTCCTTAGACATAGCTCTAAATTTTGTGAGAAAAGTCAAATAAGAATTTAATTGTGGAATCTTTCTTGCTTCCTGTATTAACCAAGGAGAATTTTATGGTGTGAAGGCTAACAATGTGAAATCTCAGTTTGCTTCCTCTCTCCATACAATTTTCTAGCCAAATCACATTTACTCTTCTCACTACTACTCTACTATTGAGGATATGAACCTAAAGAGAGCTATTCTATGCAATTAAGTGCTCAAAATTAGCAGTTGTTGAAGGGAAAGCTATCAACAATGACTACTTCTAATTCGATGGGGAATCAAGGTTAGTAGTGAGAACAATGGCAAAAGTGGCATAAATAGAGATAAACATCAATGCAAAGTTTCGAGAGAAAAAGGAAGAAAAGGTTATGTTTCAAATATGGCTAACAGTCTTCAGCTAATCACAAATGTCTTGACAAATCTCTGCAAGTAATTGTGTTAGAGGAAAATTTGGATGGTTCAAGTGTGTTTGGAAAGTAGACAACGAAGCTACCAATTAACCACATGCACTACGGTTTGCAAGTAAAGGAGTTAGCTAGTTGTTATGACTTTTGATTACCACTTTTGTCCTTGAAGACAAGGGCAAACTTATGGAGGATGGAATTAATATGATATTAGTGTAAAGTTATCTATATTGTAGTTGTAAGTAGTATGTAAATAGTAAGTGCTACGTGTAAGCACTCAGAAGAGCTTAGAAGCTACTATTGCTTAGTTTTTAGCTACAAGTATAAATAAGGCATTTTAGTTAGAAGAAGTTATCCAAATATTTTGTTAAGTCAAGTTGGTTAGTTAGTGTGAACATTTGCTTATGTGTGAGCTTTAACTCATGGACTCTCTTCTAAATAGAGTTAGGGTTTGAAATTTCATTTCTTCCATATAAATCAATTAAACATAATAGTTTACTCATTTGATTATTCATTGATTCATATCAATAGGGGAATCTTGTGGTCTCATGATCATTTAGGGATTTTATTATTGAGATTTTTAAGGATATTATGACATTTGTATTTAAGCTAAATTGAATTCTAGAAGCATTTCTTCTATTCACCATTAACTATAAGTTAAACAGAAGAATTATAAAGAATGTGATAGGAACCTATTCATTTATATCCCACTAAATCAAGAAACTAAAAACCAAATAAGAAACTAACCATTTTAGACATTAGGCTCCTAGATATCCAAGATTTAGCATTAGATCATTGAAAAATTTATACTTTCTAATACTCCCTTTTATTTTAAAGAATAGATTATCATCATTTCTAGCTTGTCTATGATAAGTTGAAAATGAAGCTTTGGAACATTTGTGAGCATATGAGCTCTAGTAAAGATATTGATAAGGTTGATATATCTACATTCAAATTTTGACATGATGAAATTTCAATAAATCAACACATTACACATGATTGATACTATCATGTTAGATAGGGTTCTTCACGATAATGATTGTTTATTTGCTATCATATACAATCATATTAGACCATTACAACTCATCTTCAGATATTTCATCAATTGCTAGAGCGAAACAACTTTACATAGCTTATGTGATATTGCACAAAACTCATCTTCCATACTACTTCTAGCTACAAGATTTCTCTACACTTTGAACTAATGACAAAACTTTGAACATCAAGGCTTGGTCTGTTTTAGCATGTTATTCTCATGGTTTAGTCCTTCATGTAACTACTTTCCAAGATATCACCTAATTTAGGAGTACTTTCCATTAAGCAATTTAATCTTATAGTTTTGTCCTTAGTGGAACTCCTCGTCTTGTGCAATTTGAACATTAACCCTCCGATTAAAGCTCTTTTAAGGTAATTTAGTATGGTTCATACCCTCTCTAATAAGAATCAAACTAGCATGACTTATCATCACCCTCTAACCTACTTCAAAAAAGATGTCCTTGCTACATTCTTCCAACTTGTTCAATTTCCCAAGAACCTATCGTAAGTTATATTATACCACAAAATGAAGTACTTGACTACAGTGAACACCACATAGCTTGGTTAAGCTCACCAACAAGTCATCTAACTATTTCTAAGCTCCCCAAGTAACCATCCAAGTTATTTGAGTGAGCTCAATCTGTACCCAATCCATACAGGATTCATCATCTCTCATCAAAAAATCATCAAATTGCTTGAGGCCATGTATTCTTGATACTGTTGTATTACACTATGTTCTAAAGAATCTTTTTTTTGTCATTTTTCATTTATGCCTTTCTTTTTGGTCTTTGTGCCTTATTGTTCAGCCTTAATAGGACATTACAAATACCCAC
The DNA here is from genome assembly GCA_024138015.1 of Lumnitzera littorea. Lineage (NCBI taxonomy): Eukaryota > Viridiplantae > Streptophyta > Magnoliopsida > Myrtales > Combretaceae > Lumnitzera > Lumnitzera littorea. Next base: position 47,506,339 of record JAMXBB010000010.1, on the reverse strand, counting down.
AAAACGTAATGGTCACAACCATCCAATAATTATGTATTCACTTTATATTCTCTATTTGTTATTGTAAAGGCTTTAGCTACCAAGTTCAAATACCCAACTCTAATCTATTCCCTTAGGTAAAGAACAGTGGCGAGTAACCTGAATAGCTAACTTATGTATCATATCAAGCTTGTTATTAAGTTTGTGTGAGGTTACAATGGTGCATCATATCCATGGACTTGTGGCAAGTTTACTTGACTATCAACTTCCATTTATCTTTCAACCCATAGCCCGGTCTCAACCCTACCCCTTGTGACCACACAATATTGTTGCGAGTGTAGACCTCCAAAGTTGTGGCGTATTACTATTGATCTCTTCTTATAAGGGAATGCATGCTTGGCTCATAGCATAAACAATGCCTATTCAACTAAGTGAAAGTCTTAGACTTTCTAGTAATCTCTAATATTGTTTTTTGTGTCAACAATCGGATCATCTCCTTCAACCATGTACTCCCATGGTTTTGTAAACATATTACAACTTCAAAGTCTACTTTTTGTGCATGAAACCACCAAACAAGGCTAAGAGTAGAAAACCTAATCCGGTAATCTATATTTTGAGTCTATCAAGTTAAATTTCTCTAAAACAACTAATATTGGGTTTAGTTTCCTAGGCTCTATTATTAGCCAATTCAACCAATTCATGGTACTAAATTGAACCAAAATTTAATTAATAGAATAGCCCTTTACTTCCTTGCAACAAAATCATATTCTTGTAACTATTTGTCAATTACAATTATACTACATCATTCTTGTCTTTGATAATTATATTTTCCAATATACCGAGGGTCATAATGTCAAATTCTTCTAAATCAAAGTTTTATTTAAGCTTTTTATACCATCATGATTTTATAAATTTAGATTTAATATTTCAATTTTATCTAAATTCTTAGGTGTTATTAGTGATTTTTTTGCTAAGGTTGTTGAGGTTGGAAACAACCTACAAAATTAAGCAAATGTAAGGTAAAAGTGGCCCACCCAAAGTAATTCCAACTCAACTACTCCGCTGCTTGAGTTCGCAGGATATAAAGAAAATGGTATGGATGAGGGAATGGAGATTCTATCCCCTTACTTGTGGGATGACCTAGTATTTATCAAAGTGTTTAATGAAATAGTCATGAAAAGTGCATGATATTTTTGAGATACACTTGGTCATATTTTAAAGATGTACTTTAGATTTTATAGAGAATCTTAGTTAGATGAGTGACAGTTATGTACTTTTCTAACTAGATGAAGCTTTTTTTCTAAATTATCCTCTTTTGATTCTATGGGTTTCTGACTTGTACACCATGGCCTTAATGACTTAGGGATCCTATAATGCTGGAGTTAGAAGGGAATTAAGTTGGTGCTGCTTAGGGAGGTCGGACGAGCTTATAGGAGCCCGATTTAGATACAAGCGAAGTTCTTCAGGCTCTAGTAGTAGCCTTAGTGACAAATCGGAGGAGCTTGGAGACCTTGGTTAAGTCCCTGAACAAGTCAATCTAGACTTGTTGGGCTTAGCTCATGTATGAAGGAGATCTGTCTCAGGTGAAGGCTCATATACGAATGACTTATTAACATTGGTTGACTGCTGCTAGGACTCAATGTAACTTCTAATATGAATTAAGTTTTGAAACCCGAAATAAAGAAGGTTTTTGTTTCTCGTCTTCTCCGTGTCCTATCACGAAAAAAAAATTCTTGCTGGAGCGACTTGTGACGAGAGGTTTAGAGTTTGTATATAAACGTTAGTAAAGAATGCCTTCTAGATTTGTGTCCTGTTTAATGGAGAAATGTTGTCTTTTAATATACTTTCGGATATCTTTATTGATTACAGTGTTTTCATATCTTTTTAGGAATTCCTTTTTTAATACGGAAAATTTTATTTTATTTTTTTATTTTAATGTCTTTTGACTATGGGATATTTCAATATCAAGTCATAAAAAGTAAAATTACATAATTCTAAAAAGTTATAGCCCTTCGAGCCTTGTCTCATTTATCTGAGCGTCGTGATGGAGGTGAGTTCAGTAAATATGTTACATTTTCATAGGTGAATAGCAATATTATCATGTGGGCATCTATTTTAATATTAGTATGAAAGAAAATGTTAGTGAATTTTTCCTGTTATTACAATTATAATGTTCTTTTCATAAGTGTTGTGAGATCTAAACTAAATGGTGGACTTGAATATATGATAGAGTTAAAAATTAAGGAGATAACTGAGCTCAATCGAAAGTCAAACCGAGTTGAACCACAAATTGATCGGGTTTGACAACACGACTTTTTATAAAAAAACCACTATAAAAGCATTCATTACAAAAAAAAAAAAATTGAAGTATATAAATCGATGTGATTATTGGTAATTTCAAAGACTTTATGTAGTAAAATCAAAGCATTTATATTGAGAATATAATTAAAATGAATGGTATAGTAACTATTTATTAAATAACATCTCAAGAAAAATTATTTAGTTAACTATTATTTTTCAATAAATGCAATATAATTAAATAGTTATTTTATTCTCGTATAGTAGGACAAGGGAAAAAAATGCAAAAAACAATTACAAAATTACCGTTCATAGAAAAACATTCCCAAAAATTGAGCAAATGAAATCGACTTTTAAAGAGGTGATGTCAACTTAAGCTAAAATCGTCTCTTGAAGAGGCGATTTCCAAGTGGAATAGAAATAGCCTCTTTCAGCTTAAGTTAAAATCGCTTCTTCAAGAGATTTCCACGAGGATTTCTTCTTCCTCGACCCTTGCCTCCCTCATTCTGCATTCTACAATTCTCCTTCATCATTCTCTCTCTCTAAACCCTCCCAAGATTTGCTCAACCAAATCCGCCATTTTGAGCCTTTTTGTTTTTTTTGAAAATCAATCGCAAATTCAAAGTAGTAGTACAGCGTACATCTCAACTGTGGGAAGATTTTTCGAAACGAGAGACAATCCGTGTTATATCATTACTTTCTCTCTCTAGACATCTATATAGAAAAGGCATCATTTTTTCTCGTTTTGATTCGTTCTAAGAACATATTATTCAAATAATTGGTGTTTTTACTTGATGCATTATGGTACATTATTGTCTACTAGCATTTTTTAGACCGAACAAAGCGTTCGCCTTTTCTTTAACATATACGTGCATTGAATATTTTTCTATACTACATTGTCTATAAGCTTAACAATTTTTTATATAAATTTGTGTTCATTAATACATTTTATATATACGTGTATATATATATATATATATATATTTTAGAACATTGTATTTGTTAGTTAGTATATTTTATATGTATGTATATCTAGTTTTTATTTGCATAAATTTTTCTTTGTTACTATACTTTATGGACACATGTGTATTAGGTGATATGTATACAAATAATTATTATTGAGGGATGTGAAGAATGAACTGACTTGCAAGGTAGCGTTACTTCTTTATTTGTTTTAGTTGGAGTAAGTATTAATTGTAGTGCCATTAAGGGATTATGATAGTGAAATGAAATTAGGTGATGTGTTCATGAACTCCAGTAGAGTCTGTCTATTAGTATAAGGTAGTATTTTTATATTTGGATGCTGAAGTTTGTGAAGTTGATGTAGTAAACAAGTGTAAAATAGATAATATGAGATTAGTTTGTTATGTCAATGGAAATATTATGAAAGAAGAGGATAGGGTATAGTACGATAGGTGTCTAAGAATAGTAGTTGGAGTTCATTTGGGGCCATGCATGACAAGTTTGTTGGATTGATATGTAAACGCATCAAGTCGAATTGATTCACAAATGCCCCTTCGTAGACCAAACTAGGGACATGTTCTGTGCCGTCCCCATTAAAGATGATAATGATGTCAAACAACTAATGTCAAACCACCGAAAGCAACCCCTAAACCACCCCCCCCAAATAGTTGAGTATGATGTTAGAGGGAACAATGACAACATTGGAGTACAAGTTGAAACTAAGGTATTCAAATCCCGACCTGTCCCACCAAGTCATATACCGAGCAACAATCGCATGTCCTATGAACCTAATGTAATGATCACTAGTGAATCTAACCGAGATACTGATGTGAAGAATGAACTAGATTGTAAGGATATTAATGAAGATTCTGATGATACAAATTGTAATGCTAACGTTTATCCGAGTAAATGCTGGTTGCAAGAAGTGAAAGAAGCACAAGGGTCACGTAAACGAAACAATTGGAGGCATGGGTTAACTACAAATGTGGACACGGTTGAGATATTAAAACCTATACCTTTTTATACAGTAAGTGTTAAGGATGGACTAGTGCCCTCTGAGGATAATATAAATGATAGTGAATAGAGCTTTTGTGATGAATTGAAGGTAGGCATGCGATTCAAAAATAAAAAACATCTACAAACAACTATAAGGCTACATCATGTTATAAACCACCACGACTTCATCGTAAAGGAGTCCAAACCTACATCATGATCTATCAGATGCGTTGATCGAGAAAAGGGATGCAAGTGGAGACTCAAAGCTAGTAAGAAGCAGCACGCTAGATGCTTTGTGATAACTAGGTTTATGGTTCCACACATGTGTCTTAATCTTACTATAAGCCAGGACCACTCAAAATTAGATTGAAACACCTTATCCTACTTTCTAATAAAGAATGTACAAGAGTCACCAAGCGTTAAGATAAAATACTTACCGGCAACTATTTGCAAACAATATAGTGATACTATGCACATAAAGAGAATTAAGGAAGCAAAGCGTAAAGCAATTAAACAAGTTTACAAAAGGTGAGAGAAATCATATGTAGTGTTCCACATCTACTAAATGCCATTCGAGAGGCTAATCTCAGTACTATGGTAGAGTAGAAATGGTACTGCCAAGCATGTGTTCTTCCATAGAGTCTTCTATGCATTCAAACCTTGTATTAAGGCCTTCATACATTGTAAGTCTATCATTACAATCAATGGAACATTCCTTTATGAGAAGTACAAACATAAACTACTAATTGAGACTAGAGTTGATGATCAGAATCACATAATCTCACTGGGTATTGCCCTAGTCAATGAGGAATGTCGGGATAGCTGGAGTTGGTTCCTAATATGTGTGCTCATACGCGTTATAGGAGATCGCATTGATGTATGTTTGATTTTGGACCGTCATGCTAGGATCCAGTTTGTAATAAAGGGTGAGAATGTAATATAGCCAAGTGGTTCGCTGTGGCGGTAGTATATCTGACACATCACTAGTAACTTCAACACTCGAGCTAAGAATAAAGACTACAAAGAGTTGATAAAAGAAGGTTGCTTACCAATTTCAATCTCGAAAGTTTCATGCCTACTACAACAAGACCAAGATGATGAGCCCTCATACTAGAGTTTACTTTAGAGCTCTGCATCCTATACACTAGCATACGATGATGGAGCTCAATTTAGTCATAGGATGACCAACATTGTTGAGAGTTATAACAGTGCTTTGTGAGATGTTAGGAACTTGCCCGTTGTGGCTCTACTGAAGAAAACTTACTATAATCACAATGACTATTTCAACAAACGAAGAATCGAGTTAGCGGAACTAATGGGTATTGGCAAAATACTTACTAAATTTGTGGAAAGAAAGTTTAACAGGTAGCACAAAGTGGCTAACAATCACCATGTCGTGATTTTCGACTACAATGAGTAAATATTCAAGGTCATCACTACGCTGTGACTTATGTCACACAGGTAAAAAGGAGATAACAGTCATATGGTTGCACTTAGGACTTGGCAGTATACTTACAATAAGTAGTAAGCATACAAGATTTCGTACTCTCACGCTATAGCTATTATGGGAAAAATGAGCATAGACTGTGATGCACATATTGGGCATTGGTACACATTACAGAATCAGCTACGTATATATGTATATTTCTTCATGCCATGTGCCGATAAGGCCAATTAGTCTTATCTTAACATTTCTATGTAGCATTCAGTTCAAACTTCAGACGGGGTTAAGAATCTAGGCAGGCCATAAGAGAAACGATTACAAAATGAGATGGACATTCGGAATGGATTGTTAACTTATACGTATGGACTATGTAGTGGGGATAGATATAATAAAAGAAGATGTTTGCAATGAGGGAGACAATCAACTTCAAGTAAATCCATCAATACTTAACTTAGTTAAAGTGAAAAACTAAGATAATGTTGATTGATAATATATATGGAAATATATTTAAGAAATTTTTCATTTTGCTTACATTTTGATTTTCCTTGATAATTGTGATGGAAAGCTTACTAGTTTTTTTTTTTTTTTCCTTTGTGGACTTATAAGGGTAGATGAATTCAAGACCAGCTAATAGGTCTCTTCTTCACTTACAACCATCCCATAGGTCTAAGCTAGTGTGGAGTGATCAAGTAAGAAAAAGCAAATTGAAAACATACTTACAATATGTTCATTTTGTATAATGCCTCTAAGATTAGTTCTTTTTCCTCAATTACAGGAGAATTACTAGCTCAAGTGCCGTAAACGTGAGGCAATATTTAAGCATTGAAATAGTTAGGAGATCCCAATAGACCCACGCATGATCCCATATCTAGATCGGTCAAGCTTTGTCGATGCTCAACAGGTTCCCTTCATATAGTTAGATTGGCACTTGATTACCGCTTTGGTTAAGCGATGGAGAGAGGAGATGCATACCTTTCACTTCTATACCAGCGAGATGACAATGATGTTATGGGATATATCTCTGCTCATCGGTTCCCTTACCAATGGCAATGCAGTTACAAGTGTGACGACATCTATTGGATAGGGTAAGTTATGTCACTGCCTACTAGGAATTCGCCCACTAGAGAGTGCCATTAATAATGCATAATTGAAATTGTCCTGGTTAAAGGACAATTTCACTTATTTGCCCTTTGATGCGGACGACGTTACAATGCAATACTATAAGAGGGCACATATCATGTAGTTAATCGAGGGTATGCTTTTTTCGAACAAATCCATCAATGTGGTACACTTTATGTTCATCCATCTCCTATCGAACCTCACCAGTAGGAGGATCGATGAAATTGGATAGTCTAAGCTCGGCCACCACCTAGTGTACATTCTGACTATGTCCCCTGGTACTAGCAAGTTACTCGTAGATATATCAGCCGGTTAGGGGCCTCCTAAATATATATGGCATATACATTTGCTATTTTAATTACTCATTTGTTTTTCTAGTTATATGCTAATCAAACTTTTATGTTCGAATTGCAAGCAGATTTCATACATAGGTTACTGCATATGTCATACCAGGACATTATATCTAAGGAGCATAGGGTTGATGACCTTATCCAAGGGACTATCGAGGCCCACTTAGGCGACCCACTTACATCCAATCATGATGTAAACGAAGACGACTCCCCACCATACGAGGCATTGCGAGAAAGGGGCCGTCAAGGATGTAGTCTTCATCAAGTGAGAGGCCGAGAACATATAAAAGCCTGCAAGCAGATTTGAAACAATACATCTACCCCACACTACTTACTATTAGTATCTCTTAAACTACCAGGATTTGAGTATTATAGACCATTTTTTGGGGAGAGCTCTAGCAATCATATATGCCACACTCTCATCTTAGGAGAGACCTCCAGTAGTCAGATCCATACTCCCCTCTACACCATTGAGAAGGCTAGTTAAAGATCCTCACGACCACATGGGCGAGGAAGTCACATAGATGCATCCTACTCCAGTCCTTATGCATGCATCATTTTTTTGTGCTAACAGTCAGGATAGGGCACAAATCACTTAATTGGACACAAACCAGATGGTTCAACCCCAAGCCTATGCGAATCCCCAAGACATTTGTCCACTTACACGATGATAGCACCGACATCACTAGCTTTACATATTTCACTTTCTAGTTTGTTTTTTCCCTTATTCTCAAAACACTATATAGTTATTTGAAAGTGTAATTATAGCTTCCATAACGTTTTCATGCATTTATAATTTCAAAGTACTATTATGTTTAAAAGCATATATTGAGGATGAGAATTTGGATTAGAATTAATGATTTTTTATCATCCAAATTTATCGCATTAGTCGATATCGTAATATCAATTCATATAGATATAGAACAAAAAGATCCTCTATTGATTCAAAGTACGTATCTGTGAGATAGAGAAAGAAGACAAAACCAGACATTTTACTAATATATAATTGGATAGAATTCGATTTGTACTATATTAATTAATTTAAAAATGACTTTGTGTTGAGTCAAGAATAGAGAGTTATATGTAATGTAATAGTTAATGGAGGATGGTTTAGAGTACAAAACCATCTCATTATAAAATAAAATCGCTTGTTAAGAAGATAAAAATAAATAATCTAAATTATTTCAAAATACAAAATCATATCACTAAAAAGTGATTTTGGATTATTTTTTGAATAAAAAAGACGAATTTGAATTATTTGTTAGGAATATTTATAGGATTAGTAATTTTGTAATTTTTTTTTCTTTTCCCTCTTATTGCAACATGTAGGCAAATTTTCGACTAAAAAGGGTTCTTATCCCAATGAAAAGACAATGTACATGGAAGTTAGTTACAACTTGGACTTTTCTAGCACCTTTTGCTCCAAAGTCGGCCATCCTAAGTTGAAACCAATTTTTCAATTCACATTGCCCTATTATTACACCACAAACGATGCCGAATCTAAAATTGAGGGCTATAAAGTAGATTCTTCCTTTGTATCCTTTCTCAACCATTCCTTCCATTCCAACAAATAACTTATTACCGATTTAACTCCACCTTTTCGATTCCAACGCACACACAAACCCAATTTGTATTTTTGTGCTCTTCTTTACTATTCCAAAATGACATCCCCACCTTCATTCCCACTACTCTCCCTTTCACCCCCTTCCTCCACTTTATCTTCCATTAACCTCAGAAAATGTCCACTTCAATATCACTTTTCCAGAACCCATGTTTCAAACGTTGTTTTTTTGTCCATTCTCGTGAGCTAAAGTCAAAATCTTTGACACCCACCTCCACTTTTGGATTCATGCGCTTGAAAGTCCTTAGTTTTAGTGGTCTGGAGCTGAAGAGATCGGGTTTTGGTAATAGTATGAGTGAGTTAGTGAGGAGCAATAATAGTAGTAGGTCTGGTTCTTTCAGGAGTAATGTAACTAATGGTGATGAAAGTGTTGGGATTTTTGAACAAGAAGGGTTTATCGATGGTTCTAGGGGGTTAATTGGTGGTGGGTTTGAATCAACTTTGAATAAACTGGTTGGTATTTGAAATTTTTTGTAATTTGTGATTCTTAGTTGGTGTATTGTTCACTTTCTGGTTTATTCATTGATTTTTTTAGCACAAATATACCATATTATGGTGTTCTAGTATCTTTCTTTGATATGATGGTTGAAGTAGTTGGGATGTTTCTTGATGATCATCTCTAAAGTTTACAACTTGTTAGATTAGCTTGTGTGACCTTTTAGGAGCAAAATATTAGCTGATGCTTCAAGGTATTTGTTAAGAGGTCAGTATAGAAACCTTGTGTTCGTTTTGATACTTCTTTTTTTGGCCCCATGAAATGTGTGAATTGTTACCGACATTAGAAATGTGAAGAAGTTTGTGTCTGAGTGCTCTACAACGGAAACCTACAGCCACATGAGACCAGTAGCGGTGGTCAATATAATTGCGAGGGATCAATACTTCCATTTTCCCTAAAAGGAAATAATTATTGTCATTTTGATAGGGTTTGTTTGAGGATGCAGTTTCTAATCTTAAGGATTCGGATAACATTTTTGTAACAAAGGCATCCTTGGTCTTCCATTTTTATGCTGTTTGCCTTTTCTTCATGATTGAGATCCAGACTCCTTGTCTGAAATTTGTTGTTTCAGAACGTGCTAATTAAAAAAAAAAAAATTTCTCCTTTCGTTAAGGTTTCTTGCAAGGAAATTAAAGACGCTGTATCTATAGAAACCCGTTATAGTTTTGGCAGTACAAAAGAAAATTTTTCTTGCAACTTTGGGCGATGGAATGCTTTTGTATCTTCCTATGGACAAGATGCTCTTGAATGTGATATTTCTCTTCAAAGTGTTTTAATACATTCGTTTTTCTTGGACACAGAGCAAATGGCTGGTTGCTGCCATATTCGGTGCTATAATATTGTGGAGGCATGATGCAGAAGCTTTGTGGATAGCATCAGGCTCTGTTGGTAACTCAATTCTTTCAGTAGTATTAAAGCGTATATTGAATCAAGAACGACCAGTCTCAACTTTGAGATCTGACCCTGGGATGCCATCTTCACATGCACAATCCATCTTCTTCACTGCTGCCTTCATCATTTTCTCAAGTAATGCTTCTCTACCATGAAATCATATGCACACTCTTCATTGATTACTAAGTATAGATCTTTTGCCTTTATATGGAGGAACACGTTTTGTCTTCTTTGTGCTCTGCTAATATGAATGCCTCTTAATTACAAGTTGTTAAAATGGCTGGAGTAGGATTTGTATACTCTGGAGCAGCTTGGTTATTCATATTATTTGCAATTTATCGATTCAATAAATTCAATTGTTCCATTCCAGACTTGTAATTTGTTTTCCCTCTTTTCTATATCATGGCAGTTGTTGAATGGCTTGGTGTTAACGGGCTTTCAGTTTTTCTCAGTGGCCTTGCTTTGGCAGGAGGTTCCTATTTTGTAAGTATTTTGACTGGGTTTTCTTAATTATATCTCCCAAATTAACCTTGCTCATTCCATCATTTCTTGGACCATCAACAGCTAAATCAGTAAATACATAAAATTAATGCTTGTTCATGGTAAATCCAGGTGCAGCTATTCATTAAGGTTCCACAGCTTTATACTGGGTTACCGAGCATTGCACGGTTTGATGAAATATTTTTGAGCATGTTAATGCTCTTCAGCATCTCTGCCAAACTCATCTAGTGTGCTTATCCATCAACATGCCTCTTCTTTGGGATGCTTAAATCTTGTGTACAGAGCATAGTATCGTAATTTAGGTTGCATCAATGTTGCTGTGCTTGGCAGAATCATGTACTCATAAGCAGAAAATGTCAAGTAATTCGACATTTTAAATGCAAATTTCTTGGTTCTCCATCTGAACTTTTAGTTTCCTTTAGGCTTGTTTTTACCTTGCAGTCTTGAAAAGTTGTAACTGGGCGTGGTAAAAGACTGATGGTGTTTGGTGGAATTCTGTTGGTTCAAGAATGGGTAATATCTGCAGAAGGATGAACTTACTAAGCAATTAGCAAGCTATAGTACATCTCTCTCTTTCTGTTACCTGGACTCTCCAATTTCCCTTGCCATACATTCCACTGTCGGAAACTTCCCCCTTTCCCTTTCCAAAGAGTCTGACACAGGTATGGCAGGAGAAAATGCTCGGTCCTGGTAGTAGAAGCATGTATATTATAGCTCCTCATGATGTTAAAATAAGTCCATAAATACTCGATTTAAATGGAAATACATGATGATTGTACTAAGCAGCAGGTGCTCTCGCACTGAAGAGCCTTTTGTTGTTCAAATGTCAGAATGAATTGCTTGCCCCATCTAGCACTAATTAACCGTCTGTTCAAACGAGTCCTGTTTCTTACAAAGTCTACATATTTTCCCATCTATATCTTTGTGCTTCGTTGTTTTGCAGTCATGGCTACGTGTCTTGCAGCAACTACACACAATCAGCCAAGTGCTAGTGGGTGCAATATTGGGTTCCCTTGTTGCTATCTTTTGGTATTGGTCATGGCGTGCTTTCGTGTTGAAAGCATTCGTATCCTTTTTATGGGTCAGAATTGTTGTTATTCTTGGTGGTGTTGGATTCTGCATAGGCTTTCTTATTTATGTCATCCGCAATTGGCTTGGAGACGAATGGTGAACAAGTCAGCCAACCCATTTGGATCACAGCATATATGCCACGGCAAATTATATGTGACGTATGAAAATTTCAGAAGGAACAGGAAGGACGAATTATGGGAAAATTTCCTTTTGCATATCCAGTTCATTATACCAGATCCATTTTGGCATGACTAGACCTGACACTTTAAAACACAGAATCAATAAGTTCTATATCTATATACAATGTGATTGGGTTTCATGGGCTGCAACGAAAGGCTAATTCCAAAAACAGAAGCCGAACCATGTGCAGTTTGATGCTTTATATTGAGAAAGATAAGCTACCGAATTTCGTATGTTTTTCCATTTTCAAGATATTAAAACTTCATCCAGAGCAAGAATTTGAGCTGCCTAGCATTTTTCTAATTGAAATATCTTGGATGCTTGTCTTGGTTGACTACAAATAAATATTGATGATATGATCTGGCAGCCAGCATTACGATTTGATATAATAATCAATATCAACATGAGAATGAAAACCATGTGTGAAATTCTTCGCTACTTAGAATCTTTCTACCCCTTTGGATTAGGACAATATACTAATGAACAAGCTGGAATAAAAATTCTGTACACCTTAACCTTAGAGCCTGCAGTCAGAAGCTAAACAACTAACATTAGGTCTAAGAGTAACGTATAATATCCACCATCCACCCCAATGACGGCATGCAATAGCCTTGCCAACAGCCCATCTGTATCATTTGATGAGATGATCTGGTCAGACGCCATATATCTTCCAAAAGCAAGGTTAGAAGAAAATGGCGAGGACGAAATATTGATTGCAACAAGATCACTTGGCTTGATCACTATAATCCTGTGGCTGAAGATTACTCTTGTAGGATGATCCTACTCCTGCTGCAGTATGCAACCACAATAATGTTGCAGCTCCACAGGATGCTACAACAGCTATTGAGCCCAAAATCCATCTCTGCCTCCTTTTCCTCCTTTGCCTGAGTCGTCGTGCCAATTCTAAACAAAGAACAAATATTAATCAGAATCTGTTGCTCTGTGTCTGAAGCCCCTCTGGTTTCCATTCATATAATTGCTGTATACAAAAGGAATTTTGTATTGAATTGAAGTGACAATTGAGTCAACTTTCTTCTAAGAACATAACGATCTTTTCCAAATTTGTAGCCATTCCAGACATACTTTATCACACAGCGTCATAATGAATTTGGTGAAGTAGCAGTAAAAATCAAATTGGTTGTGCAAACTACCAAAGCAGGTGATTGGAATAATGGATCAGAGACTGCAAGCTACACCAATTCTATGTATAACGAAAAAAGAAAAGGAGACAAATAAAATCATGACAACATTCAGCAACAGAGCGAATGGCATGCGAAAAATGCAAATACTCTTATGCTCACAGCAGCAACAGCATTGACCCGACATGTCTACATTAGATTTTATACACAAGAACATAAATTTTTCCTATTCCAACACATTAAAAGTATTTCCCTAGTACCAGGCTACAGGAATATAACCATAGGAAACTTAACCATTTTCAATCCAACCTGAAAAAATAGAAGAAATTCATCTCAACCAGAGAGAGTAATTTTTAATACACATGTGAGCGTCTCTTGCAAATATTACATGATATGACACCTTTCACTTCAACAACGGTCCCAAATTGCAGCTTAAGCTCAAGTAGGAGATCCACATCTGCATGCATTTAGTATTAAGTATAACAGAGAAACAGTAACACTCTGCTAATGAATTTAGAAGGGAACAGCACAGTAGAAAACAACACTACAAGTACAAAAGAAAAGTAATTACCAAGAGAGAAAAGGAAAATCACTGCAAGTAAACTTTTGGCATTCAGAGCCCATCCCAATACAAAGCCCACAATTTTCCTTCAATCCTTAAACAACAACGTTCCCACAATCAGACACAGGACAAATAAAAGTCCGATATTCTTCTCTCTGTTCTCCAGACCCTTCTGAGGTACAATTCTTTTCCACTCTCTCTCTATAATATGAACAGTAGACCAAAACTAGGGTTTCAATCTCTTATATTATTTCAAACAAATCTGTTGAAAATAATTACAAATCTAAAATTTATGAGAACAAATCTATTATTTTATATATCTTTTGTGCTAACAGTTTGTGTTTTTATATTGTTGCCAGGTAAAACGAATTAAGGTTTTCATAACTCTTTGAGTTCGAGTTCAAAGCAACTCTAATAAGGAAGGAAGAGAAGTGATTCACAATTGGGTATTCGATACTCTTTTCCTTCTGTCGTTTCCTTTTTATATTATTCCTTGGATTGTTATCAGTTTGTTCTACAGTTTACAATTGTTAACTATATTAACTAAGCTATATGTGCATGTTATATGGTTTTCCTGTTATGATTATTTATACTATCGTACCAGTACTTCTATGCTATGTATGCTTAAGTCTCTTTACAGTACGCTTAAGTCTTCTTACAATTTTACAGTCTCTCAAATATTCTGGTCTCCGAATATTCCTTGCGGCTTTAGTCGTAACATTTTCCCCCCTCACTTGAAAATCCACCTTGTCCTTGAGGTGAAAAGATGAATAGATCTTCTAAAAATCTTTCAGATCTACCTATGTAGCATCTTTAGGAAGTAATGACTCCCACTAAACCAAAAGTTGTCTTACCATTTGACACCCTCTTTTAATTTGTCATGTGTTTAAAGTTAAGAGTGGTTAAACCACAGAATGATTCTGAAAAAAGTCTACTTAAGTCTCTTTACAGTATGCTTAAGTCTTCTTGCAGTTTTACACAATCAAATATTCTAGTCTCCGAATATTCCTTACAACTCTAGTCACAACATTTTCCCTCCCTTGTTTGAAAATCCACCTTGTCCTCAAAGGTGAAAAGATGGATAAGTCTTCTGAAAATCTTCCAGATCTACCCACGTAGCATCCTCAAGAAGAAATAACTCCCACTGAGCCAAAAGTTGTCTTACCATTTGACTCCCTCTTTTAATCTGTCGTGTGTTTAAAACTAAGAGTGGTTGAACCATCGAATAATTCTGAAAAAGGTCTAATGATAAATCTACCGAATCTGACAACTCCCCTTCAACTCTCTTTAATAAGGAAATACAAAATAAAGTATATCTTAGAAGATTGAGACAACTCCAATCTATATGCTACCTATCCTACCCTAACCAACACCTTAAAAGGACCATAGTATCTTCGAGATATCTTGTTAGACAATCTAGATGCTATTAGACTTTGCCTATAAGATTGTAACTTCACATAAGCATAATCCTTTACCTTCAATTGTCTATCAAATTTGCGTCTTATCAACCATATTCTTCATTCTCAGTTAAGCTTTAGCCAAATTCAAACATAAAGTTCGCAAAATATCATCTCATAGTCTTAAGCTCAAAATCGACTGCTTCATTTAAAGATTCTCCAATCATATAATCTGGAATAATAAGTGGAAGTCTACAATATAGCACCTCAAAAGGAATGAGTTTAGAAGCCATATGAAAATTGGTATTAAAACAAAATTCTACCTATGGCAATAATTTTGGCCATTCTAAAGGATAATCCATAACATAAGAACACAAATAATGCTCCAAACATCTATTCAAAATCTCCGAATGCCTATCTGTCTGAGGGTGATATGAAGGACTCATCTTCAAAGTAGTCCTACTCAAACAAAATAACTCTCTCCAAAAATTGCTAGTAAATATTTTATCCCTATCCAAGACAATAACTTTGGGTATACCATGCAACTTCACAGCTAACTGAATAAAAAGCTCAACAACTCTTACAACTATGTAATTAGATGACAAAACTCCAAAATGACATTATTTGGAAAGGTGATCAATAACCACTAGCACCACAAACTATCCGCATACGCATGGTAAAACTATAATAAAATCCATAGCCACTTCTTTAATAACTTTAAGGTATCTTTAATGGGTGAAGAAGCCTCGCTAGAGATGATGTGACAAACTTAATTTGTTAACAAACATGACAACTCTTTACATATCATTCAACATCCTTACATATCCCTTCCAAGCAAAAAGATCCACTCATCCTCTTGAAAGTTTTTAAATCACCCATGTATCCCCCAACCGGAAAATCATGAAATTCCTTAATCAAGGATTCTCTCATATCAACATGATGAGGTACATATAGTCTTTGGCCATAAAATAATAATCCTCCCTTTGCTATTAAGCTTCCTGTTGACTCATCATTATTAAGCACTTTCTAATATAAAGCTTGTCAAATCGAATCATTTTAAAACTCTTGCTTAGATTTGGTAAGTAAATCAAACTGAATGAGGTATCACTAAAGCTTGAGTTGAGTCCTCAAACTTTCTTGAAAGAACATCTACCACTTTTTTCTATCCCGAGTTTATATTGAACCTTATAGTCATAACCTAAAAGTTTGACTAGATAATGTTGCTGTTCAAGTATCTTTATTATCTAGGATAAAATATCTTTTAGACTCTTCTGATATGTTCATATGACAAAATAGCAGTTGAACAAATAATGCCTCCATTTTTTAACCACTTCTACCATTGCTACAAGCTCTCACACATAAGCCTCTACATCTTGCAACTTTAGACTTAATTTCTCGCTAAAAAATGCAATAGGTTGAGAGTGCTGATGCAGCACTACTCAATCCTTACTCCTATTGCATTTTTATCAATAACAAATGGAATATTAAAATTGGATAAAGTCAAAATAAGAGTATTCATTAAAGCTAATTCAACTGCTTAAAAGCAATTTGAGCTTAAGTATTTCATTCAAATGCATCCTCCTTCAACAAATTGGTTAATGGTGCTACAATTGTAGCATACGCTCTCACAAACTTGCAATAGTATGTAGCCAATCCTAAAAATCCACTTAGTTGCTTGGCATAAATAAGAATAGGCCAATCTTATATTGCGGCTACTTTATCCATATCTGGTCTAACTCTGTCTTCTGATACAAGATGTCTTAAGTAACCAACAAAAGTCTTGCTTAATGAGCATTTAAACTTCTTGACATAAGATTGATGCTCCTTCAAAATCTATAAGATAAGTCAAATGATCATTCCAAGTTTTACCGTACACCAATATATCATAAAAAAGAAAAAAAAATCACAAATTTATGTGAAAATGGGCGAAAAATTTTATTCATGATTACTTGGAAAGTAGCCAATACATTTGATAACCTAAAAGGTATTACGAAAAATTCATAATAACCTTCATGGGTTCGAAATGTAGTTTTGTAAATATCCTTAAGGCTCATCCTTATCTAATAATAACTTACCCTTAGATTAAGTTTTGAGAATACAACAACTTTATATAATTCATCCAAAAGCCCATCAATCATTAGTATTTGAAATTTATCCATTATAGTTGCTTGAATCAAAGCCCGATAGTCAATGCAAAACCTCCAACTTCCATCTTTTTTCTTCACCAAAAATACTAGTGTTAAAAATGGACTTAGTAATTTGTTGGATAATACCAAATTCCAACTTTTCAGCTACCAACTTCTCAATCTCCGATTTGTGAAAACAAGGGTATCTATATGGGCGAACATTAATTGGGGCTGTTTTGTCCCTCAAATGAATGTGATCTTGTACATCACATAAAAATAACAAGATAAAAGAGTTGCAAATACTTCCAAAAAGCTACTTAACAAAATTTCAATAGCTTCGTTATTGGTAGTATCAACGGAAAATTCTCCAAACTAAGCAACCAAGTGACAAAAATACATAAGATTGTCAAAAGCAATTATTTTATGTAATCGGTTTAGGATTGGCAATTTCTCTTGTTAAATCGATTGCCACTCCTTGCACTATAAAAGTCATGATTAAAGTCTTATAATCAACCACTATAGGCCCCAAAGTATTCAACCGTTGAACCCCTAACATTGTATCAACCCCTTGCAATAGCAAAACAATCCAACCCAAAGAAAAAGTATGCTGTTGTATTGTGATAGGTAAATTCCTACAAACCCCCATGCAAGTCAAATGTTCTCCATTACCCATCATGACTTTAAACCCTAGAGTAGCATGTACAATCCAATTCAACTGCTTAACAACACTTAGTTTAATGAAATTGTGAGTTCTCCCAAATCAATCAACAGATTCACCGATTTCCCTTCACTAAGTCTTTGCAAACAAAAGGTTTTAAGAGCTAAGATCCTTATCATAGCATGATAGCTAATCTAAACCTCATTAACCCCCTCTACAGTCAAAGATTGCTGCTTTGGTAAAACTTCCTCATCAATCCCCTTCTATTCCTCCAAAACCTCCTTAGTATCAACACTAACCATCAATAAAAATTCAACTTTACAAATATATGCTTTATGAAACTTTTCCTTTTACAAATAAGTAGAAGGTTTTGTGGTTTACTAGTAGAGGCAGTAGAAGTGTTTAATGAATTTGAGTATTCAGGTGGATTAGGTAACAAAGGAAGCTTTGATTGTTTCTGGTATTGGTTTAGGTGTTTTGAATGAAGAAAAAAGCTTAGAAAAAGAATGGTTTTCTTTAGAAAATGAGAAGTATTTCATGGTGTGAAATTTCTCTTAATGAATTCTAGAAGCAACTAGTTAAGATTGTAACTCTTGTTGCAATAGTAGATGAAGACTAGAAATAAAGTAACTCTTCAATAATGTGTCAGACATATTTGTAACAGAATTATAAAGTCTCTCAAATTCATTAATGCATTCCTCTACAAACCCTTTCTACACTAGTTTCGTCAATTTACCCTGATAATCCTCAAATTGTGATAATCCAAATCTCAATTTTAATGCCTCAACGAACTATAGCTAATCCTGAATCATCTTATCATTATGCATCCACAAAAACCATTGAGCAACATGTGATTCTAAAGCATATTATGAAATTCAAAAAAATTGATTTACCTTAAAAAGCTAACCAATTGGATCACCTCCACTAAACTTAGACAACTCCAACTTAATTGGCCTAGCATACGGACTACTAATATCTTGTGTGGCACTAGGGAAAGTTGATGAAGCAGGACTCACTTGAATATTCCGCTTTCTCTCAACTTGGTTGTTCTTGTTGACCAAAGTTGTCAATGATGTAGTTGAGTGATTGCATTCTTGAGTTAGATCATTAAGGTCATCTCGAATACCATGCATCTCAACTACTAATTTCTCCAACTCAAACTTATGACCATCCTCTTGTTCTTGTAATCAAGACACTACTTTAGAATTGTTTATCATCATGAATCAATGAAAACATCAAATCTTAAGGTTCACAATCCAAACCAATACAAAGCCCACAATTTTCCTTCAATCCTTAAATGACTATATTCCCACAATCAATCACGAAACAAATAAAAGTCTAATATTCTTCCCTCTCTTCTCTAAACCCTTCTAAGGTACGATTCTTTTCCTCTCTATCTCTGTAATATGTGAACAATAGGCCAAAACTAGGGTTTCGATCTCTTATATTATTTCAAACAAATCTATTGAACACAATTACAAACGAGAATAGATCTATTATTCTATATATCTTTTGTACAAACAATGTGTTTCCATGTTGTTGTGAGGTAAAACGAATTAGGGTTTTGATAACTCTCCGAGTTCAAGTTCAGAGCTTCACAACTGGGTATTACCCTTTTCTTTCTGTTGTTTCTTTTTTATATTATTCCTTATACTATTACCAGTTTGTTCTATAGTTTACAACTATTAACTATATTAACTAAGCTATATATGCATGTTATATGGTTTTCCTGTTATGATTAAGTATACTATCATGCTAATACTTTTATGCTATGTATGCTTAAGTCCCTTTACAATATGCTTAAGTCTTCGAATATTCCTCATGGCTCTAGCCATAACATAAACATACATTCACAAAACACTATACAATTTTCTAATAATTTCAAAGTTGCAAACAATATAATGTATTACAGTATGTATAAATTACTGCAGATAATTACCAAAAAGCAAGATTTATCTAAGGGCTATCCGCAAGAGTGCTTTACACCTTACCTTTAGCTTCTTGGTTCCTCTGAGACATCTCAGTATTCATGGCTTCATAAAAGTGAAGACGATCCATCAACCTTGCAATTTCAAAATTCTTTGCGTCAATCCTAGCTTCCATATCCTTCTCCATATTCAAGGCCCCTCTCAATCGCAGTTGAGACCGAACAAGCTACAAGAACTTGTTCTTGTAAAATTTCACCAGGATCAGCCACCAACCACTCATGTTCCAAATCTGCATAGCTGGGAAGAGAAATGCCTAACACAAGTAATGCTTGTCTGATTTTATCCCAATGTAATTGCAGGTTGGTCAAAGATGACTCCAAGTGCTCACGCCTGTCTCTCTTGATGTGCCAACTTCTTTCTATATCATGAAGCTGGACTTTAAGATTATGGAAAGAAGACCTTGACCCACCGTCAGAAAGAAAATCTAAAAAGGACAAAAAAAAAAAAAAAGGACAAGGAACCATCAAGTCCGGAGAAGGGTTGCAATAAATACACATTATTACAGAATTGTCTATCTCATTAGTGAGATTAACCAATCAATAATAAAAAGAAACATTTTCAAGAAAATGAACTATAATAAATGGTTTGCAGTTAGTACCATCCAAAGCATCTTCAAAATCCCCTGGACATGGTTGAGTGCTGAGATAATTGTCCTCTCCATCAGTATTAGATAAATAACCCCTATGTCCTGATAGACTACAAAGATCATCAACACCATCATCTTCAAGAATCCTTGTGGCATGTCCAGGAGAATTGTTTTCTGAAACAAAGCCACTACCCATGTCTTCATTTCCAGCTATCTGGACACTGCTTGTGGTATCTGGCAAATTCCTTTTATTTTCACCATCACTGACATCATCCATGAATCCAATTTCATCCAGGCTAGCTATCTTATGTGAACAACTTGCATCTTCTTTAAAATTATTCTCCTGATCATTTTTCATATCCCTATTGGTTTCTCCATCTGTATTTGTCTTGTGAGATAAAAAACTGCCCCTGGAGGAACACTTTAAAGGACGTGGGCCTCGCCTCTTGTGGTTGATGATATATGGGGAAGGAGAGAAAGAGGAAGGTGAATCGGGAAGAGGAGTGGCCTCGGGAGTGGCATAAAGTGCTGGTTTTATTTGAGGTGGTTGAACTTTCCTTTCCACATTCGACTCACTGTTTCGCTTCTCTAGCTTTGAACTTGAAATGGGCTTTGGATTAGGAGGCTTATGAAAAGGCACAGGCTTAGTACTCTTTACTAATTTATCCATCGATGTAACAGCTCCAGGATCTATAAGCCTATCCAAAGCAATAGCCATAAATGTTGGCATGGCTACTTCTGCAAACTGAAATTTGAAAAATTTTCCACATGTGATCATAAAAGTTTCATCGTGTTTTCCATTAAAGAAAAAGAACACCAATGGGAAATAATATTGTTATGGCCATTCAAATCGTCATTTCAACACTAATCATAAAAATTTCTTTCTCGAGTCCGCATACCGCTCATAGCAAAGGTAAAAATTCTAACTATTTAGCAGCAAGTATTGCTACACAAAGTAGAGACCAAAGTCCTAACGCTCCATGCATGAGCAGCTCTCCTTCCTTTAAAAAAAAATAAATAAAACAGAATAAAATCTCCAACATAATAATATAGTTCACTTTCAAAAGCCAACAACAGAAACTTTCCGTGTAAAATCTGTGCACAAACCAAAATTTCGAATATTATTTAAGGAGATAATGGATACTTGTGCACAAATCCAATACAAACAAATAAGCCATTTTGAATAAAATTAGATAAAACTAGGATTTTTATTTACTCATTTACCCCCAAATAAAAATTCTACCAACAAGATATCTCAAAAGCACAAGAATTAGCTAAATTAATTTACAAAGCAGTCTTCCAGTAAACCAAAACACGATAAATAAATAAATAACCATTATCACTCACTAACAAAAAATTAAATTAGAATTCATAATAGGACAAACGACATTAAAACAACATTTGAATTTGATCAAAATGTAGAAAACATTGAAATAATATTTCAAGTTTACCTCAAATACACCAAACGAAACATAGGTACGGATCCGTAAGTGAAACCCTAACGGAAACAAACACGCTGTCAGCTGAAAACGAAACCGGTTCGTAATAACTGACATAACAAATACAGTTTGTTACTATGGTTATTTCCGTTAAAGTTCGTTGTTTTATTGAAGTAGAAATTTGAAAAAAAAAAAAAAAAAAGAAAGAAAAAGAAAAAAAGAGGAAGAGAAGGAACAAACTGTTTCAGAATCTAATGGTGGGACCCCCGGTTGGAGCCACCGGAAAAGGAATCACCACTGCGAGAAACGCCATGCTCCGGTAGAACAACTAACTTGCTCGCGCGCATTGCCTCTCCCTCTTCCTTGGGTCCTGACCCCCTCTCCATAATTTCTTTCCACCTGGTAAATGTTTAAACAACCGCTACATTTTCCTATTTTTGGGAGTTTCTTCGTTCGCCGCGCTTCTCGGAGCACTTTCGTAACATATGAAATGTCGAAAATATCCCTTGGGTTTTGAAATTTGAACATCTTGCAATTAATTGCCCGTATTAATTGGACAAACCTTATATGTCCACTCACATCTTCAATGAATTTTTCGTAAGGCCAACTAATTCAGCAAATTAAATAATAAGAAGTTTTTGACATAGTCAGTATATGTATATGATGCATGATGGTTGTTTTTTGAATTGTTGATTCATTTATAATATGTATAAAAATTTTATTAGATTTTACTCATCTATATGTATATATGGACTATAATGCTTGATAAATCCTTTTTCTAACTTTACTTATTTTTAATTATCTATTTAGGAAGCTGATATATAAAAGTAAAGCAAATATCCATAATAAAATCATGAAATTAAACTCAAAATTTTTCATATTCTTATTCTACAATCATCTTAAAATTAGGTAATGAGCCCGTAAAAGAGAACACTATAAGGGGTGCTAAAATGTTATATACTTAAGACAATAAATTATGTGTGAAAGAAAGAGTGAAGATGCTAAAAGCTTACAAAAATGGTATGAGTGCACAAAAAGTCTAAACAAAGTATTGTCAGGATACTTATAAGTATTTATAGAGGAGAACTGTCGAGAATTGAGGGAGAATGAGCAACATCTTGGCATATCCATATGACTTAGGTAATGAAAGTGTGGAGTCTAAGGGGCTCTAGATTCATAGGGCCGTGACGATTGATTGATTCTCCAAGTTTTATCTTTTTATCTAATAGCTATTATGAAGTTTTAAGGTTGAGTAGGCCATATGGAAAGCCTATGCCAAGTTCAACCGATAAGATGACTAGGCTAGGTGCTAGCAAATCAAGGTAAGCTATGGGTTTAATCAAGTTGACCCAAGATTCAAACAAGTCAACATAAGCTTAAGGGACTTAAGTTCAAAATATCCTATTAATACATACAAACTATGATACTTGATAAATCATTCTTCTAACTTTACTTGTTTTTAATTATCTATTTAAGAAGATGATACTTCTATGTTTTTACCATCACATTTCTTACATAACATATCATTTTTTTTATATTAAAATTTAAGAAAAATTGACCAACTGTAAGAAAGTGAGAGATATAGCGGTATTTTTTCTAAGCATATTTTTCTATATATAAAAGTAAAGCAAACATCCATAATAAAATAATGAAATTAAACTCAAATTATTTCATAATCATATTTTGCAACCATCTTGAAATTAGTTTAGTAGGACTTAACTATTAATTCAGAAGAGGCTAACAAAATCAACCTAAACGGAGGAAAGAGAAAAAGAAAAAGAAAAGAAAAGAAAGAAAATAACAATATCTTGTGCTAAATCAATTATATATTAATAAGTCAACCACAGCTTATTCTATTATCAACCCACTATATGTATAATGGATTTGGATCCTCTAAAATTCTCTTAAAAGTTATCTCTTTAAGATGCAAACAAGCATAATCAATTATTGATATTTTAAGGAAAAAGATGGTATCGTGATAATATCATTTGATAATTCAAAAATTGAGATAATATCTATTATTAAATTTATAACTTTATCAAAAGTACTTTAGATAATCCATTTTTGCGTATAATGTTTTATAACTCGAATCATGCAAAAATGGAACTTGTTTAAAGACTAAAATTGCTATATTAAATATTTGATCACGCTCAATATTTATTAGGCTTTGACTCATTAAATTAAATGATAAGACTTAGAAATTACGAACCATGTTTTACTATGATTCAAAAGATTTTACTTGACATCTCAAAAATAAGGATCTTTGAATTTGCACATTCACTTTCAATTTTTTCTCTAGAAAGCTCATATACTCATAAACAAAGTTACTAGTTTTATATTCATAACAAGTTTATCAATATAGCTTTAAAATAAGTATACTCCATCATATGTAGGAATCACCATAGTGATTTGACAAATGTCACTAGATCAAGAGCCTATGCATGTTCAATTATTACTTCTCATCTAAAAACTAAAGAAGCATTAATCTTAATTGTTCAATAACTCCAATGTCAACACTTCGTACTATATTATCCGATACTTGTGTATTCGAGACTCCAAAATTACCCGGTCCTCCTTTTTATCATTCTTCACATCACTTCTATAAGACAACATATAATGTAAGAATTACAAAATAACTATTCGACCACTTGGCATTAGTAATGTTCTCTTCAAATAGAAACAAACATAAGTATAATGCTACCTTTATCTATGCGTTTATAATTTTAACCTTGTATATTCTTATGCATTAATGCAACACAAACAATATATCTACACTTCAAGTGGTAAATAAACTCCTAAAAAAAGATGGAAAATTTTAGACACAAAAAGGAAGAAGACAAAAGCATAGAAAGTTATTTCAAATTTTCAGTGAAGAGTTATTCGAATTTCATTGTATATCCATAGTCTTAAGGAAATATTTTCGATCGACTCTACCACATTTTCGATTAGATCCAACTGTTTTTACATTAGGACATTTAAATATGAGATTTTTATTATATAAATCATTAAGTTTGTATTATGATGTTCATGACAGGGTTATTCATCAAACCAAACCAAAATTAGAATTGAATTGACCAAAATTGCAAAATGCGGTTCATTTTCGGTTTAGTTTGCAATTTGGTTTGGAGGGAAGCTAAATAGTCCATGTTTAGATTTAGGAGGTCAAATCAAATTAAACCAAACTACTTGAACCTAAACTAAGTCGTTTCTTATTTAAAAATGGAAAATAAGTGACATTTTTAATTTTAAATCATATTAATATTTCCTTTTTACCTTATTTACCTTTTTTTTCTCGTTTCTTATCTGACATTCAGTCTCTATTATTCATTCCTTCTCTTTTATTGTCTTTTTCCATCTCTTAAACAAATTTACATACTTTCACTATTACCTAAGATATAATATTACTATAACTAATACTATGGGGCTTTAACTCTTTGTATAATATTCCCCATTTTAAACATCAGTGTTTGGTTAAAAGTTTCAATGACTATTAGTATTATCAAATAAAATAAAGTGTTTTTAAAAGCGATTTAAAACCAAACTAAACCGAATTCCATTTGAATTAGTTCAATTCAAAATCTCAAACCCTTAAAAGTAATTTAATTCAATAAAGATTTGAATCAAATCTTTTCAAATGTAGTTCAGTTCAGTTTGGCCCTTATATCAAACCAAACCATGAAAACCCCTCATCAAAAGTAATTTAATTCATTTAGGATTTGAATCAAATCTTTTCAAAAGTAGTTCAATTCAGTTTGTCCCTTAGATCAAACTGAACCATAAACACCCCTAGTCTACGATTAGTATCCTAATACTATATATTCATATTGCATGTATATATCCATAAAAACAATTTAAAATTATAAGTAAAAAGACATTATGCCCAGGTTTTTTCTTCAAATATGAGGCTAACTCTCTCATTTTTCTATAGAAATATAAGAGAATACACATCAAACTCCCTTTTCTCTCTATTATTGGTGCCAAAACCCTGACTTCTCCCCTATCTCTCGCACATTTCTCTCTTTCTCCAAAGTGGTGAGTGCAAGATCTACCCCAAGGAGAACTCTACAGTAACACTGCTCCATTTATCAATAAGATTTGATGAGTTAATGGACTACCGACCTTAGGAGTACTCATTTGAGCTTATCTCAAAGGTCTGTAATGTCTCATAAGAAGGATATAGTCTTCTCAGCTCGGCTAGGATGATTTCCATTATTAGGAAGGCCTGCTATTGAATTCTTTACGAACCCAATTAGGATGCACCCTCCTTTGCTCTGCTACTAGCACTGATGTCGAACTTACAATTCCTTCTAATATGGCCAACTTGCCTAATGCTAAGGTCCCTAGCCTCGACCTCTAAGCCCTTCTTTGCTAACCTATTCTCGCATCTAAATAGCTCAACTTCAGTACTTTGTTGCCCTACGTATAGATGCAATAACAATGCGCCATCTATCCTGACTTTTCTACCACTTAGACTATATTCTCTTTTTGTCCTTTATCACATTTACCTATTTTAGTTTGTACTAGGAATCTTTATTTCCACATTACCCTTTTTCTTGTTGTCTTAGAGACTTACTATAAATAGTTCCTTATCACTGTAGTTGAAATCATCAGAATTATTATTAATAAATATTCCTTTCTTCTATCTTATGAGAAACCCTCTCCAAGTTATAGCCCTTATACTCTTATCTAATCTTGTTAGTAGTATGAGGTTAGTGGTAAGTGGTCCTTAGCTTTTACTTTTGTGTAATATCGAGTAAGAATTAAGTTGTGTAGTATTCTTCGGTGTGTCATATCTAAAGAATAGCTTCACAAAACTATTGAAATTTCCAAACCAACCCATCTTGTGCTTTTTTCGATATTTTGAATTACCCATTTAATTCACTACAGTAAGACCTCATGATAACTTAATTCTAAGGCATATCATAAGTCTAACACAAAACTATTGTATTGTTACAAGGAATCAGAGTTCGATTTAAGTGCGTAAAGAAGAATCAATTGCTTTGGAAATGGCAAGGGTTTTAAGGTTCCAATAAAAGTTAGATTATTATCAGTAAAGAGATTCCAAACCATGTGGACTAAGATCAAGAGCGAAACATTAAGTAAAGGATTGGATCAAGCCTTTTGATTAATTTAAGGGTCGGCATTACATTTCTATTCTTGCAAATGTATGCATTTCCTATCGAATTTCATCCTCGAGTTAATTTTGTTGTTGTATTTTTTAAGCATTAATTAAGATTTGTAAATGTAACATGAATTAGGGTTAAGCTATAATAAAGTCCATAAGATATTTGAGATTTATAAGAAGAATAAATAATTCTTTGTTGTGATGCCATATGAAATAAGTTATAAGTACTATCACCTTATTAAGAATAATTGATTAAAAAGAAGATCTTCAAATACAAGATCGATTTAGGATGAGACTTAAGTTGAATTTGATGTTAAAAGTTGAACTTTAAAGAATTAGCATGCATAAGCCGACCAAATAGGGCATTCAATTGACCATACTACCTCCGTGTTTAGTTGACTTAGTCAACCATGAAACCAATTTAGTCGACCGAGTTTAACATAAGAGCATACAATAGAATTGACCTTTAAGATGATTGACTATCTAGCAAACTTAGTTGATTGTTCATTAAGTGTGGTCAGTTTGGTTGAAAGTCTTAATGCCCAGGTCAACCATATGTCATCACTAGTCAACTAGGTGAATTTTCAAGGATCCAACATAAATGAATCTAAGCTACAATCAACTATTCAAGAAAAGAATCAAATATTAACATTAGGGTTTGCATTCTCTTAGTATGTATAAGTTGTCAATTCGTTGTACTTTGTATAGTTTAGGATTTAAATCCAGTATGATTTTTTATGAGGATTTTGAGGGGAATCTAAGTACATGAACTATTATTGTTTGATGAACGCACATGCTAGGCCGATGTATATAAACATGAATTGGAAATTTATAATACCTTGTTTATTTGTTATGGAAGATGAAAACTTTTTTCTTTAAAACTTGGAATTGTTAAGAGACATATTTTACGAAAATGACATTAGGAGTCCAATCTCCACTTTCCAAAATGAATCATAAGCTCTTATGATTGCATGTACTCAAAATTTCAAAAATGATTCATGGGCTCTTGGAATCACTTAAAGCCATGATTTTTAAAATGACTCATGAACTCTTAAGATCCAATAGATCCACTTGAAATGACTCTTGAACTCATAAGTCTATATACACTTTTAAAATAACTCATATACTCCTAAGATTTGATCTACCCTTTTAGAATGACTCATAGCTTCTTGGGAACTCATAAAGATCTACATTTTCAAAACTAATTACAAGTTTTGGTTTACTAATACTTTGTGATGGACATTTATAATAATGATTCAATTGATTGTACTTCTTAATATTGATTGTTGCATATAGAATTATTAAATAATATGTGACATGGCGTGTATATATATATATATCGCCCTTTAGCACTTAATTATTTAGAATTTATATTTCAAGTGATGATCATGTCGAAGACACTAATTATTATGACTATTTTGGCTATGATTTATGCTCAAGTGATGCAAGTGACAATTGCACTTTTTATTCAAGTAGTAATGCGTAGAGAAAATTTGATAATGGCAAGATTTATGGATTTTTTAATCGTTTGATTTATTATTATTTGGAGACTTTAGATGGCAAGTTAAAATAAACATTATTTCTTTATGAACTATTATTAATTTAAGTTGATCATTAATTAAATAACATTTGTGGTATTTAGTTGGTTTTCAAGCCTTATACACTTTTATTGCAGCAAAGTCATTGTACCTTTAATTTTGGAGTATGACTTTATATATGTATGTGTGAGAGAGAAAGAGTTTTCATAATTTTCCTCAAAATATAGAGCTTAAATAATTTTCACCCCATCTTTAAGGGGTTTATGTAATCAACTTGTTTGTTGCCTACTAAATATGCAAAACAACAGGTGATAAAGTGAGCAAGAGAACAAATTGATTTTTTATTACTAGATACTCAAGAGTAAGGAGCTAAGAATGTCCCAATAATGTCCATAGTCATATCACAGTAATTAACTATTATATTTGATATTTATGAGAGGAAAAACAAAACATGATGCATTATGGTGAGAAGTACTATTTTACCACTTATTACAATAGTCATATTTCTATTTACCATATTTACATTAAAAGTATTGTGTTGTTTTAACTTGAATATTTATTTTTACTATATATTTCTAAATGTATGCAATTCAAGTTAAGTTATTCCTGTCATTATTTAAGATATTGTTAATCAATCATTCCTAACTAATAAAGACTTTTTATGCCTTGATCTTATGTGCATTTCAAGTACAGATTAATGATGAACCTATTATTTGATATGATGCAATAATTATTTGAGAGTACAAAGATATTTTGTATTATTCGTTTTCTTTTGGCCAAATTATTTTATATTACTCTTTATCTTTCAAAATAACATCTATTTTTATAAAAATAGGGGAAATAAATAGAACAACTAGCAAAAAAAAATAAATATTCTTCCAAGGAGGCGTTTGTACAACTTGTTCATTGATGCTCATTGTTTACATTAGACTAAGGGACAAAACGATAATTTCAAATGTTAATGTGGATATCTTGTAGTGTGAAGGGAAAAGGAAAGAAAAAAGAAAAAAAAAATCCAAAAATAAGGTTCTTAGCATTATATATTCCCGAAAATATGACACTTAAAATCACTTATTGAAGCTTAGCCTAAACTCGCCACCTAAAAATTGCCTCTCTAAGGCTAGCCTAAACTCACCCCTTCAAGAGGCAATTTTATCAACAACATTCACCTAATCCCGAATAACATTGCTTAATGACCCCAATTTACAACAACTTATTTAAACAAACTTGATAGGAATTAAGCTACCGAACCTTTAACCCACAGCCAAGCTTGAAGAATAGAGAGGCTAGTACAACAAATCCTTATATTCTAACCAACTTCTGTAAAGGCCAAGTACTTCTTTGTCGAGTTACCCTTAATGTCGTACCGTATGACTGCCCATTTTTTCTGTAATATACCGAGTTGATGATTACTTTCTAACACCGTGCCGACTAATTACTCAATATCTTCCTTGTTGAGACACCGAGAGAAAGAGTCCAAACTAACTAAGCCATCCCTACTCAAACAAGCTTATCTGCTTGTATTTTTTATCTGCATCTTATAATGACCTTGCCAATGTAGCATCACTACGTGTACAGTATCAGGTGTAAAATCCGTTGAACCAATGATTATTTTTCTTGTATATTCATTTTTACCCGTTTATATTTTGTACAATACTTCGTACAGTACTTCCTTAGAAAATACCATTTTTATCTTTTCCTTTTTAGGCAAATTACCCTAACTTATAAGTATAAATATCTTTATACTTGTAACTGTGGATATCATATCATTCTTAATACACTCTTTGAGTATGTTTTCTTCCTTGCGTAAACACAGTTTGTTTACTCTCGGCATCACTTTTATCCTTTCCCTTAAGGAAGGTTAGGTGGTAAGTAATCTCATCAAACCAATTTGTACGTCATATCAAATTGTGCCATGAGTCCTCAGAAGTTCCATTAGTGCGTCATATTCTCTAGAGTTGTTCGTAGAGTTTTGCTTACCATTTCATTCTTCATTTTTCCCTTTCACACTTTTCCCCATTAATCCTTTTCAAGCTTGTAGAAAGCTTGAACCCATCCAGCCATCGGCCTTGTCTGTTCTTAGTTACAGTTCGCAAAAAAACCCAATACATCAAAATCTCTAAACTCTCCATTTATAACGAAGTTTAAGCAACTAAACATTACAGCCATAACCGACACTTTACAATATGGTCTAAATATGCCATACTATCATTCCAACTTATGATTACCTGTAATATGAAATATCGTAGTGAATCTATGTTTCATAATTATGAACATGAATAACAGTCACAGTAGAGCAAATGATGAATGAAAAGTTAAAAAATGACACTTAAGTAATATCAAAGTTCCACTACTACTTTCAAATATGTATAAAGTGTTCACAAAGTACGAATCATTTATAATGAAAAATGTCAAATAGCTAAAACTAGTGCCTAGATAATGCCGTCGGTGTCATCGATGCATATATGCATACATATCCTCAAGGTTTAGATCAGGTTTGGGCAACACCATCTAGTCTATATACAACTATGTGATCTGTACCCCATCCTAACTGTAAGTACCGGAGCATGATGCGTGCATAGGGATCGAAGTAGGCTCTACTTACATAAATCTCTTGTCCATGTCATCATGGTGACCTCTAATTAGCCTCCTTAATGATGCTAGAGGATTATGAACCTAATTACTGGAGCTCTCTCCAATAAAGGGGTATAAAACATTTGACTATCAAAGCTCTCCTTAGTGAAAGGTGTTTGAAACTCAAATCCAAGTAATCTAAGAGATGCAACTAGTGACTGGTGTTTTAGAGAGGGATTGTTCTTAAATGCCCAACCTATCTTCGCGCTCAATAGTACCTTTCATGCTAAGGATTACGTAGTAAAGAGTTACCTTACTCGATGTCTGGTCCTAGGCTTGGTGCATCGTTTAAGTGGATACCCTTAAGTTGTTGAATGAAGACATCCACTCTTGGCTGCCCTATCATGATATCCTCATCTGACATTTGAGGCAATCTCTAGATAAAGTTGACTTACTAAAGATCATGTAGTAAAGAGTCACCCTGCTCAATATCTGGTCCCAAGCCAGGTGCATCGTTCAAGTAGACACCCTTAAGTTGTTGAATGACAACATCCACTCTTAGCTGCTCTATATTATGATATCCTCACATGACATTTGAGGCAACCTCTATATAAAGTCTACCTGCATGTCACAAATAGTGGCTTGGTTAACATATAAAAGCATAAGTGAAGCATTGTAAAAAATAATGAACTTAAACGCGTACTATGTATACCCCAAAAGCTCTTGACTAGCTTATATATCAGCGAGTGACCTTCTAGTACCAAACATGGTAGTTTGTAGCTACATCGGGCGACAATAGCATAACAATAATCCTATTACGTCGATCCACCTACTACTCTAACTAGTTAGCATGAGTGGTGACCTAATTCGTCTCTATCTAACCTCGTAAGTTTATATCATGTAGCTTTCGGGATGTATCTATATGGCTAGGAATCTCCTAGATGCCACTAAATTGTCATGCCACATAATCCGGGAAATACAAGTCAACCACGTAAAAGCAAATCAATTGTACCTACATACTCTAGATATAGATAGAAAGTAAGGAGCCTAATAATGTTGTCATGGCAATAAAGGATCCATATAACCTGTAAAATGAGCAAATCAGAACATGTAACTATATAATGTTATAGAAGATAATAGAATTCTACTTAGCAATTGTGTACCTACTCTGGATGCTGGTAGTCAAATGTATCCCTGTACTGGTCGACAACACATGTGGGAAGGTCTGTAACATAAAACTCGACTCATCAGCGATCGATCATACATTATTGTCGTGATCCGACTATGTAGTGGAGCTATATATGAGAAGTGCTCTCATGTCCATACTTAGAGTAAGATAATCAGTCTACCAATCTCACTTACATCCATCCGTGATGTAAGGCATAGCTGGCGATAGAGCCATGCCAAGCATATAATACCCCAAGTATATCAGTTGGCTGCACTAAGATTAGAGAGAAAGGGAAGGAAAATCAAATGCACCATGTTATTTGACTTGTCCAAGAATAGCATCCCTCCAATCAACCGGATACTATGAGCCTTAGTATATCACTGGATGATAATATCATCTGCATCTACCGATAAGTCATCGAAGTTATCCTTTAACCAAGACAATTTCACTTGAGCCCTACTAATAACATTTATAGGAGAATGCAATCCTAGCTACTACAAGCATATGTCAACCTAACCCAATTGCAAACCATTCGTCACAACTTGACCATCAACCAGTAGACTGATCAACACATAGACATCCTAAAGTGTAACCGTCATCTCCTTTGTGTGAAAGTGGAATGTATGAGTTTCCTCTCTCCAACACTTTACCAAAGCCATAATCAAATGCCAATTAAGCTACATAAATGGTATTTTCCTGTTAAAGAGAAAGCTAACCTGCTTAAAGTAAGGAGACATCATAGATCTATCAGTATCTCTTGTCCGTCTCTACGTATGAATGTAGCCTCTTGTATATGATATCTAAGCTAGAGATTCACCTACAAGCTACAATGAAGGGGAACATATACTAGTTCAAATCGAAGAAATTTTTCTCTAGTTGAATTCCAATGTTATAGGTCCCCACCTGACTACCCCACACTAGGTTAGACCTATGAGATGCTTGCAACCGAAGCAATGACCTATCGATAAGTCCTCGATTCATGGGTGCCTGCATTTTCACAATGAAACGGTAAGAGCCAGCTCAGTAGAAGACTAATAACAAGTACAAAAGGTACGTAATGAAATAACAAAATGTAACTATCAACAAGTTATTCATAAATACTACAGTGATGGTACCAATGGATCCATTAGATGTAAACTGGCGGTCCTGTCGAGGGCATTTTCTCCTATTATGCCCTTCAATGCTGCATAATCCACAAGTATACCGTAATTACCCCTTACGAATGTCCATCTAATTCTAAAACCATTTTTCCTAAGATTGTTACACCTCGAATCAACAAAGTCACAATAGTCCCATCGTATAAACCAACCTATAGCAGTAACTAACCTTACAGTCCCTATTATAAAAACAATTTACACAAGACATTTACTACTCCTCGCTTTGAAGTAAATAACTCATTCATAATTATAAACAAAATTTATAAATATAACTAAAAACTTTAAGTCATATTTACATAAAGATACTAATATTGTCTTACAATCACAGGAAATATTTACATGCCATACTAGTTTGATAAGTAAAGTATTATAAGACCAGTACATAAACCTAAAAGTAATAATAAAATAATAGAGGACTAGATTGTTTAGTCAATTGATTCTCACTTCCCTAAGACACTTAAAAAAATAATAATAATAATAACCTCAAGATAATTATAATGCAGCATTTCAATCAGTGCCTGCAAAAAGATCCATAAGGATATAAGCAATCAACAGCTTAGTAAGATAGGATAGAGACTTAAGAATGTATAACAAACACAAACAGGGTTTTTAAACAATTAATTAAATGCAATGCAACATGCAATGCCTTCACACAACATAGTCCAATTTATTGTAAAATCAAAGTAATTTCACTTGCTCTAATTCAAGTTTAAGAGTTTTAATGTTTATGCAACAGTTCACAACCAAACCTAGGTTTGTGCAATGGAGACACCTTTCCCCCTATGACTATATTTCAAACTATTGCCCTCATTCTTACTGCAGTCTCCTCTCATCACTTAGTTCAGTTAAGGATAAAGAAAAGACCATTATTCTATCCAGCACTATTTTTTTCGAAGGTATCGATATTTGGTTAGAAAATCCTAACAGTCCCCTAAAGGGTTACAATGCATGTCTAATTGAGGTATTTAGATTGCTTATAATTAAGTTCGGTTTAAAGTGACCAAATAATCTCACACCACTCAATGCACAACAAACCACTAAAACAAAACATCAATATTCAGCAAATAATCAGAAACATACAAACACATGCACATATAACTACCTACAAGCACAATTACATATAATCCTAAACCTCCGAGTACTTTAATATAATAATTTAAAATACAGTGATGTATTGAACCCAACTTACCTGAAATCCTCAGTGCACTCACTAGACTTGCTGTAGGTCAACTCATCTTCACTTGTCCTATAATATAAATATATATTTTTTAGTATTTTTATCCTTATGATATACAAGCTTTAAATTATGAGTTGATTCAATTTTTCAAATTATATGTATGTTTTATTACCGATCTATTCTAAGCTAGTTTCAAAATCGGTTTTCGAATCCATTTCTGATTTTGGTTCTAATTTAACTTTTTATTATGGTGTTATACGAGAACCCTAAAAACTTATTCCCAACCACAATGTGAAATTAATCGCATTATACTTAAGTATCCTAAATATCGTATTTAACCCCTAACTAGTATTTTAGTCTGTACGATATACAATAATCTTAATTTAATTACTAAATTTACTTCCAATGTGAGAAAAATTTTCGTTTTTTTATATAATTACTTAAATTTAAGTTCCATATTAGATTTATTGTATTTTACTATTATTATTATATTATCAATTTTAACCTAATATTTTCTACTTATTACATTTCTAATTTCACATATTATTAATTCACATATATTCACTACATGATACACATAATAATCACATATAACATTCTAAATACTACAAATATCATACTAAATCAGATATTAACATCTTAAACACCTAATTACAAAATAAGTCAGTAATTATACATTTACTCACTAATTTAGCTCAAAATCACTATTTATATATATGATTTATGGCCTAAAGATTAACTAAAATTTTTGAAAATTAATTTCTAAAAAATATCTTTATAGCATTGTTTTACATACTTTGAATAGTCTATATAAAAATTTTGAGCTCAAAACTATGTTATTAAAGTTATTTATTTCTAAATTGAAAATAGGTTCGAGTTTTGGGATTTCTCCAACATTGTATATTTCTAAATCCAAATTCATCAAGATAATATTTTTTATTAAATCTAGATACATAAAAACCTCAAAATACCAAATTTCATAATTTTTTAAAGACATTCAATAATTAAACTAGTTTAAACAAAATTGGATTGGAAATTAGACTCATCTGTTTGATCGGCTTTCGACCACTAGTGGTGACTCTATGCATGTCAGCAAGGTTGGTTGATGGTAGGAGGGTGTAGTGGTGGTGGTCATTGGTTGGGGGTTTTCTCCTTAAACCCTAATTGCATATTAATTTTGCTATTTTTTCTATATACACTTAACTCTCACTTTCTAAGTTCTCTCTATTTTTCTTAGATAACAATCTGATCAAAATGAATTGTGGTAAGTAGTTTTTGATTTTATAGAGGGGTTTAGGGCTTCCTTTTGGTTTTTAGATGGTCAAGTGTCCCTTATCTCTTCCTTTTTGGCTTTCTAGTTAGGTAATTTGATTGGTTAATTGTGTTATTGTTAATCCTAGCTTGCCACCACCTGAATCTGGACAATTCCTCACTTTTTCTTGGTTTTTAAAATAATTTTCTTTAATTATTTAGTATTATTTTAATATATTTCAAGTATTTTTACTTACATGTAAATACATATATAGTACAAGTAAGTACTCCTAAATATTATTTATGTTATTTTATAATTTTTAGTATGTATACGATTTATTTCTATCGATTTGTTAGTTATCAGAACTTATTTTACATGTTTTTGATAAATAATAAGTAATATACTAATAATTCAGTATTATGATATTTAATTATTTTATTATTTATTTTTCTAAATTCAAACTTATGAGATCACTTTTACTAATATTTTTAACTTTATCATAAAATTTAGGCTTGATTGGACAATTTACCCGATTACCCTAAACTTTATATATCGACTCTAAACTTCTAGTTGTAAGGTTTATAGAGGCCTTCCATGTTTCTTGACCTTATACCCAATTTGCATTAGGTGCCACATAGGAATGTCAAGCGAAGGCTAGTCAGCTTTGTTGACACAAGGCATGAAAGAACGTGCATATACTCATAGTTAATGTTGCCACGTATACCAATGACTAATGTATGCTAGACAATTCATGCTTATTTTTCTCATAACTGCTATTGCGTGAGAGCATGAAATCTTACATGTTTGTTACTTATTACAAGTGCACTATTTTCACCTTTTGGCCATGTACTGTAGGGCACGACATGGTTATAACCTTGAAGATCTGCTCATTATAATCAAAGATGACAGTTGATGGCCGCTTGTGCCATCTATCAAATTCTCTCTCAGCAAATTTCGTCAATACCTTGCTCATCCCATTTGATCAATTGTCTTGATTCGACGTTGATTAAAGCAATCGTTATAGTTATAAAAGGTTTTTTTGACTAATGCTACAATGGATAAGTTCTTAGCGTCGTTCAATTTAGTGTTATAACTCTCTATAATATTTGTGGTTTTATAACTGAAGCAAGCTTCATCATCATATGATAGGGTCCATATCATTGGATGCAACTCTCTGAAGTATATCCTAATGTTAAGGCTTATCGTCTTAGCCTCATTGTAGTAGACCCGGAATTTTCAAGGTTGCAATTAGTATGCTGCCTTCTTTATTTGTTTTTTACATTCCTTATTCTTAGTCGAAGTACTAAAATTACTAGTAACATATTGGATATACCATCACTGCAGCCACCCACTTGGCTACACTATATTTTATCCTTAAATTGTAGACCATATTCCAATATGACGATCGGATATTAAACAAACATCTATACGGTCCTTTATTATGTACGTGAGTAGACACTTTAAGAGCCATCCCCAACTATCTTGACACTCTTTATAAACCAAAGCAAAATCCAAGGGGGACAATATGATTTTCATCATCAACTCTAGTCATAATAAGAAGCTTATGCTTATGCTTATGCTTATAGTTCCAATAGAGAAATCTACCGTCAATGACAATCACAGGCTTAAAAACAACACATTAGTTAGTTCTAAATATTTAAGTAAGAGATAAACAACTATTTGACTGATACGATAAGTTTTGGTATGTAGTATTGCTCTTACAAGATATGAAGGCCTTAATAAATGGTTTAAATGCCTAGAAAACTCAATCAAAAAGCACAGGACCCACAGTATCACTTTCTCACCACTTCCACTCTACCATGGTACCTGGATTGGCCTCTTGAATGACATTTAAAAGATGTAGCAACACTGTATCTGAATCCTCTCACCTTTCATAAACTAGCTCTATCGCCTTGCGCTTTGCCTCTCGAACTCTCATTATGTATACAATATAACCATATTGCTTACAAAAGGTGACCTGAAAATTTTTCACCTTAATACTTGGTGAATCCTATACTTCC
The DNA here is from genome assembly GCA_024138015.1 of Lumnitzera littorea. NCBI lineage: Eukaryota > Viridiplantae > Streptophyta > Magnoliopsida > Myrtales > Combretaceae > Lumnitzera > Lumnitzera littorea. The sequence continues at coordinate 47,468,523 of JAMXBB010000010.1, read as the reverse complement.
TTAATGATAAATCAAGACTGAGTGGTTGAATCTAATTGAGGGTAGTCTTGACTAATAGTAACATTGAAGCACGTGTGTAGGTCCAACGAACTTGGTTATCATGAATCATACATTATATGCTCGTAGTCTCCATTTGTAACCTTTCTCCTAATCCACACATCTGATAGACTAGATAGTAGGGTCGGACTCCTTCACTACAAAGTCATGGTGGTTCGAAACATGATGCATTTTAATTGCTATTTGTAAGTGTTATTTCTTTGGAGCCACATTCTTACCTTAAATTCATCATTGAAGCTCAACTCACCATCATTTATACTCTCCTTAGACGATAGAAATCCACCACCAACTCTTGCTGTGTAGAATAACACGGGTTTTGACATCCTAACTGCGTCCACATTTGTAATCAACTTTTGCCTCCAATCATTTCTCCTACTAAACCCTTGAACTTCTTTAACTTCCTAGAGCCACTCTTCACTTTGATCAGTATCAGGATTAGAATTGGTATCATCTAAGTCATTGTCAATGTCTTGACAAGCTAGTTCATTCTCCACATCCGTATCCCTATTAGATTTACTCATGCTCATTATGTTATTTTGATAGGGTACACTACTGTTACTCAGTATATTACCATGTGGAATTGGTTAAGATTGAAACACTTGAGTTTTTACTTGAACCCCAACATTATAGTCATACACTCCAAAATCCTAGTCAACACTGAGGGGATGTCAATTTCATAAACTTTAACATACATTACTATTGAACCACTTACTTTACTACGTTCCTATGAGGATGCCAATAGCTATTAGAGGTCATAATTGTCATTTATAAGAATAGCACAAAACATTTCCTTACTCCTTCCTACAAGGAAACATCTGTGAATTAAATAGATTGGATGAGTTGTCATCTCAACTCGGAGCTGATATATTAAGCTAACCAGCTTATCATAGGTAACTCCAATTAAGACATCAACTACTATTGTCATGCATCTATTATAGCATATTCCATCTTCCTCTTCCATAATATTTTTTCCAGTATAATAAACTACTTTTGTATTATCTATTCTCACGTATTTATCACATTAGCCTGATAAAATTTACAACACCAAAATAGGCTACATCTTCTATGTACAGCTATACATTCATGAATGTCCATTAACACAATAACTAAACTTAATATATACAGCTCATAATGACAATTGCTTAATTCTTGAATATTTTTTCATACAAAAACATACTAACTCAACTGGTTGCATTGATACTAAATAAGTTTACTCAGATTATATATTATGGTACATGTATAGTAAATTAACGTGGATAAGTCGAAATGTGAAAAAACTTGATATAAACAACAATGTACCATGATATTTTTATTAACAATGCTATTTCATATAGTTACATGTTTATAAAATTGATCAAAATATGAAAAAAAAAAAATTTACCCTTTTGTTCATAGTTTTCTAGAGAGAGAAATTGATAAGATCGTATGTTTTTGGTATTGTTTTCCAAAAATTTTTCTAGAGATGTGTTGTATATTGCATTGTCATGCTAAATCTATAATTGATTTGGAAAAAAGAGGGCCGAAAACAACAGTTTTTTGAGAGAAGTGTATGTTTGAGTTTTTTAGAGAGAGAGGGAGTGCTCTACAATGTAAATGGGAGGAAGAAGAAGAGCATCAAATGAACCATGTGCCAAAGATGATTTTGGTTTAATTCATATTCTTGGGATTATTTTCACATGTAACATAATTTTTTATCTTTTGTTTTTTTATTTTTTGGCCATTTTAATTTCCTTTTTCCGATTCTTGAATCTTTAAAAGTTGTTATTTATTCTTTATTAATACGACCAAGTATGATTCGGCGGGCTTACTTAGCTTAGGAATCTACGACCCAAGACCAAAGATTGCTGTCATGGCAATGTCTTATTGGTTGTCAAACTCGCGAGCGTCTGGGCGTCTTGATAATTTCTCCATGAAAACGAGGACAATTTTACTTTGCTTCTTCTTCTTGCCTAGTGCTATTGGTAGATTATAGGCGCTCTACGGGAAATGTCTAGTTACAATTTACCTCAATATTCAGAATTTTTTGTATAATTAATGTACGTTTAGGCCTTTCACATTTGAGATCAAATATTTAAACCTTAAAATGTTAAAAAAAGAATGCATTTTTATACTTTTTTTTTTTATTTTTGTTTCTTGAATAAAATAGTTAAAAGAAACACAAAGCAACTTTTAATTTTTTATTCAATTTTTAAAACAATAAGATTACGTGTGTACAAAGGAAATATGAAAGGGCTTCTGTTGCTATTTATTCGAATACTTATCATTTGTGAAGATAGTTAACAAAAGGTAAAGGATAATTATTTATTTTGAATAGTTTATTTAATTAATATAATGGTGATAAAGCGATGAAGTATTATTTTATCCTTTTTTTTTTTTTACCGAATGTAATTTAAGATTGAAAAATTGAGATATATTATAGACACAAAGTAATTTAACAAGTAAATATTAAATATGATTTAATAAACATCCTATTGTCAAAGTTTGATTTCGCTACTGTGATAGTAGTACATGTTGGAAACTCTAAAAGCCTATTTTAATTAGGTCATGGTAAATTTTTTCGATTTTCTAATTTTTGGAGGCTTTTCTAGGATAGATTGAGTATAAAGTTGTTTTTGTATAATTATTTGGCGGAATTGTGAGTCTACACGTTAACTTGATAAACTTCATTTTTTTAATTGAGTCTCCCAATTTTTTCCATTTGAGTCAAATGGTCTAAAAGAAAAGGCTTTAATAAGATATGGGTATTAATAATACTTTAAAGAACTTTGAATTGTAAAAGGAAAAATCACAAATTTAATCCTTAAAATTTGGTCATTTTTCTACTTGGATTCTAAACCTTTATGTTTCTTTTATTTGAGTTCTCAATATATGTGAAAATTTTTCAAATGAGTCAGCCTTAGTTTTTTAGTTAATGAGAGACATGTGGCACCAATTTATTCATCCTCGTATAATATTAAATATGTTATGTAAGAAAAAATTAAAAATAAATAAAATAATTACAAAATAAAAAATTTTGGAATTGTTTTTAAAATGAGAGATTGCACAAAATGAAAAAAAAAAAAGACAAAGAAGTCATTTTGACCACCTAGATACATGTTAAAATTTTAGGTGGATTGTGACCCAATTAAAAAAGCAATCATTCAACCCACATATAATCGTAGGTGATCGCCAACACCTAAGGTTCATGTGAACTCCTGTAAGCAATGAGTGGTCACCTACGATAATTAGATTAAAAAAGAAAATCATGGTTAAACAAGATCAATTTGAAATTGGGTAATAAGTAGCCACCCTATCACTATTTTTAAGATAGAGGCAAGAATTGGAAAGAGAAGGAAAGTGAAAGGAAAACGAAAATTTCAAGACACTTTCCTTTATTTGAAAATAGAAGTAAAGTGGGAGGGATGGATGATTTAGTAGGGGAAGTTTTTTCTAGGACTCACATTTTTTTTCCTTCAAATTGGAGTGAATAAGAATAGAAAGTTATTGAAATTACAATTATACTCTCACATTTTAAAATCTTATTTATTTTTTTTGGGGACAATAGAGTAATTTAGTAATTTTAAATATCTTTAAATGCCATTTTAAAAAAATTTCTTCTACATTCTTTCCTTCAAATCAAATAAGAATATGTATAATTCTTTCCTTCTATTTTGTTTTCTCCCTAATTCTTTCTTTCTACTTTCCACTCCTTCTAATTCCTTCCCTCTTCCCAAATATAATATAAGTGATGGGCAAGCCACTAGTGACCACAAGTGGGTCAAACAACTTACTCTTTAATGCCCCACCTAAAATTTTAAGGCCATTTCGGCCATCTCAATGGCAAGGAGTAGCCAGGCTGCAAGGTTGCATAAATGCTCTCCTCGGCCCCAACCTAGCAAAGGCCTCTTTTTTATTTTTATGCAATATTTTTAATTTCTTTTAAGTTTTCGAGTTCTTTTAACTTTTATTATTTTTTTATATTTTATTACATAATTTATTTAATATTACGTGGATGAATGAAATTGTGTCACAAGTTCGTCCATGGGAAAAAAACTAACACGATTGATAAAAGTTACTCATTTGAAAATTTAGACAATTGGGGACTTGAATAAAAACAATAATAATAATAAAGGGTTAGGATTCAAGTAGAAACTAAATGTTGAGAAGTAAATTTGTATCTTTCCCAATTATAAAATATGGGATATTAGTAGTAGTATTAGTAATAATGTTAGTATTGCCAATTATGAAGATAGCGATGACGATGAAGTTGGTAATGGGAGAGCTGAAGCTAGTTTTTATGATGAAAAGGAAGTTAATAATTTGTTTCATTAGTTTTGTATTTTATTATAACTAACGGACACGCACCTGCAACATGTGTGCATAGAACAAAAAAGAATATCAATAGATTAAATAAATAAGTAATGAAATAGTTTATAAAACTAAAATTATTAGCGAATATGAAAAAGTCAATATAATTTCACAATTATATCATTGCTAATTTTTTATTATTAATGATATTTTAATGTGTAGAACAAAGAGAATAAAAGCGGGAGCATGATTTTTGTGATTAAATGGAAAAAAGTACCATCATCAGTATTAAGAAAACAATAAACCAATCAAAAGTTTAAATTATGATCGACATTAATGCCGGCATTCTATTTTTGTTAGGCCTCAAGAGCGATATTCTATTTATTTTTATTTTTTCGTGCACATCAACATATAACAGAAACTAATTGCTCGGCAAGTACCACTACATTGCTCAAGAGCGTCTGCAGTTCTGCAAATACAATTATCTAAAAAGCAATTTGTATATTAAAAGACAATTTACAATGGATTCACTATGGAAAATTTGTAAAGAAATCCGAATTCCAATATGGACTACACTATGAATCGAATCGGATTGCTTTGGAAGTGAAGACAAACTTGATGGAGGTCCTTATTTATTAAAAAGAAAAACGTGAATAGAGAAAAAAAGAAGATTGAGAACTCAATTAAAAGAGTAGCAAAGATTAATGATTCAATGTGTATTTTTTCCCTAAGGAGGAAAATGATTTTTTTTTTTTTTTTATCACAAAGCCAATGACCATAGCTAATTACCTAAATACTCAAAGGCTCAGTGGAGAAAGTTTGTAATTTGCATCTTGAATCTACGTTTAATTTGGAAGAAATTGTACAAAAATCCTTAAATTTTGATTTAAGAACAGACTTATCTTCTAAACTTTCTAAATAAAATTTTTGATTCCTTAAATTTTCATAAATTAATAAATAACCCTCATAATCTCTTTAAATGTTGATGTTGGTGCTAAACATCTTATAAACTTTGATTTTTGTCCATAAACTAAAGTTTAAGAGTCATGGGAGTTATTTTGCTAATTTATTAAATTTTAGAGAGTTAAAAACCTCACTTTAAAAATTCAAAAGATCTTCGCATCTTAATCAAAGTTTAGGGGGATTTTTTGCATTTTCTTCTTTAATTTGATAGTAAGATATATAATTAGTTTTCTACAACATTTAGTTTTATCTTTTAATTTGATTATCAATCAGTGTGCCAACATCTTTTAATTTTTTATAAAAAAAATGAAGAAAATAAATTATTTCTCAGTTTTACTTCTTCTTTTTTTTTTTTCCTTTAAACTTAATCCCAAGAGCAAGCCAAAAAAAAAAAAAAAAAACAAGAAACCTTTTCGTTTTGCCATTGACTCTAACTCTAATATTATAGTGATTTTATAACAATGTTAACTAAAGAGCAATTATATTTTAGCTAGAAGAACTTAGGTTTTTACATAGATTGTCTTAGTATAAGTATAAAATAATAATAATAAGCTAGTAATTAGAATTGAGCAAAGGCCGGCGTTAAACCGTGAATCAACTCGAAACCGACTCAATCTAGAAGTGGGCGAGCCAAACCGTTGAGTTTTAAGGGCTTAAGCAGTTCAAGATGATGGAATCGTCCGACTTGATAGGTTACGAACCATTGGGCCAACCCATCTAGCCGATCCACTATTGAACTGATGGGTCGGTCCGACCGGTTCATCCTCTTAAAAAAAAAAGTAAAAGAAAAGGAAAGTCACTAAATCGAAAAAAATAATTTAATAATATTCAATAAGCTATTGTATATCAAAATTATTTTATTTACAATGGTAAAGGATAATTTTTTTAAAAATAATATTATCAAACTAATTATAAATTAATTATATGTTAAGGATAGATAGAAAAATCAATTTCAATTAATATAAATCATTTTTGTAAAACTTATCAAATATTAAGGATTTGAATATAAATAAAATAAAATTTGAAGGAAAAAAAAGTAAAAAAGTTGGAATCGCATTAAGTTGGAATCACATTAAGTTGGAAATTAGCAAAAAAATTAGAAATTATTAATTATTAGTAAACTTAAAAAAAGAAGAGAAAGAATATCACATTATTAAAAATTATTAATGTATTAAAAAAGAAATTAATAAAAATTAAATATTTAAAATTAAAAAAAATGATTTAAAGGCATCGAATCAGCTTTTAAATTGCTAGGCCTAATAAATCAATCTAAAACCACCAACGCACAAGCTAATTACAATTAACCATGTTACTGACCCATAAATCGACAGTTCAGGGTCGATTCGGCTCGGGTGCCCACCACTACTAGTAATTATAAGTTTCCAGTATCTTTTTACTTATGTGATATATAAATTTTAGTATACTAGGTTCAAAAATAAAAGAAAGGGCAAAACTTTTGTACTAAATAAATGTGTTTTAATTTTAAATATGAATGTGATACCATTGTAGCCAATTTTTCAGATACAAAATGGTACAAAAAAAAAAAATTTCATCTACCGTATAAAAGGTGTACTTTTGAAAATCACTATTGCGCAAGACCAAAATTGGTTTCATTTTTTTTCTTGTTCTATTTATATTTCTTAATACGAAAAATGTCTGTTTTCTAAGATTATAAATGGTTAATAAAATAAAGGATAAGTGCAGTATTAGTATACAAGTTATAATTTGATCGATCTTTTAAATTTGGAATAATTAATTTAATAAAAAATTATTTTAAATTTGTGATTCCCATTTTTCTTTTTCTCTTTTTTTGGGTCGTCTAGCTTTCTTTAAAGTATGAAAAGAAGAAAAAAGATGGCGGCAGATGGTTAAATCATGAATCGTAAAGAAACAATGATCTGGTCCTAAAAAATGACGTTATTCGCACTTATTCCTCAAATAAAAGTAAACTCGTTTGCGATGAGGATAAGATATTGAAGTAGATAGGGCAAACTGGAAATATAGCTTTAAAATTATTGATTGGTATGGATAAATCGAATCCTTTACGATAACTTTACTGCATAGATACTTTTGAAATACCAATATCATCCATGTCATATTTGGTAAGTAGTAATAATCTGAAATAAAATTGAATGAATGCAATGACAAACGAAATGTTAAATTCTTTTTTGTATTTAAAAATATTCAAGTAATGGTTAGGAATTAAATGTGTATATAATAATAATTATCAAAAATACTTTTAATGATTGAATGTTATAAATAAATTAAAGATTAAATAAGTAACTTAATTAATAATAAATGTGAGATGAATGAAATCACTAATTCGTCTTGAAAAAAGTGAAATCACATATTTTATTTAAACTGAAATCATCATTTTCATGAAATTATGATTCTAATTTTTAAATATGATTCTCACCATATAAAAAGAGAATGAAATCGAAAATCGCAATTTCATTCGAGTTTATTCTCTTATACTAAGCATAAGTATAGCAAAAATGATGTCTAAAAACCAAAATACGTTACGTGATTCTTTAATGATTGTTTTGTTGGAGTCTTAAAAATACTCAAAAACTTAGAGAAAGTGAAAGTCATGTTTTGTGAACAATTACATCTAACCAATGGGATATATTTATTATCAGCCACATAGAACATACACGGTATATTATCCTACTGATAAAAAATCCTTGATGAATAGAGGAAACGACATTCTCAGAAAGATGTCATGGAGCTAGCTAGCTCAGCCAAGTTAAAGAGGCCGCCGGCTAACGCTGCGCAAGTTGAAAAGGACACGATTGGACGGCATTTTTCCCAAATTCTTTGGAGGGCATCTTCCTATGTCGCCTTATTTAGTCTTCATTTGACGATGACTAAGCAATTACCGAATTACTTATATAATGGTGTAAAAACATACTTCCTTCTTAATTCACCGTGTGACAGTCCACACGTTTTCCTCCAGTATTATGCAGGAGAGAGAGAGAGTCATTGTATCCAAAAAGAAAAAAAAAAAAAAAAGATATATTTTTCAATAGATCTTTATAACTAAGATAAGCACTTATATACCGTTCCTACTTTTATAAGAATTTTGATTTCTTATTGTCGAGTTTCATTTTTCGGTTTTTTATTTAAAATTAAATTCTCTATTTCTGATTAATAGTAAATCCTAATCCGTTTAATATTAATTTTCGACTAAAAAAATTAGAAAATTCTAGTTTTTTACTTAAAAGAATTTTTGAAGTTGTTACCCAATTGGAGTCGAGAAAAAGGAAGAAAACCGTAATCAATTAAGTGGATTGATTACGATTTAACTACTGGTTTTTTATTTCAATTTTAATGAAAAAGCAGAGTATTTCGAATTTGGGAGCTAACCTATTAAACTCTAACGGGTACCACTGTCTATTTACCGAAATTAGGATTATTCTTCTAATTATAATATTTAAAAAAAAATGAATAAATAAAATCAAAAGAAAAAAATATATAAGTTTCTACATATTTTATCGTCGTCCCGAATGTGCTTATATACTCGCTAATTGGGATAAGACGATCGTAGTTCTTTCAAAAAAATCTTTAATGTATTGATTTATTTTAATTTTTGAAAACCGACCGAATTTATGTTGCTACTAACTTAGTTTATTCAAATAAAATCTAAAAGGGCTTTAACTCTTGAGTATTTTTGTTTTATAAAAAATGCTTTAACAATCTTATTTTTAAAAAGGGTTTTTTATTAGCTTCTATTTAAAGAAAAACAACTTTTTATGTGATAAACCAAATCTTAAGATATGATTAATCCTAACAATCTCTAAACTAATATATACGATTATCTATCAAAATAAATTAATTTCATATGATATACTAGTATAAGAACTAATACTAAAACTCCTAAACTAACATATACATATATTATATATTATGTTAATTAATAAAGTATAATTAATATAATAATATATATATGTAATAAAAACTAATCTTAACAATCCCTTATATAATATGCATATGTCTTTATATCTACATTACTACTTATTAAATAAATATTCACTTAAATTAATATAATATACTTAATCCATATTAAAACTAATGCAAAAGAAGTATCTTAAACTATTATATATAAACTATACTAAATTACTTAAAGTTCTAATAAAATAATAATAATAAATAAATAATTTAAAAAAAAAATGAAAAAGAAACTGAACCAAACCTAGGCTATTCGTTGTGAGTTGCAGCTGTTGACATGTAGTCAACGTTGGTAAGCGTCCAATAGTAGATTCGCGAGCATGACCTTTGTTGATGTATGCTAGGTCGTGTTGTCAGGAGAGGATGGACTGTCGATGACCATGCGTAGTTGTGGAGTGTTGTGGCTGATCATGTGTGTAGTGGAGGCAGTGTTCGCAGATAGTAGCTGGCGTAAGGGTTGTTTATATGAAGATAGCGACGATCACTATAGTAGATGGTGTGTTGCACGTTGTGTTAAGGTGTTACAATGTGGACTGTGATTGCGACCGTAAGAACTGACTTCCATATTGTGCTATTGTGATACCGTTGTTCATGTTCTTGCGTCAAAGGCTGGTCGGCGAAGATGAAGGAGGGTTAATCGAAGTTTATTGATCGTAGTGTGTCATCTAATTTTATGCAACTTGTGCAAATCCATAGGGATGAAGCGGTTGGCATGGCTAATTAGAGTAGTTGGGGCTTAGTTCAGTCACTACTATATGAACTGAGAATGGTTTAGGTTATGTGCTAGCGTTAGGGGTTGCAGTTCGTTGTCGTTGTGATGCGATTTGGTTTGTTCAACATGTGTGCTGTTTAGTTATTGGTTTGGTTATTGACAACAGGTCGGCGGCATGGAGCTCGTCAAATAAAAAAAAAGGGAAAATAAAAGACATAAGTGCCTGATGAGCCTTGAACCCAAAATCTCAAATTAAATCTAATTCGATACTTTAATACTTATCTGTTAGGCCATTGGCCTATGCCTTAACATTTAATGCAATTAAATTATACTTAAATTATGCGACTCCCTAAAATAATATTTTAAACTAAGCTAAACTAAAACGATTGACTCTAAAATAATTTTCTCCCTAAAAAAATATAAAAATCTTTATATATTTTTTCTTTTCTCATTATTTTTGTATTTTCATCATTTTTTCAAATTTTTATTATTATATTTTTTTTTTGAATTAAGACTCTTTTTGTAAAAAATAAAAAAATAATAAAAAATTAGAATTATGAAGGGGTAAAAATTAGATATCTATACTTATGTATAAAAAGATTAATGAAAGATATAAACAGATAGACAAACTTATATATTTCTAGTTTGTATCTTATTTTTAAATGGTTGTTTCTAAACTTAGAGATCGAGCCTAACACAATCGATAAGTTGCTTATTTGGTGACAAGTTGACAACTACATATCATCTCATTTGTTTCTAAATCCTTTTTTATTATTATTATTATTTTTAATTTCAAACCGGTGTTTTATGACAATATATGTAGGAATTTTAGAGAATAAACAAGAGAATATGCAATCATACATACATATATACATATATATATATAGGACTTTATATCCATAAAATTCATATTTAGTAGCAATAGAGTGGCGACATGAAATCATTAAGATTTGTGAAATTCAATATCTATTAGTCTATACCCACCCAGCACGGCACTAGCACCATGACCACGGAAGAAACAATGAAATTTCTCTAGCATGTAATGATATATAGCGTCATGACTCAATTTATACGCATCCACGCATAACATTCTAGAGATAAGGGATGCATCAAAATGCAGAGAAGAGTAATGCTCCTCCGTACCCAATTTCTGTCCGAATCTTCCTCAAGCCAATCATTTATCTGAAGGAGATCTGCTATTCATTTTTTCACATGCGTAAAAGAGAACGAATAAGAAATCTATACCAATATTTTCCAAACTTTAATAAATATTATTGTTTCTCAATTCTTATCGGTAGTTGATTAAGGTTTACATGTACTGCACTAGTAAAATAATGAGTAGTGAAGGGACGTTGGGGGGTTATTTAACGTGGTTACTCCGATACTTAAGTTGGCAATAGGTTTTTTATGAAATAGAATACTAAATGTGCAGACTTAGAATGTAAAGTTGCTAAAGAGGGTTACTGTTGGCTAGATGTCCAGTATTTATAGTAGAGTAGAACCAGCCATTAGAGATCAGTTAGCGAGAGAGATCTTCTCCCGTAAGTGTAGGAGAGTAGAGCTGTCGTGTCCGATATGTTCCTAATATTTAAAATGTGACTATTTTATCCTTATCTTGTAGTTTATAATCGTTACAGTTCTTCGTGGGCCTAAACCACTAAGAGTCAGACCCAAGGCTTACAAAGGCGAGCTTAGAAAGATAAGGTTTAACAGATTTGGTCGAGCCTGAGAAGTCCCTACCCAAAGTATCTTATCAACACTTGTCCCTTCCGAAGTCTCATTGCCGAGGAAGAGGCAGGTAGAAGGAGCATGAGTCACTCAAACGTGATCAATCAAACTCCATGAAGTTCAATTCGATGCCATGATGCCTACGTGCAAGTGCTTTCCCCTCTGAGGGTAGCTAAGGGAGGAACCAAGGAGATAGCCATCCCACCTACAGCTACGGGTGATAAGCACAAGGCTGTCGAGGTACCCGGGGAGCCAGGTCCAGGGATGAAGAGGCAGAAGCCCCAGGCAAGGGAACCTTTAGCCAAGGGGAAATGGAATGAGTGGCCCCTGGCTCATCCCTTCTAGAGCATGGATGAAGTTAGGGACGAGTTTTTGGACGTCTTCAACAACTTTCGAAAGATAGGGCTAAGGCTAGGGCTGGCGCTAGACTCATTTATAGAAACGTCATACACTTCCTTGGACAAGGCGCTGAAGAGGGGGGTTCTTAAGATGGAGAAGAAGAGGGCTTGAGGAAAGATCCTACGGCCGAAATGGGAGGTCTGTGTTGGCAACCTGATGTTACGGTACCGGACCCTCAGTTACCAGGCTTCAATGGGGTCTTATACCCCTGGTGACTAGGCTATACTGGAAAGGATCTCCCAAGAGGGTACGAGCGATCCTATACAAACTACAAGCCAATTGAGTACTCCAATGTAGCAGGTAGGTCTTCCATACTGTTGTAGTGTTGTATTTTAGCGTTTGGTACTAACTTATATGTTCTATTTTCATCTTGCCGTACCACGACCAAGTACTCCTTGAGCTAAGCAAGTCCTATGCTACCCAAAAAGAGGTAACTAGATTACAGAAGGAGTTGCATCGATAGAAAAAGTGCCTGTTAGAGACAGAGACTTTTAGCAAGAGGTACTTGAGAAAATTTGCTCAAGCTAACAAGCGCCTCCGCCGCTCTGTTGTACAGGTGGCAAGGTTTCAGGTGAAGCTCAAGCATATGGAGCAGGAGAGGGGCAAAGTAAAGAGGGATGCCTAGAAGGTCACGGAACTGAAGGCTTGGCTAGAGAACAAGTAGAAGACGAAGGTTCATCTCTCGCAACGACTGGAGGAGGAGGGCATAGCTAGGGCTCGAATCGAAAATGAAAATGACTAATTGAAGGCTTCCATAGCCAAGCTAAAAGTCGAGTTGGCGATGAAGGCATCCGAATGTGAGGGCATTAGGGCCACGTTGCTTAAGCTGGCTGACTTGAAGGCCACTTTAGAGCAACAAGTCGGGGAGCTACAGGGTAAGGTTTTTGAGATGAAAGAGATCATTTCCAAGATGGAGAGTGGGGAGGTCCTCAGCGATGCTATCGCAAGGAAGGTAGTTGCCAACTACAAGGCCACGTTGCTTGAGTTGGCCGGTTTGAAGGCCACTCTAGAGCAATAAGTCGGGGAGCTACAGGGCAAGGTTTTTGAGATGAAAGAGATCATCTCCAAGATAGAGAGTGGAGAGGTCCTTAGCGATACTATCGCAAGGAAGGCAATTGCTGACTATAGGGCCACCGAGGAGTGGTTAGAGGAGCTAAAGGACTTGTCTACTGATTCCGCCTGCTTTACTAAGAGAGAAATCCTCTCCCATTATCTAGATTTGGACCTAAGCATTCTTGATTTTCTGGACTCCCCCACATTTAACAAGAAGAGGGAAGCCCTGGTACGGGAGAGTCCGCTCAAGCAGCCATCAAAGACATAAGCATGTCTTCTGGTGCCAGGGCAAGGTAAGGTAGGGCGCTTCTATGTCCGGCCCTGCTTTAGCAACTCAGTAGGAAGGTGCCTCAAAAGCTATCCTTGGGGAAGATCCGCCTATAGGGGGTCCTGTCATTCCTGATTCGCATGTCTCGTGCTCTCCTATGGCTCTAAGCTTGTCGGCTGAAGTGCTTGTGAATCAGCACTTGGAGTAGATTGATGCCTTGGATTTTTCAGAGTTACCTGATTTAGCTGATTCCAAGTGATAGCAGTATTCTGTAATTTTTTTTTGTATGGTTAGGGCCAGGATGCCAGCCTTTGCTAAGTAAATAACGGTATACAATAAATAAATGGAGTTTTTTGAAAATCTTTCGCTATTCTTTATGTAAATTTTATGGACCCTTAGTCAAAGTTTTGTTGGGGGAGTTTCTCTGTGCAAGAGGTGTTTCCCCTTGCTGAGATTACCTTAGGGGGTTAGGTCGGTGGCGTTTCAACCTGTTTGATTCGTAGGAGTTTCTCTGTATAAGGAGTGTTTTCCTTTGCCGAGGTTACCTTAAGGGGGTCGGTTGGTGGCATTCCAACTCGCTCGATTCATAGGAGTTCCTCTAAGCAAGGGGTGTTTCCCTTTGTCAAGGTAAACCTAAGGGGGTTAGGTTAGTGGCATTTTGACCCACTCGATTCATAGGAGTTCCTATGAGCAAGGGATGTTTCCCCATGTTGAAGTTACCCTAAAAGAGTTAGCTCGGTGGCATTCCAACCCACTTTGTTTGTGGGAGTTCCTTTGAGTAAGGAGTGTTTCCCCTTACTGAGGTTATCCTAAGGGGATCAAGTTGGTGGCGTTTCGATCTGCTCGAGTAACTATTCATGTGCCTTTTTGAAAGGCTAGCAAGACGACTAAAGCAAAAGGAGAGAGAGAGAAGTATGCAATCGATTGAGAGCTTTTTATTTTGACTCAAATTGAAAATAAAACTATAAATGATGAAATTTTAATCAAAGTAGAGGCATAAATTGTCGGTGTTATACGTGTATGGGATAAGCTCGCCGTCCAATTTTTCCAGCCTATATGCTCTATTGCCTAGTTTCTCCTTGACGCTGACCAAGTCTTCCTAATTAGGGGCTAGCTTACCTTAGCTTTCTCGTGAACCAGTGGCCTCTAATTTTCAGCACACTAGGTCGCCGACCTTAAATTCCTTATGTCAGACCTTCTAATCATAATACTGGGCTGCTCGATATTGGGATACAGTAACCTAAACAATAGCTAGGTCTCTGATTTCCTCGATTGTGTTAATGCTTGCCTATAGCAATGAGTCATTTAGGGCGGCATTGAAAGTTCGAGTCCGGATATTAGAGAGTTCAAGTTTGATAAGGAGGACAGCTTCCAAACCGAAAGCCAGATGGAAGGGGGTCTCGCCCGTCAAAGTGCGGTACATGGTCTTATACCCCCACAAGATGTTAGGTAACTCATCAGCTCAGGCGCCATGAGATCAGTCCACGCGCTTCTTAAGGCTATTTAAAATGACCCGATTGATCACCTCCACCTATCCATTTGATTAAGGGTGGGCAACCGAGGTAAAGTGCGCGGCGATATGGTGCTTAGCACAGAACCCCCTGAATTTGGGGTTATCAAATTGTCGGGCGTTGTCCGTAATCAATGCATGGGGGACTCTAAACCAGGAGAAAATGTTGTTTCTGACAAATGACTCTATACTCCTTTTTGTGATTCTGGCTACGGCTTCAGCTTCCACCCACTTCGTGAAGCAATCCACAGTGACAATTATGAACTATTATTCTCTTGATGCTTTCGAGAAGGTGCCGAGGATATCGATCCCTTATTAAGTGAACAACCATATGCTCGTCAAGGGTTGGAGCATTTTGCTGGGTGTACAACTGATTAAGGCATGCATCTAGCACCACAAGCACTTTTAGGCTATGGCCTTTGTATCCTGCCTCATGGTAGGCCAATAATATCCGAACCGTAGCACCCGAAGGTACAGGGCTTGGGACTAGATATGATTACTGCATACTCCGATGTGCAGCTCTTCCATAACGCATAGCCCTTCCCTTTCTCAAAGACACCGGAGCAGGGGGAGGCTAATTCTTCTACAGTATAGGACGTCATCAATCAGTGCATAATTGGTAACATGGTACCGAAGCTTCTTCGACTCTTTCCTGTCCCCTGGTAACGTTCTCTTCTCTAAGTAGCTCCGGATGGGATTCATCCAGCTCGACTCTAGTGCCGCCGTGGTCAGTTCTAGAATTTTAACTAGGCTTGGAGCTATGCTTTTTTCCGGTAGGTACTTTATGAAGATCTTGCTGTCCTTCATCTTGGGCTTTTGTATACCAATGGAGGCTAGCTTAAATGGCCAGTTGGCCATTGAATTTTTCATTCGAGGGATTTTCTTGTCTGCTAGGAGCCTTCTCACCTTCTTTAAGTACCTGGCTATGGTGCTGTCCTTAACTTCATATTCACCTCAAACCGACTATACAACAAGCATGGAGTCCGAGAATATTTGTAGCTGTTTGGCCTCGATCTCCTTGGCTAACTTCAAACCGGTGATAAGTGCCTCGTATTCAGATTTGTTGTTGTTAGAGTCGAACCCAAACTTGAGGGCGTAACAAATGGTGACCTTATGCGGGCTGGTCAGCACAAGGCCTGTAGCTCCACCTCTAGTGGTGGATGACCTATTGATGTAGAGAGTCCATACCGATTTTTCGTCGTCCAGTGATGTTTCTTCTCCAATATATTCTACAATGAAGTCGGCCAGGACTTGTGCCTTGTAAGCCATTTATGGCTAGTATTGGATTCCGTATGTATTCAATTTCATTGCGTACTTCATCATTCGTCTGGACGCATCAAGTTTCTATAACATGGTGAGTAGTGGCTAGTCTATGAGTACAATCACCTAGTACACCTGGAAGTAGGGCCTTAGTCGTTTGGCAGTAATGATAACAGCCAGTGCAAATTTTTCTGCCTGAGTTTACCTAACCTCAAGCTCATGAAGTATGTGGCTGACATAATATATTAGCTTGTGTTCTCTTCCGTTTACTCTGACCGGAATAAAGGAGAGAGCCCGATCACTAACAGCCAAGTACAAAAATAGATCCTCCCCTTGGACAGGCTTGAAGAGGACCGGTAGATGAGAGAAGAAGTCTTGGAGCTGCTGAAAGGTAGTAGCGCACT
Organism: Lumnitzera littorea; assembly: GCA_024138015.1. Taxonomy (NCBI): domain Eukaryota; kingdom Viridiplantae; phylum Streptophyta; class Magnoliopsida; order Myrtales; family Combretaceae; genus Lumnitzera; species Lumnitzera littorea. Next base: position 47,451,934 of record JAMXBB010000010.1, on the reverse strand, counting down.
CCGAAGTCCATTCAAAACTCTTGGGATTTTTGATGATTTTGAAGAACTTAGCACATTTGTCAGTGCTCTTTGAAATGAATTTGCTTAAGGTAGCCACTATGCTAGTGAGCTTTTATACGTCTCGAACTAAAGTTGGGGGCTTCATTCCCCTGATGGCCATAATCTTCTCAGGGTTAGCCTCGATACCTTTCTAAGTGACTAGAAATCCGAGGAACTTACTAGAGCCAATGTCGAAGATGCACTTCTGGGGGTTCAGCTTCATGTCATGCGTATGCATTTGGTCGAAGACTTCCTGAAGATCCTTAACATGATCGACCAGCTTTTGGCTCTTGAAAATCGTGTCATTGGCGTACACTTCTATATTGCGCCCGATCTAGGGCTTGAACAATTTCGTCACCATCTGCTGGTACGTGTTCTCAGCGTTTTTCAATCTGAATGGCATTACAATGTAGCAATATGTGCTGTAATCGATGATGAAAGAGGTATGGACCTCATCCTTCAGGTCCATTTTGATTTGGTTGTATCTCAAGAAGGTGTCCATAAAGCTCAGTAAGGCGTGTTCTAATGTAGAATCGACAAGTTAGTCGATTTTAGGGAGGGGGAAACAATCTTTGGGATAGGCTTTGCTGAGGTCGGTATAATCGATGTACGTGCACCACTTCCCATTCTTCTTTTTCACTAGTACCATGTTTGCTAACTACATCGGGTACTTTTCCTCTCTTACTAAGTCGACTTTAAGCAGCTTCTGCACTTCCTCCTCGATTGTGGCCTACCATTTTGGGGCAAAATGCCTCTTTTTTTGTTTGAAAGGCTACACTATGGTGTCAATGTTGAGGCTATGAGTTGCTAAGTTAGGGGAATTTTCGAACATGTCGGATGCCAACCAAGTGAACCTATCCAAATTTACCCGCAAGAGAGAAATGATTTCATCCTTCACTTCGGCTGGGATCTCAATCCCAACTTTTGTTGTTTGGTTGGGAGAGTTGCCAATCTAGACATCTTCGGCTTTTTCTTCAAGCTCACCCCTCTCAACCAGTCTCTCCTATGGGCCTATCTCTAGGGCGAAGATGCCATCGCCTTTGGCCACCCTGACATATAGCTCTCACAAGAGCTTCTGATTGCACCTGTATACTACTACCCCAGTGGGCATCAGGAATTTAGCCTTCGGATGCAAGGAGGATATGATCATCCCAAATGCGTTTAGGTTTGGTCTTCCCAATAGCACATTATAAGGGGAGGGACAATCAATCACAACGAACTCCACGGGTCGTTGTGTCACATGGTCATCATCGCCAAGTTCCATATCCAGCATGACGGTGCCCTTAGCTCAGACCGTGTCGCCATTGAAACCAATCAAATTGTGGTGGTATGGCTTCATCTTTACTGGCAGCTTCTTCCTCATCTTGTCATATGTATGGAGGAAGAGTGTATCGGTGGAGTTGCCAGTGTCCACTATGATCTTTAGAACCTTAAATTTTAAGATCCTTGCCCCAATCATCAAGGTGTCTTTGTGGGGAGTGTCGACCCCTTTAATGTCGGCATCGGAGAAGGAAATGGAAGTGTCTAACTTCTGTCTCTTCTCCCTAATTGCCAGCATCTCTGATTGGGCGTTAACTAAGCTATTAGTGCTTGGCTAGTTCCAAGGTATGGGCCCCTATAATTTCATTTATGACGCTATTGGGGGCATGATCATTGCAGCGATTGTTATTCTGCTCCACTTGGACATCCTTAGTCCATCGCCTTCAATGTGCCCTATCAGTGTCATCATCGGAACGGTCATTGTTCCGCCGATGTGCTACGTATTCATTGAAGAGGCCGCATTGAATGGAGTATTTGATGGTATCCTTCAATTGGAAGCACTTTTCAGTTGTATGGTCATAATCATCAAGGAACTAACAGTATTTGTCGGAGTTTTGGCGATTAAGGTTTCCCCGCATTTTTTGTAACCTTTGCAGCAAGTTTTAGTGCTTCACTTAGGAATAGACTTGGGCTATGGGTCTATTCAAAGGTGTGTATTGGCTATAAATGGGAAGAGAGAGAGGGTAGCGCTCTACTCGGCGTTTCTTTTTCCCAGAGCTTTCCCCCTGTAGCTTGCTCGGCATCCTTCCGCCGATTCTCCTTGTCTTGCTTTCCACCCGATCTTTCTTGGTTGGCATCATGCCTGGCACAAATGTTATCTTCCTGGTCAATGTACTTCTAAGCTTTGATTTAGAAATCGGCTAGGGTCTTTGGCTTGCTCTTCGCAAGCAATTGGAAGAAATCTCCCAAGGGTTTGATGCTAAGCTATGCGATATGGACAGTGACTCCCTCATCCAGCTGAAGGATCTTAACTACGGTGTTATTAAATAGGGCCACGTAGTCGTATAGGGACTCATCCTCACCCTACCTTACCAAGTACAAGGACGATTTGTCCTTAGACGTGGGTTTACTAGCCCTGAAATGGAGGCTGAACTTCCTGGCCAGCTCAGCGAAAGAGTTGATTGAATTGTAAGGGAGATGGTTAAACCATGTCCGTGCTGTCTTCCTTAGCGTGCCTGAGAAGGCTTTGCATAGTATGGCATCTCCATGACCATAAAGGTTCATGAAGGTGTGAAAGTAGAGGAGATAGTCATCGGGTTCACCCGTACCATCATACTGGTCCAGGGATGGAAGTTTGCCGTTAGGGGGTAGTACTTTATCCTGGACACCCTTAGTGAAGGGGGTGTTGTTGTTAGTGACTAGCTCGGTGTCACCAGTATGCTTACTCCCTTGCTGCTCGAAGAGTCGCTTTACCATCCCATGAAGCTCATTTAAGTCAGCATCGTCCGTCGAGTGAGCTTGTCGTGCAGCCGAATGAGCCCGAACTCCCTGCAGGTTAGCTTCCTGCTCATTGCCAACCAGAGCTCGGTTGTGGGTAGGCACAAACCTTACTGGTTGCTGTTGCAGCGGTGGATTGGGTTGCTAATTCCTTCCATTCTACAGCTGTTATTGGACGTTGTCTTGCTTAGTGCAGGCATTTGAAGCTTCAGGGTGGTGAGTTTATTCGCTGCGGCGCTCTGCTTCGTCCAGGTGAGCTCGGAGCTCCCTGTTCTACTCAGTATATTACTCAACTAAGTACTCTGCGTACTCCAAGCATTCTTCCAGCATAGCTCTTAGGAGGAGCTAGTTGCCCCCAAGTTAGTTGTTCAATAATTGTTGATTTCCTTACTTGCCGCGTTGAGACATGATGTAGGAAGGCTTGATATGGGTTATGTGCTTGGTGTATTTAGGATTTCAAGTAATAGAATTCTTCTTTCCCACAGACAGCACCAAATGTCGTTCCTCAATTCTTACCGGTAATTGATTAAAGTCTGCACGCACTTGGCTTACAAAACAATGAATAGTGAAGGGATGCTAGGGAGTTGTTCGGCATAACTACTTCGATACTAAGTCAACAATATGCATTTTGTATAATAGAATACTAAGTACACAAGCTTAAAATGTAGAGTTTCTAAAGAAGGTTATTGTTGGGTAGATGTCTAGTAATTATAGCGGAGTGAAGTTTACCGTTGAAGATCAATTGTCGAGAGAGATCTTTTCTCACAAGTGTAGGAGAGTAGAGTTGTCATGTTCAACGTGTCTCTAATATTTAGGACGTAACTGTTTTATTCTTATTTTGTAATTTATAGCTATTATAGGTCTATAGAGGCAAAGCTTAGTGGATCTAATTAGGCCTAATAGGTCCCTACCTAAAGTACCTTATCAACAAATACATTGCTGTTATTTACCTTGTAGGTGAAGATATTTCCTTAGTCTTTTTTGTACACTTCTAAAAACTTGACTCCCATTGTTAGACTCCTTCTGTTGATGAAAGACAAATCTAAGACAGCAACTCAAAGACCAATCATACTCTTCACATGACTATTATTGTACCCGTCATGCGTATGGAAGAAACAGAAAACAAAAAAAGAAAAAAAAAATGCAAAGAGAAGATAATATCGGAAGTGCAGAACAAATGGTATGATCCATCTGAACAAACATCCAAACATCATGAGACATGGGGGATCATCAAAGTATATACCGTAATTGGAGTTAGATCGGAGTCAGGTAAAGAAAAGGTGCTGCATCTCAACACCAAAGACAAGAATTCCTCCCATATACCAAGCTAACAAGGAGGAAGCCAAAGTGCATTTTATATCAATGCCTGCAATGTCAAGGATGGATTTGTGACAACAGAATTCTGATACCATTTTAAGGCAATATTTTAAGAAAGGAAAATATTGGAGTCGAGATACTTGAGTGAATGGCAACAAGAACTTCTAGTGGAATTAACATGTTAATTGTTTCCTAGGAAAATAGAACTGCACTGTCCATGAAATGACTTGAACAAAACTTTGCAACCCTAGAGTATTTTTATCTATTATTACACGTATTATACATCTGAATTTGTAAGAAAAACTGGTTGAGAAGGATTACACAACTTTTAACATGCCAATGCACTAATTTTGACAAACTTGTATCATCAAATGATTACACAACTTTTACTATCTGGCATTATGTGCTCTGTAGCCTTTGTTAAATAGGGAATTTGTGACCACCACACCATGTATGTTCACATATTCATCACTTGAAAATGGAAGCAGCGTATCACATCTATACAGCAGTCACCCAACTATTTCCAGTCTCCTTCACGAGACCTTTCTTCCTCATATTGGTTCTCAGCTCACCCACAGAATCCCACCTGTCCAAGGCTGCATAGAAGTTTGACAACAAAATGTGATTTCCAGGATTTTCAGGCTCCAATTCCATGAGACACTTTGCTGCATACTCCCCCCTATCTAAATCCTTATTAAGACTGCAAGCGTTCAGTAATGCTGCCCATACTGCAGCAGAAGGCCTCCACTCCTTTTCAACCATTTCGTGAAACACACACCATGCGTCATCTATACGACCTGCACGACCCAGACTATCAATAAAGCACGCATAATGTTGGGGACCAGCATCCAGTCCATACTTCTCCCCGGCTAAACGAAAACATTCTCTACCTTGATCAACCAATCCCGAATGTCCACAAGCTGATAATACAGCAAGAAGGGTTACAGAATTCGGCAACAATTCATTCCCATACTCCCCCATCATATTGAAAAGTGCAAAAGCTTCACTACCATAACCATGAATACCATATGCGTCTATCATGGTCGTCCAGGTAACCGTGTTTTTTTCACAAAGGTCAAATACAGTCTTGGCATTCGAAATTCTCCCACATTTTGCATACATGTCTAACAAGGCATTACACAACTGAGTATCATGGGTGAACCCAAATCGTGTTGCCACACAATGTATCTGCTTCCCTATCCACAAATCTGAATTCTCAGAACAAGCTGCAAGAACACTGGTAAGTGCAATGACATTTGGTTTCATCAAAGACATCGCCAAGAAAGCCTCTTTGTATTTTCGATTATTAATGCACCCAGCAATCATAGAATTATGCAACACTTGATCACCACTTCCTTGACTATGACAAGAATAAATTTCCATTGCTTCTTCAACTTTCCCGAAACTTGAGTAAAAATCTATCAATGCTGTTGCCAAAACAACCAAATCCTGGCCCCTAACAATCACCAAGCCATGAACTTGCTTACCCTGATTAAATGCCTTCAGCAAGATGCAAGCTTTAATCACGGAACACAAAGTAAACTCACTAAAGTCCACATTTTCCCTCCTCATCGACTGAAAAACACGTATGGCCTCTTTAGCTAATCCCTCCCTCAAAAAGCTAGACATAAGAGCATTCCAACAAACAACATCCCTGGATTCCAATTCCTCAAACAATTTTAACGTACTAACCAAATTTCCATTCTTGGAGTACATGTCCATGATAGCAGTTTTACTAATAGTTCCGCTATCTGAACCCGTCTTGACCATTAATCCATGGACTTGTTCTCCGCACCGTGGGTGCAATAAACCCGAACACGCAGTCAATATGGGAGTGAAAGTGTAGGCATCGAGGTCGTTATGTAATCGGTGCAGGTTGAGAAAGAGATTCCATGCATTAGAGAAGTTGCTGGTGCGGACCATTGATGCAAGAATTGAGTTGCATGAGGAAATGTCTCTCTTGGGCATTTCTTCGAGCAAGTGGTGGACGTTCAGCTTTTGTGCATGATGATGACAAGAGACGGTTGAAGGAAGGTGTATGAGGGTGGATTCGGGTTGGAGGCCTAGTGGGTGTTTCGTAATGCATTTGAACATTAAAGTTTTTGAAGCAGTTTGCTGGTTAGAAGGTTTCACGTGTTACAGGAGAACATGGCAGTTTTAAGCTTCCGATGTTTGCATGCACCCGGATTCTGCGTCTCGAGTCGCACCGGTCGGTTCAGGTCCAACCATTGGGTGTGCTGAAATTATTGAAACCTTTCTCTTATAGTTGGCTTTTTTTTTTTTTTTTTTTTTTTTTCTACGTATCAAATATACAAAAATAAGAAGAAAATGCAAATAACTCCTAAATTTTGACTTAGAATGGATTAATATTCAAAACTTTTAAAATGTGGTTTTTATTCTCTTAAATTTTGATAAATTGATAAATAACCTTTAAATATTAAAAATACTCTTCTAAACTTTGATTTTAATATATAAATACATCCTATACTTATCTTAAAATCTCTTAAATTTTAATTATAATGTAACTTTCTTTAACTAAAACAGGAAATATAATTTATATTACTGATTTATTAAAATTTAGAAAATGAAAAACCATATATTAAAAGTTCAAAAGTTAATCCACACTTAAGTCAAAACTTAAAAAAGTTATTTTCCTAAAAATTATATATCTATTTTTAAAATCCGAAAGCACCAACTAAGATCGACAACAATTCAAAAATTGAAATATTTTTGTATATGAGACATAATTATAATATGAATGTCAATTAATTTATAAAAAATATGTTAATATAAAATATTAAAAATAATACTATGAAATATTAATGACAATATAAATTATAATTCAGTTGTACGGCATGTTTAATATGTCAATACATAGGATAATTACAAATACACTCCAGCCAACTTAACCTATTAAGCTTTGGCTCAATCCACAAGAAGAAAGAAAAACCTCAAAGGAGTATCATCCGACGTTGCCCAACAAGAATTCTAGAATTTGCTGAAGGAAGAAGGACCTTCTTCTATGTGTCCTAATCTAGGAAGCCAATGCTAGCCGGGGATCCTCGTCCACTTGTCTTGATCCTGGGAGTTCTATACTGGCCAAAAAGATCTCCATCCATGTCCTGAAATCTTGCAAGCCACATCACACCACACTATAATATCGCTCATATACCACCGTGGCAAAAGGCTGCTCCCGGCTCCCAACTCTAATTCTTAAAACTTTTCCAAAATCCCTAAACTTGGAATATTATTGGTCTAGGAGATTCCGGATCTCCCACATGCTCAATCTTCTATTTTTCATAGACTTGCGTGGAAGTGGACGCATTGAGCCACCTTTTGTATCCTCTTAGTTTATATTTGCCTTTTTGTAAGCGCAAATCCAAGCTCACGCTGGATGCATGAACCCAAGAGAATCTCTAACATCAAAAACTTGATCTATATGTATTTAGAATTTTTTTTATTTTTTTGAAACAGAGACTCAAGCCTTTAAATCTTGAAAAAATTGTGTTGTAACTCTATTTTACTATTTTGCTCCTTGATAAATTAATTTTTAAAAAATACTAATATCATACTTATTATTATTTAAGGGGGAAAATGGTCATTAGATTAAAAAGCACCTTTTTTTTTTTTTAATATATAGGACATAAATACTTAATTGTAAAGATAAAAGGATTAAGTGTAAATGGAGGAATTATAGAGGGCAGTACTTGCAGTTAACCTTTATGTAAATGGTCATATTATCAATTGTAAGAGAAAAAAGAGAGAGAGAGAGAGAGAGATAATAATTAGATGAAAATGGGAAGATTTTGTAATTTTCTTGTAATATTTTTCTGTAATAATCCTCAATTTGCACAATTCTTTTGTTTTTTCGTAACTCTTTTTATCTTTCGTGATGATCCACATAAATTGGGAATGCTATTTCAATTTAGCAACAATCCCCATATTATAATTATCCTCACTTTTGTGAATTTATTTATTTATTTTTAGATTGACCTTTGCATTTATATGTTTGTTATTAATTTTATAGTTTTCCTTAAAATTTGTAATCTTTCATTATTTGTAAATTCTCATCCCTTGCAAAATTTGAAAAATTAGTACTAGAATACTATGAGAAGGGATGACAAAATGTATATTGTGCAAAAGTGAACTATTTGACTAAGTCTGAAATTCACATTTTGAAGTCGAATGAAAGCTAATTTGTAAGTTCTAACCATTTAAAATTTTACCTGATTCAAGCAGTTTAGAAATATGTACTAGATATTATTTTCCCAATAAAAGCATGTATCACAAGCTTTCCAATTATATAAATTTGCTAAAGTCAAATATTGTACGAAAAAAAAAAATGTATACTTTATCTAGTGTAGTATAATAAAATGATGGCAGCCCAACAGACCCTAAATCATAAGAAATAAGAATTTTAGATATTAAATTGCCAAAATTTGAAAGTACAGGCACATATTGTGTCTTACCCCAAAAATATTGCTATGATATTAATTACAATGTAATGCTATACAACTATAAATTCATATAATAAAGTTATATTAGACGTAGTAAATGATATATTAGTTATGATTAGTGAATAACAGAGCAAATTAAATCAAAATACGTCATTAGGGTCTTCAATACCCATTTACATCACCTTCCATGACTAGTTCTCCGAGAGCTAGACTTCTATTATTTGATTCGATCTAAGTTAGTAATTAAATTGGAGAAAAGAAAAAGCAGAAATTTTGCCAGAATACACGACTTAAGATTGAAACAGAGCAGAGCAAAACAAAAGTTCATCAAATAGCCAATAGCAATGAGATGATGGACTAAACGAACCGTCCTGGTAACGGGAGACAAGAGGATAGGCACAACCTACACTACACTGAAAATGAAACAAAAGTATAACGGGTCATCAATTTCCCAATGAGCCTCAATCAATAGGTTAGCAAGTGCCGATAAAATAAACACTTTAATGGCACTACTTTTACAGGATCTTTTCGTCAAGATAACCTTGTACAGCTTCGCCAAGATTCTTTACTTTTAGAGCGGGTGGGTGGGTGGGAAAGAATATAAGAAAAATCATGAGCCTTTTTCAAAATTAAAAAAAAAGAAAAAGAAAAAGAAAAAAGAAATAAAAAGAACACCTTAAGCTTGAAGTGATTTCAACATTTATTTCGGTCAATTTTCCTAGGGTAAACTACCTAATGAAAACGTAGAGTTAAAAATGGAATAAACAATAACAATTAATTTTTAGTTGAACTGGTAATATAAGGTAAATTGCTGCTTCATATTATTTTCTTTTTCCTTCATTTATTCTTGAAATTATGTATATATAATTTGTTTTGGTCAGTTTGATTTAGCTAACTTCTTGTCTATATTGATTCTTTTTTGGAAGCAGTTAATGAAGTCCAATAAATTCTAAGAACATAATTCTTTCCCATTTCCCATCAAAATGGAACTTCCAAGTTGAACTACATACAATTTCTATATTACAAACAATGGGAGTGAACAATTGCTGCTTCCATCCATTCATGTGTTGACCTACTAGCTATTGCTACTGACAACTATTCTAGCATCGACATCCTAGGTGACTTGAGTAAAATTACAGGACGGATTCATACTGTAACTTCTATGCATTCGGCATCAAGAATGTGTTATCGCTCCTCAGAGTTGAATTTGTTCCAAGCTTCCTGAAAATTCATAGCCAGAGACGGTCTGTAAGTAAAAAACAGAAGGAACACAAGTTGATACCAGCAGGAAAGTTAAGAGAGCCTTGTGCCTGGCATGGTTCTTTTTAATTTAGATAGAATGAAGAGAACAAGAGCTTGAAAAATGTGAAGTTTTCAAGTTAGTACAGCAGCTGGAAAGGCATTGACTTAAACATCAATCATGGTGCACGTTATCACAAAATTTGCCGTTAACAAGAATATGCACATTTAGGAGAATGGAGCGAGTTAGTTAAAAGCAGCTTCCATGGAATCACCAAAAGAGTATATCTAAAAGGAGGAAGAAATGTTACAAAAGGAGCCGATCATCCGAATAGAAGACAGTGAAAAGATGATACACAAACTAAACTTTTGTTATTAGCAAATGCATCTCTATGCGGCTACACTCCAGTCAAGGATACTTTTGGCCACAAAGGCTCCATATCATCAAATGCCAATTGATTTAACAGTAGCAGGAAACAAAAGCAAAATGCACCATTTTGTTCAAAAGACTGCAACCAGAAGGAGGATGGCTGCTTTTACAAGGCATTCTAAACTTAAAATGTCCATAATCCAAGTTGGGATATACTGTAGATATTTTTAACTTTTCAATAATCTTAGGAGCACAAGAGCTGCTTCACATTAGTCTGAAAACATGTAGAAATTAACAAAACTTTGATTTAATGAAACTATGAAATCAAGCATAAAACTGAATACTCGTACCAGTTCTCATGAGCAATGTCACCACTGCATTTTTAGAAAAATAAAAATAAAAATAATAAAGATCACCAACACTCACCTTAAGAAGGTCAAAAACTTTTTCACATATGTACTTCTGCTGAATACTTGCCCCTCGCTGTTGTAATTTATCGGGATGAACACAGAGGGTGGCTTTCCTGTAAGCTTTCTTTACAGCAGCAGAAGTTATGACTTCCGTCAAGGGAATAGGCTGCCAACCACTCTCAGGCCCAAGGATCTATCAAGAAAGAAGAAACCCACATTACAAGCTCTTTCATCAATAAGGTTCTTTCATGAAGGTAGTGTCGAGTAGAGGAACATATAGATTAATTAATCCCATCAAAGTTTTACCGGTTATCATTTTCTGTTGCTATTTCGATAGATGACCAGCTGCTGCTGCTATTTTATCAGCCATCATTACGAATGAAAATTGCAAATCCGTATGGCACCTTTAAAGAAAGTGCTACAGATGAAATTTTGGCAATACAGTGGGTCTTAAATTACACCAGTTCTTCATTAGAAAATAGTAATGCTTTTTACAATAATGTCTATTAGTATTATTTTCAAAGTTCCAGCTTGAAAAAAATTTATTACTGCACAATTTTTATTCACATTTCCAGTATCTGTAGAAGATTCTAGATTAGAATATATACTAGATTGTTCTTCCTTCTTCATGCAAAAAGTAGAGTAACTCTAACACATACGTATTGCAACGTTGAGAGCAAGGCCCGCAAATTTCCTTCTTTCCCACTGGACCACCTTTTGACATCAGCATCGAGACTCTCAGCCAACCTCTGCAAGTACATGTTGATCCACGATAAAATGACAAGGTGAAATGAAAATATCAAGAGGGGAACTTCATTCTTTTGCCGAAAAAGGTACTTACATTCCTCTCTGCGTGCTCTCTCTGAGCAATTAGATCACGCATGTTTTTCTCTGCAAGAGCTTTTGCCTGAGAAGGGCCAAAAAAATAGATTGGTCACCATCTGATGTAATATGATACCTTTTCAGTGTTATGCAGGACAAACGAGTAAATGTGATTACCGCGCGTTCAGCTGTTCGCCGATGCCTTTCCAGTCTCGCCTTACACCTCTGTGCTGATTCGCCTTCAACACCTTCAGATCTCTCATTAATATAGGAACCTTCAGAAAAAATAATCCACTAGAAAAGATAAACAATAGTGCATATTTAAGAATATACAACGAACAAGTGCTTGCAGATGTGCAGATAGTGTATGTTTCAGAAAATATGATAAGCAAGTGCTCTTAGATGCATATTGATTAATGGCAAAAGCACATATAAAATTTCATACCACCTGATACAAAAGAGTGCTGGTATCTTGAACTGTCAGTAGAGCCTGGATTCTGATACTGTCTATCCTGTACATCCTATAGCAATCTTACAGCAGTTAATATGTTGTTCTAACATAAAGCTTATCTCAGACAGAAAGTTAAAAAAAAAAAAAAAAAAAAGAGTTTACTCACAGATGAGGTTGGCCTCGTTCCCACATATCTGGAAGAAGCTGCCTTCTCAGCAGCACGCTCGCGAGCCTCTGCAGTTGCTCTTTCCACAGCTGCTCGCTCTGCCCTAAGCCTGGCTTCTGTAGATGCCTTATCACCAAATGATCTCTCCCTGGCCTCTGCACAAGCCTTCTCCAATCGTTCACGTGCCTCTGCCATCGCTCTTTGCCGAGCATCAGTAGTAGCTTTCTCCATAGCAGCCCTTTCTGCTCTCTCACGAGCTTCAGCATATGACCTCTCTTGAGCTTCCAAGGTTGCCCGGTCAACAGCCATTCTATCCTTTTCTCTTTCCCTTTCCCTTTCCCTTTCTTCTTCTAACTTTCTAAGGTGTTCATTCTCCAATTCTTCTTGTCTTTTTAATTTCTCAGTTTTTTTATCTTCTGATTTAGTTGATCCCATTTTCTCTTGTCTCCCTTCTGCCACATTTACATTTTGATGCTGGCTTGTTTTCCGAGGGTTGATGACAGCTGGTTGAGCTGTCTCCTTTTCCCTCCCTTTATCAAACTCCTCTTTCACAAGTCTAGCTGACGCAAATTTTTCCTTTTCATTTTGATCCAGGGGCATGCGACTCTGATTAATATTCTTTTCTATTCCCCCTATTTCTTGAGCAGAGTTTCTTTCCAGATGCTGAGAATGAATTGGAGAGGTTTTAATAGTAGCCTTGATATTTGTTTGTTCCTTCAAAACAGCAGTTTCACCAGCTTTGTTATCTGAAGGGAGTGGTTCTTGAGCACTTTTCTTTCTTATCTGATTCTTTATGCTTTTTAACTCCCCTTCAGAAAGCCCAGACACTTGATTTGTGCTATCCCTTAAGTTCCCAGTTACAGCTTTTGCTGAATTCTTTCCATTCAATTCAGCTCCAGCACAAACAGTTTCATTTCTTGCATTAACAAACACCCGTCCAATTGATTCCCTTATTCTAGAATTCTCTTCAGATATTTTAGCTCCCGAACTATTATCATTATTGCCAGCATGCCCCTGGAAGTCATCCTTCTGAGATTGCATGTTGGCTTCATTCTGATCATTCAGTCCTCTTACATTACTGTCCCCACAGACTTTGTCTCCAATCTCCTCCAATACGGTTTCTTCCTGTAAATCCCAATTAATTTCTTCCAATCCATCACCTTTCACAAATGTCAGATTGCTTTCTTCAGTAATATCTCTATTAAATACACTGTTGTTTTCTTCACACTTGGCAGTTTCTTTCTGACTCTTCTCTTTCTTTTGAATCTCCTGAGACTTCTCAAAATGTTCCTCATTTACCTCTCTATTATAAGCTTCCTTCACTAAATTCTGATTATTTTCCTGCGACTGAGATTCTTCAAATATCTTCTCAACTTCTTCTCTTCGATGAGCTTTGTTTTGTTGGAAAGCCTCTTTTAGCATGTTCTCCTTCCTTTCCGGTAGTCTCATCTCCACCACTTCCTTTTCATAAGTCTCCTTCATTTGTCTCTCCTTCTGTAAATAAGCCTCCTTTCCTCTTCGGTCATTTTCTTCACACTCAGAGGCTTTTCTTAATCTCACTTGATCTTCCAGCTCCGACACCTCCACTGATCTCTTCTCATTCTCCTTCCACTCAGTTACTCTTTTTGATCTTTTCCCATTCTCTTCTCTCTCAAAAGAATCAATCTTTTTGTTTCTCTTCTCTTGCTTCTCAACATTCTCTTTTTGGCCCTTTGTATTTTCTTCAGTCTCTAATATTTCTCTCTGTCTATTCTCATTTTCTGCTTGTCTAAAAGCTGCATCAAGTCTTCTCTCCTTCTCTTCCCACTCAAGGGCCTCCTTGTCTCCCTCTTTCTTACCCTCTATACCACAACAGTCCTTTATGTTAACATTGTTGTGAGTTCTTCTATCAAGATCAATAATATTATTCTGCCTAACTCGTTTCTGCTCAGTGGCATGCTTAACTATAGTTTCAGCATTACCACTCGCCACATCCATATCCTTCCTATCATCTTTGTGTACTTTTACATGTCTAATCTCAAATCCATCTACTTCAATCTGAATATCATCCAGGCTGTCAAGTTTTCCTGAATCATCTTTCTCTAGTTTCTCATGAAATCCCTCAGGTGAAGAAGCAACATTAAATTTTTTTTCTGTTTCTTCTGGCTCCAGAATCTTCTGAGCCATGTTATCTTGCTTTTGCCTAGAAGCTACTTTAACTGCTTTCAACCTTCCCTTATTTGTGCCCTCTGAATTTTCCTTCTCTCCTATTCTCTCAGCACCATGAGAGCTAGTTGCTTTTGTTTCACAATCATATTCTAGCCTGTCAAATGTTTCTCTACCCACAATTCCTTCCTTCCCTGCATGACTCTGATCATTTCCATTTTGAAGGAAAACTTTTTCTTCCTTCCCAAGTTCAACAGGCCCTCTGAGTTTATCAGCCTTGACCAATTCAAAAAACTGAGATGCTTCCTTCCATTCATCAGTTTCCTCATATTCGTTGAACACTTGAGATGATGACGGATATTTCCCTTGCACTCCTTTGGAAGGTCCCTTCAGATCTTTCGGCATCCTCTCTCCTACTTCAATATCTGGATTACCCAGTTTTGTATTAGTTAATCTTTGAGCTTCCTCTGTACAAGGGTTTCTCATACTGTTGCTTTCTATTGGCCCTGGGCCCCGTGTTAACACATTGCTTACACTCTTAGTCCCAGAGGCAATCTTATTCCCTTTTTCACCTATGTCTTTGAAGTCATTGGTGAGAACCTCTTTTGTTTGGGCTTGGAGGCCCTCCTTCTTTCTCTCCATCAGCTCTTTTGCACTTTTTAGTCTTGCTTGTGCTTTCTCCATAGCTTCTTTCATGGCAGCAGCAGAAGCAGATGCTGCAACAGATGAACCTACATCCACCCCTACATCAAAGAAAGCAGGCAAATTTTCATATTTACTCTCTTCTGGAGGTTCCATTTTCCACTTTGAAGCCAATCTGCCAGCATCTCCACCTTTGCCATCCAATGCAGGAGGCAGTCTTGAGGGAGGGGGTAGATGAGTTGGATCAGTTCTAAGACTGACTTCAGAAATTGTTACAAATGTCTCATTAGGAAAGGACCTGATTCTTCCATACTCTCTTTGAGGTCTTATATCAACTGCATACTGTTGTCCATATACATTGCCACTCGTGGGGTGTGATGTGGTCTTTCTAAGATGCTTTCTCTTTATTGTTTCATGACTATAATCCATCTCATAATTGTCATAATCAGATCTTTGTGAAGCCAGGTTCTCCATTCCACTCTTCTGGAAGGAACTGGACTCATCAACTACATAAGAGAATCCACGTGCAGCATGTGTTGGAGCAGCGTGCCTTACCCCATTTACTGCATCCAAATCACTTCCAGGGTTGGATTTGTGGTAGCATATGTTGTATTCAATGTTGCCATCAAATGAATGGCAAGAATCTCCATTTGATACACATTGATTGCTTCCAGAATGATCTGATATTTCAGAAAGACATCCAGAAGATCCTGCTGGAGTCCTATAAACCGAAAAAAAGAAAAAGATAATTTAACATTAAATTGTTAGAATTTACCTCAACATCTTCAGTAATTGCAAAATCCAAGTCCTAACAGAAAGATAATCAACATTTGAAGCCAGAACAGCAATAGCAGGCACATTGATCATGTTAGGCCATTATCATCAGAGAGAATCAGAGATTGTTTGTATCATATGCACCATTGTTCGATAGATAAACCCATCATGCACTGCTTCTATCAGGTATGTTTCAAGATTTCAGATCAGAAGAATGACATGATCAGAATATCAGGTAAATGGAAAAAGGTCTCTTACCAGCCAATAGATCAGAAGGATGACATGATCACTGTGGCATTAGAATATCAGAAGAGCCAAAATACCATTATGCATACAAGATACCAGAATCTAAATTTCAGGATCAGATATTCCCATTCATCAATCTCCATGCAACAAGTGACTTTCAGACTAGATATTTCAACTCTCCCATAAAGAAGACAGAAATTTTTTGTTATGGAAAGTAATTGCACTGTTATGGAAATGAAGGAACCATGATTGGCTAGCATGCAGCAATTTCCCCAAGCAAAGTGATTAGAACTTACATGCAGAATCAAGCTTGGACTACTTGAAACCAAAAAAGAGCAAAGGTACCAAAAACATAGCACTTCTTGAATGCTAGGGAATCTATCAACGAAAACCTGACAACTCTAGCCAAAAGCAAGATGATTTCATTATACTAAATCAAACTACAAAGATGTTTAAAAGAAAAAGCTATAAAAGCGAAAACTGAAACATCCAATGAAACTCTTACTGCACTATTATCAGAATAGCTATGTCTCAGCAACTCCATGAATCCTGCAAATTTATTATATTATAAAGAATAAATGGACACAATGCATTCTTACAACATCTGCACACAAAATTTAGTACCAGAAACAAAAGACAAAAACATACAAAGCACTGTATTAACATATATACCAAAAAGAAAAAAAATGCACTTTCAGAACTCTAGTCTCTATAAAACGAAACATCATACAAGAAAATATATTGATAAGTAAATAAGAGAAGGTGGATGATAAGAAATTCACATCTGATATTGAAAACAGCTGAGAAAATCCCCTGAAAACTTATACACACACACACAAACTTATTGACAGAAAATGAAACACCAACCCACAAAAATAGAAACATAAATAAATAAATAACACACACCCCATGCTTCATAGCACTTAATGATAAAAACTGAAAAGAAAGAAAATCCAACCACATCACACTATAAAATCACTACTAACGTTTCAGAAAACTTAAAGCCAAAACCCATCCGCCCCATATCATCTTAGGAATAATATAGCACTACAAAACTAGATTAGACCGAAAATCAAAGAATCCCTACAAATATTCAACCTTTAACATTACTGACTTCAGTAAATTACACTTAAAACACACACCAAAATAACTACAAAAGCTATATTGAGAAAAGAAAAATCCAACAAAAGGTCAGTGTTCTCACGGCTTAAATTTTCGATTTGAAAACAATTGCACCTATTTTTCTAAGTGCAGACAACAACGATTTGTTAACACATTGAGTTTTAAACCGTGCACATAGAGGAATAGGACGACATATGGATCCCATTTCTTACATGTCAAAGAATCATATGAAGATTTACTTATTTCTATGTAAAAACGAATAAAAACCCAACAAAAGTCACGGTTTTAGCATTAACAAACTTCTAAAGTAACTTCATACCAAAGAACCCATAAAGCCCAACAAAATTCACACTTATGATGCTGTCAAGCTCATTAAGAGGGGGGGAACTAATAAAAGCTAAAAAATTCAAAGTTTTTAGCATTACCATGCCTCTATAATATGTAACTCTAAACTAAGCATCTATAACTTATTGTACTTGATCTAGTGAATGGATAAAGGGAGAAAAACTAAAAACCAAAAAAGAAAAAGAAGAAATTAGCATTACACCAACCAGCTAAAATTGAGTGGCTTCCAATGGGAAAAAAAAAATTCATTTCTAACTTTACCAAACTTTAAAAAAATAAATTAAAAATTTTGAAACCAAAATAATAAAAAAAAAAGGAACCCAAAAATAATTTTGAAAATTTTCCCAACTAAAAGTAACTGTAAATTGAAAACCAAAAAGAAAAAAAAAACACACACACACACAATTTAAACATTAGCCAGCTTCTTGACAAAAAGTAACTTTGAACTTCATAACAAGCAAAAAACACAAAATAGTTAAGATCTTAAACATTACCAAGCTTCATCATCTTCATCTTCATCAGTGAAATTGCCACCACCATGAGACAATTCTCTCACTAACTCCTCATACCCATTTGCAAAATCCAACCTACTACACCCTCCAAACACTTCCTTATAATCAAGCCTCCCATTCCCAATATCCACGTCATCTTCTTCCATTACAGGGAGATCGAGTACGGGAATTCCAGATGCGCGCGGCGCGTGGAACCCACCGAATATCTCACCGTAATCCTCGACGCGGGGTGAGAGGAACGTGGGGACACCCATCTTCGGTGGACCCCCAAATACGTCGTCGTAGATGGACTTGTGCAAAGGACCGGAATTATTAGCAGCTGCATTATGGGATGCTGGTTTCTTTGGGAGTTTGAGTTTGCTGTGTGAGAGGTTTTCCATTGTGGTAATCAAACAAGGGTTTTTGGTTTAGGGCTTGTTTAGTTCTCGTAGGTCTTGGGGTTTTTTTTTTTTTTTTGCTTTTTTCTATTTTTGGTGCTTGTATTTGTTTGCAGGCAGTGCAGATAGAGAAAGGAGGAGAGAGAGAGGGGAGGAGGGGAGGAGGGGAGAGGGAAAGGTGGGAAATTGAAAAAAGGAAAAGGAAAATAAATTGGAAGTGAAAAAGGAACGTGGGAATGAATAATTGAATAATGTGAGAAACGACAAAAGTGGGGCTTGGGTTAATGTTGTTTTTGGGAATTGGGAATAAAAAGGGCGATTTTAAAATTTGGCAAATGAAAATTAAATACTTCCATGACTTGTAAATGGAAATTCCCAAAACGAATATGGAAAAAGAAAATGAGTTAGGAAAAATAAAAAAAATTCGATGAAAAGATCACAAACAATGTCTTATTTTATACTTATTCTTCTTCTTTTTTTACAAAATATACTATTAAGTCACGATAAGAGATTTTATGTTAACTCGTAATATAACATCAATTGTTGTAATCTTATAATAATTCATATGATAAATTGTAAGAAAAAGCTTTAATTAAGGACTTTTAGTCTTAAATGATAATATAAACATCTAAGAACGAGCACATGAGACACATTTTTTAATATTATTGATACTATGTTATTGATAACATATAAAGATATATTGTCAAATTAATTGTAGTTCAAATTAATAAAATGTTTTGTATACAAAAATGGCTTGAAATAGAATTATAATTTTAGATTTCATTTCCTTTTCTATGTTTGAAAATATATTTAGAAGTTAGAATCATTATTTATATAAGAAATTTAATTTTGCTTTTTTAAAGGCGAAAGTGATATTTTTATTATATCCACATTTACTATTAATCAAATTATTCATTTAATATTTAATTTAATTATAATATTCAATAATTAACGGTATTTTTAATAGTTATTTTTTTACTATATTTTTAATAGTTATTATTATTTACATATTTAATTTCATTTCATAGATATTTTCAAATACAAGAAAGTATTTATTATTACTTTTCTCATTCCATTCTATTTTATTTTAATCTATTTCATTCAAAATTGAACATGACATAAAGGAAAAGGCTTTAATCAAGGATTGCAAGTTAACTAATAATACAAATTGCTTGATTGAAATTAGATAGATAAAATTTATGTCTTGCTGATTTGATCAAAAGATGAACGAAGGACTTTGTTCGAATGTCAGGACATGCCACTTGAAGAAGCACTTATTATGTAAGGCATTCTATATCATTTGAATATCATGCTTGTCATGCAAAGCTCTCTTATATTTTTTTATTTATAAACTTAATTTTATTTTCTAATTTGTCCTTACTAGGATTAGTTAGAACTATAGTTATTTTTATTCTCTTCATGAAGACTTTTATAGAAGTTTCTCTCCTGAATCACAACTCTTATCAATCTACTTCCTAATTGTAGCGAACACATTGTACCTATGAATCTCTTGGAAATCGTAGTAAACAAAGTTAATCAATGCAACAACAGTGGAGGAGGAACAAAGCCTCCAAAATAATTTGCAGACCATCATCGACTAGTCTATATAACCCAACATGGTCCAGTTGTGGGAAGGAACGAGTGTTCGATTCCGATCCGCATAGCGATGGCACGATAGCATATGTCTACAATGGAGCATCTGGCAAGGGTGGAAGCTACATGCAAAGGGATAGCACAGTTCCTCACGGCAGACCGAGCGGAAATTCTAGACATTCCGCGGATACCGTTGATCTTGCTGATCCTAGAGGATGTTTGAAACTCCATGCTCCTTCCAACAAATTCAACGGTGATGGTGATGGCGAGAACAACATTCCATCCATGCAAGTGGAATGTCAGAGTCCAACGAGAAGGAAACGTGCCACCGTCTTTGGAATGGTATGAACTGAGATGTAAGCTCGCAAATCCGGACGTTATGGATACATTTTCCTCAACGATGTAACCCCAATTATTCAAGATACTAGCGTAGAATGCCCGGGGTTACTTCCTCTCAAGCACGGCAGTAAATGATTAGATACCTTGTGAGAAGGTACGAGCAGCAAGTGCTTGTCCTTACCGAGACTAAGCTTAATGGCGACAATGCAGAGAAGCTGCGACAAGTTCTGGGTTTCTCTAATATGTTATGTGCAAAAGCTTGTGGTACGAGTGGCGGTACCATGACCCTTTAGCACGATAATGAGGTGTGAGTGCTGAATCACCGTATTTCTCATCAGCAAATCCTAGCCCAAATTTAGGTACTCTCTTCTTCTGACTTGTCTTGGTTTATTTCTGGTATTTATGCACACCTGAACTATTCTGTTCGATAAGGTTTATGGCATGCGCTGCTTAGATACTTATTGGTAACTTTAACGAAGTCTTATCAAATAATGAGCAGTGGGGGAGGAAGGGATATTTTTCAGTCAAGAGCAAGGAACTATCAATTATATGTGGATGGGCATGGATATGGTATGTCTAATCTGGGTTATGTAGTCAGCAGGTTTACATGGTCTAAATGGTCCTGTAATATTGTTGATCTTATTCAGTCGAGGCTTGATAGAGCCTAGGCAAATATAGTATGAGGGAAATTATATCTAGAAAAAAAGATTTTCCATCTCTTAATGCATACCTTGAATCATTACCTCTTTTACTGTATACACATCTATACCATAAGTTAGTTTCAAGAGATCTTAGGCTCTTTCGATTTTAACCGATGTAGTTGGACCATCCAAATTTTCATGATTTTGTGGTCACCAATTGATATTTATCAAAGGAAACTATTGAGATGGACCTTCAAAATTTTGTAAAAAAGCTAAGAGACTGGAAAAGAGATTTTTGGGCTAGTGCATGTTAAGAAGAGAAGACTTATAAAGAAAATTAAACAATTGTAAGAAAGACTGCAGTCAAATCTAAGTCAAGCTCTTATCAATAGGGATGCACTTAAAGAGGCGCTTCGTCAAGAAGAGAAGTTTTGGATAGCCAAATCACGTATGAACTGGATCCTAGAAGGAGAATGAAATACTTGCTTCTTTCGTTTGTCTATGGTGGCAAGGATGGCGAAGAGTAGGATCCTAGGATTGTTCAACAATGCCAATCTTTAAGTGACGAACTAAAGTGAGCTTGTGGTTATGATAACAAAATTTTTCTCAAATTTATACTGCATGAAGAGGGTATTTTCTAAAGCTCAACCTCCTAATTAGCTTCCTTCTCTTGTGAGTTTTAATGCTTTGACTATTTTGAATTTGTCTAGAGATGTAACAAGAAAGGAAGTTAAAAATGCTACACGAGGGATTATGAATCATAAGGTGCATAAAGTGGATGGATTGCATTCTCATTTCTTTAATGCTTGTTGGCCTACTGTAGGGGAGTTAGTTTACAACCTCATTATAGATGTTTGGAAAGACGGAAAGGTCCCTAAAGATATTAGCTAAACCCTTATTGTCTCGATCCCAAAGAAAGCAAGTGCTAAGAGGTTTAAGGCTTTAGGCCCATTAGCCTCTATACTTTGTTGTATGAAGTGATTGGCAAGATTCTAGTCAACCGCCTTAGACTATACGTCCTGAGGATTATCAGCCTAAAATAAGCTAGCTTATGTCTGGACAATCTAGACGTAATAATGTTATTATCTTTCAAGCACTTATGCACTCATTGAAAAGGAAGAAAGGCGCAAAAGCTTGGTTGCTTATTAAGCTCAGTTTGGAAAAAGCATATGGTAGGCTAGAACGGGATTACATAAGGCATGCCGTGCATCTCTTTGGTTTTCTTGAACTATGGATCAATTTAGTGAGCTCATGTCTGGCTACTAACACTTGTAAGGATTATTTTTAATGGTTCTATGTTAGAGGAATTTCACCTAACTAAGGGAGTACGACAAGGTGGCCTTATGTCGCCATACACGTTTATCATCGCCACGAACATCCTCAACAGTTGTATTAAGGAGCTAATAGATAGGGGCATTTGGAAGTTGATTCATTTCCATAGCTTCGCTACACAGCTCTCTCATATGTTCTTTGTGGATGATATTATTTGATGGGTACAGTGTCTAAAGAGAATGTTAGAATTATGCTACGGTTGATGAATATGTGTAGATACCCAATTTTTTCCCCATTTATTTTTATTTTTATTATTTTATTTTTCTTTCTTTTCTCAATAAGCCCTAAATTAGGAAAAACACAAAAAAAAAAACTAAAGAAAACCCAAAATATTAAGAAATTTAGAAAAAATAAGAATTTTAAGAAAATACAAAAAAAAATTAAAAATAAGAAAAAACACAAAAAATAAGAAATTTTAAAAAAGTACAAAAAATAGGAAGTGTAGAAAGAAACCCTAAAAAATAAGAAGTTTAGAAAATAAAGTTTAAAAATTTAGAAAATTACAAAAAAAAAAATAGGAAAATTGAAAAAGAAAAGATTTTATAAAATAATGATTTCATTTATATAGATTTTTTAATTTTAGAGGTTAGATCGTTGAACTTGGGTTTATATTTAAATCTAACCCAAGTTGATCGAGTCCATGTGTTCAAGGACAAGGTATAGGCTAATGACCCAATGAATAAGCTACAAACCTAGCATTAAGTTTGGTTAAAGGTTAGGAGTTTGAATCTAGGTGGGAGCATGTAAAGTTTTTTCTTCTTTTTTTTTCATCATATCAAGGATTGCAATGTGTTGAGATCTTATTACACTATGTAGGCAACGTCGGGTTGGATTACTCGTGTGACGTGGCACCACGTAGCATCTACATAGCGTGCCATGTCAGCTAACACGTGTCACTATTTACACGTGACATGCTTTGGTTAGTCGGTACAGTTGACGTAGCGCCACATCAGCTCATTTTTGCCTCCCTTTCTTTCCTTTTCCCTTCATTTCCCCCGATTTCGCTTCTCTTTCCCCCTTCTTCCCTCATTTTCTTTAGATTTTCTTCCTCTTTCCTTCTCAAGAACAGCCTACCCCCTTCACTTTGGCTTCAATTTTTGCTCAAATTTCACACACAGGCACATAATTTCTTGCATCAATCTCGCACTCCACATAGCTTATTTTGAATTGAACCAAAGAACAAGATCAGATTCATCCATTTCTATACTCAAATCAACTCTCAAAAATGGCAAAAAGACTATAATTTTGGCCATTTACACTTTACTCTTATTCGAAACTTTCCATGTTTCTAGGTTGATTACGAGTATAAATTGGGTATTAAGGGAGCTCAAGGACCATACATAACCATAGACAAGCTATAAAATCAAGGCACAAACATTCACTCTCTCTTCCCGATCACTCTTTCTCTTTGCTAAGCTTTCTCTCTTCGAATCCCTCTCTCTAGCCACTCTCGAGCTAAACCACCATTCCACCCCCTTTCAATCGCTGTCGTACCCCCTAGCTGCCTTACCGAAACACCACCCCAAAACCCTAACCACCATACTACTCCCCTCTTAAACCGCCACCTCCGACCACCTTAAGCCCAAACTAAACCTACAATTAAACTCCCCACACTCCAAAACCCCTACCTTAGTTACCAATTGAAACCCAGTAACCACCACCTAACCATCGCGCCAATTGCCGCCGTCTACCCCTTACAAACACCCACTAAACCACTACCCCAAGCTGTAATGTTGGTCCTAACCCCCTATTCCCCAATAAAATATCTACAATACCACTCTTTCCCCTTCAATTCAGTGGTTTATTCATGCAGAATCAACCCAAGCTACTGCTGCTGTTGAAGACAGTGGATCCTAACCTAACCCGACGACCTGCGATCTTACCTGACCAAATCGATCGACTCACTCAGGTCCAACCCGCACCCCTAGTTGCATTCAAACCTTGTTTTATTTATTTATCTATGTAAGTGTAAATTGTAACGTAAAAAAAAAGTAGTTTATTTAGTTGTTTATTTTTTAGTTTAATAAAAAGTAAAAAATGATAATAAATAAAATACATAAAATAATAAAATAAATAAATAAAAGTAAATAAGTAAATGAGTTAAGAAATAAAGATTGCCTTTTCAACACTTAGAAAAATCAGATTTTTTCAAAATAAGAGAAATAAATTAATCCATATTCAAAATTAAGGCATTTTAAAAATTTTTCAAAAATAAAGGAAAAATCTAATTTAGGACCTTCTTAGAAATTTTCTTAAATGAACCTAATTGAAATAAAAACGTAAACTCGATTGTTTTCAAAATTAAAACCAACTCAACTCACTAAAGTTTTTGTAAGAAAGAATTACGTACGTCTGATCCCGAATAGCAGATACGTAGACATCTATAAGGCGACGGTAAAAAATGAAAAAAACCTAATTTCCCTTTTTCTTTAGTTTAGATTATTTTGTTTATCCAATTGGAGTAACCAATAACTAAGTTTTGTCTTGAAAGGTGATTTTAAGTTTAATTTTAAATTTAGAAAGTTAATGGTACTCGTAAGGGTTTAAAAATCATAACCCCCAATCCAAATCTCTTATTTTAAAATCATTTTACAAAAATCAGTTTTTATTGAAAAATAAGTGATTAAGTTATAACCGATCAACCCAATTAGTTATAACTAACTCTTTTTCCTGATTTCGGTCGAGTGGTGACTCCAAGACATTTTTAAAGTTAAAAAAAATAATAATTTTCTTTAAACCCTAATCGAAGATTAGTATTGAATAGGTAAG
Organism: Lumnitzera littorea; assembly: GCA_024138015.1. Lineage (NCBI taxonomy): Eukaryota > Viridiplantae > Streptophyta > Magnoliopsida > Myrtales > Combretaceae > Lumnitzera > Lumnitzera littorea. The sequence goes on along the minus strand of JAMXBB010000010.1, from coordinate 47,427,069 downwards.
GGTTTAATATTAATCGGTTTAAAGGAAATCTAATTCATAAAACTGGGAGGGTGAAAGATTATGCTCGACAATATGTTTGGAGCCATATTGAGCTAAAAAGTCAACTATAGTAAGTCTTATGCGATTTTCTCTAGGAACTCTCCCTTGCAGCTGAAGGAGAATATATGTAACATCATTGGCATAAATATTAATGCGACATTGGGGAAATATTTGGGTGTACTGCTGAAGTTAGAGGCCCAATTGAAGACTACAGATTTCTCCTTTCTTTTAAAAAAGACACGACAAAAGTTATTTGGATGGAAAGCAAAAATCCTTTAGGCTCTAATGAGAAAGTTGTTAGTTAGCTCTTCGTTAGAAAGCATTGCAAACTACTACTCCCAGATGCTACCGTTGCCCCAAAAATTTGTTCCCAACTTAAGCTTTATTACAAAAACTTCCTATGAGGTAGTGTGGAAGGAGAGAGGAAAATGCATTGGGTGTCATGGAAAAAAAAATTAAGTAGCTAAAGAAATAAGAAGATATCGACATCTATGATCTCCATTGATGTAATAGAGAAAATTTTGTGAAGCTTGCTTAGCATGTTCCAAAAAAGAAACATTTATGGGCTACAGTGTTGAGAGAAAAATATAGAATGTGCCCTAGTCAGTTCCAAGAAAAAAGTGGCTTTAGAACGTTTAAATTGATTACCAACAAAGCAAGTGGTTAAAGTATAGCATTATTCTTCCATCAAGCAAAATCTCTAAGGCAAAGTTTTGGTATAATCGATGGAGTAAAAGCAGTCTAGTGCGTTGACTCTTGGTTAGCCCAATTGGGAACAGAGGCAAGGATATATTGGTTAATGAAGCCTGGTGTTTGGATGGGGATTAGGATGAAAATAAGCTGGGCTTCCCTATTCCAGGTGAGGTTAAATAGGTATTGGGTACTTTTGATCTGGAATTGCAAATCTAAAACTAGGAGGAGGAGGAGAAGGAAGAGGATGATGTCTTTTGGCCACATGATTCATGTGATAAAGTCTAAGTTAAAACTGTCTATAGGCTGCTACATCATGAGGAGGATACTGAGGGTCTGGAGGGTCAATGGGATTAGATTTGGCAATCCCTAACTATTCTTCGCACATAGCACTTAGTGCGAGAATGATCTACAATGGCCTTCCAACGAAGGATAATCTATGCAACGTGGTATCATTGTAGACCAATAGTGTATCTTCTATAGACAACATGATGAATCCTTACACCATTTTCTTCCTTGAGTGCAATGTCATTAGACGATGTTAGTAAGCCTTACAATGGACTAACCTTCTAGCCAATGTAGACCGTACCTCCTTCATGGATTGGATAAGGCATAATGTAAGTAGGAAGAGGATTCCATTGAATGAAGGTGCCTATCCTAGAGTAGTTGTATTCTTATTCATGTTATAGGATATTTGGCATAAATGAAATGAGCGAATATTTCAATCGGTTCGATAGGACATAAGTTGGGTAGGGTCGGTTCTTAAGAAAGCACATGAGTGGTGGCCAATTTAAAGAAGAGATAAACATGGGTAAGGTGAGTTTTATTTACCAATAGATGGGAAAAACCACCTAATGATATTATAAAGATTAATTGTAGTAGAGTAGTGGATTAGAAAGAGACAAGACCAGCAATTTCCGCATTGGGCTACAATCATGAGGGGAAAATCTTGGGTAAAGTGTGGAAGAAACGTTTGGGACTCACACCTTTGGAGGCTAAACTTGGAGTAATTTGCTTAGCCTTGAAATTGGTGGGTGAAAGGGGTTGGAGGAATATTATTGTAGAGTTAAACAGTGTAAACCTTGCAATCAAGTGTTCAGTACAAAAATTTAGAGCGATTAGGTAAGTTGTCTGATGCAAGCCCTACAACCAGAAGTTCGGAATTGATACATAAAGTTTAAGGTAATTGAGTAAATTATCCAATTGAGCTTAAATTATATAACAAAGTTAGAAATATTAGTAAAATTGATCTCATGAGTTTGAATTTTAAAAAATAAGTACTAAAATAATTAAATTATAATATTTAATTATAAGCATATTACTCGTTGTTTATTGAAAATACATAAAATGAGTTTCAATAACTAACGAATTGATATAAATAAATTATATGTACACTAAAAATTATAAAATAACATGATATTATTTAAGAGTATTTACTTGTACTTATATATATTTACGTGTATGCAAAAATACCCAAAATTACTTAAAATACTTAAAATATACTAAAATAATACTAAATAATTAAAGAAAATTATAAAAAAATCAAAGAAAAATAAGAAAAAGTATGGAATTGTTCAGATCTTGGTCGTAGCATGCTGGGGATTAAGGAGAAAAATTGCCTAATAAGAATAACCTAACTAAAAAGCAAAATAGAAGAAGATAAGGGGACAAATATCACTCAAAAATTAAAAGAAAAAAAATCAAACTACCTTATAAAATCAGTAAGGCTCATCCGGAATTTATTTGGACATGTTGGGAATCTAAAAAAATAGAGAGAGTTAAGAAATTTTAGAAAAAATTAGAAAAATAGTGTGTAATTAAGGCATATAAGGAGATCATACATCTAACGACCACTTGAAACAAATCGACCACCACCACCACCACCACCATACCCTACCACTACCATCCCACCTTGTCAACACACCTAGAGCCACTATTAGTAGTTAGAAGCTGATTAGATAGGTGAGTCCAATTTCCAATCCGATATTGTTTAATCTAATAAAATTATTAAACGTGTTTAGAAAATTATGAAATTTTGTACTTTGGAAATATACAGTACTTAAGAAATCTCGAAACCTGACTTTATTTTCAATTTAGAAATGAATAACGTTAATATGTCTTAATATGTAGTTTTGAGTTCAAAATTTTTGTAAAGATTACTTAGAGTATTTAAAACAGTGCTATGTAGAGATTTTTCAAAAATTAATTTTAAAAAATTTTAGATAATTTTTAGGCCTTAAAATGATATATATAAGAGTGATTTTAGGCTTATTTTGGATCATTTAGTGACAATTTGATGAAAATACTGATTTAGCATATGATTAGGTGTTTTAGGATGTTAATTTTTGATGTAGTATGATATTTGTAGTATTTAGAGCGTTAGATGAAATTATTATATGTATTATGTAGTGTATATATGTAAATTAATAATATGTGAAATTGGAAATGTAATAAGTAGAAAATATTAGGTTAAAATTGATAATAATAAAATAATAATATATAATAATTCAAATATGAAACTTAAATTTAAGTAACTATATGAAAATATAAAATTTTTTCATATCGAGAGTACATTCAGTAATTAAATTAAGAATAAGGTATATCATACAGACTAAAATACTGATTAAGGATCAAATATGATATTTTGGATATCCAAGTATAATGTGATTAATTTCACATTATGGTTTAAAATGAGTTCTTAAGGTTTATGTATAACATCCATAATCGAAAACTGAATTAGAACCTAAATCAAAAACTAAGTTAAAATAGATCGGTAATAAGTAATATATATATATACTTGGAAAATCGAGTCAAATCATAATTTAAAATCTATATATCATAAGGATATAAATACTCTATATTTTGGAATACTATATTAAAGTATCCGAAGACTTAGGATTGTATGTGATTGTGCTTATAAGTAGCCATGTGTGCATGTGCTTATGTGTTTTTGATTACTTGTTGAAAATTGATGTTATGTTTTGGTGGCTTTTTGTGAATTGATTTATGTGAGAATTGCTTGATCACCTTCAGCCAAACTTAATTGTAAGCGACCTAGATACTCCAATTAGACATGTATTGCAACCCTTTAAGAGATGGTTAGAATTCTCTAACTAAATATCGATACATTCAAAAAGGATTACACTAGATAGCATAATGGTCTTTTCTTCATCCTTAGCTAAACTAAGCGACAAGAGAGAAGATTGCAGTAAGGACAAAGGTAATGGTTTGAAGGATAGTCATAGAGGGAATGGTGTCTTTATTGCACAAACCTAGATTTAGTTATGAGCTGTTGCATAAACATCAGAACTCATTAACCTGAATTAGAGTAGATGAAATTACTCTGTTTCAAAATGGACCGGATCACGTTATGTGATGGCATTTGCATGTTGCATGTTGCATTACATTTAATTAATTATTTGAAAACCTTATTTGTGTTTATTATGTATTCTTAAGTCTCCATCTTGACTTATTGAGCTGTTGATTGCTTATACTATAATATCCTATAAATCAGTAATGAAGACATGAACATCTAAGTAATAGGACAAAGGCCTATCCTTGTACGATTAGGATTAATAGTTGATCTAAGGCATTCGAAAAAGTAAATCGATTAGTTTAGAAACTTACGCAAAACCTGATAACCTTAATTAGGGAAATCTCGTACGTTCGAAAATCTATAATATAATAAGAATATCAAGAATACAATCAAAATAATAAGATTTACTTTATATGAGACTAAATTTAAATTTAGGGCGATCATACCTAAATTTAGAGCTTTCGGAAAAAGTTATCTAATTGAGCTCAAATTTTACGACTAAAATAGAAAAGTTAGTCGAAGTGATTCGGTGAAGTTAGATTTTGAAGATTTTGAAAATAGTGATTCAAAATCTCAATTTTGCCCCTAAAAGTATAATTATTTAATATGGTACCAAATTGCTCGAAATCTCTAAAATCAAGTTTGGAATGCGATAAGGACTTATAGATAAATTAATTAAACTATAAAATGAGATGATATAGTATAATTTACTATATGAGTATATACATATTTTTATAAGTATACACAGTATAAATAATAATTATACTCGTAAATTAACCCAAAAGTCTAAAAATATATAATACGTAATGCCACATGACTCTGACTTGTTAGCTTTCAAGTAGTTTATATCTTTTATAGAAAAATACGTTTATAAGTTAGGTTAATAGGTGTAAAATAATTTATACTAATATTACTTATAATCACAAGAATATGGATCTTAACCATAGAATAATGAGTATAATGATATTACTAATGACACAAGATAATACGTAAAAGTAATTGAATTAGTATAAACCTAATTGGCCGAATACCCCTACTTTGTTAGATCGATTGGAAACATTTATAGGTGTAAGAATATCTGAATTACATCTATACATAGATATATAATCATATAAATTAATAAAAAATTAATTAAAAAAATTAATGTTTGAAAGCTACTTTAGAAATTATGATTTATGATAATGTTTGTAGAATTAAGTTGAATTTTCATGATTAAAAGAAAATTTAAACAAAATAATCGTATAACTTTAATATTTCAATTTAAGCTTATTTATATGAAACTTTCTTAGAAATATTAAATTTATCAGGTTTAATCGCTATAACGTAGAGATTCATAATTTTAGATGTAGCTTAGGATGAATTTTATAGAATCAACTACGTGATCTTAATGATTAATATTGGTGAGTAAAATATTGTATAAGATGTATATAAATAAGTTCTAAATAATTAATATAACTTAACTATATATTACATGTTATTAATATTTTTACTAATAATTCGTTAAAACTCACCAAAAATAACAAAATATGGGAGAAAAAGAAATTCGCGATTTCAAATAATATTTATGGTGAAACCATAGAAGATTTTTTTATTATTTTAGAAATTTTAATGAGTACACAGTAAAATATAATAGATTCAAAAAAAAAAGATAATATATATAAATCACCGCCTTGTTAATGGCGGTGAAAGTTAGTTATAAAATGGCATCATAGCCATTTGCGCCACACAGAAGCCAATAATTAGAATCAGGGCGGGGATAGGGCGAGAGAGAAAGCGAGGAGGGGAGAGAGAAGGAGAGGAGAGGGGAGGAGAGAAGAAGAGAGAGGGAGAGAAAAAAGAAAAGAAAAACGAAAAAAGAAAAAAGAAAAGTGAAGAAAAACGGAAGAAGATGAAGAAGGAAAAGAGAAGAAGAAGAAGAAGAAAGAAAACTAAAAGATTTAAAATTTTTTGGCATGTAATATTTTTAGGTAATCTCGATTTTATAATTATATGTGTTGTATTTTAACCGATATTTAATAGTTATATAAAATAGATATCCATTATTTTATTATTTTTCTAAATCGAGTATATCATTTGTATTATTTCATTCTTTTTTCGAATTATAAACTTAGAATATTGATAGTTGTAAGACTTATATATTATTAATATCGATTTGTAAAATAAGTGGATTTCTAGTAATAATCATTTACTAGAACTATTAAAAATTAAACTTTATATTCTTACAGATTTAACATCGTTACTTTCGTAAAAAATTGAGTATATATGATTCATTATACTTTATTGCGAAATTGCATGAACGTATATTTTTCATTACATAATACGATATTAATATTATATTGGTTACTATACAACTTTATCTATATATTAGAATTAGAAATACCTTCTAAAGATAATTCTTTAAATGAAACACGTAACATGTATAGTAGAGGTCATACGAACTCCATGATACTGACTTTATTAAAATTGAATCATTTTAGGTTAAATGATAGACATTTTCCATAATATCACTGAAAATATCGTCCTATGACGATCGTTTTATAATTAAAACATAATATAAATAATAGTAAATATGTTTCGATATAATCAAGACAATGTAATATAAATTGTAGTAAACCGCATATGTTAGATATTATTAAGTAAATTGCGATAACCTATATCTTTATTATATCTCTATGATATTGCGATAACCGTATATGTATAATTATTTTAAATAACATCCTAATGTTTTCATAATTATTATGAAAACTAAATTTGAGATTTATGTATATAGGATTCCCTAGTGATTAGATCGTTGACAAACTCGAGTCTTTTGTGGTGAGCATCTGAGCAAGTAAGTGGGATCAATGCTTTATCGTATTTTGGGATATTATTTCAGAATATTTGTGGACTTTGGTATGTATTAGCTTGTAATTATAGTTAGCTATTTATGCATATGTAGCGTTTGTGGTTGGGTTTCGATTTACTGTAATGGGAGCTAAGCTCCATGATATAGTTATTCTGTGATTATTATTATATTTGAATTGTTTGAACTTAGTTGATCACTCTGAAAAAATAAATTAACTTAAACTTGACTTAACATCTAATCTGATATGCATCACGACTTACCAGGGATAACAACTAGGATTCTCGGGCCAAATACGGACTTCTTTCAATAAGGATAGCTGAAATGGTCTTTTCCCCACTCTTAACCGAACTAAGTGATAAGAGAGGCGATTGCAACAAGGTTGGGGGCGGTCGTAGCAAGGTTAGGAACCGTAGTTCAAAGGTAGTCATGAGAGGAGGGTATTATTCATTGCACAAGTCCTAGTTTGGTTTCGATCCGTGAGTGTGTGACGTCAATCTCCTCAACCCAGATTAGAGCAAGCGCAATTTCTTTAATCTTACGACGGACCAGATAACATCTTACAATGGCATTTGTTTCTACATATATTACATCTAACCAACTTGATTGAAAACTCTACTTGTGATGTGTTGAGCACATATTTCTATCTTCGCCCACTTATTGAGCAAGTTGTTGCTCATTCCCTTATAATTTGTTTTACAAGTTTCAAATGGCTTATAAATGCCTACTCAATATAAGAACCCTAATAAACTGGGATGGGGAGCGAGATACAACAAAAAATAGCCTGTTATTACCCTTAGTATTAACTTTTTATCTTTTAAGGAAAACTACACAAGACTCCTCAAAGGGTTTGGTAGTTTTTAATATTTTGATCTGTATGTGAAATGATAGGTACCTGTGGGATTTACTATTACTCTTTTATAAGATCGAATTTCAAGTTTATTATTACAAATTATTTTAAAGGATTACTCCACAGGTTTATATCAAACAAGTATTGAATTGAACGCTTCAAAGGGTTAGAGTCGAGTTCGCCTGGTGTAAACTAGGTCTAAAATAGCAGCTGTGAGAACAGTTTTTATCTTAAAATGGTTTACACAGCGGGACTGTTATAACTTCACCTTTTCAGGGTGTAACACATACCCTTATAAATCTTCTTATAACACTAATTGAGATGCCGCATTATAACTATCCTGAGGTTAATTTCTTTTTGAAGTGCCTTAGAGGAGTGAGGATCAAATTGGTTGATCAATCAAGTCTTTAGAAATTTTCTTATTAACTCTTAACTTTATGTGATGTATATGTAATATTTACTTATCAGACTATTGTAACATGTAAATATTTCTTAAGATTGTAAGACAGTATAAGTATCTTTATGTAATTATCACTTAAAGTTTCTACTTATATATATAAATTTTATCGGTAATTATTCATGAGCTATTTACTTCAAAATGAGAAGTCATAGACACTTTATGTAAATTGTATCTACAATAGTCACCGTGAGGTTAGTTACTATTATATGTTAGTTTATATAGCGAAATTGTTGTGACTCCGCCGCTTGTAGGCGTAACATCCGATTAAGCCTAAATTTTATGACAAAATTAGGAATATTAGTAAAAGTGATTTTATAAGTTTGGATTAAAAAAATAAATAATTAAATATTATAATATTAAGTTATATGTATATTACTCATTATTTGTTGAAAATGTGTAAAATGAGTTCTAATAATTAACGAATCGATATCGATAAATTATATGTACACTAAAAATCATAAAATAATATAAATAATATTTAAGAGTTTATTTGTACCATATATGTATTTACATGTAGGTAAAAATACGTGAAATTATTTAAAATACCTAAAATATGTTAAAATAATACTGAATTGATTAATAAAAATTAGAGAAAAAACAAGAAAAATATGAAAAAATATAGCATTGTCTGGAAAAGGGGCATAGTAAATTGGGAATGAAGATGCAAAAATTCACAAATGAGAATAAGCAAAATGAAAAAGGAAATGGGACACTTGTCCAACAAAAAAATATAAGAACACCCTTGAACACTTCTATAAATTTAAAAAACACTCACCAAATCTCATTTAGTTAGTTTAGAGCTTAGAAAGAAATACAGAGAGGGGAGAAGAGAGGAAAGAATATTTTTAGGATAATTAAACAAAATAGTATGCAATTAGGGTCTTAGAAGCGAACCCACACTTGATGGCTACTCGGAGAAGAACGGCTACCACCACCAGACAATAGACCCCTTGCTTGGTTGTGCCGACTATTGAGCTTGGTTTTTCTCCTGATTTTTACAAATTAATCTTTTTTAAACCAATCAATATTAAACTCTACTTGTTTAATACCGATCCTCGATTAGAGTTTAAAGAAAACTGTTTTTTTTTTTAACTTTGAAAACATTTTGGAGTTACCATTCAATCGTAGTCAAGAAAAAAATTTAAGTTATAACCAATATTAGGTGGATTAGTTATAACTTAGCTACTTATCTATTAATAAAACCAATTTTTAAAACCTTTTTTTTTTATAACTAGAGATTTGGATCTGGGGGCTACCTTATTAAACCCTAAATGGGTACTACTTTTAACTTTCAGAATTTAATTTTGCTTTTCAAATACTCTTCTAAAAATGTTTATTTACAAGCGATAACTGAAATTATATCTATTTACAAAAAATAAGAATTTAAAGAATTATCTACTAAAGGGAGAAAATAAATTTTTTCCATATTTTAAGTCGCCCCATACATACAAGTGCCTATTATTCACTATTTGGGATTAGACTTATGTAGTTCGTTCATTTTCTTTTAGGAAAATATTTTAGTATGTGAGTTGGTTTTAATTTGAAAAAGAGTCAATTTTAAATTTCTTAACTCTTTTAATTTATTTTGAAAATCTTCTAAAAAATCCTAATTGGTTTGTTTATTTTGGAAAACGTTCTAAAATGTCCTATTTTGGAAAAGAATTGATTCATGTTTTTTCTTTTATTTTAAGAAAATTTTATTTTCTAAGTGTTAAAATAGTTTTTCATTTTTTATTCTTTTTATGTTTTCTATTTTATTATCTATATTTATTTATTTACATGACTCATTTTCTTAATAAAAAATAAAAGCAAAACTACTCTCTTTTTTTCTTCTTTTGGCTTTTCTTTTTTCTTCTTTTTCTTTTTTTTTCTTTTTATTTTGAGTTATAGTTACAATACAATAAATAAATAAATAAAAGAAAAAAAAAACAACAAACAATTCAAATTGAAGGAGAGCCTGACCTAGGGATAGGTGTACGGGTCAGATCCATTGTCTGGGTCGAACTCTTAGGTCAGTTTGGGTTAATTAACCCAAGTCACGTGCAGAGCATGTGAGTAGTGAAGGAGGAGTGAGGGGTTAGTTCCACGTGGTTAGAGGGCTCGAATTAGATGATTCCAACAACCAAATTGAAAAGGTGAAGCAAGATTTATGTGTTTTAGATTATGGATAGGGGATTTAGGAGTGATACCTTGGTGTATGGTGTTGGTTTTAGTGGTGTTTGATGAGCAACCAACAATAGTAGTGGTGCACAATCTTGGTGGTGATTATTAGGTGTTAAAGGATGCTTGGGCTTTTGGTTTTTGAGGATACTAAGCTTGGCCGTAGTGACTTTTTAGTTGAAGAGGGTCGAAGATGGTGGTTTCGAAGGTGGAGACGCAGTAGCTATGGTTTAGATGGGTAGTGATCGGATCTCATGTCGGGGAGCATGACTGCATGTAAGAAGGGTTGGGTTTGATCACTTATAATGTGAGGAAGTTAATGGGAGCAATGGTTTCACTCGAGAAAGCTTTGAGCTTCTCCAATCTAGAGAGAGAAAGAAATTGGAGTGTAGAGGAGAGAGAGAGAGTAGTGTATGATTTCAAGTGGATTCGCGTGTGAATTTTGATGATTGTGTGTTTGTGAATGAACAAAGATCCCCAATTTATACAAAATCAAAGCTCATGTTTGCTTGGAAAGTTAAGAATTTGAATATGAATCAAGCTCGCATTTACACTTTTTTTTCCATTTTTTGATTTGATTTTGACCATTTTAAAGCATGAATTTGGATGATTTCATGTATTGGATTCATAATACTCTAAGTCTATTTTACAATTTCAACATTAATTTGGTGAAATTGCAAAATTAAAGGGGGCAAAAATCAAGTTGAAACATAGTTGCTTGAGAGCTTAATGCGCGAGAAAGTAAGAGAATCAAGGAGAAATAGATGGAAAGGGAAAGAAAGGTGGCTGACATGGTGCTACATTAGCCATTTCATTTAGTTGTGGCGTGCCACAGTCTTACTATAACACATGACAACTAACGTGACATGGTGGTAATTGACGTGACGTATCATACCACGTAGCTTATCTACATGGTGACACATGGCATAGTGATCCCCTAATATGTACCAATGCATTATGTGCGTTTTGTAGTAAAAAAGTAAAAAAAAAAAAAATAAAAGCCATTCTATGCCTTTGGTGAGATTTGAACTCTAAACCTCAAGCTAATCTAATACCAATTGTTCAAGTGCTTATTCGTTAAGCCATTAGCCTGTGTGTTGTCTATAGACTAGGTCAGCTTAGGCTAAGTTTGAATATAAGACCAGGCCTAAAGACCCTCTCCTTATCTTTATTAAAAATTCTATTCTAAAAAAAATTATTATTTTCTAAATTTTCTAAATTCTCTATTTTTCTATTTTTTATGACTTTTCAATTTTTTGTAATTTTCTATTTTTTTTATTTCTTATTTTTGGTTTTTCCTAAATTTTAAATTTTTTTTTTTATAGTTTTCTAAATTTTTTTTTTTTTTTGCTTTTCCCAAATTAGGACCCTTTACCCTATTCTAAAAATTTTCAAAAAAGAAAATTAAGGGGGGGAGGGGGGGTGGGGGGTGGGGTTGGGGTGGTGTAGAAATGGGGTGTTTACATCAATAAGGGTGGAGCCACTATTGGTGGCTGGAATCCCTTTAATTGGTAAGTTTTAATTTCCTTTTTGAATTTATTTAATTTATGAAAAATATCAATATATATTGAAAATTATGAAATTTAGTATTTTGAGATATTTTTGTATGTAGATTTAGAGAAAAATATTAATTTGATAAAATTAGGTCTCGAGATATACTGCTCTTAAGAAATTACTAAACTCAAGTTAGTTTTCAATTTTGATTTCAATGACCTTAATGATGTAGTTTTGATTTCAAATTTTTTTGTATGGATTATTTAGGGTATTCATGATAGTGCTATAAAGAGATTTTTTAAAAATTAACTTTCTAAAAATTTACTTAATTTTTAGGCCATAAAATTATGCATAAAAGGGAATTTATGGGCTTAATTTAGTGATTTAATATTAATTTGTTGGAAATTTTGATTTAGCATGTAATTAGGTATCTTGGGATGTTATTTGCTGATATAGGATGGCATTTGTAGAGTTTGAGGTGTTAGTTGTATGTATTGTGTATAATATGTAATGAATATGTGTAAATGAATAATAGGTAAAAAGGATATATTTAAATTAATGATGTGATTTAGGGTCAATTAGGCATAAATTTTGATTTAGGATATAATTAGACATCTTGATATGTTATTTGGTAACGAAAGATGATATATGTAATATTAGATAAGTGATATAGGTGTAGATTATGTAGTAATACATAATGTGTCAAATTGGAAATTAAATGAGTAGAAAATATTTTGTAAAAATTAATGGTATTATAATATTAAGAATGTATTAAAAATCTGATTTAGAATATGAATTTATAAAATTATGTGAAAAATGTTAGTTATACTCATATTGAGAGAAAATTCAGTAAATGAATTAGAAATTTAGTGTATCGTACCAACCAAAATATTGGTTAAGGGTTAGATAAAAGATTTGGAATACCTAAGTATAATGTGAGTAATTTTACATATTGATTTGGAAAGAATTCCTAGAGTTTATAAATAAAACAGTAACTAAAAGCTAAAACAAAACCTAATTCCGAAACTGATTCAGAAATTGAATCAGAAACTAGTTTTAAACTAGTTTAGTTATAGGTAATATAGAACTTGAACAAATGAGTAGACTTATAATTTTAAACTAAAACAAATGATATAAAGCTTCTATATACATATATACATACATACACGCACATATGTATAAATGATTATGTTAAAATATGAACAATCTTCGAATCAAAATCTGATTTAGAAGTAGAATCAGGATTAACGCTGTTAAGCCCTATTTCAGTTTTTCTTAACTTAATCAATATTAATTTTAGCTTGCTTAATATAGATTACTCGACATAAAATTAAGGAAACATTTTTCTTAAAAAATGTTTTAAAAAAATTGTAGTTGCTAACTAATTAAACTGATAAAAAATAAAATTAGGGTTTCTAGGTGGGAAAATCTTAATTTAGCTACTAGTCTGTGGGTTTTCTGAAAAAATTATTTTTAGAAAATTAATTAGAAAAACTAAATTCGGGGGCTGATTTATTAAGATTAAGTTACTATGTAAAAAAAAAAAATCAATTACTAGGCTTTATTTTTTTATATTTTTCTAAAAAATATTAAGAATATATCTAACTATAAAAAATATAAATAAAATGAATTTTTTGTTATTTTTTATTACGAATTTCAAGAAAAGAAAGAAAAAAAAATATTTTTTAGATAGTTGCCTTGAAGGTGCCTACATATCTGCTAATTAAGATCAAACTAATGTAGTTCTTTTTTATAAAATATTTAGTGGATGAAATTTTTTTATTTTAAAAATTGAGCTAGATTTACATTTATTTATTTTTTAAAAAACCTAAAAAATCTAATTTCATGAATCTATTTAAAAAAACTAACTAATTAAATCTTTTTGAAAATCCTGATTAAGATTTTATTTTTATTTTTTTAAAAAAACTCACTACGTTGTAAAAGATATCTTTCCTAAATCCTACATATAAGATATGCTAAGATACGTATCTTTATATATATTTTTTCTAAATCCCAATTACAAGATATGTTAAGTTATGATTTAAATACGTATCTTCTCCAAATCTTATATACAAGATACGTTGAACATATGATCTAAATACGTATTTTCTCTGAAAATACAGATCTTCAAAGAAAGGATACATGATTTTTTTAAAAAAAATGTGATTTTGGCTAAAAAATGCAATTCCAGTAACTAAATTTAAAAAAATTCAAATTATCTAAAAAAGTATCTAACGATATGACAACAATAATAATAACACTAATAAAAAAACCTGCACTAAAAACGAATTAGTAAAAGATAATAAAATTAACTAATAAAATAAAATTAATTTAATTTTTTTTTACTTAAACAAATGGAGTCGTGCGTATCAGCGTGTTTGTGTACAATGTAAGGTGTGCGTCGTGTTCCATAGATTGTGATTAGGTGAGCATAAGCGTATGTTTGTGCGCGAGGTGTGTAGTATGTAGTGATCGAGTGTGCTCGGCAATGTGATCAGTGCAGTTGGTGAGTGGAGTGTGTCGTGAAGTGCTTATGTAGGCAATGGAGCATATAGTTGTGTTAGTAGTGTTGATTGTGTTTGGGGGATAGGGCCTGTTGTGCAGTACAAGGTTGTGCGTCAAAGGGGTTAGTGTGTATGGGTGTGTAAACTTCTAGTTGTGTGACATGTTGGCTATGGTGTGCTAATGGTGAAGGCATGTGGCTTAAGATCAGTGGGGGCGTGCAGTGTGGATTGGTGAGTAAGGCAGTGCTGTGTACTGTTGATAGTAGAGTGAGGCAAGTGTCGTGTGGGTGATTGAATGGTATTTAGTGTATGGTAGGTACTGCAGTGGAATTTAGTACGTGTGGTAGTGTTTAGATGTGTTTGGGGGATAATGTGGCAATGGATATTGATCAAGTGCGTGTGTTGTGATTATGTGTATTGGGGATTCTAAAAAAAACAAAACTTAAGTCCACTGCCAAATTCTTATTTATAATACCTATTACCGAATATTTCATATCTTTTAATTATGGATTTGATTTTAATAAACAAAAGATACGATGAAAATTCGACCTAATTTCTACAAACCCTATTTAATTTGGGCTTTCTATTTTTTTAGGCTTGACTCAATCCAATTTGATTTAGCCTAAAAGCCCACTTAATAAATCTTAAGCCTATTATAGCCCAATATAAATTAGATTAAAAAAAAATCAACTTTATACCAGATTAGACCAAAATATTTTAATAAAGCCCAATTCTCTAACAACTTAAAATTTATTAAATTAAACTTACACCATTATCCAACTTGATCCCAAACAATTCAACTTGATTCGATACGATTTGACTTGACTCGACTCGATTTGATTGGACTTGACTTGACACTTTATATTTTTTTTGTTTTTCTTCTTTTCTTTTAATTTTCGTTTTATACTTTTTCTTTATTTATTTTATTATTTTTTTACTTCTGGCTCAATAAAAATAATAAAACAAAAATGGCAAAAATAAAGTGTCTATAAGGGCTAATTGAAGTATATTATAGAGCAAGTAAAATACCCGAACCAAAGGTTATAATCACAAAATAAACTATAAGAAAAAGGTTAAAAGACATTTAAAAGACTTGTAAATAAAGGGTAATCAAAAGGTAAACTAGAACTTGATTTGGAGGTTGAATTACAATTAGAATAAGAAGTAAATTCAAAGCTTAACTAAATAAGAGGAATAATCCCAAGAGACCTAGACTCGAATAACTAAATATAGTAAGACCCTAAACCAAATATAATAATCTAAATTATAGAATAAAATATATCTATGGTAGTGAGAATTAAAATAACATTTGTATTATAGGGATTACCAACAACGGCTTGTTGTAAGTTGCACCTAAGCGAGTAAGTGGGAAGTCCAGGTAAGTTTGGGATCAATACGTTATTGTATTTCGGAGTACTGTTTTATAGTACTCAAAGGCTTATGATTATACCTGATTGTGTTTGTTAGATAGCTTAATTGTACGCATGCCTATGTGTGTATGTTTCTGGGTTTAATTGTATGACTTTGGTTTGATGCTTTGAATTGTAATTGTTTATCTTGCGTGATATGTTGAAAACCGTAAACTAGACTAATTAATATATGACTCATAAATCTAAATTAAACATGTATTACAACCCATTAGGGGAAGCGTTTAGGTTTCTCCAACTAAATACTTGTAAACCCTAGAAAATTCGTAGTCTGAACCCTAATTTAAGTCCAAGTGTCTTAAACTGTGTCATGAGTCGATAAGGCTAATAACAATAAAAGTTTATGAAATTTAATAAATCAAATATAACACCGATAATAAAAACCTTAGAAATTGATCGAAACCTTAAATCGCGTGTCGAAACCCTAAATCCGATTCATATACAATTACCCGAAATCGAACCCGAACTTGATCGAAACCTTAAAACTATAACTTTAAGCCTATAAAATAATTAAATATAATTGTAGTCAATTGTAATTATCAACTAAATCGCGTAATCGCGTAAAACTTTTAACGAAATCGTTAAAATAACTTGTAAAAATTATAATTATAACGGGTACCAATTAAATTGATAAATTTTCATGAAATTCCAAAATTAATTTATAATGATTATTTTTATGATTTTTATGTTTAGAAAAATTACATATAATTATTTTTTTATTTTCTTTTTTCTTCTTTTTCTTTCTTCCTTTTTCTTTTCTTTCTTTTCCCCTAAAAATTCTATTGCTGCCATGTCTAAATGCTGAAAAAAGCCAGCAGCCCACGTGAGGAAATTTTGCTTTTAGGTGTTGAAATTTCAAAATAAAATCAAGTGCAATGGATTAAGTTGTCTTATCTTCATTAATGAAGAGATTAGGTTAGATTATTTTTCTTCTTTTTTTTTCATTTGTTTCCTTAAATTGCTGCATACGCTTGGAATTTAAAAAAAAATCTGGAAGGAAAAACTAAAAAAACCAAACCGAAACACAAAGTGAAGAAAATCAAGAAGAAGAAGAAGAAGGAGAAAATTAAAAATACTACCAACATATTTAGATAAGTGTATTTATTTTAGTTGTATATATGTATATTATATAGTATGTGCATATATATACTAAGTATTTTGTTAAATGTTTCATTACATGTACATAAATAGAAGTACGAGTAGATAAACAAAAATAAATGTATCTCTTATGTATGTATAAATATATGTATGTAGATGTGTATATATATATACTATTAGGTAGAATATACGGTATATGTATATACATGTATGTATAAAAAAGAATATATATAGTAGACATTTGGAAATTTTACTATTTGGACATATATATGCATGTACACGAAAAATTAAAAAATATATATATATATGTATGTATGTATAAATAAGAATACGTCTAGTAGGTATTTAGTATTTTCACAAATTAAACATTGATATATATATATATATATATATATATATATATGTACAAGTGAATATGAATATTTATGTATATAATCTTTATTTTCATATATGATATATATAAGTGTAAGTATACGTATATTATATATATATATATATATATACATGTGCTTCATATTTTTATAAGTTATTATTTTTCTTATATATGTATATATGTATGTATATATATATGTGGTGTGAATATGTGTACATGTATATATAAACATAGTCTTTAATATATATGTGTACAAGTGTAATAGTAGGTATATGTATGTATATTTATATCTAGTATTTTCATATTACAAGAAATTTTGTATATATAATTATACAAGTATTTATATATATATGTATATCGTAGAATATTAGAAAATAATAAATTAAAAATAATAATAATTTAATAAGTCTAAAATCTCAAAAATAGGTAAAAATAAGTAATTAGGGTAAAATAAGCTTAAAATAATAAAATTATCAATTATATGATTTAAATAATTATTAAATCATAAATATACTAAGAAAAAGTTGAAATTAATATTTTATAAATTTTTAAATTAAAATAATAAATTTTGTGATATTTTTATATCACAATTCAAACTGCGAATCACAACGTCTAAAACAGACCTTGCTACGAGAAAATACGCTTAAAAATGATCAAAATGGATTATAAGTTCATAATGATCTGAGTTAAAATGAAAAAAATTATATCCGATTTAATAAAAAGCTCGAATCGACAATTTCGCGTAATTAAGTGAAATAAACATTACAAATTACGATACTAGTTTAACTTTAAATTCTCAAACTTACCATTTTCCTATATTCCTTATTCTCAGATGATCTCGACCTTGACCTTGAACTGCCCTTGGATTATTACGACCCTTGAGTCAATTATGGCTAAGTGAGTTTTTTCTAATGATCCCATAGTTGCTTGTGTTTGTAATTAGTGAATATAAATTATGCTTAATAATTGAATATTGTATGGGGATGGATTATGCTTGTGTATGATAATTGTTTATTAATAGTGAATCTACTTTAAAGTATGATAACATATGATTTTTGCATAGTAGATTCGCTAGGAACTGATTGTTTGTGACCTTATTGATCACTGAATAATAAGACCTAATTTTACTTGACTAAAAAAAGTTAACTTGAGACATGCATAATCATACACCGCATAACTAATTCCGATCGTTACATTACACGGAGATAGCGAGAGGCTATACGGGAGTTGATTATTTGATTGTTATAGATTTTGTATGGTGCACGCGTGAGATATGATCTTACCTTCACTTACGGGATTACTAAGCATTGGAGGCGCCAACCGCCTAGCTAAGGGTCGAGTTTAGAGGCCTTCGTTTAGGTGTGAGTAAGGACTACGTGAACTTATTTACAATCATATATAGAACTCGTTTTTGATAAAATTGAGAATGGATAGACCATTACATTTTAAATACGAAACGCGAAGTTTCGTTATAAGATAAGTTCTAGTATGATATCCAGATCTGACTGTGCCGATGTATCTCTAACCTTGACTTCGGTAGGCATTAAATTTGAGTTACATGTAGTACCTGGTCACTTGCATGTATATGTTTGACATACTGATTGACATGTATTCATTTGATTGAATTTAATTAATGTATAACTTAATTATAGTATAGTTGGGGGGATTGTCTTACTAAGCTAGTTAGCTTATACCCTTGTAGTCTTTTTTCGCAAGCTGAATTGTTCATGGAGTCGAGCCGGTGCATACTCAAGGTTAGTTGTTCATTAAGGGGTCGATGTGGAAGCAAGACATGATCAAAGTATACTTATGATAGTTTATCTAGATTATAGATCTGATTATGTAATAAAATGATACTAGTTTGAGTTAAGAAGTGCTTTAGACTTTTTATCTGTAAATTCTTATATAAATAGGTTGTGTTTTCTATTTCCTTAACCTGTTGTTATTATCATGAAATGATATTGCTTACACTTGCGCCACTCTTGGTTGTTAGTTGTAGTTATAGCTTTGTGTATCGCATAAAAGGTTGTCGATTGTAAGGGAATTCAATCTATAATCCTATGTACGGTATACAGCAATTGCCATGACTAGCCCCTAGCCCCCTCGGGTCATGACAATACCAACCCATTTGAAAGGGGTAATATTAAATAGCATAATGGTCCCTTCTTCATCCTTAGTCGAACTAAGTGATAGGAGGGGAGGTTGTGACAAGGGTAAAGGCAATGATTCGAAGGTAGTCATGGGAAGAGTGGTGTCTCTATGGCATAAGCCTTGGTTTGGTCGTAAGTTGTTTATATGTGTGCTAAACTTTTTAACTCGAATTAGAACATGTGTAATTTTTATAATCTCACGATGGATTGGAAAACATCATGCGATGGCATTTGTTTGTTGCATTTCATTAAAACAACTGTTTGATAACCCTGTTTGTATTTGATATATAGTTTTGTGTTTTCATTCTAACTTACTGAACAATTGGTTACTCATATTCTTATAGATGCTATTGCAGGTGTTAGGAAGCGGTAGTATAACTATCCTAAAGCTACCGACTCTACTGCTAGATCTTGAGGGGTGAGAAAATAAAATTGATAACTAAATACATTTCCCAGGTTTAGCTCTTATTTTTGAATCTTCTAATATTCAATCATGTATTACTTAAGTAAGGTTAGGTTAGTCAATTATGTAAACATTACTTGGAATATTAGAATCTTAATGTATTTTTTTCTAATACTTCCACATACAAATAACACATTTGATTTGTAAACTGTTTTCTTTAAAGTGGGTTAGCCACAGACACCTTGTGTAAATAAGCTCTAAGATAGCGGCTAAAAGGTCAGCTTCGATCTTAAAATTGTTTATATGGTGGAATTGTTACAACTTTTTTGTTTCAGGGCATAATAGACAGCTTAGTTACTATTGACCTTATTAAGAGGAGATGTTAAGATGGCCAATCAAACTCGTTTATTGTGAGATAATGCTTATCTTTCCTTAGGTGTTTTAATAGTATGAATCTTAGTAGGATCGAGTGTGAAGCAAATCGGCTAGCTGATGCGATAGCTAAAGAGAGACTAAAGTTTGATGTTAACTTTATGTTTTCATCAAATTTTCTTATAGTGTTATTAAACTATGTTGTTGTCGACTCTAGCATATATTGGAGTGTTATTTTATCCTGCCACCTAGATTTTGTTCCCTTTACACCAGGCTAGATTTGTGTTGCTTGTTTATTTGAACTTTTGGTGTTGTTAGTTAATAAATTTTACTTACCGAAAACAAACAAAGTTAGTCAAGATTCATTTGAATTCTCTTCTAAGATAACAATCAACTCCTAAATCATGAGTCATAACAATATGTGCTTTAATCATACCTAGTTCGTTTTAGTTTAGTTCATCATATCTAATTTCGATAGGTTCTCATCTTTTTCACAGTATAATCCAATTGATTTAAAAACTACCGTAAGAAGCCTAGCTTAGAATAATCCCGAATCTAATTCTATATCATCACTTGATCATGCTTAAGATTGATATGTGATTATAGTGTAAAGCCTAGAAAAATAAAATAAAAAAAGAAAATGAAATAAAATAAAGATAATAAGGTATTAGTAGGATCAAGTATAGCATGTAATTGACTAATGCCTACAAGGGCTATTTAAGTTAAAGAAATGTTTTGAAACCCCCCTTAACCTTATTAAACCTAATCTTGTTTAAACCATCGCTTAACTTAGTAGGAACTTTTTTGTCATCTTGTCTATTAGAGCACCAAAATTCGAATCACTGAACCCCGGGTATTGAAAATCACAAGAAGACGACGGATTTGCTACAATAATGTAATTAAAAGGTATGTTAAATATAGTAGATATTATAATTTTTGCTTTTCCTTTGAGAATAGTGAAAAACTTGATGGATTCCATGATTTGCAGCGTAGTGAAGGTATTGAAACAATCCTTAGGTGTCGATCTAGCGAGGAAACAAGTAAGTACTATTGAATAAGACGTTTCAAGTTAGTTTCATGTCAATAAGAAATGTTAGGATTGAATTAATGTATGTTGGATCTGGATTTATCTGATCTTGGCATTTAAGGGGTTAGTTTCGACTATATGGAGGTCGGGTGATTTGCTGGGGTTGTGGTGGTGTTATTTGGGTAGTGTTTGAGTAGTGCATGAAGGAGGAAAAGAAAAATTTATGATGAGAAGATCACGGCCAAGGTCTATGGCCATGATCCTTGCTTGTGTTCTTCCTGTAGTATAATAAGAACTATGGCCAAAGTTCACAGCCATAATTCTTGGTTGTATATTTGTATTACCTTTTATTCCATCTTTTCTTTGATTCTAGCTCTTTTAAATCAAAATCTAAACTAATCTAAACCATCTTAGATTCAAAATTTGTTTTGAAAATATAGATGCCACAATTTGAACTCAAGACCTAAGTAGAATATAGGGGGACTAAGTTAGGACATGAAAGGACATCTTAGAAAATAAGTTCTAAATGTTATCTTTATTTCTTTTATACCAGGTATTGATCTTGGACATACTTTCTGCTTAGGCACAAGTGACAATAACGGTTGTTATTTGGATCTAAGTACATGATACATGCTTGTTGTGTGTAGATACTTAACTAGAACTAAATTAAACTTAGCCTATTAATTGCTATGCTGCATGTACTTGGCGTCAACCTCCGATTGGTAGGGTCCAATGGGATGATGAGGCACCTGGTGATCATATGTGACTTGCTTAATGGGGGTTTTGGATTGAAACGATCTAAGTAGATCTAAGAAGGGTTACTTAGGTGATGAGTAGGACTCATACAATATTGTTATATAAGGTGACGAGTAAGAACCATACCAATACTATTATATATATAATATTTATTGCGTGCCTAGGAGTTGTCGAGCTTGAAATTTCGATTTCTTATCTTCCTTAACTCGGCTTATATTAAATCCTATGCCCACTTAATATAAACCGTTGACTAGGAAATAAGGAAAAATCGGTTTTCATATTTTTGAAAACCTTGGAGTCGCTACTCGGTGGAGCTGAGAAAATGTGATTAAATTAGAATTAATTAGGCAAATTGATTCTAATTTAGCTACTAGCTTGTGTTTTGAATTTTTTTTTTCAAAAAACTAGATTTCTTGAGTTCGAAGGTTACCTTATCAAACCCTTATAGGTACCGCTTTAACCTTTTAAGATTAGTTTTATTTTTCAAAATAATATATTCTAAATAAAAATTAATTTATTTGGAAAAAAATTTATAAAGGGAAAATAAAAAAATTTTCCTATTTTAAGTTGCTCATAGGTGTTAAGGATTAGACTTTATGTAGTTCATTTCAAAAACTTTAGTCAGTTAATTCATTTTTAGTTTTAAAAATGTCTAAGTTTACATTCTTTAACCATTTATTTTATTTAAGAAAAATACTAGAAAGGGTCCTAAAATTTTCATGTCTACATATTAAAAAAAAAATTCTAACAAAAGCTTTAATTTTGGAAAAATGGTTTATTATATATATTTTTTATTTTGAAAAATAAATTTTCTAAGTGCCAAAATGTTTTCTTTTTCTAAATAAAACATCTAACACATATATATTGCCTTTTTTTTTCTTTTTCTATTTAGCTAAGTTAAACAACGACAAAAGAAAATTAAAAAAACAAATAAAATAAAAAGTAAAGAAAAGAAAAGAGAAAGGAACCTAGGTCAATGACAATAAAACCTGCGAATCAGTGAACTCAGGTCGTACGGTTCCATGTAGGTCCGAGTCGACCAAAATTGAGTCTTTAAGAGGAGCTTCGGTTGGTTCAATCCCAGCTAATCTGAGCACCCAAACGAGTAAGGGAAACCACTTTTGTGTGTTTCCTATTAGGCTTAAGGGGGTTAGACTCAAAGACGCCAGTTGTTTTGATGGTTTTTTGGGGTTTGGTAGTGTGTGTGCAATGATGATTTAGTGGTCGGGTGTTAGGTATGTGAGTAGCATTGAGTTAAGGTACTACATGGTGTTGCTACTATTGTGAGGAAAGGGGCGAGTGGTGTTGGGTAGTATTGCACATGGTAGTGATGAGTCGAAGGGAAGGAGGAGGTTGAACGTGGGGATTCTAGTATTAATGTTATGTGATAGTAAAGTGCTGCCATTCGGGCTTTAGTTTAAGGGGTTTGGGTGCTTGTAGTAGTGGAGCGGTTCGAGGGGACTGGTCGGTAGAGTGATGTGGGCAGTTAAGGGTGAGAATGGGTGTTGTTTAAGGATGTAGGTTCTAATGCACGATGGATGTTGGGGGTTGCTATAGTTGTTGTATTGGGAGTAAATTGCGCATCGTATGCGGTTGCGAGTCAGTTGGTGTTGAGTTAAGAGAAATGACAATGGAGATCGATGTCAATGGTGTAAAGGTAGCAGTATATGCTTAGGTGGCTTAGAAGGTGGATGGGCATATGAGCGTAATGTGTATTTTGATTGGTCGAATGAGAGATGGACTTAGCGCCCTTAGTTGGGTTTGTTAGTGTGAGCATGGAGGATCTAATGCATTGTTGATCGAACAGTTTGGTTCTGGGTTACCGATGGTTGAGTTTAGTTGGGTACGCTGCTGCTTGTGCGATAGTGGTCAGGGGTATTGAAGTTTGAGTGTTTGCTTGGTAGCAGATTAGTTGTGTAGTGGTTGGCATAAGGATAGTCATGAACAGTGTTGGGTTAGTCGATGTGATTTTGCATGTATGACATTGGGTGCTTGAATGAGGACGGTGGAGAGTGGTGTACTTGGTTGTTGGTTTGAGGATTAGGAGTGGGGTTATGTGTAGTGGATAGGGTGTTTGGTTGAGCAGTTGAGTTTGACGAAGGAGAAGAAGTGAATCGATGGGAAGTTCTTCTTCTTCTTCTTTTTTTTATGCCATTTGCGAGATTGATTTTATGGAACTAAAATCAAATGTCTACACTTGCTTCGGATTAACTTGAATCAAACATGGATGTTATTGATTTTAGATTCAAATCTTCACAAATCCTCATCCTAAAAGATTTAATAATATCATTATAGGATTCGACGATTTAAATTATCAGTTAATTATGATTTTATTAAATCCAAATAAAAATTTGATAAGATTTAATGCTCGGATTCTAGAAGCTGAACTTTTTCTTTTCTTGTTCTATTGTTTCTCGGGAAAATGGGGAGGGAGATGATGATGATGTGATGCCATGTCATCTATGTGACCTAATAGGTATCAAAAAAGAAAAAAGAAAAAAGCATATGTGTGCATGGTGACATTCAAACCCATGACTTCTTGCTTAAATTCCTTATAAAACTAAGTACTTAATCAGTTAGGTTGTTGGCCCATGCCTTGACACTTAATACAAATAAATTGTGCTTATGCTATGTGATCGCCTAAAATAAAGAAACTACTAAATAGAAAATGAACTAATCTAAATCCGTTAACCCTAACTTGAACTTAAATCTATTTTTCTAAAAGCTATCTTTTTATTATTTTTTCTATTTTTTTGTGTTTTTTTTTCTTCTAATTTTGATTTTTTTTTATTTTTTGAATTAGGACCTTTTTTCTTTTAATTTTTTTAAAAAATAAAGCTAAAAAAGGGAAAAAATAGAGTATCTATAAGAATCATGAGTTACTCCAAGTTTTAGGATGCTAGAATGGTGTTGTTTGTTAGCTAAATGAAAGATAATTAAAATATGCTTGTTGCATTTGTTATATATGAATGCATGTGAATGTTGTAATGTGTTTAACAAGAAAATGTGATTTTAGTGTTTCGCACTAAGCATAGCTCACCCTTTAGGGATTTATGGTTTTTCAATTACAGGTATAGGTACTATGGAACCTACTAAATACATGAAGGAGTCAGATTATGATTATTATTATTTTGATTAGGAGATAGGACATTACTACTTTAATGACTGGACAAGGTTCGCTTGGTGGATGACTTGAGTTAATGGATTTTTTTGAGTGTTGAACAATTTTCTTTTTATTTATATATTGATTTTGGGGACTTTCAGGGGTCGCATGTGACTTCTTACTGTTTTTCTATTTTGTTTGGAGCATGATACTCCTAGTTCAGAATTATGAATTTATTTAACTTAAATGTCAAACAATTTGAAAAGTTCAATAGTTGAATAGGATCATAGGTGTTATGTACTAAAGTTACATGGTGAAATATACTACTCATATTTAACGTTTGAAGAAATATTCATTGTAAGATTGGTGGTATCTACTATATGTAGATTATAGACATGTGGTAGGTTACTAGATGCCTTAGTGTGTTGGCTCTTAGGGTCGACAGTTAGTAAGACTGTGGTACCTTGGGTTCTAGGGTTTTACATATAGGCATGCCATAATTGATATTGAAGCTCTTGGTAAGAGTGCTTTCCATGGAGATTATTGTAAGTGTTGAGTGCCTTATTCATTAGTTAAAAGAAAATTGATTACAGTTGTGATTAAGATTGAAAATCCATTGCTATTGCTAGTTGGTAGTGATTGGTTGTGTGTGAAATTCTATGCAATACTTAATGTGGTGTTTACATGTGAGTTTATGTTAAAGGGTGGAATTTGATTGCTTTTGTTAAGTCGGTGGTCTTTGCATAAGATTAATATTATTGGAGATGTTGCTATTAATTTTGGTCCATTAATGGCATTGTGAGTTTAAGAGAGAGAGGGAGAGAGAATCAACAAATCACTTGGTAATTTAATTGGAGATGTTACTCTTAATGTTAGTATGGGCCTGAAAATGCATGTGTGTAGGAGGGTGGACTTTTTTTATTTTGTTGAGATGGTGTGTTTGGTGAGGATTAATTTTATTGTTTCACATTTAGTATGCAAGAATGTATTGAATAGAATCACAATTCTAGGTCTCATTCCCTTTTCTCATGTTTGGCAGTGAATATAAAAGATGAAATTCTGGCTTCAAGAAGGAATTCGACACTATATTTGAGAAGATGAAATCATGATTCCATCTCCTTCATTATTATTAATCAAAATTATTTATTGAACCTTTTATCTAATTATGGTATTTAATAGTTAAGGGTATTTGAGACAAATATTACTATATATATGCATTTAATTCAATCACATTTCATTACATTCCATGGATATTTTCAAACATAAGAAAGGATTCAACATTTTGGTCCTCATTACATTACATTACATTCCATTCTATTCCAATGCAATCCATTCTAAAGCTTTCTTACATATCAAACTTAACATTTAGAGATATTGTCATTTATCTTTGTTAATTTTAAAAGATGTCAAGAGAGAGAAACACTAAATCGCTTAATAATTTAGAAAAATGGATTAATATCACGGTTTATACCTTAACTTTGCCACTTTTTACAATTATATATCTGAAGTTTTAACTTGTTTAATTATACATCCAATTAAAGATTTAGTTATGATGGTTTATACCTCAATTAACTCCAATTTATACATTAGTCTATTTGGTACAATTAGCTAACAAGATCACTGCCTATAACCTTAAGAAGCTTACGCGACCTCCTATAGGTAACTGTCAGCCACTTCATGTGAAACTATAAGCCGTAAGCCACTTAAAAAATGTAGGTCGCATAACCTACTAATAGTTGTCTATACCCGTTTACAACTCTATGAGGTTTGCATGAACCTTTTCTGGTTATGGGTGGTCGTTTCTTTGGCAGATCCTGTCAATTGGACTAACGGTATGAATTATAGTTAATTAAAGTATAGATCATGACAACTAAATCTTCAATTGGGTATATAATTAGATAAGATGAAACTTTAGCTGTATAATTACAAAAAGTGGTAAAGTTGAGGTGTAAACCGTGACATTGCCCTTAGAAAAATACATCCATGGAATGAATAAGTCGCTTGATAACATAAATATATACAACTCTAAAAGCTACAATATAATGATGTAACCAATATAGAAATGATTAAGAAATTGAAGCCTCTCAATTCAAGTATAAAAATGATATAGCTACTATCTTTGATTTTAACATTAATAGTGGAACAATGTGAGGAGTTAGTCGAGGTGATTGAAGTTGAACTCAAAATGTATTATTGTAAACTCAAGAATAATATAGCAGAGGCAGAGATTGAAAGTGAGATGTCTAATGATGTAAAGGTTATAGAGAGAATATTTGTTGAAATTTTTTTTGGGTTGAAAAAATATTTATTGAGATTAAACATGGGAAATGATATGATATAAAAGCTATCCAACAAATAGTTGTAAATATGAGAATGACAAGGCCTCAAGAAAGATAGTTAAGATAAAGATTTCATTTCCCGATCCAACAATAGGTTATAAACTAATAAAATCTAATAAATGAGCTATTGAGATTGTGTGCTAGACTCGTGCTTTAGAGAACAAGCTTAAGGTTATTGAAGAAAATCCTTTATCGATTGAATTAGAGAGAGAAGATCAATTATAACCA
Organism: Lumnitzera littorea; assembly: GCA_024138015.1. Taxonomy (NCBI): domain Eukaryota; kingdom Viridiplantae; phylum Streptophyta; class Magnoliopsida; order Myrtales; family Combretaceae; genus Lumnitzera; species Lumnitzera littorea. Next base: position 47,399,438 of record JAMXBB010000010.1, on the reverse strand, counting down.
ACTTTTTAGAAGATCACTACAAGTAAAATGCTATATAATAGTATTCTTTTTCTTCAAAATCCATTTACAACCAACAACTTTTTAGCTATTAGATTCATCAACTAGCTCATAAGTACTATCCTTGTGAATCTTCTATAGCAACTTAACATTTATCTATGTCATGTCTAGAAGTCACATTTGCAAATGAAGTAGCATTAATGTACATTTGAACCAATCTAATCCATCTCTATGCCTTCATTTGGTTATAAAATGTAGATGCACTCAATGTAGAGGTGATGCGCAATAACTTCCTTTATATAGGCAGAAGAGGAAGTAGCAATTTTAAATTTTACTTTCGTTGAGTGTTCTTTTTTCCTACAATAAGAACTATAGATAGCTGGTTTTCAATTATAGTAAACAAGATTCATCAAATACTACATCTTTACAAGTGATGATCATTTTGTTTTGTTTTGTTTTTTAATAAATTCAATTTTATAACCTTTGATACAATTTTTATCATCTAAAAAAATTGCGTTTTATGGACCTATCTTCTTGCTTTCATTTTCAATATATACATAAGTAAAGTCATCAAATACTCTTGAGAAGAGTAAACAGAGATTTACCTAATGAAAGAATGTTGAGGAGTCATATACTTAGTGAAATAATTATGAAACCGATTCACTAAGCACAAGTTATATCAATAACCTCTAACCAAATTCCATTTTCAACTCTAGGATATGAGAGCACACAATTTGTCTTCTAAGAAGATTTTTATTTATGATCTCCGTATCATCATTTTGTTGAGAAATTTTCACTATTAAGTGATGCTAAGCAATGTGGCTTTTTTTTTTTTTTAAAGAAAGCTCATGAGGTTCAAGCTTATAATATTCTAAAACAGCATGACCTCATAACCAAATTTTCAATTTGCTTTACAAAACCTTCTAATGCTTGAAGGCATCAAACACATTAATAAGAAAGTACTTGCGGATACCTTTAGAGTGGAGAGAAGATAAATCTCAAAGATCTTTTACTCATGCTAAAGTATCTTATAAATAGTTTAATGAAAATTAAAGATTGCATAGTTAGAACTTCAATAAAGCACATTGTTAATAATGTAGAGGAAATTAGCCTAATCAAATAGTTAAGGTCGAATGGGTTAATAGTGTCAATGATGAAGGAATTTAAGCAATTGTTTTTTCTTTTTCTTCTTCTTTGCCATTAATTTGATGGGATATAGACATGCTTGGAATCAAGTCGATTGAAGAAAATCCTAAAGTGTTACATAGGATTAATATGTAATTAGAAAAAAAAAAAAGATGTAATAGGCAAGTATGTTAGTTTACATGGCCAAATAGGACATAAAAGATAACGTAAATTTTAAAGAATGTGCAGATTGATTTTCTAAGATATTAAATGTAATTTGAATTTGTATTTGTATTTAGAGTTTAGTGATACATATTTGACTTTGTAAGTGTCACCATTTGTAATCTAAGACTTCTTTATTAAAAGCAAAATGGTTTTAGAATGCATAGTGAAAACTCCTATAAGTGAAAATTAGTTTATTGTACCAATAATCTTATTTTCAATTTACATTAATGTATGAATTGATATGGGTATACTTTTTCTATCTTGCCATTTTCCCTTTTTTACATGGAAAATCTCATGTATTAATGGCAACATTAGCAAACAACACAATTGGATTATTATTATAGATGTATTATAATAGTAGTGTAGTTTGAGACAAACAAATAAAGGATCTCATTATGATAATACTAATGGAAAAGATTGACAATTACAACGATAAAAATGGAAAAAATGCACAACTAAGTAATAAGCGTATTGAACCTCAAAATAATGAAAGATAACTAATAATAAATATAATGAAAATAGGCTCATAATATAAGGATAATATCTGAAATAGCACAATCATATACTTGACTAGCTTTTAAAATACAAAACATATGAGCATACTACATATGAATGATTGTCATTGAAACTTTTGATCTTAGATTATTCTTGGAAATATAAGTTTATGGTTGTTATTCATCTTATAGAAATAATGCTGGTAGTAAAAATGACTTTTGTAATAGTGATTATATGTGATAGTGCAGGCGATGAAAGGGTTAGAGTTAGGCTATCAATCCAAAGGTCATGATGATCAAGAATTTAAGAGGTAATATTTTGAAGTTACTTAGAGATAACTAATAAAATTCAACTTAAAGAATAGAAAAATTCAAATTTATTGAGAATTTATATTATTTTACTTCGATGAATATAGAGAATGCAAGTAATATAAATATCAATTCGATTGAAGTATAACTATAAGTAAGGACATCTAAACTTTGAATAGAAATGATCAAAATAATACGTAGAAGACATGATAAATGAAAATCTTAAAGTGATTAGAGACTTATAAACAACTAGTAGATGATACACACACTAATTTTTTTATTGTTTCAACAATATGTGTCCAAAAAAAAAAAAATACAAAATAGTTATAAATTGAACAATAGAAAAAAAGAGGAGATAAAAGAAAGTAACGAGTTATGTGTTTTCCACAATAATTTGCTATAATACAAGATTCTCACTTGCATATTGATGGGTTCATGTGACAATAAATATCATAATATATTTAGGGTAATTCAAAAGAACTTTAGGAATAAAATTAATTGAATGCACTAGTGAGGATGGAAAGATATAATGCAATAAATGCGATGGAGAGGAAAAAAGAGAGATTATGGGAAGTTACTACTTTGCTCTAGAAATTACTAAGATAGAGTATAATAACATATATTTTAATAGTTTCAAATTTTCTTTATGAGCTTTACCCAATATATATATATATTCTTTATGAGCATTTTAAGGAATAAGTGAAAAGACACCATAAACTCATTAGGGTTTAAAAAAAATAGATAATGGGAGTTGGAAGTTAGTATAAGATGAGACACAAGTATCTAAAGCTCTTCCAATCATTAAGTAAAAATTTGAGGATGAAATTTATTTTAGGAGAGAGAAGAGCGAGGGGAAGAGAGAATGAAATAGTATAAGTTAAGAAGCAAATTATGAAATTAATAAAAAGAATTTAAGTCAAGAAATAAGAAAGAGTGGTTTAACTATTTAACAAATACACTTTTGAGAAGTTAATTACAAGCAATTTATCAATTTAACTCTTCAAGTAATTTACTAAGGCAAATCAGTAGTACTTTTAATTACATAGATAATGTATAAGCTTAGGTAGCCATTTTAACACTAAAATAACTCTGGCCTTAATTAATTTTAGTAAGGATGTTTAACTAATTAGGCAATTTAAGTATATTAAGAGGGTAAATCAAGTAGTAATTTTAATTACATAGATAATGGGTAAGCTTCCTAAACTATTTTGTGTTTTTTGTTACGTGAGTGTGTTTTAGTTTATTTAAATTCAATTAGGTTAAGGATGTAAGTGTAGCTGACTAGATATAATTAGGTTACATTTCAAATCTAGAAACATCTAGAATTCTTATAGTCTCTTCCCCCTTTCTCTTGGATGCCACACATAGGAATATTAGAAGACTCTTTATTCTCTCACTTAGGACAATTCAATCAAGTTTCAATGGATTCAAAAACTAAAGGAGCTTATAATTTAAAGTCTTTAGCTACTCTTATAAAGAAGTTGATTTTCCTAGTTCTAATTAAGTTTAATTATATACTCAATTAATAATTACAACAACTTTCCATGATTTCATGGAATTCAAAAGAATGAATGAAAATCAAGTGGAGACCTAGCTGACTCTTGAGGTAGATATAAAGCATGGGAAGTGTTTAGGTGAGTTTAACTCAATCCTTCAATTAATCTAGTTAGCTTTGAGATACAGTTGGTATAACTTGTAGATATGGATCATGGAGTTAATTTATTTTATGCTAATTGCAAGAATTTGATTGGAGGAATGTGGATCAATTGATTGGAGTTCAATTTCTAGCTTAAGGAGAATTTTAATCTACAAATTAAGATAAGCCTCTATATTTGTAAGTTTAATTTAGCATTTTACATGTTTAAATGTTTAGATCTATGTTTAATTTGAGTTTAAGAGCTTGATTTGAGTACAAATCAAAGTAAAATTATAAAATGTATGTACTATAGATCATGCCATTAAATATATGATAAGAATTGGAGTTTGATTTGTTAAACTTTACGTCAATTGGTTTGATTCTTATTGAATGATGTATTTAAGGCTATAAATGAGACATGCTACTTATAAGTGAGTTCAATTAGTAAACGAGTCAAGCTCAAGCTCAAGATAAAGCTTGCTTAGGCTCGTCGCTTGGCTTGTTTATGCTTGTCAATAGGCTTACAAGCATTCATGTGTTATGAATATCATATATATTATATATTATTAAAATCTAAAAACAAATATCTATATAATATATATATATATAAATATATAACATGTTATAGGATAACTCATATATATAATCTAATTTTTATTCACCATTTGTTAATCTATTTATTTTTATATATTTTTATTTTATCTACTTAGGCTCAATTAGTGAACAAGTCAAGTTGAGCCTAAGACAAAAGTTATTTATCTAAATGAGCTTAACTTGAGTCTCAATTTATAGGCTTGATAAAAGCTTGGCTTGAACTTGAGCTTAATATTTTTCAAATGAGTCGAGTCTGAGCTTTTAGAAGCTTGGCTCAGCTCGATTCAGCTCATTTGTATCCCTAGGTGTATTTTAGCATGGTTAAATGGGGAAAGGATGTATTAAAGTGTGTTGATGTGGGATCTTGTGCATGCCATGAGCTTTTATGATGTTTTGGGAGTAACTTTAACTTTAGTCTTGTTAATTGATCCCTTTGTGAACTATTTTGATAATTCAATGATGTTTTATGATTAAAAGTTAAATTGGATTGAGAATTAATAAGATAAGTTTTATGGAGTAGGCATTTGAGGATATAAGCTTTTTAATAAATGAGTTTGATTATATATTGGTGTATTCGTGATTAAATTTTGGTGATTGGTATGATTCTTGATAATTCTTGACAAAGTATGTAGTTGTTGATTGATTGGTTGGTTTAAAGTTGAATATGCTTTAATTTAGGGAGTTTAGGATGGTTTTGTTGAAGCCTGATACTAGTTTAGTTTTCTGAAAACTTTTCTAGAAATTTAAAGATGATGAACTTGAGACATTGAAGTGCTAATGTGTTCTTGAGTATATTCTTGGTGGAGTTTTCTTGATATTAATAACATTTGATCTTATTTAATGAATATACATATATATATATATATATATACATGTAAATATATATGTTGGATAATGTGTGACAAATTAAATATCTTTTCTTTATTTTGGAGATTGGATACAATCTTGAAGATAAGTTAAAAGATGTTAATGTTCTTGGAGTGTTCTTAATGTTTTTGAAGTACTCGTATTAGTCTCCAACTACTCTTATTCTGGTGAGTATTTAATCTTTAGAATCCAAATATATTTAATGTAAACTTGTTTATTGATAACTCTAATTTTAAACATATTTCATATGATGATTTTATAGCATTTCCCTCACATTTTTGGTTTTCTTTAAAGAAATTGATACTTAATTGAGTAAAATGTTGATTTCAGGGTTTAAACGCGTTCTAGGCTCGAAAACGAAGAAAAGGAATCAAGTTTCACTCAATTCCGAGTTCAAACGAAAAAGTTATGAAGTTTTGAAGTTGTGCAGAAATTTTGCCTTAGTGCAGAAAGTTACACGACCTGGGGACACGGCCGTGTCTGGTGACGAAAATAAAATCCGTGTAATATACATATATAAGGAGATCTGAGGGTTTAAAAGAGGGAGAGACATTACAGAAACGGAGAGACACAAGAGACGAGAGAAGATTTGAGGAGAACATCAATCAAGAAGCAAGAACAATATCGATTTCAAGATTAGAGAGATTGTTCATCAAATCAAGAGGGGTTTTCATGCTTTATTTTATATTTTTGATGGAACTCGTTTTTAGATTCGTTATGATAGCTTAGAATTCGAGTATTTAGGATTATGGAACCTAGGGTTTCATGTGATTCTTGGATTGAATTATAATTTCAAGAAAGTTTCTATCTTTTCTTGATTCAATTATGTCGTTAATTAAGGATTGATAATTCTAGAGTATCAATATATGATATTATGCATGTTGATTGAGAAATTGCATGTGTAATTAGATCTTAGCATAATTGAAAAGAATTACATGTATACTTAGAGATAAGATACATGTTTTTTCCGGAAAGTTGATTGTTTGCATGGGAATTCATTAAACATTAATGCAATTCTAAGTTATATTACTAAGTGAAGAGATTCCGGTAAATAATTTAGAATTAGGGTTAATATGCTTGAGAAAGATATTAGCTTTAATTGTGAATCCTTCCGGTTAAGAATAGTAGAAACTAAATTGAATATATTTTAAAAAGGTTACATGTTAAACACTAGGGGAAATAATTCCTAAATACATTATTGCATACTTGAAGTCATTTGTAGTTTTATTGCTTTCTAATTTGCGTAATTAAGTCTCATAAGTAGTTTAGTTTATTAATTTCAGTATTTTTAATTCATTCAACTTGACATAATTTTTCGGTTAGATAATAAAGCTAAAGTTAATATTAGTACTCAAAATCTCTAAGGGATCGACTCGGACTCATATCCGCTATATTAAAATTGATAGGTGCGTTTGCCTCGTATCATTTATATGTTTTATTTTTTTGAAAAAATTTAGAGGTGCTCTTGAATAAGTTTAATGTTCTTGATGAACATTTAAAGTATTCATCTCCATATTCAAGGTATTATTACTTAAGAACCTTGTTTAATATTATTGAAGAGCTAAAATTAATAAAAAATTTGTTTTTCAATGGTGTCTAAATTATGATCATGAACAATTTAATTAAATACCAATGAAGCTTCTTAGTTGATAGATTTCAAAAATAAAAAAAAGTTAAATACAATAATTAGATTAGAAATTTTAGATCAAACTCTAAGATCAAGCATAGTTTGATCTTCATAAGGGACTTAAACTTAGTAAAAAGCCGTTTGTGGCTAAAATGATCGAAATAATAATATTTTAATAAATATTGATAAATTTGAAAATATAATAAATAATTAATAAGTAAGAAATAAAAATAAAATAATATAATTTTAGGTAGTTTAAATTGAATTGGCTAAATTGGTCTAAGACCTTTCAAGCTAGTCATGTAAACCAAACAAAGCGGTTGACATTGAGCCGATCATCCTTATAAACATTTAGAGATATCAAATAATAACAAATAGATAAAATAATGAATAAATAAATAATAGTAAGTTAGGTTAATTTGGTTTTAAAATAAAATTAGATTAACCCTTAGTAGTGGATCTCTAAATAAAATTGGTTTTCATGAAGTTATCTAATGGGCTATTTTAAATATAATACTAAATAAAAACTAAGAATTGATTTACTATGAAAACTAGGTGGGTGGTCTTTTTAAGTTGAATTAATTATTGACAAATGTGTTGCATATCATATGATGTTTGTGTTACAATTGGATGATCGATTATCGATTTTAGGATTTCGGCTAACTAACTTGGTTTGTTATTGTGAAGACTTTTAGGTACATGGTAGGTGTTGCGTCTACCTATTAGATAACTAACTAGACTTAATTCATATTTGGCTAATTAAACTTATGTGAACTTGTATGTGGTCATCCTACATCAATAGACAGTACCCATGGACTGGGTTACGGTTATGGTCATAGTATTAGGACAATACGATGTTTAGGCATTTGGGCCACCATAAGTGGCTCGATGGATAATCAATAGGAGGAAATTGCATCGTATATAGTTGATGTGATGGGAAAGAAGCTATAGTGAATGTTATCTTATGATATGGAATACATTGGATAATATGATCTATGTGGACTACAATTGTCGATGGCTAAGGTGATAGTAAACTTCAAAGGAAACTACTTATGGTTGCAGCTTTGGACATGGTAGCTTAACCATCTCAGTGAACAATGATCACTTGCTATGGTGGGATTTAAACTCCTCGTTCTCCATCGTGTTTAAAGCTATAGGTTACTCTAAATTCTATGACAACGAAATTGTTTTGCTTGTATATGCTTAAATAATTATTATAACGAACCACGGTTTTTGCATTAAAATAGGCTTGCATGTAAGTAGCATGTGTGTTCCTGTGGTTGCTATATACTAGGTTTCATAATTCAGCCGTTTGAGTTTTAATATTTTAGGTATTAATACGTTTGCCAATGTTTGGTATGTTGACTATGGATATGTTTGCTATGTCAAGGGTAAGATTAATGTTAGCTAAAGAGCTACATATGTTTAGTATTTTGCAATAACTTATTCAAATGTTGAACCTTTGTAAATGGACTTTATGGATTTAGACTTTGATAATATTTTATTAATGAATTTCTTTACAGTAAAATGTTTTCTTCAATTAAAATTTAATGAATGATTTTTGGAAATTAAAGTTGGATAAGTCTAATTAATATAATTTAGTGATTTTAGTAATCTTAGTATGTAGGATATAAAGTAGGCCATCATTTTGTTTTAAGTCAACTAGGTTTTATCTCTTTAGGGTTCTTGGTAGACCTATTTTAGATTCCCCCTGGACTAGTAAATTGGTAAATCAAGTAATAATCATAGGAATTGTGAACATTTAGTATTTTTAAGATAATGACTTGTCATTTAATTGGTGTTAGTAGTAAGAATTCCTGCACATTATTTTGAAAGCTTTAAGCACACTTTAGCTGTATGGTTATTATTATTGGGCTTGAGCATATAGGCTAAAAATGGAGCATGATTTTAATCTGACAAGTACGTTTTACTTGTGTGTGCACTACCATAGGAATATCAAGAATGTCGAGTTACAAGAAGTACTAGTTACAAACTAGTAACTATAGCAACTTACAAGGGTAGTGATTTGAGGTAATGTACTGTTTATATTAGGTGTTGGATTGCCCTCTAAGGATAAGTAAGTTGTTCATTGGCTCATTGCTGTAGCATAGGCTAGTCTTCTAGAAAGAATATTGGGTTGTAGTGGTGGAATGGGATGCTTTTCAAATGGTTGATGTGGATAGGTTGTATCAATTGTTGATACTAGTAACTATACATGGGCATATGGGATTTGATTTAGTTAACCCTCCAAATCAGGTCTAACTATAAGAATATAGTTTTCTTTACCACTATGAATGAAACCACATGCTTATGAACATTTCAAAACTAAAATATGTTGGTTTTGTACAGTTTGTTTAACGTATTCAATCATAATTTATAATGAAAGAAAAATTATATGTTTGTTCTATAACCTCATATTAACAATATTGATTTCTTTTACTAATAACATGTAACGACAGTATTCAAAAGACTTATAAAGTTAGTACGATTATGGAATTTGAAAGATATCTTAACAATTACTTGTATAAAGTCAGCATAAGATTTAAACTTTAAGCCAATCTATGTACATATTCTAATATCCTAAGTTCAAAAACTTATATAACATATACATTTCAAATAAGCATGAACTTAAATTCATTTTAATATTGTATTATTATAACCCTTGGAACCCGGAGTGCTAACCAGCTACGTGTCATTATTAAGTGATGACACATTAAGGCGTTTAGAATCCATCTACATCTATAAGTAATAGTTGAAAGTTACCAACTCATATAAATAATTCTCCATAATTACAATGCATACGAGGTGGTCTTATAGAGTCTCACCAATCCACATATGTTACTAGGCTTAGAACAAAAGTAACAACCTCAAATAACTAACTGGAGTCATAGACATGGCTTAGACAACATCATCTGCATAACTAGTATGTATACTGAACTACTAGCACACAACTAGAAACAAATAGATAGAATTGAACAAATACTAGAGTCTCATCTACTAATACATCAACTCTAAACATAATAAGGTCTAGGCAATCCCATTGATAAGTCATAAGCCAACTCGTATCCCTAGTTACCATAGAGGTCTGCACTATTTATAGAACTTGTATCTTTAGCTGAATAACAAGAGTCTTCAAAGGATGAGCCAAGGAACTATAATAGAATACCATAAACACATATATGTGAACAAGTAGATTACAAACTCACATACGTTATAAAAAACAATAAATATAGCAAGCATCGGTTAATTATCTTTTATTTAGTTTGGTAAACAACACAGTCTTAGCATCTTAAGACTTAAGGTAACTCATGATACCGACATACACAAACACATACATATAAACATATATAATACCATATAGTATTAGTGTTGTTACTCCCCAACAACCCAAATCCAAGAATCCAATAATTAGTACAAATCTACCCAGATCATTTCAATGTGCTACTAGACTCGAGGTAGCATCACCAAAAACCATCGGGATGTGATGTTTACGCGCTGGTATTCCTAGGGTGTTGCTTATAACTATGCACATGTAGTACACATTTATTTAAGATTGAATAGTTAATTGGGTTAATTAAGTTCTAACTTAGCATGCATAACCATATATGTAAGGTATTTGTACCTAAAACAACCATCTTGTTGGAAATTGATCCTATGATGCTCATAAAATCTGATAACAATTGCAAATGTTAAATCTTGGTCTCATCCTTAAACATCTCAACTTTACTCTCAACTTTGACCCCCTTTACCTCAACCTTTACTAAACCCAACAAGGAAGGATAAAATTGATCTTTAGCAAAAGTTGTTAATAATATGTTAATGGATTGTAATATAGTTGGAAAAGCCTTGTTAAATCATTAACAATAGGTTTTTGAAGTAAAAGAACCAACATGAAGGAGTTGCAAAGGTTATGTGAGTAATTAGAAGCTTATCATCTAGATACCAAAGGGTTAACTGTTTAAATGGTAAAGCATTCTAGATAAATTTTCACTTATTGCTCGGGTGGTAGCTACAAAAATTCTAGAGCCTATTTGACCAAACAATGGAACCTCTCTTCCTTTCTTTACACAATAGGATACCTTGCAACATGAATTCTCGACGTTGGAAACCTCTTTTCACACAACGATTACCAACTACACTTCTTTTAAACATGAATATTACGTCTCATCTCCATAGGAAAACTAGAAAACTTCCATTCTACAACTCAAAACTTAAACTTTACATAAACCAAGCAACAACTACAATAGAAAACTTACTTGAGCTTGATGAGGAACAAGCAATACGACATGTGGAACTATGAAGCTTACTGTAACAAAGAAATAAAAACACATGCTTCCAATGCAAACTCAAAATATAGATCCCGAAACACTAAGAAAACCTTCAACCTTACTAAGTATCTTCTTTTAAACCAAATTTCTTCTTCGTTTTTGCCTTAATCTTGCAAAAAATCACTGATCTTAGATGTAGTTTGTGTTGGAGGAAAGGAAATTGTCGAGGAAATGATGGTAACGTAGAGAGAGAGAGAGAGAGAGAGAGAGAGAGAGAGAGTAGAATTGGAGACAAACATGTTTGGGGCAAAAGAGTTTGAAAGAGAAAAAGGATTAAAATACCCTTATCCCTAAAACATTTTCATGAATATACCATTTTTCAAAATGTTTATAATACATTATTTTGTTTTATCAAATATAGGCATTACAGTTATAATGAAACAAATTATTTGATTTTAAGTACAATTTTAGAGAAAATTGCAAATAATCTCCCTAAAAAATGATATAGGTGCGGATTGACCCTTTAAATTTTGAAAGTGTGCTTTAAGACCTCCTAGACTTTGATAAATTAGTGATATAATTTTTTTTAACTACGGTCAAAGTTTAGAGGGTATTAAAGTGTACTTTGATATGTTTTGGAGGTACTTCTACACTAAAATTAAAGTTTAGGGATGCTATTTTCAACCTATAGAGATTATTTGCCAATTTATCAAAGTTTATGAGATCTTAAAATATATTTTAAAGTTTAAAGGGTCAATTTGCATTTAAGTCGAAGTTTAGAGTAATTATTTTCATTTTTACCAAAATTTTAATTTTTTTTTATTAAGACGGTTGATTTGGTTTTTTGGTTTAGTTTAGATTTTTACCCTAACAAAAAAAATTTGGTTTTAATTTGGATTAGAAAATTCCTAAACCAAATTGGAAAGGAAAAAGCCATGTTTTCGCCTTATCTATTTCGAATTGTGGCTTGATTTAGTTTGGTTGGTCTTTTTATCCACCCATATCAATAATGGACTTACATTGAGATGACTAAAGATTTTTGTATTAGTGATGAGATTCTTGGACCTTCAGACATGAATATGCTTTATGTATGTGTGTGTAAATGTGGTGTATATGTACTTATGTGTATATGTGTGTATTGTCAAAGTTTGAGTTACTTCAAGTCTTAAATACTAAGAGCGTATTGATTCCTCACCTAAAATACATGATAAATAAATCTTTGTTTGATACATTTGATATGTGGTAAACTTAAATGTGTGTTGTGGTTTGGCATTTGTGTATGTTCGATGCAATAATTATGTGTTAAGCATTGTTGCTCACCTAAGTTTGAGAAATATTGTATCAAGTAGGGAAGATAATTAATTCTACCTTGATTGTGACATTTGACATGGTAGTGGTATCGGTCTTGTTCATATTTGAGTAGAATAACATCTTAATTATTGTGTATAATGACAAGGTCGGAACTTTCCCATTAAGGTATTGTTCGCTTTGGTATGGAAGATTGCACGGAATTGTAATACCTCTTACATGCTAGGAGAAGGAACTCTAATCATTGAGGCATCTTTTGGTGTAGTGATTCGGAGTACGTTGAAACTTTGGAGTTAAGCATGGTTAGGCTCAAGCAATCTCAGGATAGGTGACCTTTTGGGAAGCTGCTGCACCGGGGGACAAAACCTTGCGACATTCTATGCCAAAGTGGATAATATCTCAGTGGAATGAGTTCTAGCCAGATCGTTATAGGTGGTATCAAAGCACTCTACCAGTTGAAAGGGCAAGTCCTTACTTGGTAGTGGTCTTGGACCTGTGTAACAAAATTAATGAGGACGTCAGTTCTGGGGGGGGGGGGGGGGGGGAGGTGAATTGAAATACCCCTTACATATAAGCAAAAAGAACTCTAAATCATTAAGGCACCTTTTGGTGTAGTGGCTCGAAATACGTTGAAACTCTAGAGTTAAGTGTGCCTAGGCTAGAACAATCTCAAGATAGGTAACCTCTTGAGAAGTTGTTGCACCGGGGGACAAAACCGTATGGCGTTCCATGCCAAAGTGGACAAACCTAGGTGGGAGGAGTTTTAGCCCCAGGAGATCACCTATCTTGGGATTGCTCTAGCTTAAGCATGTGAAGTTTCGACATACTTCAAGTTGCTATACCAAAAGCTGCCTCAATGATTTAGAATTTCGTCACTTAGTATATAAGGAGTATTACAATCTACTCCCCTTACAGAATTGACGTCTTCGTTAGTTTTGTTACACAGGTTCAGAATCACCATTAGGTAGGACTTCACCCTTTAGGCTGGTCGATTGCTTTGATACTGCTTGTAACGACTTGATCGAACTCCTCTCACCGAGGTATTGTCCGCTTTGGTGTAGAATGTTACACAGTTTTGTCCCCTGGTGTAGCAGTTTCACAAGAGGTCACCCATCCTAAGCTTACTCTGGCATGAGTATGCTTAACTTCGGAGTTTCAACGTATTCTGAGCTGCAATACCAAAAGGCGCTTTGATAATTAAGATAATTAGAGTTTCTTCTCCTAGCATATAAGAGGTAAGTCCTTACCTGGTAGTGGTCCTGGACTTGTGTAACAAAACTGACGAGGACATTAGTTATGTAAGGAGGGTGGATTGTAATACCTCTTACATGCTAGGAGAAGGAACTTTAATCATCGAGGCGCCTTTTAGTGTACAGACTTGGAGTACATCGAAACTTTAGAGTTAAGCATGCTCGAGTTGGTGTAATCCCAAGATGGGTGACCTCCTTGGAAGCTGTTACTCTAGGAGACAAAACCATGCTAAAGTGGACAATATCTCGATGGGAGGAGTTCTGATTGGGTCAGTACATGTGATATCAGAGTATTCTACCAGTTGGAAGGGCAAGTCTCTACTTAGTAGTAGTCTTGGACCTGTGTAACAAAACTAAAGAAGATGTTAATTCTATAAAGGGATAGATTGTAATACTTTTTACATGCTAGGAGAGGGAACTCTAATCATTGAAGCGCTTTTTGGTGTAGTAGCTCAAAATTCGTCGAAACTCTAAAGTTAAGTGTGCTCAGGTTAGAGTAATCTTAGGATGGGTGACTTTCTTAAAAGCTACTACATCAAGGGACAAAAACTATGCGGTGTTCCACGCCAATGTAGGCAATATCTCAGTGGGAAGAGTTTCGATCGAGTTGTTATATTATGTATTTACAAGGATTTAAAATTTGTATAAAATGTTTTTGTTACAAGGAATTAAAAGATTAATAAGTTGATTACTTGTGTAAATTATGGAATTGTAGTAGGTTTTGTATCTCACGTGTTCCTCACACGTGAATATAAGACATACTATTTATATCATTCGGTTTCGGAACATGATAAATATAGATAAAATATATATAGAAGAATAATTGTGACCTTTAGAAAATAGTTGAAGCATGGCTCAATTATAGTTTATCTTAAGTTAACTAAGCATTAGACATGTTTGAATAGATGGCTAACCCACCAAACCGCTTATGTAACGGCAAATAGGGGTGTAAATGAGCTAACTGCTTGCGATTTACTCGAGTTTTGCTTAATAGTTATTTGAGTTCGACTCGACTCAAACTTCATAGTATTTAACTTGATCAGCTTGCTAACTTAATCAATTGATTAAGCTCGAGTCAAATATAAATATCACTTGAGTTTGAGTCAAATTTGGATATTATTATTGTTATAATTAGAAGAAAAAAGAGTTTTCAAATAAATTGAGATTAGATGAGATTCATTGAGTTGAACTTGAACTTATTGAGTATTATTTTAAGTTAAGATCAAACTCAAAATTTTAAATTCAACCGAATTTGAATTGAGCTTAAATTCGATTTTCAATTTAAGTTTAATATTATATTATCTTGATTCGATTCGATTCGATTGTAATTCTCATAATGATGTTCTAATTTCAAACTTTTCATTTAATAAGATATTGGTCCTATTAAATTTTGGCGTGATGACTAGTCACATACAGATTTAAGTTTCAAAATACCGTCGCTGTTGGTGGTTGAGAAAACTCATGAAAATCATGTCTAAGAAAGCTGTTGATTAGAGAAAGAAGAACAAGAGTCACAAATGTCAGGGTCCACTGTCCCGCGACAAATCTGTATATGGAAAATGAAAGAAAAAGATATTCGAGGTTTGTCTGTTGCGAGCAAAATGCCACGCAAGCACATATAATTAGGACAGAGTGCGACAACACGAGCAGCATAATGTTGGTAAAGGAAAATATATGCCCCGGCACCGC
Source organism: Lumnitzera littorea (assembly GCA_024138015.1). NCBI lineage: Eukaryota > Viridiplantae > Streptophyta > Magnoliopsida > Myrtales > Combretaceae > Lumnitzera > Lumnitzera littorea. The sequence goes on along the minus strand of JAMXBB010000010.1, from coordinate 47,384,049 downwards.
CTCTTTTAGTGTTTTTCCACTTGGATCGGATGCATTTAGACAGTAGTGGAATGTGGTTTTCTTTTTTCTTCTCATCCCTTCGTCAGATCATTCAATCCTGTCCCTTTTCCTCTTCTTAATATTTCCAAGTCCATCTCAACTTTACTGTGCATGGATGCATGGGATGAGTTAAAAAGGGTCTAAATGAGTAGAGTTTTGAAACGTGATTTTAAGTCCGACTTGGAGTTTCGAGTGAGTTTGGAATTTTAAGACGGATTTAGTTAGAGGTGTCATTCGATAAGTTAAAATTGGAACGGATTAAAATCTTTTAGATTCATTTTCTGTAAAAAAAAAAAAAAGGAAACGTATAATTTATTGGATTAAATAAAGTTAATATTTAAATTCAATGTGAGCTTGTGCTTGGCCAATTAGTTTTTAACTTTAATTAAATTAAAATCGTAGAGTTAAACAAACTATAATGAATGAAAGGGTTTTATTCTCTTTTACTATGTTTGAAAGTATATAAAAAATAGAATTACGATTCTATAAGATCGATCATTATGTTTTCAAGGAAGCATTCGATTTTACTTTTGAAACAATAAATCGCAATTTTATTTCTCTTGAATTAATTATATTAATCAAAACTATTTATTTAACTTTTCAATTAACTATAACATCTAATAATTAATGGTATATTTTTTACAAATACTATATAATACATATCCCATTCCATTCTATTTTATTTTTTTACATATTTCCAAATATAGGAATGGATTATTGATTCTTACCTTAATTTCATTCAATTCCACTAACTATTCCCTCGTAGCAGAGAATACAATATAATGGAATTCGAAAGGATAAAGTATATAAAACCATATCTATTGGCAAAACTTTTCAAATTTATTACTCTCTATCTACAATAATAATAGGTGGGTGGGAAAACTATTTGATATTTAATCTATGTCTAGCATAATATTTGCATCATCATGGAGGGCCCTCGTCATAACTAATGTCTTAATCAAGTGTACGTTATATTAGATTGAAGAAAATATAGCTAATTAATGAGATCCATTAAAGTGGACCACTGAACAACCGTGTGATGGTGTACATGTTACGGACCTCCCGAAGTAGGCCATTCTTAGGAGGTTCCTAAAGCCCAAAGACGAAAGCCCAAGCCCACTAAAAGCTTATAGATGATGAAAAGCTCTAGAAGGTTCCAGAGGAGTCCAGAATCTTGTATAGTAGTAGGTAGGGGTAGGTGAAGGTAGTAGTTGGGAATCAATTGTAACCATTAGATCGAATTGATCTTAACCATTAGATTATAAAGGCTTTCTGTATATATAGAGGTATTCCCCTCAAATGTAACACAGAGGTGATTTGAGTGAATACAATATACTATCAAAGTTTCTCTCTCTACTTTCTCTCTCTAACATTGTGAGTGTGTTACAGGCTGACTTAGCCTTTCTTAGTGAGGTTAGGAATGCTAAGTGTTGCACGGGGTCGAGCGACAGAATCCGCCCGTGACAAGTGGTATCAGAGCCTGAAAAAGAAGCTGCTTGTGGAGAAAATGTCATCCGGAGGGGACAACAACACTTCAATGGTCAATGAGTTGGCTGACCATGATGATCGCCGTATTACTAGGCAAAGGACTAGGTCCCGAGACTTGCTGAACTCCCTCCTTAATAAGATGGATAGAGCGGAGTTGAGCATTGCTGAAGTGAAGGAACAATTCGATGAATCACAAGGCAACCTTGAAGAGATGGAGGAAGAACTTCAAGGCAAGTTGCAAGGAGCATTGAATCAAGCCATTGATGAGCTGAAGCAGCGTGACGAGACGATTGAGGGGAAGAATGAAGTACTCCAAGCTCGAGTCATTGCTTTGGAAACTAAGGAGGAAGGTTATGAAGCCAAGATGGATGCTATAATGGCGGCCATGCGCCAGGAGATTGAAGAACTTAAGAACCAACTAGCAGCATGTCGGGCGGTAATGGTAAGTGGAGTGACCATCCAGTCTGCTCATAGGATCGATGTCCCCAAGCCCGAACCTTTCAATGGGATATGATCCGCCCGGGAGGTAGACAACTTCCTTTGGGGAATGGAACAATATTTCAATGCTGTAAGAATCCTGGATGACCTCGAAAAGGTACGTACTGCTGCTATGTATTTGAAAGATTCTGTTATGGTATGGTGGCGTAGGAGGGCAAACGAAATCAATACTTGGGCTAGCTTTGTACATGAGATCAAGGGGCAGTTCTCTCCCCAAAATGCTGCTAAAGAAGCAAAGGTGAAGTTGCATCACCTAACTCATAAGGGCGACATCAAGCAATATGTGAAGGAATTCTCAGAACTAATGTTGGAGATCCCAGACCTTAACCAGGATGACGCTCTAGTGATGTTTTTAGATGGTCTGGAACCTTGGGCAAAGTTAGAGCTAGATTGAAGGGGAATAGAAGACATCTCTAAGGCCATAGCAGTTGCTGAAGGCTTAACGGAGTTCAAGAAGACAGAACATAAGATCCCAATAGGAAGGTGGAAGGGGGGAGTTGAGAAGGAAAGGAATGGGAGTTCCTTAAGAGGGAAGCTTAAGATGGAAGAGCGGAATAATGATCGGGGAAGGACTTATGAAGGAAAAGATGGGGAACGATGGAAGCCTCGAGAATTGAAGTGCTATTTTTGCAATGGGCCCCATTATGCTAGGGAATGCCCAAAGAAAGAGCGGTTGGCATCAATTATGGCAGATGAAAGCTCTAGTGAAGAGGATGAGGCTAAACTGGGTTCGGTACGACTACTTAGTGCTATGAAAATGTAGGAGAAGCGAAAGGGGTTGATGTACACTGAGGTAATAGTTGCTGGCAAGAAGTTAAATGCCCTTATTGATACAGGGGCATCTCTTCTGTTCATCTCCGATGTAGCAGCAAGTAAGATTGGAATAGAGGTGGAGAAAACCAAGACATGGCTCAAGACGGTAAACTCAAAGGAAGTCTTTACTACTGGAGTCGCCAAGGAGATAGAGCTTCGTATGGGAGGGTGGAAAGGGAAAGAAACCATCGAAGTAGTACCTATGGATGACTTCGGATTTGTGATTGGGATGGAATTCTTAGATCGTATAGATGCACTTATTGTTCCTCGTGCAGACTGTATATGTATTCTCGAGACCAACTCTCAATGTGTGGTGCCCGTTATGAGGAAAGCTGGTCAAGCCACAAAATTCCTTTTCGCTATGCAACTAGCGAAGGGTTTAAAGAAGAATGAAGCTATGTACCTAACTACATTAAAGGGGGAAGAAGAGACAGGGGATCAAGAGGTAATTCCACATTGAGTGGGGGAGTTGCTAGAAGAATTCAAAGACATTATGCCTAAAGAGTTACCGAAGAAGCTATCACAAAGAAGGGAAGTGGATCATCCAATTGAGCTAAAACCAGGTACAAAGGCCCTTGCTACTAGTCCTTATTGCATGCCCCCAAAAGAATTAGAAGAATTGAGGTGGCAATTGAAAGAGTTGTTGGAAGCTGGATTCTTCCAATCGTCAAAAGCACCTTTTGGAGTTTCAGTTCTCTTTCGGAAGAAACACAATAGGCCCCTCCAGGTGTATATTGACTATAGGGCCTTAGATAAGGTCACTAAGAAGAATAAGTATCCTATTCCTTTGGTATCAGACTTATTCAATCGAAGGGGAGAGGCAAGATACTTTTCAAAATTGGAGCTACGATTGAGATATGGAGATGAGTCCAAAAACACTTGCGTTACAAGATATGGTGCATTTAAAGTTCTTGTTATGCCAATGGGGCTCATAAACGCCCCAGCTACTTTTTGTAGTCTTATGAATAGGGTATTAGCACAATTCTTGTATCATTTTGTTATGGTTTACTTGGATGACATCATGAATTATAGCAAGCCTATGGAAAAGCCCTTAGAGCATCTTCATATAAATTGCTTAGCCTTAAGGGAAAACGAGTCATATGTAAAGCTGGAAAAATGTACCTTTGCAAAGAAAGAAGTGACCCTTTTAGGGCATGTAGTAGGAAAAGGGGAAGATCAAAATGGACGAAGAGAAGATACAGGCCATTTGAGAGTGGAAAGAACCTACTAAGCCCACCGAATTGAAGGCATTTCTTGGCTTAGTAAGTTATTACAAAAATTTCATATGTGGATACTCTCGAATGGCTACCTCCTTAACGGATTTACTCAAGAAAGATGTCTTATGGGTATGGAAGAAAGATCGACAGAAGGCATTTGATACCCTGAAGGAAGCAGTCATTAAAGAACAAGTTCTTACGCCCTCTAATTTTGGTGAAGTATCTGAAGTATGCATGGATGATGGTGATTATGCCATTGGTGAGGTTTTGATGCAGGAAAACCATCCAATAGCCTTTGAGAACCGAACGTTGAACGATATAGAGAGGCGATACCCAGGAGATGAGAAGGAAAAGATAGCTGTAGTATATTGCCTTCAAGTTTGGAGGCACCTTGTAAGTACAAGTCAGTGGGGGTGGTCTAAGTTATTGGATGTCATACAGCTTTCTTTCAATCTACAGAAGAATGAGTCCATCGGGCAGAGTCCTTTCGAGATCGTCCTAAGAAGGCAACCCTTAACTCCTCATACAGTGGCAATAGGATATACGGGGTCCAGCCCTCCCGCCTATAAATTTGCAAGGGAAAATCACGACTTAGCTCGGACATACTTAGGCCGAGCTATCAAGGGAACGAAGAAGATGGCAGACAAGAAGGGGAGGCCGATGGAATATCAGGTAGGTGACCAAATGCTTGTTAAGTTACATTTGATACAATGTGCGAAGGGACAACTACATAAAGGTCTAATGAGTCGCTACGAGGGTCCATTCTCAATTGTGAAACGAATGGGGCGAGTATCTTACAAGTTGAAACTTCCATCCAAACTGAAATTCCACCCGGTTTTCCACATGAGCATGCTATAACTATTCCACAAAGATGAGGAAAACCCTATAAGAGCTATATCACAAAGGGCCCCAATAGGAGTACGGGATTCATTTGATAAGGAAGTGAAAGGGATCATAGCTGATAGGCGTGTGAAGAGACGTGGGCAAACTTCCAAACATGAGTATATGGTAAGATGGAAGGGAAGACCAAAGAGTGAGGCCAGTTAGGTACTAACCGAAACACAGTGGCAATTTAAAAACAAGATTCGACAATTCTACGATGAAGGAGCGACGAGGGCGTCGCCGGATTGAGCGGGGGAGAATGTTACAGACCTCCCGAAGTAGGCCATTCTTAGGAGGTTCCTAAAGCCCAAAGACGAAAGCCCAAGCCCACTAAAAGCTTATAGATGATGAAAAGCTCTAGAAGGTTCCAAAGGAGTCCAGAATCTTGTATAGAAGTAGGTGGGGGTAGGTGAAGGTAGTAGTTGGAAATCAATTGTAACCATTAGATCGAATTGATCTTAACCATTAGATTGTAAAGGCTTTCTGTATATATAGGAGTATTCCCCTCAGATGTAACACAGAAGTGATTTGAGTGAATACAATATACTATCAGAGTTTCTCTCTCTACTTTCTCTCTCTAACATTGTGAGTGTGTTACAGACTGACTTAGCCTTTCTTAGTGAGGTCAGGAACGCTAAGTGCTGCATGGGGTCGAGCGACGGAATCCACCCGTGACATACACACATCTAAGTAACCATTATTGGTTAACATAACAAATCCTAATCCTTTCCTTTCTAGTCAACTACATTTAATTTTCTCACAGGAAGGATAGGCCATAGGGAAATGGTTTTTAATACATATCACTCCAATAAATATTGGTTTTAGCCTTAAAATGTGTATGTAATACTGTTAAATATTATATCCACTTGAACTTTTGCTTATTGAATATCAAACCTAAAATTTTAAGTTGTTGAATGTTTTATCAAATCGCTAAGGCTGTTGTAATTTAATAATATCATTATTGATTTCTTATTGAGATAAATCAGGATTTAAATCTTCTTCTTTTTCATAGTTGGTCCAAAAAAACAAAAAAGAATTTTATATTAGATCAAACTTTACTTGTCAAATTCACTAAATTAATCAACTTTAAAATGGTGTCGTTGAAAATATTTATTAGTTGAAGAGTACAAATATAAATGATTAGAAATGAGGTAGTATATTTAATCAGTAAAAGTTTGTTTGGATATAATATTTAATTACATCAAATTGTAGGTACGAAATTGAGAAGGTACGAAATAGTAGTAATATTGACATTGTCCTTATCGTGCCTCGTAACTAGAGGATGTGATCAAATTCGCCACATCGTCTTAAACATTGCAGGAACATATGGGGTTCCAAACCTGCTTTCGAGATCCATAATGTACCTAACAAATGATATGTCTTCTTCCAAACTATTAAATATGATTCCAAAATCATATTAAATTGTACATGGATGGGAAATTCTAAAAATTTAGATCCTGAAAATGTCTCCAAAATATAATTAACTAAAAGTTAATAATTGTAATAACTCTAAACTAAATTCTGCTACGGCTTGTCATGTGTCACACTCCTATATCGAAGCTCATGTTCAAAATAATTATGCTTTACTAAGATTATGAATTATGTTTGGATTATTACTTGATGTCTCGTGTTGTTTTCTTAGTCTACTTCATTATGCATGTACTTCGCATGTTTGAGAGTGCAAGTAGATTTGGGTCATGTTTGCGATATTAACTCTAACCGATTCCATGATCGGCTAACTGTGATTAGGAATCGACGCGTTCTAATTCGATTAGGTTTGATATTGAAAACTCGTTAACAATTCGATGCATATAAGATGAGTTATGCTAATAGCACGACCGCATCACCAATTGATTTTTCGATTGTTTGGTCTAATCGTATTATTTTAGGTGTTAAATATTCAGGCAAGGGAAAGTTCTCCGATTGATATTTCAATTGTTTGGTTCTTAGTCGTATTATTATAGTTGTTGGATATTCAAGCTAGGGAAAATAGGTTAGTTTCTAGTTGTAGTTTTTTGAAAATAAAAACTTCATTAGTATGCTTAGTTAAGAATACAACTGATATAGTTGGGAGCTATAAAATACTAGAGTTGTATAAGTCCGACAAGTATTGTTGGATAACCCACAAAAAAGAATAAAGGAAAAGTCAGATAAGGGGGTTGGGGTTGAAAATTTCAACCTCTCTAGACGATGGGCCATTTAGTTTGTTGATCTGCACAAATAAAAAATAAAAAAGAATAAAGGAAAAGTCAGAAAATATTTCAGCTTAATTTTAAACAAAACTTTGAGCTAAAATAAAGAAAATAGGAACTCCTTAGAAAATAATATATAAGATCAACAAATTTAAGAAACTGGCATTCAACTTTCCTTAGCATATGCATATTTTATATGTTTATTGTTGGTCAATACAATAGAGTTGATAAACTACATGCAATGGGATTATCTATTATTTCTACTATATGTGCAATTCTATTTTTTTTTTCTATGAAACTTAATTGAAAAACAAATATTTATTTTTAGTACATTATTTTACAATATTAAATTTTTTCATTAAGATAATCTTAATGGTTTGGTGGATTGACCTACTTAGCTCACTAAATTATATAAATTAGTTAAATGTTGTGGTTGGTGGCCTAACCTACTTAACCCACCAACCTATGGTAGGGCGGATCATGCTTAAAATTCTATCTTACTTATTAAGTGATTGTAACATCTGGCCTGTTTAATCAGTTGGCTAAAGTGAATCAAGGTAGGTTGGTCTATTTAATGCACTTATTCAAACTTAAGCACAACATTCCCTGGGGTTCATGACCATATACTAACAATTTTTGTTACTGTATGCATCACCCAGTATATTGGCCAGTTATTAATTATGCTCTAAAAATATGAGAAAAAAAAAAGTATATCAATTTTTGGCGTTGCTGTTAGTAGTCAAACCTAAGTTGCCCACATGACAAGCAAGAATTATTACCACTTTACTAAAACGTGATTGAGTTATAAGTAAATACATATAACATACTAGACATATACCTAAATAGATATAGGGTTAAAGCTTCTCTTTGAGAGGCTCAACCTATGCCGATGTAGTTAGCCATATTAACAAATTTCCTACCCACTTGTGGTAGTTCAACAGTTAATCTATCTACCACTTCATTCTGAATGCTTATTCTTGAACAAGTGGTGAACATACCGTCTTTTACTTACTTGATTAGTTATGAATCGGCACATGCACAAATAGCAAACATAATTAACAAGACAAATAGTAATTGGTTAGTTAGCCTAAATCTATTTGTACATACAACAAACAGCAATAACTCATACTTTAAATAATTTGAATTTGGTGAAAATCCTATAAGTATGCATAAAATAATCAATTATTTTTATTTATACTAAGAGATCGTATTCTTAACTCTATGATATCAAGATAACCCAATTTAGTCAACTATAGACAAAATTAGGGTAACCAAATCCCCACATGTAAGAAAGAGGTAAACTATTTTCTATATCCAATCGATCACTTTTCCTACCTATTACATTCAATCAATTGGATTACCAATATGATGGGTTGAACTTAGTCTATAGTTTACCACTCTTCAACTTGGTTGGCTACTCTTTTTATTATTTCCCCTTTTCTTTTCCTTTCTTTCTTTTTCTTTTTCTTTGTTTTGTTTAAGATTCCATCTATCGTATTTAAGGTCAAGCTTTTAACCTTAAAATATGCTCTCTAATCCTTATCGACCCTATAGGCATCAAATAAACATTTATATATTCTCTAATAATGTCATAATATTCTACAATTCATCCCATGTTTCCAAAAATTTTACATTGAAATTCGAAGATCATGAATATTATGATATAAATCCTAATTTCAAGTTATGTTTTCTCTAATATTATGATTAGAAACCTTTAGATGGTTTAGACCTTAACTATTTAAAGGAATCTTGATTGGGGTTAAAGTCAAGGTTCTCACCTTATTGCAATGCATGCTAAATCGCAGAATTCTTCCTGACCACCGGTTCTCGTTTGTTAAGTTCATCTTATACTCATGTATCTCCTTTTTTATTTCCTCTAAGAAAATTACACAAATTAGGAATTAGGATCCTTCTACCATGAATTATTTATTCGTAATTATGACTTCTTTACCTTCGAATCCGTAGGAAAACTTGTCAATAATGTTAGAATAAGAAAGTGGGTGGCATTAGGATGGAGAGTAGGGAGGAACTATGGTTTCTTTTCATACTATTTGTTTGATTTTTCTACTAAAATAGTTAAGATTTTCAGTCTTTATATAAAAAGAAGTTAGGAGTGAAATTATTGATTTAACCTTAGCTTTGGACCTTTTTTTTTTTTTTGGGTATTCTAATACTAAAGTTTTTTTTCTTTTTAATGGACATCTTACAAAAATAAAGGGGTAAAAAATCAAATCTTCTAATATCTCTTGTAGCTATTCAAAATATGTACCATATTATAATGTCTTCAAAAGTTTTTAGAAGGCAATAATGTTGCAATTATATAATTGTTGCTTTAATCTTTTTTTTTTTTTTAGCTTTTAAATATTTACCCACTAGATATCTACGGGCTTCAATATTTATTATTTTCAATTATGACGATAGAATTCGATAAATAATAAGATAATATTTGGTTGTTAAAACTAAACATGACAAATAGAACTAGACAGCACAAGTATAAGGAGTATGGGATAATATAATATTATTATACTATGTTTAGTTTGCATTAGTATTGGGCATAGATTTTTATGATGTGTCTTATTTGATATACTCAAGTATTGTGTTTATTATTGTATTTTGAAATTTATACATTTAATATTATTTAATATTTATTTTTATATTATTTAAAAAATACAAATTTTAAATATTATCTAATATTTATTTAATTACATTTATACCCTAATACTTGTGCTTTTTTGCAATGAAGTTAGCTTTTGTTTTGTACTTTAAATGGGACAGATTTTGAATATTTTGTCCAACTCTTTAGATCTTTTTTTATCCTATAATTAAGCTTAAATTGTAAATCAAACATTGGATAAAAAGTTTTTTCTAGTCTAATCCCATAAGTTTTATATAACTAAACATAGGGGTAAGGATGTAACCCTATCATACAGGACACCTATTTAGATCCTACTCGATCGGATAGGTTTCTAATGGATATTTAAAGTTACAAAGTAGGTTTTGAGTAGTAATTTTATAGGGCTTATATCTATAAGGTCAGGTACGAGTAGAAGGTTGGGGTATCCTATATCCATCCTAAAATATGTATTATAAAGTATATAAGATATAGGTTTCAAGGTATTTTATATCTACCTTATAATAATAATTAAATAAAATTAATAAATACAAAAGAATACCATTTCATTTTGTATGAATCTAAAAAAGATAACAAAACACAACCCATGAAAAATTTTAGACTAAATTTGATGTCCTCATATTAGTCTTTTCTTCCTTAGTTTTTTTTTTTTTTTTTATTTCATTTTCTTTCTACTTCATCTTCCTCATTTAGTATGTCTAACTTTACTAAAGTTAAAGAAAGAATCTAAGTAAAGCTACCTAAATAAGGTATGTTATAAACTTATTTTCTTTTGATGTAATAATTTCTTTGTATTAGGTTTGAAAAATATCTTATAATAAATTTACATAATATTGTTTAAGTCAAGTTTTATTTGAGATTAGTGTTTGTATCTTTTTCCCTTGTCCAAGGGTTTGTAGTTTGAAAAAGATTAATTCTAAAGATTAAGATTTACTAATTGTGGATGTTGGGAGCATCATTGTGGATGTTGACTATGATTTAAGAGATTGTAATTTGTAATATAAGAATATTCTTATTATCAAAATAAGTTAACCCCCTAAATGAGTTTAATTTATAATTATTTATTTAGTATTTAAAGTTGTGACTAATATTTTACTAAAATTGATATGTTTGTATAATAATAATCAGTGAAGAAAATGATAAAAAAGAAAAACAAGTAGAAACTAGATATATTGAAATTTATAAGAAAAAAGATCTAAAGGTTCTACACGAGACCTTGTATCCTTTACAATTTATGGTGTACAAGATGGTTCTAGAGTACCACATGATAGAGCACCGCATAGGTAACAAAGTTTAGGACTTTGTACCTACAAGATAGGGTACGAGTATAGCATCATACCTTATTCATTATATACCCACTCACTCTTAACTAAACAATCACTAAGAGTATAAAGTGAAAAGTACTACATAAACTTTTAATGTTTTTTTTTTTTTTTCTAATTCTACAAAGTAGAAGTTGAAGTTAAATATTGAGACTGATAGCTCGATCAAAGGTTGTATTTGTAAATATACATTTTATAAATGAATGTATTTCAAACTACAATAACCGTACATTGCATTTATTAAGATAAGTGCTACGGCTTTAATTAAGTTCAAAATTCTGAAAAGCTTATTGGTGTAATGAATCGATAACAATGATGAATGCAAACCATGCTTGCCTACCATTGGAAACTTCACTAAAAAGGATGTCAATATTATAGAGGGAGGAGATTGAGGTGGAAGCCAAGCCCTTGTTCATAAAATTTGTTTATTTATTAAATTCATCAAATCATTACCCCGTCTTAGACAACAAAGGTATAAAGAAAGGGGTCAAAAGCATACGATTAAGTTCTTGCTATAATAACCCAAAGCACAATTTAGCTTAACGAAGACAACTCTTTCTCTTGAATTAACTTTGGCGTTTGTCTCCTCTCCATGTCAGCCCACCTAAACTAAGGCAAAAAGAAAGTAGTTAGTTTCGCTCTTTAGCACAAAAACAGGAGCACTGGAGCAGTTGCATTTCACTCTTGTCGAGACATATATCCAGTTTCATTAGTTTATATAATATGAATGAAAAGAAAAAAAAAAATAAATAGAAAGACAATATATAAAAGGCTTTTCAAACTTTTTAAGAAATTATCCTTGCCTCCACATATAACGGTGACTTGTTTCTATTGTAAACCTGCGGTGCAACACTTAAATTACTTGAATTAAGATCCAAAATAATGGAAATATTGAAAATTCTAAGGTTAATATTAGGAAAAGAAAGAAACAAGTATTCCAGCAACCTTAGTTTATTAATTAGATGGTATATGTCACACCCCGAACCCGAAGGGTATAGCTTATACGTGATGCACAAAGAAAACAGGTGAATAAATGTTGGAGAAGATACATAATGCACATGCAAACATATACACATACTCAACCACACATGACTTAATAGTTTAATATGCAACATTTACTATAATCAATAGGATCAATTATATAATCCTTATTATTATCACACAGCATTGATCATATGTGAACCGTTGATGGGAATGATAATAGGAGTCAAAACTAAGCATGAAATGTTAGAAGACAAAAAATCGATAAGGGTTCAAAAGGAAAGAATCAAGGGGTAGAAATGAATTAGTAGGACTTCTAATGTTTATAATATGGTGAAAAGCCAGCTAGAGGGGCCAATGGAGATAATGTTAATAAGAAGTAAGGAAGTTTTTTGGAAGCCAATTGAAGAGTTGTAGAATCGGAAGGAGGCAGGTTTTCATGGAAGAGAAATATCCAGGCGCTTGCTATATGTTCACTTCCTTTAATGTGTTACTAATATAATTAATCCGTGGGAATATATTATGTAAATTATAGTTCATTACATTTTTAGTTGACTAAAATATACAATAAGAAATCAACTTGTAGTAAAATAAAATGACCAAATCTAAGACCAAAACCCTAGCCACCTTCTTTTAACACCAAGCCTTAGCCACTATCGAAACCCAACCCCCCATTCACCATACTAACCCAACTTACCCTTCACTAAATCCAGTCTGGTGGCTAGCATATGGAATAGGTAGTTTTGTCAATGGCAGGCATGTGAAACTAAAAGCATGTACAATACTTGTTGCTTGGCTCAATTCTCGACGGGTGAGAACAAAAATAGAGTTCCTTCAGTGATGCATGTTGGTGACGTGGAGTTTCCAGCAAAGAGTTGTTCCTTTGACGAGGAACATGCCATGTTCAATTTTTTTTTTTTTTTTAACGTTTTGATTTGGTTAAAATGTTTTTATTGGAGTCTTATTGAGCCTGACTTTTTTCGGTTTTTATTATTTTTTTAAATCAATTAATATTAAATCCTATCTATTTAATATTGATAATCGACTAAGGTTTAAGAAAAACTAAGGCTTTTTAAGAAGAAATTTATAAACTCTTGGAGTTGCCATCCTACCGAAATTAAAAAAACAAAAGGGTTAGGTTAAATCAATTCGGTTGATCGATTTAACCTAATTACTGGTTTGCTTGAAAAATTAATTTTTTGAAAAAGATTTAAAAAACCAAATCTGGGGGCTAATCTTTTAAATCCTTACGAGTATCGCTACTAACTTTTTGAATATAGATTCACCTTTCAAATTACCCTTTTTTAGAACAAAGTTTAAACAACAGTAAATTGGATTTTATTTTACCAAATGGAACAAATTAAGCTAGAAAACGAAAAACTAAGTTTTTTTAATTTTTATGCTTAAGTACTCGTAAATCGGGATCAGATGTATGTAGTTCTTTTCGAAAACGTTAGCGGGTTAGTTGATTTTAATTTTGAAAATAGTTGACTATAAGTTTTTTAGCCGTTTTAATTTTATTTAAAGAATTTTTTTTGAAAAGTGTCCTAATTTGGGTGTCTTATCTTTATTTTTAGAAAATTCTAAAATAGCCCTAATTTTGGAAAAGGGTTAATTATTTTATTTTTCTTTATTTGAAAAATGGGTTTTTTTTCTAAGTAATAAGACTCATTTATTTCCTAATTTATTTATTCTTCTTTTTATTTTTATAAATAAACAATGTAAAACTAAGCTTATCTTCTTTTTCTTTTTTCTTTTCTTTCGTTTTTTCTTCTTTTCTTTTCCTTTCACAAATTACAATAGAGAAGAAAAAGAGAAAAGATAAATAATAAATAAATAAAATGAAATAAAATAGCAACAACAATAACGTAATAAGAAGGGGGTTGGACCATGGAGCATGGGGGTCAATTTGGAGCAAGAAGTACGGATCAACAGGTTGGCTGGTTGGATCTAGGCCAACCCGACTTGAACATGTGCAAGGCACGTGATTGCTTTGTGGAGCAAGGAGTGGCTGATGACAGTGTTTTCGAGTGTCTTAGGCAGCCAAACAAGTGGAGAAGGCCAATTTTCATGTTTCTTTTATTGACGNCCAAACTCGACACCAACCAAACCATGCCACTTCTTCACCGCATGACTATCCATCACATACGACATACACAGAAACACAACAAGCAACCACAACACCAACCCTTGATCCTCTCTTTCACACATGAACCCAACTCAACCCCAACCACTTCGTCATCCTTCATGCTACTATAGTAGAAGCCACTCAGCAACCAACATCCATTGTGGCTAAACCAAAACCTAATGATAACCCCTATCACGACACTCGAGCAAACACCATAACTCCAACTTAAAGTAGCTAAATCCACACAACCACCACCAGCACCATTGACCTTGTTGAGCCCAAAAACCCCCCATCTACATTCATGCAGTACGTTGAACAGCCACCAACCACAACTAAGCAAGACCACCGTTACCTTCTCATATCCGATCCTGTCAAAAACTCCACCTACCACAGGATCGGATATGAGAAGGTAACGGTGGTCTTGCTTAGTTGTGGTTGGTGGCTGTTCAACGTACTGCATGAATGTAGATGGGGGGTTTTTGGGCTCAACAAGGTCAATGGTGCTGGTGGTGGTTGTGTGGATTTAGCTACTTTAAGTTGGAGTTATGGTGTTTGCTCGAGTGTCGTGATAGGGGTTATCATTAGGTTTTGGTTTAGCCACAATGGATGTTGGTTGCTGAGTGGCTTCTACTATAGTAGCATGAAGGATGACGAAGTGGTTGGGGTTGAGTTGGGTTCATGTGTGAAAGAGAGGATCAAGGGTTGGTGTTGTGGTTGCTTGTTGTGTTTCTGTGTATGTCGTATGTGATGGATAGTCATGCGGTGAAGAAGTGGCATGGTTTGGTTGGTGTCGAGTTTGGTTGCTGCTATGGTAAAGGTAATCGGATGGAGTGTAGCGGTTGCGGATGGTGGGGCTGACATTGGTATGCAGTGGTTGTTGGCATTGCGGATTCATTGTCTATGGGTTTAGGTGATGAAGTCGAGGGTTCGTTGTGTTGTTGGGCATTGATGTTGTTGTTTGGTTTCAATGAGAGAGAGGGTCTCAAGAGGGTAGGGGCTGTGCAGTGCGTGTATGGTGTATATGTCTATGTTGGGTCATCGGTGTGGGTATTGGAAGTTGATGCGAACTGCAACCAAGGATAGACAAAGCCGGTTGTAAGGATGGGTTCAAGCTTATCGAAAGCTTGAAGAGATGATGGGGAATGCGTGAAAGAATAAGGATGTGAATGAAAAGTAAGCAAAAACCTACGAACAGTTTTAAAAAATATAACGCACCAATGGAACTTCTGAGAACTCATGGCGCAACTTGATATGATGCACAAATTGGTCTAGTAAAGTTAATTACCACCTAGCCTTGCTTAAGAACTAGGATAAGAGTAAAGTGAAAGTAAAAAATCGGTGTTTACGAGAGGAAATATCAAGTGTATTAATGATAATTTGATGTGTCTGACTACAAGTATAGGGGTATTTATACACGATAAGTTAGAGCAACTTGCCTAGAAGGGGAAAAGATAAAAAGGGTATCTCCCAAAGAAATAATGTATAAAGAATATAAAGGATAAAATTAAATATTCAAGAAAAATAATAATTAATGTAACAAATTTTACACATGATCTTATACACGTGACTAAAGTGCATTGGCAAGGCTATTGGAGAATGTAGATAAAGGAGTACGATCGGATTGCTTGTCTGAGCAGGGTCACGAAGGATTCGTTCAGGTTCTCTCTTTCAACTTCTTGATAAGGATGATGCCGAGTAATTGGTTGGTTCGAACGTGGGTGAGGAAGCGTACATGGTTTGGCTGTTGTCTCAACATTCTACTATTAGGCATAAAACCTTCGAGAAGTGGGCAGCCATACGGTTGGGCATGTAGAATTGATCGACATAGAGATACTCGGCTTTGGCAAGGAGATACTTAGCTTCGACAATAGTCAGTTGGAGTAAGAGGATTTGCCTTACTAGCCCCTATAGTTGTTAGGTTTGATTGCGGGTTAAAGGCCCAGTAGTCTGATTCCTATCATTCTCTTGAGGTTGATGTGGATTTGGGATCAAATCCGAATGTTCTTCGGTTAGTTCTCCATCAAGGTGATATGGACTAAGGTCGACAATGTTGAAGGTATTAAAAGCTCCATAGTCTTTGTGTAGCTCCAACCTGTAAGCATTGTCATCGATCTTTTAGAGGATTTTAAAAGGTCTTTCAGCGCTTACAGATAGCTTGTTCCTCTTCTTGCTTAGAAACATTTCGTTGCTGATGTGCAGCCACACTAAGTCTGCCGATTGGAATTGTTTAGCTGCCTTACCCTTAGCCTTTTCTTACATTCTTCTAGCAGCTTAGTCTATTTGCTGAGTAACTTTGTTGTAGATGTGTTGAAGGGACTGTGCTCAGGCTCTCACGTCGAGGTCTTCTCATTTGGATTCAGGTGTAGGGGTGTGATTAGGGGGCAACTCGAGATTGAAACCATAGATAACCTCAAAGGGGATCTACTTGGTGGTGTCATGTATTGTTTGGTTATAAGCGAATTTGACCATTGGTAAGCAAACGTCCTAATCGGCCAAGTTCTTGCCTACTGTAACTCAAAGCAACGATCCCAAAGTATGATTGATTACCTTTATTTAGCCATCCGTTTAGGGGTAACAGGAAGTACTAAATAGCAATTTGGTCACCATCTATCACTATAGAGTTTCTAGAAATGGCTTAAGAACTTTAGATCTCTATTTGATACTACGCTTCTCAGTACATTGTGTAACCTAACATAACAATTTTCTGCAAGAAAAGAGAAGTAATAGTTGAAGTATCATTAGTTTTAGAGTAGAGCACAAAGTGTGTCATCTTGCTGAACATATCTACGACAATCATTACAAAATCTTTACCTCGGGCAGTTTATGGTAATCCGAAAACAAAGTTCGTGCTCAACTTAGCCCAAGGTCTCGTCGAAATAGGCAAAGGCATTGCTTTCCCTTGCTTAGCTCGACATTTAACTCTCTTGCATACGGCATAGCCTTCCACTACTTAACACACGTCACACCTCCATTCTCAGCTAAAAGAAACGACCATTCATCAGTTCATAGGTCCTTTTCTCCCCCAAATGCTTGGAGACTCTTCCACTGTAGGCTTCCTTAATAAGTAATTCTCATAGAGAGTGGGTTAGCATACACAATTTTCCTCCTTAGAACAAGTATCCATCTTCCACATGATACTTGTCCATTGTCCTTCCATCGACACATCGTGCAAATATGGGTCCAAACAATCTGGTCTGTAGTTCATTTAGTAGTGCATGGCTCCTCGAAAGAGCATCTGCAACCTTGTTGCTCTTTCCTTGTTTATATTTTATTACAAAGTTGAACCCCTCAAGGAATTCGACCCACTTTGACTACCGCTTTGACAACTTTGTATGACTTAGGAGATACCTTAGAGATTCATGGTTAATGTAGATGACAAATTCTCTCAGCAATATATAATGCTGCCATACTTGTAATGTTCAGATAAGTGCTAAGAGTTCTTTGTCATACATAAAGAAGTTTAGTTGAGGTCCCCTGAGCCTCTCATTATGGCAAGTAATTAGTTGGCCTTCCTGCATTAAGATAACGCCTATCCTCATGCCTAACGCATCACACTTCAGCTCAAATATTTTCTCGAAGTCAGGTAGAACTAATACAATGGCAAAGGTCAATCTTTCCTTTACCTCCGCAAAACTTCTCTCTTCCTTTTCTCCCCATCGAAAGTCGATGTTCTTCTTTGTCAGTTCAGTAAGGGGTGTGGTGAGGGTACTGAAATTCTTGATGAATCTTATGTAGAAGGAAGCCAGTCTATAGAAACTTCTCACTTCGGCACAAGTAGTAGGGGCCAACCACTTGACGATTGCTCGGATCTTCTCGTCGTCTGCTTGTAAGCCTCCTCTACTTACTACAAAACCCAAGAATACTACTTTCTCCTAGCAAAAGCAACATTTCTTAAGGTTATTGAATAATCTCTTAGCATGGAGGACATTCAGTATGGCTCGGAGATGTTCATAGTGACTCAATAGGTCAGTACTATACATTAGGATATCGTCAAAATACACCACGAGACACTTCCCCATTAGATGTCTTAGCACACGATTCATCAGTCTCATGAAAGTGCTCGGGGCATTCGACAAGCTAAATGGCATGACCTTCTACTCATAAAGTCTATGCTGAGTTTTGAACGTAGTTTTCCACTTATCTCTTGGCCTTACGCAAATTTGATGGTAGACAGACTTTAGATCAATCTTGCTGAAGATCTTAGCTCTACTCAATTCATCTAGTATGTCTTCTAATCTCGAGATAGGATATTTATATTTGAACATAATCTTGTTCATCGCTTGACTGTTAACACACATTTGCTAGGTACTATCAATAAATTACTGGATAGAGGGTATATTAGGGAAAATCTTAGCCTTCCGTTAGAGCTTAAAAGCCTATTCAAGACTCATCTTGTAGGCTAGCTTATTTGGTAGGGTGGTACTAGGTATCAAGTCAATGCAGTGTTTTATGTCTCAAATTAAGGGCAACCCCTCGGGCAACTGTTCTGGAAATAGATCAACATATTTATTCAGCAATGCTCTCACTTCCAGGGTTAGTTTACCCCATTCCTTCATTTCTAATAAGTGTCTGACCAATTTGACGGTTGGCTCGTTAGCATTGATGGCTTTTCAAAGCTTGACTCTACTCATCATTAGAATCTTCTTTGATCTACGAGCAAATTTTACTTGTACTTTGTTAACTACAGTCGACTATATTGCATTCGGTATAATCTTCCGACCATCCTTCTCGAACACATACATGTTTTTGTATCCATCATAGATAACTCTTCTGTCAAACA
Source organism: Lumnitzera littorea (assembly GCA_024138015.1). Taxonomy (NCBI): domain Eukaryota; kingdom Viridiplantae; phylum Streptophyta; class Magnoliopsida; order Myrtales; family Combretaceae; genus Lumnitzera; species Lumnitzera littorea. Next base: position 47,365,077 of record JAMXBB010000010.1, on the reverse strand, counting down.
GCCATGGTCGGCCAAGTAATACGTGTAAGGCATACATGGGCAGCACATTGCAAAGAATTTCATTGGAGTAATTTTCGATAATGATCGGTAGTAGTATTTGCCGAGTGATATGTAGTGCTCCCTTCTTACTTAGCTAATGCAACTTGTACAGCCTCGGGTATACAATAATTGGCAACTTTAACCTTATGATCAAATCAATTGATGCTACATTTGTGTAACTTTCACTATTAACAATTAGTGTGCTTACTTGATCTTTCACCCTACATGTGGTATAAAACAAGTTCTCCCTTTGCTCCTCCTTACGTGAGGGTTCTAAGTTCATTGCGCATTAGAAAACCAAGACCAACTGATCCAAGTCCTCGGCTAACATGTATTCCTCAATCAGCTCATTATCATAAGAAACTTCTTTTTTGATAGGGCTTTCCTCCTTAGTTTCCTCATCACTACTTTCCATTTCCAGCTTCGGCATGTCTTCGTTGATGACCATAGTTTTTCGGTTCAGGCATTAAGCAACCATGTGTCTAAACCCTTGGCACTTGAAGCACTTGATTTGGCTAGTCTTCTTACTAAATCCTTTCCCTTTCTCATAAGTTTGGGTTAGCACATTACTGTCAGGTCGGCCTTTTTGCTCGGCTTAGACATTTCCCCTTCGGATTGGCTTGGTGCTTAACTGAGTTTGGTAACTTCCCTGTTCAGGTCAGCTAGTCGACAGTTTAGTTGGTATTCGGTCTCTTTTCTGCCTTTTCACTTGTTGAGCTATTCGAATGGCTTCATCTACTATGGTGAATTGTTGGAGTTTCACAATGTCTTGAATGTCACCTCTTAATCTAGGAAGGAACCTAGAGATTATTCGTGTTAGCAGTTCCTCCACTTTACAGCAGATTATAAGCATTTGAAATTCTTAGACACACTCATCGACTTCCTTATCTCAGCTCTTCATAGCCAGGAAATTTTTCCACTACATGGCGGCATATCCAAAGAACTCAACAGTAGTAATTCTCACTTTTTTGTAATCTTCATATTGGCAATAGTCAAACACATGCTTCACCTTCTCTTCTTATTCGAAATATTCATCCATACTTTCAGACCCATTGAAACTCAAAATTCGAAGCTTCACATGGTTAGAGGCTCTAAATGCTCGTACTCGCTCTTCTTCTTCATAATACTCTTCCTCATCCTCTTTTCCTAAATCTCCTAAGTCAATCATTCTCCTTACTTATCCGCCTACTCCTCCACCTTAAACTTGTTGAGCTGGGTTCTGACCTCTCGCAAGTCGGGCAGCTTATGGGGTATTATGCGTGGCTTCAGCAGGTCGGTAAGCTAATGCATGAATAGCTCAGGTTAAATCCACTATGAGGTTAGCCACCTCATTAAGTCTCTCGTCAGTGCTCCTAAGGGAACCTTGAGATTATTGACCATGGTAGACAACTCCACTATTGTCATCTCTAACACTAACGTTAACACTTGGTTTCGTCATTCTACTCTAATAGATTTTAGTTTTCAAACTCTTCGGTTAGGTGTTTCAGCAAACACTTCTGCAAACTAGAAATTTAATAGCCAGCAAACACAGCAATTAGATGAACACAGTAACTTACTCTGTTTCACATTCACAAAACTGAGTATAGACAGAACTTTGAAATAATCTATTATAACTCAAGCGAAACCTCCACTCTGATACCAAGATGATGTGGACTACAGCTAAGGATAGATAAAGCTTATCATAGGGATGGGTCCATGCTTGCTAAAAGCTTGAAGAGACGATGGGGAACGTGTGAAAGAATGAGGATGTAAATGAAAAGTAAGCAAAAACTCACGAACAGCTCTAAAAGATATGACGCGCCAATGGAACTTCCAAGGACTCATGACACAACTTAATATGACGTACAAATTGGTTTGGTGAGGTTACTTGCCATCTAGTCTTGCTTTAGAGTTAGGATAAGAGTGAAATGAAAGTAAACAATTAGTATTTACCAGAGGAAATATTAAGCGTATTAATGGTAATCTGATATTTCCGGTTACAAGTATAAGGGTATTTATACACGATAAGTTAGGGTAACTTGTCTAAAAGGGGAAAAGACAAAAAGGGTATTTTCTAAATAAGTAATGTACAAAAAATATAAAGGGTAAAATTGAATATTCAAGAAAAACAATAATTAGTATAACAGATTCTATACGTGGTCTTGTATATGTGGTGGAGGTACATTGGCAAGGTTGTTAGAAGATGCAAACAAAGGAGTAAGATCAGATTGCTTATCCGAGTAGGGGTCATTGAGGATTCAACCGGGGTCTCTCTTTCGGCTTCTCGGTAAGGATGATGCCGAGCAATTGGTTGGCTTAGATGTAGGTAAGTAAGCATGCATGGTTTGACTATTGTCTCAGCATTTTACTATTCAGCATAAAACCTTTGAGAAGTGGGTAGCCATATGGCTCGGTATGTAGAGTTGATTGGCAAGGAGATATTTGGCTTTGGTAAGAGTCGGCTGGATAGGAGGATTCGCCTTGCCAGCCCCTCTAATCTTCGGGCTTTGTTACGCCCCGAAGTGGCAGAATCATAACAGTCCCACTGTACAAACCATTCTAAGATAGAAGCTGACCATACAGTTGCTATTTTAAACTTGACTTACACAAGTTTACGACTAACCCGCTTTAAAGTAAAAAGTTCATAAATCAAATAAGCTATTTACTTAAAAAAATATGAAAAATATATATATACACTAGGATTCAAGTATTACAAATAATGTTTGTAGGGTTTTATTGTCCTATACTTCCTAAGTAATACATTAATTGAAAATGAAAGATTTTAAGTAAAAGCTAAGACCTTAAAGATAAACCTATTCTTCAGATGTATTTCCTCACTCCCTAGGATCTAACAGTTGCTAGCTTCAGGGTAAATACAGGCCGCTTCCTACCTAGTACTTGCAATAACGTTTATAGGGATGTGAACAACCATAGCTCAATAAGTTGGGACGAAGACTTAAAACTATACATCAAACACAAGTAAGGTTATCAACCATATTAGTTAGATGCTATGCATGTATAAGCAAATACCATTGCCCAACGTTGTCTGACATGTCGTTAGATTAGAGAAATTGTACTCGCTCTAATCCGAGTTGAAGAGTTACCATTTAATGTAATAGTTTACAACCAAACCTAAGTTTGTGCAATGGAGACACCATTCCTCCCTCGACTATCTTCGAACCATTGCCTTTACCCTTACTGCAACCTCCTTACCTGTCAACTAGTTCGACTAAGGATGAAAAAGGGACCGATTATCCTATCTAGCGCTATTCCTTTCGAAAGGGTCAGTGTTTGGCTAGAAAAACCTAAGTTTCCCCTAATGGTTTCCTATGCAAGTCTGATTTAGGATTTCAAGTCATAAATTTGATTAGATCCAGCTTAAGGTGTTCAATCATTTCAAACAAATCACATAAATATAAGCCAAAACAACAAATCAGAATCATAGCATCATCTCAAAAACAAGCACATGCGCATAGCCATTATCTAATAAGTACAATCAAGTACAATTTTAAGCCTTCGAGTACTGTAAATTAGTACTCCGAAATATAGTAACGTTTTAATACCAACTTACCTAGACTCCTCGCTTGCTTACTCAAGGAGCAACTTATACTAACTATTACCAATAATCCCTATAATATAAATGTTGGTTTAGTTTCTCATAATTACCATAGATATGTTTGTTATGTAATTTTGATTATGAGTATTTTTGGTTTATGATCTTCTTACATTTAGTGATTTAAGTCTAAGTCTTTTAGAATTACTTCCCTTGTTCAGCTAGGTTTCGAATTTGTTTCTTATTTCTATTACAATTTTGACTTCTGAATTAGTTTCTGATCTAGGAATAATCTACATTTAACACAATCACTTATACATATGTATATATATACATATAAGCTTTAAATCATGGATTTTAAGTTTGGGATTATAATTTTACACATTTATCCGAATTTTATATGTCTTATAATTGAATTAGTTCCAAATTAATTTTAGATTCAATTTATGAATCAATCTCTCAATTCAGTTTTTGTTTTAGCTTCTAATTATTGTTTTTATTTATGAAACCTAGGAATTCTTCCCAAACTAAAATGTAAGATTCATCTAACTATGTTTAAGTATCCTAAATTTACGTTTTAGCTCCTAATCAGTATTTCGATCAGTACGGTAAACTATGTTTCTACTTTAACTACCGAATTAGCTCCTAATGAAAGAAAATTTTACATTTTTCATATAAATATCTAAATTTAAGTCTCATACTAGTTTATATATATATTCCTATTATTATTATAATATCAATTTTAACTTGATATTTTCTTACTTATCAATTTCTTATACTTACATATTAGACATTATCACCTAATATATACATAATATACATATCTAATATTCCCATCACCTCAAATATCATCTCCCAACATCAAATAATATTTCAAAATATCTAAATTCCTCTCAAATAAGAATTTACACCTAATTACCCTAAATTACAAAATTAACTTAAATTTACTATTTTTTCTTATTACATATATAATACATAATACCCTAATAATTACATCTAACATCCTAAATACTACAAATAGCATACTCCATCAGATTTCAATGCCCTAAAATATATAATTATGCACTAAATTAGTAATTATCCATTTAATTACTTAATTAGCCTCAAATTACTCATTTTATGCATCATTTTAAGGCTTAAAACTTATCTAAAAATTTCAAAAATTCATTTTTGAAAAAGGGTTTCATAGAACTATTTTAAATGCTTTAACTAGCCTACACAAAATTTTAGGCTTAAAATTATACTTTTAAGGTCATTTATTTCTAAATCGAACAAAGCTTAAATTTGTAAGATTTTTTAAGGACGATATATTTCCATGTATCAATTCATCAAAATAAAATTTTTTATTAAATCTATATACTAAAATGTCTTAGAATAATAAATTTCATAATTTTCTAAGAATATTTAATATTTTTATAAAATTAAATAAAATTGGATCGGAAATCTGACTCACCAGTTTGATTAGCTTCTAGCCACCAAAGGTAGCTCCAAGTGTATTAGGCAGGTAGGGTGGTGGTGGCAGGGTAGGGTGGTGGTGGCTGTTTGTTTCTAGGTAGCTATCAGGTGTGGATTCCTTTCTAGGACCCTAATTATACATTTTTTTTTTGTAATTTTTGTAAATAACCTTATCCCTCAATATTTCAGTTCTCACTAATTTTTTTACTCTCCTAACTAACCAAATGAGCTTCTGATGTAATTTGGGTATTTATAAGGTTACCTAGATATTTTTTTCTCATTAATATGATTTGACATTAGCCTTATCTTATCTTTTTTCTACTTTCTATTTGTTAAATTTTAATTGGTTGAATTTGTTTCTTCCATTTCCAAGTTGCCACAACCAACTTCTGGACATTTCATCATTTTTTCATATTTTTCTTGATTTTTTAAAATTATTTATGAATTTTATTTAATTAATTAACATTATCTTAGTATATTTTACATATTTTAAGTAATTTCATGTATTTCCACCTACATGTAAATTCATATATGGTACAATTAAATACTCTTAAATATTATTTATGTTATTTTATGATTTTTAGTGTGCATATAATTTATCTTTATTGATTCGTTAGTTATCGAAATTCATTCTAAGCGTTTCCGATAAATAACAAACAATTTACATAAAATTAATATTATAATAATTATTTATTTTCCTAAATTTAGACTCATAAGATCACTTTTATTAATAATTTTAACTTTATCATAAAATTTGAGTTAGATCGGATAATTTGTTTGATCGGCCTAAATTCTATGAACTGAACCTTGAATACCTGATTGCGGGGCTTATAGGCTTGGCTATAGGTCAAAGGCCTAGTAGTTTGATTCCTATTAGAAGTGGGTGTGGTTGTTGGCTGGTAGTTGTTGTAGTTCAAAAGGGAAGGTATTCATTGTCAGTTGAGTTTGAGTTGTGTATATTAGGTGTACAGTGGATGTGGGGGGTTTGCTATTCATTGGTGAGAGAGAGAGGTCGGGGATAGGGATTTGGTTTGTTGTTATTGATTCGATTCTTGTGCTTGTGTGTGTTTGCTGTCATGAGGAGACAGTGCATGACAACAATGAGCGATAGTAGTGGGAAATGTGTTCTGTGTAGTTGCATGAGGGAGATTAGGTTGTAAATCATGTGTGTGGGTGTTGTATGGTAAGGCTTTTGGAAAAGAGGAATGTGGCTGGTGTTTTTGGGTTAGAGAGATGTAAAATTCTTTTCCACTTCTACTGTATTACAATCTTGTAAATTGGAAAATGGAGCATTAAATTAAATGCCAAATCCTCATTTTCCCTTTTTTCTAATTTTTCAACGATGAATTAACTGCTTAAATGAATGAATCTAGATGTATTCTTGGGCTCCATTCAAAAAAGGCTATGTGTAGAATAAAATTACATCGTGAAATTACGTGTGTGCATATGGAAATTGCACAAAAAATTGCGTCAAAATAACGGGTGTGGATTGTTTTATGCATGAGAAAACAAAGGAAGGAATAGGAAAAAGAGGAGAAAAAGAAGGAAAGGGGATGTTGACATGGTGCTACGTTAGCTTCATCGCCTAATTGGAGTCCACCACGTGTCTTAGTCAGACATGTGGTCCATTGGTTTATTGACATGTGGCAAGTGGGTTTTTACCAAAATAAAAGGCACTTTGTGCCTTTAATGAGATTCGAACTCCAGATCTATAGCTCTAATGCTAAGTTCAATCAGAGTATGGAATTGTCAGGCTGTTAGCCTATACCTTGTTCATATATACAATCAAATTGCACATATGATTCAGGTGGCTTGGGCTCGATTAATTTTTAAGCCTAGCCCCAATATCACTCTCCTCCTCTTACTATTTAAGACCTTAAAAACAAAGGGGGAAATTGTATAAAGCCCTCCTAAACTTTAACTCAAGTGTGGATTATATTCATAAACTTTCAAAGTATGGTTTTTGGTCTTTAAACTTTCATGAATTAATAAATAACCCCCTAGATTGAAAATAACCCCTTAAACTTTGATTTTGATGTGTAAATACCCCTTAAATAATGTGGTGTTTAGGAGGTATTTACACACCAAAATAAAAGTTTTGGGGGTGTTTATATACCGAAATTAAAGTTTAAGGGTGTTTACACACCAAAATTAAAGTTAAGAGGGTTATTAGGGTTATTTGCTAATTTATAAAAGTTTAGGGAATTAAAAACCACACTTTAAAAGTTTAGGAGGTCAAACTGCACCTAAGTTAATGTTTAGGGGAGTTTTATATATTTTCCCTAAAAAAAGAAAAATACTATAACTAAATTTAACTATCCATTTAAACTACTTATCTATTTTTTTTTTAATTTTCTATTTTTTTATATTTTTCCTAAATTTTCTACTGTTGTGATTTTTTCCAAACTTTATATTTTTCTAATTTTTCTATTTTTTTTTTGTATTTTTTCCTAAATTAGGACCTTTTACCATATTGCAAAAAATTTCAAAATAAAAATAAAAATAAAAAGAGGCAAAAATGAGGTGTTTATAGTTACCTTTCTTTGTGGTAAAGTTTGAGCAAAGTTGAGTAAAACTTTGCTACAAAAACAAATGTGACACTATTTTTGCTTTGAGGGTGAATTTATCTTAAGAAGTGCTATAACTAACTAATTGTGCTAGACTTGGTTCACCAGGGATTTGGTGAATGATGAAAGGTGAAAGAGTGAGGAGGTGCTTTAAGAGCTAGCTGAGACAAAAAAGAAACTAAAAGAGGGCAGTGCCCTTATGGGCTGGTAAGAACCCTAAAATAGTTTTAAAGCCTAGTTATGCCCTTATGAGCTGACTAACATAGGCAGGAGCGTTTTTGGTGGACTAGCAACCCTAAATTTTGGAATTAATTAAAGAAAACTTGGAAGTGCTCTTCTAAGCTGACTATCCTAGGTAAATGGGTGAAGTGCTTCTTGAGTTGGCTAAGACCCTAAATTAAAACCTAGTCGTTCTCCTTTAAGTTGACTAACTTAGGTAAATGGGCGGAGCGCTCTTTGAGCTGGCTAAGACCCTAAATTGAAACCTGGTTGTGCTCCTCTAAGTTGACTAACCTAAACGAAATCATCTCTAATGGACTAGCATCCTTAAATTAGGATTGATTTAAGAAAACCTATAAGTGCTTCTGTAAGCTGACTATCCTAGGTGAATGGGCGAAGCGCTCCTTGAACTGGCTAAGACCCTAAACAAGAACCTAGTCATGATCCTTTAAGTCGACTAGCCTAGGTGGGAGCATCTCTAGTGGACTAGCAACCCTAAACTAGAATCGATTCAAGAAAACTTGGAAGTGCTCCTTTGAGCTGACTATCTTACGTGAATGGGCGAAGCGGTCATTAAGCTTGCTAAGGACCTAAATTGAAACCTAGTTATGCTCCTTTGAGATGACTAACCTAGGGGGGAGCATCTTTGGTGGACTAGCAATACTAAATTGGAATCGATTTGAGAAAGACTTGGAAGTGTTCTTCTAAGATGACTATCTTAGGTAAATGGGCAAAGTGCTCATTGAGCTAACTAAGATCCTAAATTAAAACCTGGTAGTGCTCTATTGAGCTAACTAACTTTTACCAAGAGAAGAAGTAAGGATACTGCTTCATTGACTAGGCAAAAGTAGCATTTAGGCATCGTTAGAGGAACTACCCCTCTGGGGCAGACAAATGTACCAATAATATCTTATAGCAAATGTTTAAGCGATGCATTTTTTGAGTTGGCTAAGATCTTAAATGATAAATTGAAGCCTGATTGTGCTCCTTTGAGCCGACTAACCTAAGTGAATATGTGAAGTGCTCCTTGAGCTAGCTAAGATCTTAAATGACAAATTGAAGCTTGGTAGTGCCCTATTGAGCTAGCTAACTAACTAAGTGAATGGGCGAAGCACTCTTTAAGCTAGCTTAGACCCTAAAGATGGAACAAAGGGTAAGTGCCCTGTGGGCTTGCTAAGAACATTGGTGAAGAGAAGCACTTTATAGGTTAGCTAAAACAAATTAGTGAAGAAGCACCTTATGAGTTGGCTAAGAGAGAAATTGGTAAAAGGAAGTGCCCTATGGGCTTGTTAAGCCTTAAGAGAAAATGGTAACTCGGGATAGTGCTTTATCAGCTGACTGACCCTAAAAAGAATGGATCAAAGATGGGACAATGCTTTAAGAGCTGATTAAAATCCTAAAAATAATGAAAGAGGGGATAACGCTCTATAAGCTTGCTAAAGCCTTAAAAAAAGTAGATTAGCACTCTAAGAGCTGGTTAGAACCCTAAAAAGGATGGAAGAGGGGACAACGCTTTAAAAGCTGGCTAGAACCCTAAAAGAGATTGACATAGGGGAAGCACCCTACAGGTTGGATAAAACTAATTGGTGAAGAGAAGCACCCTATAAGCTAACTAAGAGAGAAATTGGTAAAAGAAAGCACCATATGAGCTTGGCTAACAACCTTAAAGGAAATTGATGAAAGAGGTCGTAGGACTTTAAAAGCTAGCTAGAACCTTAAAAAGTGAATGAGAGAGGGGACAGTGCTTTAAGAATTAGCTAGAACCTTAAAAAGGATGTGAGAGGGGACAATACTCTAAGAGTTGGCTAAAACCCTAAAAATGAATAAAAGATGGGACAACGCTCTAAGAGCTGGCTAAAACCCTAAAGGAATGGAAGAGGGGATAATGCTCTAAGAGCTGGCTAGAACCCTAAAGGAAATATGAACGATTGAAGAAGCAAAGCAATGAACACAACCGGTTTGAAGAACTTCTTAACTTGAGAAATATTTACAAATAAAGAATTTGGTGAGAACCATTTAATACCAAAAAAGGCATTAGGGATTAAGTCCTTTAATGACTTAGATTAATATGATCAACTTAAAAGGTGTGACTACATTGAAAAGAGAACAGATGACTTAAATTAAAAATTTGGCTACTCAAGCCGACAAGGATTTGAAAAATGAACAAAAACTTGTGACAAGCCTTTACTTTCTCTCTCTCTCTCTCTCTCTCTCTCTTTTTATCTTTTCTTGAAAATTTGCTAACGAGTATAAATTCTTATTTAAGAAGCCATCCCCTTCTTTGATAACCATGTGGGGCATGTTAATGCCCCTAACCTTAATGTTGTGTTTCCTCGTAGGGCCTTGTGATTTTAAACATTTATTTCCTAAGAAAAAGGTAACTCATAATTAGTTTAATCAAAGAGGACTTTCTTGCGAACTCTTGGTCTAGATTGACTATAGTACCAAAAATTATAGTCCATTTTGCAAGTGATATGCCTTGATCAATCTGTTAGGTATTTTTCAGTCCAATATTATGAATTTTAAGCTTTTGGTCCAAGGGTTTAAAAAAGGTTTAATGAGAATGCCTATTTTGAAAGAAATGCTTCTATTCAACTAGGGTATATAAGTCAAGAATCTTAAGGAAAAATAAGAAGTATACTTATTGAAAATTAATTCCCTTAAGATAGGAATAGCTTTGTTAAGTAAGGGTGGTATTGTGAGTGGAAAAGGTCTTGTGTTTGTGATTAAGAACGTATAAAGTGGCTTTGTGTCTTATGATTTGGGATGGATATGTAAGGCTTATGTTTTTAGGTCGGGCATGAGATTTAGAATAGACATAAAGGCTTTGTGTTTCTTGAGAATGTTTGGGCTTTAATTATGGGCTTTACATTTTCTTGGCTTTCTTTAATTGGGGCTTTTCCTTTTACATACAAGCCTGATTTTCAAGCTTTTTTCCTCTTTTATTATTTTTCTCCTTTTTTTTCTATTGTCCCCTTCTTTCCTTATTTATTACTTTGCCCCATTATTTCTTGCTCTTCTTTCTTTCCTTTGGCCTAAAAAGTGATTATTTATATTGTCGAGTCTTTGTCTTTTAAGAGATTTAAGGCCTTAGACCTGTAGGTTTCTAATGTATGGGCTTAGGTGAGATATGTATATGTTTGAGGTGTTTGAAAATGAATTGGCTCTTCTTCATTTCAAAGAAAAATAACTTATCAGAAATAAAAGTTGCTTTTGATTTAACATTACTTAAGTAAGCATAAGCAAATTTTATCCTTATCTCCAAATCAATGACCCTAATCTCCAAATTACTCCATTGTGAGGTGGTTCTTGGCAAGGTTTATCTGAAAAATTCTCCAAATTGGTTCAAAGGAGTAGGTAAAAAGATAATTGTATTTGGGATTTGAAAATAAATCCTTAACTTCATTTTAATCTACGTATCACATTCAAAATGAACCTCCTTTAAGGAATGAGTCTAAAATATCCTCACTATTATCTCACTTAACTATTAAATTATTTAAAGGTTAGTGTGTGAGATATAGTTTGTCTCTTTTCATCTTAGACCTTTTAAAGATGAGTTACCAATTCCTTAAAGAGGAGTCTATTATTTATTTACCTTGGGATAGAGATTGACCTAGCCCCCAATTTCTTAGCATATGCCCCAATGTTAATCCTCTCATTTGATTTGAATTCGAGATTGAGGTTGCATTTGATTTCGTGTTTGACTTGGTTCATGGTTAGGCTTTTTCAAGGGACTAATGATTTTAGCTCTTGATGGGTGAAGGTTTGTGTTTGGCTCAACTGCCTTGATGGACTAAGGTGGCTAAGGGTTTATATCCTGAATGGGTTGAGGGTTAGTGTTTAGATTGAATGGGCCAAGGGGTTAAGCTTCCTTAACAAGTCAAATGGCTTCATTTGGATTGGATGCATTTAGTCTGGCTGCTTGAATGGGCTAAAGGCTTATTAGCTCTTGATGGGCCAAGGTTTATGTTTGGTTCAACTACCTTAATGGACTAAGGTGGCCAAGGGTTTATATCCTGAATGGTTTGAGAGTTAGTGTTTAGATTGAATGGGCCAAGGGGTTAGGCTTCCTTAACAGGTCAAATGGCTTCATTTGGATTGGATGCGTTTAGCTTGGCTGCTTGAATGGGCTAAAGGCTTATGCTTGGGTTGGCTCCTTTGTATTTGGGTTGAGCCCATAAGGATTTATAACCATCAACAATTTTTCTTTTCATTCATTTTTTTTTTGTGAGAGAGAAAGATAAAGTTTTATTTTACAGACATCAAGAAATCTAATTACAAATAAGGATGGTAATTTTGGGGTTTTATTTACAAGTTAATGAATTTTATTTCCTTGAATGAGAAGGAATAATTGTTAAATGAGTACTATTAAAAAACTATTTACAAAAATGGAATACCAAAGGATGAAGAATGATAAATTGAAAGAAACTTTTACTATTTTGAAAAATCAAGGTACAAAAAACTAATGAAGATGGTTTAACTTTTACTATGGTACTTGCCATTTATCTTGGGCCTCCTAGCTATGAATTAAAAAACCCTTAAACTAAGTCTTGTAGACGAGCCTTAAGGTCTTCCAACATTTTATCGGTTTCCCCAATGACTTGTCTAAGAAGGGCTTTTAAGGCCTAGTTATGAGATTTAAAGCATTCAAGCTTCTCCTTTAAATAGGCAATTTCAGCTTGTAGCAGCTACTCACAAATCCTGGGGAGGACCTATAGCCTATTGGTTCTCTAATTATCTACTTGGTTATTTGCCATTTTATGCCTAAACATTTCATAAACAAGAGTCAGTTACTAATAAAAGAATGTACATAGAAACATGCATATGATTAGAACCGTTTAGGTTAGTACATGACTCTTTAAGTTACAACCCTATTGTTTGATTTGATGTTTAACTTTTTCAAAAACTGATTGCATTTCAAAAACTTTCAAACATCAGTAGGTTGCAACTTTTAGGAGTAGTTTATTAACTTAAGGTTTTAAGGGAAGTATATGCAATTAGGGTGGGTTCTAAAGGTCCTTAAGCTTTATAACCTCATTCTTTTTTAGAAAACGCCTTGATTGGTCATATTATAGCTTAATTGGGATGGCCAAATCAACCTTGAGTGATAGCTATACCACTATACCCGGAGCCTACACAATGGCCCTCCTCCTAAGGTCTTCAAGATGGCCTTTGTCTGACCGTATCTACTTTGCATCCTTGATGTAATCATTTACCCCAATGTCCTGAGTATGTTACATGCGACAAGTGTATATAACAAATAAGATATATTTACATGAAATGAATCAAATAAATAAACAAGTACGTAAATAACATGGTATTTTGAAAGACAAACTTAATTTCGGAAAGTTTCTAAGTGGTTAACTCTCTTGATATCTCCAGTGAAGTCACCAAGCTATCGAGCCTGATTTTTTCTGGTTTTTATTATTTTCCTTAAACTAATCAATATTAAACCCTACCCATTTAATATTGATCATCGACTAAGGTTTAAGAAAAACTAAGCCTTTTTTAAAAGAATTTTGTAAACTTTTGGAGTTGCTACCCAATCGAAGTCGGGAAAAAAAAGGGTTAGGTTAAATCGATTAGGTGGATCGATTTAACCTGACCATTAGTTCGCTTGAAAAACCAATTTTTAAAAAAAGGTTGGAAAACCTTATAGGTACCACTACTAACCTTTTGAATTTAGATTCATCTTTCAAATCACCCTTTTTTAGAACAAAGTTTAATCAACAGTAAATTGGATTTTATTTTACCATATGGAACAAATTAAGCTAGAAAATGGAAAACAAATTTTTTTTTTTTAATTTTAAGTTTCCTCGGAAGTGCCTATATACCCATTAATTGAGATTAGACATACATAATTTTTTTCGAAAACATTAGCGAGTTGGTTTATTTTAATTTTGAAAATAGTTGGCTATAAGTTCTTTAGCCGCTTTAATTTTATTTAAAGAAATTTTTTTTAAAGAGGTTTTAATTTGGGTGTCTTATTTTTATTTTTAAAAATTTTTTAAATAGTCCTAATTTGGAAAAGGGTTAATTTTTTTTTCTTTATTTGAAAAATGGGTTTTTTCCTAAGTGATAAGACTCATTTATTTACTAATTTATTCATTCTTCTTTTTATTTTTCATATATAAATGACATAAAACTAGGTTTTATTTTCTTTTTCTTTTTTTTTTTTCTTTCTTTTCTTTCGTTTGTTCTTTTTTTTTTTCCTTCTTTTCTTTTCCTTTCATAAATTATAATAGAGAAGAAAAAGAGAAAAAATAAATTAATAAATAAACAAATAAAAAAGCAACAACGATAACGTAATAGGAAGGGTGATATGGACATGTAGATGAATGCATGAACCCAATATCATGTGTAACCAAAGGGGTGGGTCTAAGCCGCAAGATGGCTTGAAAGGTAAATGATAGTCGAAGGTTGAGCAGGGGGTTCCTGTGCACCAACGAAGGATATGATGCACCAACGTCTTACATAAACTCAGGTTACACTTGATATGATGCAAAAGTATGGCCGGAGGTCACTTGTCATTAGTTCACGCTCAAATGGACTAGATAAGAGTAGCTCAAGAGTAATAGGGACACTTAGCTCAAGAGTAAAAAATTTCAGTGTATTCGTTTGTCTTATGATATGCTTTCAACTTTTACAGTATGACGGTATTTATATCATCTCGTTAGGGTAAATTCTAAGTTATAGAAATTACAAAAGAATGGTCCTTATTTGCTAAAAACAAAACAGAATAATTTACAAGGAAAATATGAAATCGTGCAAAAGAAGGAACGTGGACGTCCTTTGTTAGAAAGGACAGTACAAATGTCAGTAAAGGACAGTGCGCAGAATGGTCCTTATTTGCTAAAAACAAAAGAGAATAATTTACAAGGAAAATATGAAATCGTGCAAAAGAAAGAACGTGGACGTCCTTTGTTAGAAAGGATAGTACAGGTGTCAGTAAAGGACAGTGCGCATGTGTTTTTATTGTAATTCTGACAGTATTGTGCTTCGAGCAGGGGTGAACCTTGGTTCAAGCCTATTCGGCGTCAGAAGGGGTTAGACAGTGGTTGCTTTAGGGATGGCTCATGTTGGTGTTACCCTTGGATGGTTGGCTCTTGACAGTTTTGCTTGACCTCAGCATAGTGGAGATTGTTGCATCTAGATTTGGTGCTTGGACTACGGTTTAGAGGAGGGTTCGGCTCAGCATGTTGGTTGATCACCTCAGCAATATCTTGGATGACATGGAGAGCAAAGTAACTCGGCAATTTGGACTAAGGCAAGTATTGCTCCTCGGTGCTTAACTTACCTCGAACAGCTTGGCGAACCACTTGAGAGAGCCCTTGGGCACGAGAGCATGTAATCGGTCCTTGATCCTTATCAAAGGGGGCTAGACCAAGGAGTACGTGAGTTAGTTTGGAGTAGGAAGCATAGATTAGTGGGTTGGATTCGAGCTAACTTGACCTAAACATTTATAAGGCACGTGATTGCTTTGTGGAGCAAAGCGGCATTTTTAAGTGTCCTAGGCAGCCAAATGAGCGTGGACCGATTACACGGTGGTCAGATATGAGAAGGTAGTGGTAGTCTTGCTTGGTTACGCTTGGTGGCTATTTGGCATAGGACATCATTGTGGATGGAGGTTTTTCAGCTCGATAAGGTTAATGGTGCTCGTGGTCGTGTAGATTTGGCTACATCAAGTTAGAGTTGTGGTGTTTACTTAAGAGTTATGACAGGGGCTGTTGTTGGGTTTTGGTTTAGCCATAATGGATGTCAGCTTGCTAGTGGCTTTCGCTATAGTTGCGTGAAGGATGAAGAGGTGATTACGGTTGAGTTGGGTTT
Organism: Lumnitzera littorea; assembly: GCA_024138015.1. Lineage (NCBI taxonomy): Eukaryota > Viridiplantae > Streptophyta > Magnoliopsida > Myrtales > Combretaceae > Lumnitzera > Lumnitzera littorea. The sequence goes on along the minus strand of JAMXBB010000010.1, from coordinate 47,349,438 downwards.
GTGTGTAAAAGAGAGGATTGGGGGTTAGTGTCACGGCTGCTTGTTGTTTTTTTGTATATGTTACGTATAGAGGATGGTCGCGTGGTGAAGAAGTGGCGTGGTTTGGTTGGCATCGAGTTTAGCTGCTACTGTAGTAAAGGTGATCAAATGGAGTACAGCAGCTGCAAATGGTAAGGCTGACGTTGGTGTGCGGTGGTTGTTGGTTGTTGGCATTAGACATTTTCAATGGGTTGAACCGGCCTTAAACTGTTGGTTCATGGTTGGTTCCATGGTGAACTATGATAGGCCTATGTACTGGTGGTTTTGGGCTGGTTCGCAACCCTTAAACCCTTTTTTTTTTTTTCTTTCCTCCTTCACCAATGCATACATTTCAAATGAGAAAAATTTAAAATATAGAGAGGTCTCTTACAGTACAAGGAACTTATCTAATTAAGTAGAATGAAATGGTTAGGGGGAAAATATTTTTTAGTGTAATTTATGATTGCCGGGAAGGTGTCTATGTATTCGCTAATCGGAATCAAACCGTCATCGTTTTAGATATTTAGAAAACCTTTAGTCTGTTGGTCAATTTTACGTTTGGTGAAAAAAATCTAAGTGTATGTGGCTATCCAATTTAATTTTTTAGAAGAATAATAATTTCATTCAATCATATTTTAGAAAACCCTAAGGCTAAATCACTACTTTTGGGAAGACCATGCCATTTAGTTTTTTTGAATAATTGGGAAAAAGGATTTTTTTACGTGATAAAACTTTTTTGGGAAAGGACAAAAAAAAAAAAAACTTACTATGTCTCTTCTTAAGGTGGCTATTCATATTTGTGACCAGGAGTGGAACCTACAATAGAGCTTGGGCTTCCATCGGATTGGTTCCAATTACTGAAGTAATCATTCTCCTCACTTGATATCCTGCATGGTTCTTGCCATCTGCAGGTCGCCGTGTACCAATCTTCTGTGCAAGAACTTACCTTAACATTGACAACAAAAGCTTGCTCAATGGTGACCGTTGAAACCAGAGCAGCGAGTACTTTACGGGCGATACAAGATAGGAATAGGTGTCCCTTATGTGCCTTTGCCACCACTCTAAAATATCGAAGTCATTGATAGAGATATTCTCAGAAAACTCGAAATTCATATTAATATAGTGCTGCATCTTAGATATTGGACCACCAGACCGTTGCCTCTTTAAATTTTTGTGCTAATAACTTCTCACCTATAAATGATTAATGCTACTCCTTGGTGGGTAGCGAAGGAGAGATTGATGACTAGCTACAGTATTGACTTTGGTAGTGATTAAGCATCATCAGCCATCATTGTCGACACTTCCTATTGTGCTTCCAAGCTGTATACATCTTGTAAATTCGTTAAATCTTTAATGTAACTGTAATAAGTTTTCAAATATATCAGTAATACTTCCACTTTACAATGAGGATTTAGAATAGTTGCTATAAGATAAATATAAGGAATGTCTTTATAATAAGATAACTACTTCAACACCATATCATATTTGCATGTATGCAGGTATGGGTCCTTACGGGCCTGAAGTGGCATGCTAAGTATACTGACGGTTGACATAACAAATAAGTGTACTCTAGGCCTATGAACCTGCGAGAAAGTCTTAGTAGCATCATAAAAAACTTTCAAAACTATCAACAACTGGATACATATATCTTAGTTGCTAAAGAGAATGTTAACTTTACGCATATTGTACATTACGAAGTCATATAATAGTTTGCTGTAAGGAATTGTGCTATGTAACAACTCGTAAGTGGAGTTCCAGCAGTGTTACACATCCATCTTAAATTTTTAGGACCTCTTCTCGTGCTCCATATAGAAGTTCCCCTACCTTTTGTGAAAGGATGAGCTTTCTGTTATTGTCTTAATGATTTTCTTAATTAGAGCTATATCGTCCTATAAAGCTGCAATGTTATCCTTAACACACAAGTTAAAAATATGACAAACCCTCCCTCCCCCTCCCTCCCCCCATCCCAACACTGGTTGATAGTAATTTCGCAGATCAGATATTGAGGCTGTATTAGCACTTGCATTGTCAAAAGCAATAGAAAATTCCTCACTAATCTATACTCATTTAAGATTTCTCTAATAATTTGATAAATGTTTTGAGTTGTGTGGCGCTTGTTACATACCCTCAAAGCCAATAGTCATTTATCAAGTTGCCAATTATCTTCTATCCAACGAATAGTAACACATACATAAGAATTATTATAAAAGGGATTTGTTCATATGTTTGCACAAATGGATATATGTGTATCGAGTGAAGAGAACTTATTTACAAGCTCCCTCTTATCTTTGTAGTAGAGCGCCTACGTGACTTGGGTTAACGTGTTACAGCTAAGCTGTCGTAAGTTGAGGTTAAATGTCTCTCGCTTGTATCGACTTTGCTACTCTGATGCACTTGTATTGAATGATAGGTGCATGTTTGCTAAGTAGTGCGCCAGGTTAAACTTGTGCCTCTCTTAATTATACCTCATCAGTAGTTGACCAAATGAACTACTACTTTGGGCGATTTGTTACTGCGTACTATCTATTCCCACCTCCTCGGGATGCTTCAACCTCAAGTGCTTGTTAAGAATACCATATCCCTCTTCCGTTTTCCATGAGTAACTCGTATTGCAATAGTTATAGAATACCCTCGAGTTCCCCCTTTTGTCTATACCTTTACGGAAATGCGTAGTAAAAATATTAGACTTACCTGGTTTAAGTGGCTTACTTGAGCTTGAAGGGCTCGAACTGTTAACCTATGTTGTCCCATATGTTACTCCATTGTTTCGGGAATAATTTTTATCTTTTCCTCCTCATCTTCGAACATGCTTGCGAGGTAACTCACCTGTAGGGGTTCAAATCCAGTTAGTTGTATAAGGACACATGTGAAGAGTTTTGAATCTAGTAGGACGTTCAGGGACACTCATGCATGGAGGTTTGAACTCGAGAAATGGTGTGCCTCGATAACTCATGTATTGAGGTTCAACTTCAAACCTAGGAGGTGGTTTGCTGAGATTATTTGTGCAATGAGGTTCTAGATTGAAGCTAGGAGGTAGTATAACTCATTCTTTGACGTTCTCAACCACATTGTGTGCCTTCTACTCATTTAGGTTGTACTCGTAATTCGGGTATGCCTAAATGTCGTCGAATTGTTATGGTTCAAATGACGTACTAATTCCAGTGCTCTTACCCTTATCCTTACCTTTCTTACTAGATGAGGAGTCATGCATCTTGCAAAGAAAGTATGATGCAAGAATCGTTCCATGGATGTAAATTTTTTTTCTCATATTTACTATAACAAAGGTTTATGAATGAAGGATCGGAATAATATGTAAGGCAACACAAAATGGAAATTATGTCGTGGGTAAGCGTATGTAAATGTTTTTTATTAATGCAAACGGTTCAGTGAAGTGGAATGAAGAATTATGCTTAGATCTTGGTGGTAACTAAAAGAAATATTTCTCTTATAATGTTTCATAATTGAAAAATGTGAAGGCCAGAATGGTTAGAGTTGGAGCGTTTTAATGAATTTGTGAAGGAGTAATAACTGTTGCACCCTTCAATTTATAAGGAAGGAGGAAGGTTTGAAAGTGTTGTTTAAATTTTCAAATTTTGAATTTGAATCATTCTTGTTGTCACAATTTTTGAATTTTGTAAAAATTTTTCCAATTCTTGAATAAGTTAAATCCTCAATCACGTATAATATTCTCATTTTAAATCCAATTCTTGTGATCTTATAGTTAATTTTCATCATTTTTATGTGTACTTTCATGTGGTATGGTCAAATTTGAGAGGTGGGGCTTGCAATTTTGGTTATGGGCCAGAACAGGAGTATTTTTTAAAATTAAGCTTTCTTTTAGGCTTGATTTTGTTATCGAGCTTTTCTTACTTAGTGAAATCACTAGGGCTTAGGCTTGAAACTTTTAACTGGGCTTAATTACCTTCTTATGATTAGTTTTTCATTTAGTATTTACTGGCTTTGTTACTATCTTGTGCTTCTTAAATTTTTACGTAACTTTTATGGTAAAAAATGAGCTTGGTTTTTCCATTGGTGGTACTTAACACTTCGGTGGGCTTAGGGGAACTTAATGTGAGCCTTCTATGGGCTTTATGCTACCTTTGTTTCATCTTCAACTTGCTGGCCAAAAGATTTTTACATAGTCCGATTATGAGTTTTAGGCTTGTCTTTCGAGTATTTAGCTCGATTTTGAGTTTTAGGCCCTTAACAGTTATCCTACTAGTCTTAGTTAGTCCTTTTACTTTATTTACTATATCCTTGAGGGTGTTTAAGTGGATTTAAGTATTGGTTACTGATCTTATGGGTTGGGTTTAAAAGCCTCTAAATCCATCTTCTAAACTTATCTCCTTATTTCCTTAACTTAGGTGCTATTCTAATGCTTTACACTACTTGTATCTTAACTTACACTTGTTTTTCTCTTTATAAGTAGATTTATCTAGCATAATATTGAGGGAAAAACATGGAACACATATGACCCTAGGTGCAAATGCTCAAGTTAGGCTTTTAAGTGATGATCTCTTTACTGAAGCTTCTTATATTGATTTTTCTATCTCCTAAGGGTATTTTGATGCATGAACAACTCAATATAAGTGAAGAAAACATTTTGGAAACCCTCATACACTTCATGTCCATCTCTTAAAGGAGTTTTGTACTAGCTTTTATTTGAAGTTTCTTCATTTTACAAGGCTCCACTTTAATGTGCAATCCATTCATGCTAAAACAAAGTAAGTCCAGATTACTTATAGTCTAGCATTTGCAGGGAAACTTTAAGAAAGACTATTACTTATCCTAACCAAAAGAGCCTTTAAAATACAAGGTGAAATTACAAAAATGAGAAGTGGAAACTCTACTCATGTTGCTCTAAAGTTACACAAAAAAGGAGTATACTTTACTAGGTTATATGATGATGGTTAGCGCCCCACTCTACTCCCCTTTTGCTCCTAGTTTTTGTCCCTGTCTCTTGAAGGTCCTTAAGCTCCTTAAATCCTAAGAACTTGGTTATTTTTAATGCCTTAGTATCCTTCCAAATGGCTAAGCATAGGGTGGTGTTTGAGGATGTTCTTTTTGTGGTCAAACAAGGTACTAAAATGGGGTGGTTTGGGCATATAGTTTAGTGTGTTCTCATGGGTAGTGAGGGTAGTGTTTAAGGATACTTGTAAACCCTGCGAATTTAGCTTTCTAAGTATAGAAACAAACGTCCAAACTGTAGATGATTTCCTAAACTCAAAAAAGTCAATGAGATTTAAAACCAATAAAATCTCAATCCAAAACCTAAAGTGGATACGAAAAACCTTAAATCATCAATTGAACCCTAACCGCATACGAAGACCCTTAAAACCTCCAACCTCATCAAAACCTTAAGACGCGTAAGAATATATGAAACTCTAAATGTGTAAAAACATTAGAGATTGTGCCCTAAAGTAATAAGAACCCTAAAACCATAACTTTAAGGATATAAAAGCACTAATTCACCATAATTTACCCTAAAACCCTAGGTGATAATATATCCTCCATATTTTACCATTTCATCGATAAACGACTAAAGATAACCCTTAATCATGCACAAACATTTAGAATACTTAAGTAATCCATTACCATTAGAAACTAAGATAACGAGTCATAGAATATATTTACCCCTTAAGTACGTGATTAGGATAGTTTCACTTAGAGTTAGGATTATAGTTGAAGATTAGGTTACATGTAGTGAACTTTAATACTCAAATTAGTACTTTTTGTATTTGTTATCCAAAGTAGTTTATCAAATGAGATATATGAGCTATAAAGACCTAAAGTAAGACCTCATCAACTATGTTTACTAATCAATTTATCAAATACCTCATTTCCTCTCATTTCCTTCATTTTTCCCTTCATTTCCCTTAATCACTATATTATGTACACAAATTTACACATACTTAAGAGGAGTTGACCAAGGTCAAAATGTTGACCAAGTCAACACATGTTGACTAAAGTCAACAATTGAAAAGTCAACAAAAGTGTCTCTTTCNTGTTGACTAAAGTCAACAATTGAAAAGTCAACAAAAGTGTCTCTTTCATTAGGAAAAAAATATTTTCCTTCTCATGATTTCTTTCCTTTTCTTTTGATTTTTCCCTTCTTTTTCTTTTCTTTGCCGTCCACTACTTCCATCTTCTAGGCCCCACCATTCTCCTTCTTCCATAAGCAAAACAAAGAAAAAGAAACAAAACAAGAAGGCCCCTCTATTGCCGTGAGCTTCTATCTTCCATTTCACCTTCAACATCTTCCTTTTTGTCTCCTTAATTTCAACATAAGCAAAGGTATGTATCAAGTTACTTTATCTTGTTTTATCTTCTTCATTAGTTAGTTAATTAGGTAGATTAGATAAGTAGTTATGTGTTTAGTGTTGTCTTGAAGAAGAGGAAACAAAGTTCCCATCTTTAAGTGTAGAAATTAGAAATTATGAAGAAGAAGAAAGGAAGACATGAGTATATGCTTATAAGTATGTGCACATAAGGGAATACTAAAAGAATACATGTATGTGAACCTTTGTACATGAGTATTTACCATGTACATAACTTGAATTAAGACCATATCTAGCTATATATGTGTATACTACACTAAATACATACATAAAAATACAAAAGAATGGAATTAGGAAGCTTTTCTTAAGGAAAAGATTAGGCATACGAATTTTTGTATAAAAATACGTATATGACCGTATAAGTATATGAGTATGTATATAAGTATAAATACGGTATAAGTATAAGTACATGTATAAGTCTATGTTTAAGTATATTAGTATACATATAAGTATAGTAAAGGTATATGTATATAGTAGTTTAATTAAAGTATACATAAGACATTAAGACATGACATAAGCATGAGGTGAAGCTTAGATAATTAAATGATGAAGTAAGTGATGAGGTAAGCACATGATGACATAAGTGATGACATAAGCAAATGATGATGTAAGCATGACATAAGCAAAGATTATAAACTAAGAAAAGAAGAAGAGTGTATCATAATTAGGATCCTAAATTAGTAAACCCTAATACACTTTCTAAATTGAATCATACTTAATTAAGTACATAAATTAATAATAGCAAAGTAAAAGCCCCTAGGTATAAGACTAAATGGCTAATTAAATCATTAACTATTAAAATGGAACATAAAACTAGCCAATAGGAGTAATTAAACTTTAATAAGATAAAATGTTAATAAATTTAGCCCATATTATAAAACACGGGTCTTAACGTCCAAAACGGACATTACCGTGTAAATGTACGTCTGAAAATGATGAAAAACGACTATAAATTCGTAAATATTGAAAATAAAATGAAAAAGTTACGTACGATTAGCAATTAGGTTTAATCGAATAAAGGCTGATAGTAATCTAAGAAGAATTAGGTAGGTAGATGTCTAGAACCATTAGTTAAGTCAACTATTTATTATCCTTGTTATCTCGTAATGATCAGGTGATCCCGACGAAGGCGAGGATCTCCCGATCGGTTATTACGACTAAAGCGAGTCGTCATAGTCAAGTGAGTACTCCCGATGACTCTATACTTATTTGTGCTTGTAGTTAGTGCACTTAAATTAAATATTAATAATTTGATGCATGGGGTTTCGGGATATGCGTATGCTTGATATTGATTGATTGTTGTAAGAAATAGTGTTAAATACAATAATTGATGATTTGATGGTATGATTGATTTTTATATGATTTGGATGGTTTGCTGATATTGATTGATCACCTCATAATCTGACCTAATTATATTTGGCTTATATTAAATAAAAAAGAGTCATACATTATTCATGCATCGCATTACTTATTCTGGCCGTCACTTCACGCGATTGGTAATGAAGGGCCTTGGAGGGATGGATTCCTATATGATTTGATTAGTACCGTGCAGGAGCATGGGTACAACAAGACCCTACTCTTGGCTCGTGGGTTCTATTGGCGCCAGAGACGCTAACCGTGGGTGGCTGGGGGTCGCGTCTAGAGACCATCGCTGTAGGGTGTGAGTGTGGACTGCGGGGATCACCTCACCGCTAGGCCTGGTACTTTGTGTACTATTGGATTTTTGGAAATGGAAATGTGTTTTTGTGAAATACGAAGTTCTAAGTCATGGGTAAAAACCTAGGTGCTAGAGCCCGGTCGTGATTGGTGCCAATGAATCTCCAACCCTTATCTCGAAGGGCGTTAAAATCCGATATTATATGCAGTATCGGTCAACTGCATATATTATTTGGCATTCTACGTGTACATGCATTCATATGGTTGTAATAATTTATTTGATAACTTGTTTGCCAGTATGGTACGAGGGATAGCTTACTAAGCTCTTGTAGCTTATTCCCCAATAGTCTTTCTTTTGCAGGTTTACATATGATGGGATTGGGATAAGTCTCGAGTGCTGAGTGTGAGAGGAAGATATGTACATTAGTGTTAGATTTAGTTGAGATCTTTATAGGTAATACATAAACACTCTTAGTAGAAAATATTCACATGTTACAATTTAATATAATTTAATTCTTCCTGCAGTTTTATAATGTTGGCATATCCTGTCCTATTATTTGGTAGGGGATACTGATTCTCTGCGGTTCTGAGGAACTGTGGGATATCGAACATCTATAGTTATTTATAATTATATATTATGTCATGTTACAATAAATTAATTACTTAGAAATCATTAATCTTAGTGATTTATTATTTAGAGTCTTGCGATCTCTGACTTGCAAGACGGTTTTCATATCATGGGTGCACACATATTATGAAAATTTTAGGTAATCCTACTAGGCCCCCTTTAGGGTCCTGACAATACTCTTCTTGCTTGTTTTAAGAGTTTAATGTCATGGAAAAATGGAAGAAAAAATGAAAGCTTAGGGGGTTTAATGGTCAGTTGGAGTGGGCTAGGGTTTTTCTCCATTATCTTGTCAAATTGATGTGTTGAGGTGAAGCACAAATTGGAGGGTTTAATCGGTTTTAGGGGAGCTTTTTAGGTATCTATTAAATGAGAGTTTACAAGAGAAGAAAGGATGAAATGATGGCTATCCAAGCCTCTTCAAATTGGAAACTTAGGAGAAAAATAAGGGTATGGCTTGCTTATCCCATTAACTTCTACTTTTTACTTGATCCAAAAATGGTTAAGTTACTTTTTCTATAAATGATATAGCTTGTTTAGAGAATTGGGATTGTTTTGTCTAATCACATGGGGATTTGCTAAGGTTACATGCTAACTAGGTTTTCATCCTTTAGTTTGGCTTGTTTTGAAATTGAATTGGGAGGAAAAGTGGATGGGGTATGGCTGGTTCAACTCTTACGTATGGCTTTCTAATCCCTTCTTGAAATGTTCTAACTTGATTGTTTTATTAAAGTGGCTATGTTGGAGTTTAGTTCTTGAATTTTTCCATTCATCAAATTAGTTTTAAGATTGGTTCAAGCTTGATTAGGTTTAGGTTTTTAATATAGGGTTTTTAAGTGTTTGATTTAGTACTTAAGTTTTTTATCTTTCATTTAGGGTTTCGATAAGCTTAGGAGTTCTTACCACATTTTAGGGTTTAGGGTTTTAGTAAGTTGGGAATTGTTATTTAGTCTTAAGTATACAAATGTTTGAGTTAGTATTAGGATTCTTGGTCCTTTTGTCTTAGGGTTTTCATAAGCTTGAAAGTATTTTACTATTCTTCAAGGTTTAGGGATTTAGGTAATTTCTAAAATTAAATTAAGTTTTATAGTTCTCATGTTTGATCAATCTAGTATGAACATGACTTTTATATTTAGCTTGATTGTTAATTTAGTTCATTTTCAGGAATATTTGAAGAGCGCTTCTGACTACTTGGATTGCTACCCAGAATTGAAAGGGTTTATAGATGGAGCACATTAAGGTGCAAGTTTCGAGCTTCTCTGGATTTGATAGTGCTAATGAGTATTTAGATGGGAAGAGAAGATTGAGAAGATTTTTTACTTCTATGATTAAAAAGACTTAATGCTTATCTGTGTAGTAGCCTTAAAGTTTTCTAAGTATGCAGCAATGCAATGGAAGAGATTACAGATCATGCGTCATTAAGCCCAACGAGAAATACGAACTTGGAACGAAATGAAACGAGTTCTGAGGAGTAAATTTGTTCCAAAACACTATGAGTAAGATACCTTCTAAGGTCTCTAAGAACTCAAGAAAGGTGGCCGATCTATGGACAATCATGTCCAAGAGTTTCGGTTGTTAATGATCCGATGTGATGTTGATGAACTAGAAGCGTAAATAGTGGCTAGGTTTATTTCTGGCCTGAAGCCAGAGGTTGGCAATGTAGTAGAGGTGTAGAGGCTTGAGAACTTGGATGAAACCATCCGAGTGACACAAAGAGTAGAAAGGCAAAGGTGAAGTCAACTCAATTGAGCACCTAGCAACCGACTTGGTATATCAAATAGATCTGACTTTCTAAGCCGACTTACACATGACTGAGGTTAAGCCTTGAATAGACTTGATGAGCGTTGAGGCAAGACGAAGGCTGAGGAGCCTGAGGTTAGGAAGGACCAAGGTCAGAGCTTAGGATAGGAGACTCGAGAAATTAAATGCTTTAAGTGCCTTAGTTTTGGATACTTAGCTAATCAATGTTTAAACTAACGTGACCATCAAAGGAGAGAAGCCCCAATTCAAAGTGGAAAGTGCTCATGAACGCAAAGAGGAGGTAGATACCGAGCACTTTTTTGATGAATTCTTAGAGGACCTTGAAGCTTTTACTCGGCCTAAATAGAGTGAGTAGTACCTCAACATGGTCGTCCAAAGAGCCCTCGGTACCCATGTTGTGAAAGAAAGTGAGCAGTGGGAAAATCTCTTCTACACCAATTGCTAAGTGAGCAGAAGTTTGTGTACCTTGATTATTGATGGGGGAAGTTGTATTAAAGTGGTAGCACAAGGGCTAGTGAAGACCCTGAAGTTGTTGACTTGTCCTTACCTCCAAACTTATAAAATCCATTGGCTGAATGAGAAAGTTGGACTTTGAGTCTTAGAGTAAGTGAAGGTACCAATCTCCATTAAGGAAAGGTACAAGGATAAGATACTATGTAATGTTCTGCGAATGTGCACTTCGCACATACTGTTAAGTCGATCATGGTTATTTGATCTTAAGGTACTTGACAATAGTTATAAGAACACTTATATGTTTTAGAAGGATGTGAAGAGGGTTGTGTTGACCTTAATGAGGAAGTCCCTAGTGATTTCCCAAGCATAATTTTCAAAGGATGTTAAAAGGGAAAATTTTTATTTTTGTTGATTAAGAGACTACTTGAATTGAAAGAGGATAGAGTATTGATAACCGAGATGCAGGGGTTACTCCAAAAATATGTTAACCTGTTTCCAATTGAATTGCTTAAAGGTTTACCCCCTATAAAAGGCATAGAGCATTGCATTGGCCTTCAACTTGGAGTTGCCTTGCTTAACTGACCTGCCTACAAGCTTAATCTCGAGTAGGTAGTTGAGCTAAAATGATAAGTGGATGAGTTGGTTAACATGGATATGTTAGAGAGAGCATGAGCCCTTGTGTCATGTTAGCTATCCTTGTGTCGAAGAAGGATGGCTTATGGGGAATGTGCATAGATAGCTGAGCTATCAATAAGATCATTGTCAAGTATCGATATTGTGAGTTCTACAAGTGACAACTTAGATGTAACACATGGAAACTTAGTACATTAACAAAATCTGTCTGCATAGGTTTAGATTTAACCATAGCTACCAAAAGGTAGTTAAAGTGACCTTTTAAATTTAATTTTTGAAACAGAATACTAAAACATTACTATAGGTTAAAATGATAAAATTAACTTACTCGTTAGTAAAATTTTCGAAGATTTCGAAGAACGACCTAAGAAAAAAAGACAACTTAGAATTAAATTGAATAAACAAGAAGAGTAATAATTAAAATGAAAAATAATAAATATGTATTTTATATAATAAAAATAATATAATAATAACAAAGTATATTGGATTAATAGGGGCTGTAGAAGTTGTAGTAGAAGCTCATATTTGTAAAGAAAACTAAGCCTAAATAACTAAATATAATAAAACAAGATGGGCAACTTCCTTAGGAAGCTAATGAACTTAGTTTATTGTAAAACAATGGGTTTCTTGCTTTTGGTTTTGGAGTGAAAATTATCAACCACACATGGTTTTAGGGAGATAATAATGCCACTTGGCTTAAGAAGCCTAAAGTACTCTATACTTGTCCTACATGCACTAAGTCACTCCACTAACTTACAAGGTATAAATACCTCTCCCCTTAGCCATTTTAGACTCTTTAGATACTTTGGAAAGTGAGCAAAATTCGTGAGATTTTTTCTTATTTTTAGTGATTTTCTAGAAAATTAAGAAAATTAGACGGTAATTTGCAAGATCGGAGTTCACAACCTATAAGCCACCTAATGATGAACTGCCACCACCACCTAAACCCCCAAGCATCACCTACCTTAGCAGACAACCACCCTTCAATCACTCATGGTTGGAGTTTCTATTGCTAGTGAGTTCGATTTTTAGCTCAATTTCAAAAATTCATAAAAATTATTTATTTTTTGTCTAAAAATTTTGGAAAAATTTATTCTAACATTATTTTGAATGTACTTTTATGTAAAATTGTTATTTTTATAAAATTCATTCATCTATTATATCGCTCTTAAGAAATGGGAGTTTCAAAACCGAATTTTTTTTTTTAATTTTTAGAAGCCCAAATGACGTAATTTCTCTACCAAAATTTTTCTGTAAACACCCTATGTCATGTATAAAATTGCTATATAAAAAGTTTCACTAAAACTTATTGTTTTATTTAGGTTAATTTTTCACTTGTGAAACCGATAAGTTGGAAATTATAAGAAATTACTATTTTTCAATATATTTTGTTTAAACCTAACCACCAAATGTTATTTAAGTGAATAATTGTTACATGCAAAATGTTGATCTTGATTTTAAAGGGAAATGTTGAACTTATTAAAAATATAGGCTTTTCAAAGTTAGATTCGGTGATTTTCGCTTAAAATTACCAGTGTTAGTCCTCGTTAAGTGAATAAGTTAGCTATTTTTGGTTAAAAAGTCCAAATGATTAGTAGTAAATACAGTGTATAAGCTGTTGTATATGCTTAGTTTTTGTCATAAAGCTATATTTTTTAGGTTAAATTTATGAAATTAAGTGTTTAGGTTGACTAGATAAGGAAACCACCCAATTTAAATGAGGTTCAAAATCATGAGAGTTGTGTAGAAAGTTTCCTGAACCTTGCAAGTTGTTGGGATTGAAGTTGTAATTTTGTTAAATTTAATTGAAGTAAAAGGAAGTATAAATTATGGAGTTTTGGTGATTTGGAGTAAATTTGGTAATTGTAGAAAGTCCTGTAGAAGCTTTCTTGACTAAACTAACCTTAAATCATCATAGAAGAAACTTTAGTAGAAGGTTCCTTGAAGAAAAGCAATACCGAAAACCTTAGTGAAAAGTCCTATAGAAGGTACCAAGACCTTAAGATACTTTTGTAGAAGGTTAAGTAAAAGATTTCTCTAACCTATAAGAAGAAAGAAAAACTTAATACCCATAACAAACATCTAATTAACACTAAAAGAATGTCAAGACTAATTGAAAGTATAATGTTTAAGCCATCTTTATATTAGATTGTATAATACTGAAATATGATTTGTAATATAGGGGTTATTGAAGAAGGATGAGCCAATATCTCAAAACCGTAAGTGCAGTAGTAAATTCAAGTAAATGAGATTGATGCTTAGTGGCATTTTAGAGTACTCTGTTATAAGTACTTGGAGGCTAAAATGTATGCTATTTGTGATTGTAGAGTAGTTTGTACATATGTAGCATATGTGATTGAAATCTATCGTACTGATGTGGTAGCTCTGCTATCATGCCTCGAAATGATAGAATCGTAATAGTCTTGCTGTGCAAATCATTCTAAGATAGAAGTTGGCCCTACAACCATTATTTTAGACCTAATCTACATAAGGTGTCTATGATTAACTTACTTTGAAGTAAACAATTCATAAATTAAATAAATTGTTTACTTGTGAATTTAAGAAAAATAAATATTCACATTAAATTAATTTGAGTGTATTTACAAGATTTAACAATCTATTCATAATCTAATTAAGTAATTTGTAATCTAATGTTAAAAGCTTTAAAATAATTCTAACTAGAGAATGAATTTGATCTTCTATTTATATCCTCACTCCCCAAGATCCCATAGTTGCTAACGTTAAGGTGATTATAGGTCGCTTCATCGTTAGCACCTGCAACAACGGTTATAGGGATATGAGCAACCACAGCTCAATAAGTCGGGACGAAGGACTTAAAACTATACCATAAACATAAACAAGGTTATCAACCAACTTATTAGGTACAATGCATGTTCAAGAAAATGCCATTGCATGATGTTATTCGGCCCGTCGTGAGATTAGAAAAATTGCACCCGCTTTAATCTGGGTTGAGAAGTTACTGTTAATGCAATAGCTCATGACCAAACTCAGGCTTGTGTAATGGAGACAACGCTCCTTCGTGACTACCTTCGAACCATTGACTTTACCCTTGTCGCAACTTCCTCACCTATCACTTAGTTCGACTAAGGATAAAAAAGGGACCCATTATGCTATCGAATGCTATCCCTTTCGAAGGAGTCGATATTTGGCCGAAGAATTCTAGGTTTCCCTTAGTGGGTTGCTATACAAGTCCGATTTATGATTACAGGTCGTATATTTGATTAGGTTCAGTTTAGGGTGATCAATCATTTTATACAATACAAGCCAGAATAACAAACAAAATCATAGCATCACTTATAATCAAGCATATGCACATAGCTAACTATTTAACAAGCACAAACAAGTATAATCTTAAGCCTCCAAAATACAATAACGTATTAATCCTAACTTACTTGGACTCCTCGCTTGCTTACTCAAGATTTGACTCGCTCAAGCCATTGCCGATCATTCCTATAATACCAACGTTGTCTCAGTTTTTATATAATTGTTATAGATTAGTTTTTATCCTATAACACTTATTGTTATATTTGGTTTAGGGTTTAATTTGTCCAATTATCTAGGTTCTTAGATCTTTTACAATTATTTTAGGTTTAGAGCTAGGTTCAGGTTCAGTTTCCGTATCGATTTCTAAATTATGTTCTAGATCGATTTCTAAATTATGTTTCGTATAGATTAGTACTGTTTTGTACACGAACCCTAGAATGTCGTTTCAACTCATAATGTGAAATTAATCACATTACTTCCAGATATCCTAAATACCATAATTACCTTTAGTCAGTATTTTATTCCACTTGGTACACTTAAATCTTTATTAGTGTATCGAATTTACTCTTGATATGAAAATTTTTTACATTTTTTATATAATTACATAAATTTAAGTTTCTATCAGATTTATTATATATTCCTATTATTTATATAGTATCATTTTTTATCTTAATATCTTCTATTTATTATATTTCCAATAATTACATATTATGTATTATTATGTACATAATACACATTTAATATTTCTATCATTCTAATTACTATCTCCCAACATCAATTAACATTTCAAAATGTCTAAATTCATTCCAAATCAGATTTTACACCTAATTACCCTAATTTACAAAATTAACTTAAAATTTACTATTTTTCCCTATTACTTATTTACAACATAATTACCCTAATAATTACATCTAACACCCTAAAGGATACAAATATCATACTTCATTAGATTTGAACATCTTAAAACATATAATGATTTATTAAATAAAAATTAACCATTTAATTACTTAATTAACAAAAAATAACCCATTTTATGCATCATTTTAAGGCCTAAAAATTATCTAAAAATTTTGAAAATTAATTTTTGCAAAAGGGCTTTGTGGTACTATTCTATATCATCTAAGTGGTCTACACAAAAATTTTGGGTTCAAAACTACATTCCTAAGGTCATTTATTTCTAATCCTAAACATGCTCGGTTTTGTTGAATTTCTTAAGGACCATGTATTATAGGATATATTTTCATCTAAATAATATTTTTTCTAAAAACTACATACAAAAATACTTTATAATAACAATTTTCATAATTTTCTAAGAATATTTAATATTTTTACAAAATTAAACAAAATCAAGTTAGAAATCGGACTCACCTGTGTAGGTGGCTCCAACCACCGTCGGCCACCGTGTCCTTGTCAGCCAATCTGGGCGTTGCCACCACCGTGTGGTGGTGGTGGTCGTCCACTCCCAGGTGCTCATTAGGTTTAGGTTCTTCTTAGAAGCTCTAACTGTGCAATTTTTTTTTTGTAATTTTTCCTAAAACCCTAATTTCCTCTCAATTTCAACTCTCTCTAGTTTTCTAAAATTCCAGACATCTAAAATGAGCTTTTGAAAAATTTGAGGTATTTATAGAGATCTTGGGGAATTATTGTGTATTAATTAGATAAGACAATTACCTTATCTCTTTTTTTCATTTTCTATTTGTTTCATTTTAATTGGTTATTTTTGTTTCTTCAATTCCAGATTGCCACGACCACTTTTTGGAATTTTCCTCATTTTTTATGATTTTTCTTTATTTTTCCTCAATTAATTATGATTTTTCTTTAATTATTTAGCATTATTTTAGCATATTTCATGTATATTAAGTAATTATGCGTATTTCTACCTATATGTAAATTTATATATATTAAAAATAAATATTCTTAAATATTATTTAGGTTATTTTATGATTTTTAGTGTATATATAATTTATCTCTAGTGATTCGTTAATTATTGAAATGCGTTTTATGCATTTTCAATAAATAACGAATAATATACTTAAAATTTGAAAATTTTATATTCTGTTATTTTATTATTTATTTTCTTAAATTCAAACTTATGGGATCATTTTTACCAATATTTCTAACTTTACTTTATAATTTAAGCTCGATCAGATCCTTTAGCCGATTAGAATTCTAAGTAGTTGGTTGTAGGTCTTACATCTGCTACTTGTGTTGTTTGTCTTACAATGTTTTGGTCTTGTATCTGAATGTCTAAGATTTTTTGGTCACCTTATAAATGGACTAAGTCAAAAATGGATTAAACCCTTAATCAAATACGCATTACAACCTATTAGGGGAAAGGTTAAGATTTTTCTGACCAAATAGCGACCCTTCGAAGAGGTAGCATAATTGGCCTTTCCTTAGTCCTAGTAGAACTAAGTGACAATAGAGGAGATCATGGTAAGGCTAGGGACATTAGGTTCGAAAGAAGTCACGAGAAGAGCTAGGTCTTTATTCTATAAGCCTAGATTTGGTTAGAGCTATAGCATCATACCTATGAGTGAAATCTCCTCAACCTAGGTTAGAGCGGGTATTAATTTCTTTAACTTCACAATGGACCAAATAATATTGTGTGGATATCATATGATTTGTTGCATTGCATTATCTAATTGCTTGAAAACCCTGATTGTGATTATGCCTTACATATCCTTCTGTCTTCATCCTACCTTACTAAGCGATTGTTTGCTCAAATCCCCATAGATTGTTTTGTACGTACCCCGTAAATATGCAATGTTACTTTTATCCTTAGGTCAGTTATGTTTTAAGAGCTAAGAATGTAAAGAAATGAAGATGGATATGGATCTTTTTTAGTCTTTTATTCATTTTTCTTTTGGGTTGAATCGGTTAGACCACTTAGGTAAACTAAAGGGATTCCCAACCTAAGTTATAATCACCTATTTTGGACTACTTATATATGTATGAAGTAAACAACTTTCTGTAAATAATTGACTATGCTACTCTTGATGTAAGTTACTTGTGTAAATATTTTCTATGTAAATGACTTAATGACTTCCGCTAAAATTTACCTATACTGTCTATTGTAATGAGCTAGACTCTTTTAAACCGTTTGGTCATGTATGCTTTATGTAAACTCGTCTATAATAGCAATTAGCCTTTGCCCTAGGTTAGTTTACATGGCAGACTGTTGCAACTTTATTGTTCTAGGTCATGATAGATATCTAATTCCATGATTGGATGATATGTTAGATGAAGTACATGGTGTATGGATAATCTCGAAAGTTGATCTAAAGAGTAGCTACCACCAGATTAGAATGAGACTTGAAGATCAGTGGAAAACTTCATTCAAGATAAAGGATGGTCTTTTTGAATGGTTGGTAATGCCATTTGAACTCACCAATGCATTAGCACCTTCATGCAATTGATGAACCATGTTTTGAGACCTTTGATTGGTAAATGTGTTGTTGTTTACTATGATGATGTCTTAATGTATAGTGTTGACCTAATATCTCATGTTGTGCACTTGAGGTTAATATTTGATATCCTCTATGCTGAACAATTGTTTGGTAACTTGAAGAAGTGTATCTTCTACCAAATCGAGGTAGTATTCCTCGGAAATGTCATATGAGGAAGAGGTATCTAGGTTGATGATGAAAAACTAAGAGCTATCCTTAAATGGCCAACGTCGATCAATGTTGTCGAAGTGAGGGGTTTTTATAGTCTAGCTTTGTTTTGCAGAAGATTCATTCTAAACTTTAGTTTCATAACAGCCCTATTGATCAAGCCAACCAGGAGGAACTCTGAATTCAAATGGTCTAAAAGACCTCAAAGTAGTTTTGAAGAGATCAAATCCTGTTTAACTTCTGCCTTAGTATTAGCATTACCTGACTTTAGCAAGGTCTTTGAACTAGAGTATGATGCATTTAGAGTTGATATTGGAGTTGTTTTTATGTAGGAGTGCTAACCAGTCGCGTACTTTAGTGAGAAACTCAGAGGTGCCACTTTGAATTACTTGGCATATGACAAAAAGTTCTATGCTCTTATTCGAGTACTTTAGAACCGGTAGCATTACCTACTACCAAGAGAGTTTATTATCTACATAGACCATGAGTCTCTCAAGCCTTTCAAAAGCTAGCAAAAACTCTCTCAAGTGGGTAAAGTTTCTAAAAACCTTTTGCTATGTCATTAAATATATGATGGGAAGTACGAACATCATAGCTAATGCCCTTTCTCATCAGTATGTCCTTATTACATCATTGCAAGCTAAAGTACTTAGGTTTTGGTACTCTACCTGACCAGTACAAACATGATCCGTACTTTAGACCCTTAGTGGTTAAGTGCAGTTTTGAAAGAGTAATGGATGGATTCTACTTGAGCCAAGGATTTTTGATGAAGAGAAAGCAAATATGTGTGCTGAGCAGTTTTGCCAAGGAATTACTCATTCAAGAAGCCTATGTTGGGGGCTTAGTTGACCACTTTGGTGAGAAAAGAAGTACCGAGTTATTGAAGGAACGCTTTTATTAGCTAAGAATGATGAGGGATGTATGTAAAGTCCTTGAACGTTATGAGGTATCTAAGTGAGCTAAGGGAAGAAAAGAACGATATGGAGAGTATATTCCTCTACCTATACCTGAGTGGCCATGGATTGATCTAAGCATGGATTTCACGCTTGGCCTACCTAGAACGCCTAAAAAACATGATTCTATTATAGTGGTGGTCAATCAGTTCGATAAAATGAACTATTACATTCCTTGCCACAAAACTAATAATGTTTTATTTGTTGTTAACCTCTTTTCACACGAGATTGTATTGCTGCATAGCATGACCAAGAAGTATTTCCTCATATCGTGATTTGAAGTTTATGAGCTTCTTCTGGCAAACACTATGGAAGAAGCTCAACAATAAACTTATGTTTACTACTTGCCATTCGTAGACAGACGGCTAGACGGAGGCCATAAACAAAATAGTAGGTGACCTTCTTCAAGCTACTGTTGGTCAAAATCAACATAATTAGGACCTTTGTTTGCCAATTATAAAGTTTACGTACAATTGCTCTGCCCCACAACTCAACAGGAAAGTTGCCTTGCAAGGTTGTTTGTGGACTCAATTCGAATTTGCAACTAGATATAATTACTAGCCTAACCTCTTTAGGAGAAAGTTAGTCTGGTCTACAATATGCAGAGGAATTTCAAAGGCTACATTAAAAGGTTGCTGAGTAAATAGCCAGAACAGTTGGTTAACAGCGAGAGCAAGGAATCGATGATGAAAGCATGACATTTATAACTGGAAAACCTTATCTGGGTCACCTTAGCAAGGAACAATTCCTAGGAAGGAGGATGAGAAAACTTTCCCTTAGATCAGATGGCCCCTTTCAGGTTCTACAGAGGATAAATGACAATGCTTATGAGCTAAAGTTGCTAGAAGGCTTTAGAGTATACCTAACCTTCAATGGTTCTGATTAGACGACATATTTGCCGGAAAGAGAAGTCGACCAAGATTTGAGGGTAAATCTTCAACAAACTTAGGGAGTTGATAGAATACCGACTATTGGAGCCTCCACTTGAGCCAAACTTTAAGGATTGTAGGGCCTGGCCAGGAGAATCATGGTTACTTAGCTCGGCTTTGGTGAGCACATCTATTTGGAAGGCCAAATGGTAAACATTCTAAGTGTTCTGCTCAAACACATACTGGTTTGCTCATTCACTCATTTAGATACCAAACACTTACATGTTGGCCTATTAAATGCCAAGAACTCTAATGTTGACCTGCCGAGAACAATGTCCTTATCCTTGACCATTGCGCTCTCTTCTCTTACTCTACTAAGGTGTTGTCTCACTTAATTACCTTAGTAATCGTTAGTACAGCTCAATAGCAGCACTTTAACGCCTTGTTATATTCAGTGTGACCAAAATAACAACGTACTACTTGTCATTCTCTTTTTTTGATATTGTACTGTATTACTTATCTTTAATTGTCTCATATACCCTTTTAGGTAGTACTACGTTACTTATTTCTAGCATTGCTCATTTCTGTAATTTCTTTACTTCCTTTTATTGCCCTAAGGACTTACCATAAATAATTCTTCTTCTTGTAAGTCATAATCAACATTTTACCTCATTATTAATGAATATTTCTCTTGTCCTTGTGAAACACCACTCTCCAAGCACAAATTCCCCAGTTTTATCTAATCTTGCTCGTAGCTTGAGATTAGCGGTGAGTGAACCTTAGGATTTACTCATACATTGTTAAGCTTGGTTTTTTCCCCATTTCTTATAAAGTAATTTTCTTTAAATCGATCATTATTAAACCCTACTTGTTTAATACTGACCATCAACTAGGGTTTCAAAGAAAACTAGCTCTTTTATATTCTGAAAATATTTTTGTAGTCGCCATCCGACCAGAGTCAAGAAAATGAGTTAAATTATAACCAATTGGGTGGATTGGTTATAATTTAGCCATTGGTCTTTTGATAAAATCAATTTTCAAAAAAGTTTCAAAACTAAAGATTTGGATATGGGGAATGTCCTATTAAACCCTAAACGAATACCACATTTTAACTCTCCAAATTTAATCTTGCTTTTCAATAATACCTTTTTTCAATTTTTAAACAATAAATAATATCACATGCGACTAAATTAATTAAATTGAATCAATATTTACAAAGATGACAAAATAAAAAGAAAACTTTCTATAGTTGAAGTCGTTTTATACGTACGGGTGATTACATACCTGCTATTCAAGATCAGATTTTCGTAATTTGTTTAACAAAAAATTTAATAGGTTAATTGGTTCTAATATTAAAAAAAGGTAAGGTTTGTGTTTTTATCTATTTTAATTTATTTAAAGAAATTTTCTAATGGTCCTATTTAGGGTTTTATTTTTGAAAATTCTAAAGTGTCCTAGTTTGGAAAATGATTGATTTATTATTTTATTTTTTTATTGGAAAATTGGTTTTTTTAAGTGATAAGACAATTTATTTATTGACTAACCTATTTATTTATTTTTATTTTTATTATTATTTTTATATTATCTTATTTATTTCTTGCTTTTCTTTTCTTCTTTTTCTTTTTTCTTTTTCCTTTTATTTGTCTTGCCTTTTCTTTTTTTCATTTTTCAGTACAAATTACAATAATAAATAAATGAACATAAATTGAAAACTATAATAGGGGACAAGCCTGGGCCGAGGTTTCGGCGTAGATTGGATCGGGCACGAAGTAGTCAAGTCGTACTTAGGTTTAGACAAGTTCGGATTGGGTTTTGGAGCGGTCTATGGGTAGGATTTGAGCTTCCAAGTTGAGTCACACGAAGAAGGAAGAAAGGGTGGCTTCGACATGCTTAAGGCGGATCTGAACACCAATTTGTTGGGGAAAGTAAAGTTTCATGTGTTTTGGATTAAGATTGGGTGGGTAGGTAGGTTTAGGAGTTGTGCGGTGAGTAACAACAACCATTTAGGAGGTGGTCGGTGTTTGGGTGGTTGTTGGGTAATGGGTTTGGTGGCCATTGGTGTCGAAAGGGGGCTGTAGACAAGGGTTTTGGATTACCATGAGCTCAGCTATAATGGTGGTTTGGGGTGAAAACCACCTTAGCATGGTGGTTCATAAATTGGGTAGTGGCGCACGTTCATGGGTTTGGGTATACGACAGTTGTGCAGTAGAGCATATGTTTAGTGAAGAGGATTGGCCGATGGTGGTTCGGTTTGTGCAATGTTTAGACAATGAGTGGTTAAGAGAGAGAGATGTCATGGGGTTTGGGGCATCGTATGTGTGTGGTTTGGTGTGCGGGTTCCAAAGAAAGAGAGAGAGAGGTGTTTGTGGGTCCAGTGGTAGTGGGTGTATGCTACTATGACTTAGGGTAGATGGAGAGAGATGGTGCAATGTTGAGAGAGAAAGTGGCGGTGCAATGTTGGATTTTTGGTTGGGGTTAAGGATGGAGAGAGAGATAGGTCAAGAACGAAAGGGTAATAATGTATACTATAGTTATGTATAGTTTGGTGTAAGAGAGAGAGAGAGAGAAAGTTTTATGGGTCCGATCGTGTTAGTTGGCAAGAGAAAGGAGATGGAGTTTGGTCAAGAGAGTATAGTTATAGTCTAAGTTACGTGCTCCCCCCCCCGTGTGTGTGGTGGAGTGTTCGGTTATGTGAAAGAGAGAGACAGTGTGGTTCGAAAGTGGACCTCCCCCCCCTCCAGATTGCTATATGTGAGTTTCTTTTGAATGAGAAAAGGAGGAAAAGAAAAGGAAAGAGGAGAAAGAGGAAGGAAAATGTGTTGTCAAAACCAATCATAAAGTACTAAGTGTCATGACCAAACACGTGGCCTAATGATCTTTTGATATGTGGCAATACAAAGAGTGTGGAAAAAATAAAAGCAAAAGGCATTTTCTGCCTTTGATGAGAGTTGAACCCCATACTTCAAGCTTAATGTAAATCTAAACCTAAGTGTTTATTTGTTAGGCCGTTGGCCTATACCTTGTCCATATGTATAATTGACTAGGTCAGCTTAGACTAGATTCAAATCTAAGCAAATCTAAGCTTAAGCTTAGATTAGATTCAAATCTAAGTTTAAGCCCAACGGTCATCTTCTTAGTTTTATTTAAATTTAAAAAAAGTCTATTATATTAAACTATCTAAAAATTTTATTATTTTCTAAATTCTCTAAATCCTCCATTTTTTTCAATTTTTTGTGACTTTTCAATTTTCTATAAATTTTTCTAAATTTTTCCATTTTTTTTCTAAATTTCTTATTTTTTGTGCTCTTTTTTCTATTATTTTTATTTTTCTAAATTTCTCATTTTTGGGTTTTCTTAATTTTCTATTTTTTATATTTTTCCTAATTTAGGATCCTTTATCCTATTATAAATATTTCGAAAAAAGAAAAAGAAAAAATAAAAATAAAAGGGGAGGGAGGCGACGAACATAATGTCTATAGCTACCCTTCTTTGTGGTAAAATTAGAGCAAAACTTTATCATAAAGATAAAAGAAACACTATCTTAAGTTCGATTTATTGGAGATTTTGATGAATAGTGAAAAGAGAGAGGAGGCACTTTAAGAGTTAGCCGAAGGATTGAAAGAGGAATTGAAGTTTGGTCATGCCCTTATGAGCTGATGAATCAAGGTGAATGGGTAAGTGCTCCTTGAGCTAGTAAAGACTCTAAAGAGATGTTAAAAATTTGGATGTACCCCAATGAGCCAATTATCTAAGATGAAACGGGTGAAGTGCTTCTTGAGATGGCAAAGACCTTAAAGAGATATTGACGACTTAGTCGTGGCCCTATGAGTTGACTAATCAATATGAAATGAGTGAAGCATTCTTTGAGCTAACTAAGACCATAAAAGATGTTGAAAATTTGGTTATGTCCCTATAAGTTGACTAACTAAGGTGGGAGCATCTCTAGAGGACTAGCAATCCTAAATTGGAGTCGATTTGGAAAACCTGGTAATGTTTCTCTAAGCTGACTATCTTAGGTGAACGGGAGAAGAGCTCTTTAAGCCAACTAAGACCTTATATTGAAACCTAGTTGTACTCTATTGGGCTAACTAACCTAGGCGGCAGCGTCTTTCGAGGACTAACAACCCTAAACTGAAATCGATGATGAGAGAAAGCACCCTTTGGGTGTGCTTGAGAAGAATTGGTAAAGGAAAGTGCCTTATAGGCTCGCTAAAAGGAATCGATAATGAAAGGAAGTGCCCTTTAGGCTCGCTAAGAGGATTTGATGAAGAGAAGCACCTTGTGGGCTTAATTGAGAGAAATTGGTAAAAGAAAGGACCGAACGGGCTCGATAAGAGAATCGAGGATGAAAGAAAGTGCCCTTTGGGCTCACTTGAGAAAGTTTGTGAGGGAAGTACCTCATGGGCTCACTACCATAACTTGGTGAAGGGAAGCACCTTATAGGCTTACTAAATGAAATTTGTGAAGGGAAGCACCCTATAGGCTCGTTATAAGAAGTTAGTGGAGAGAAGCGCCTTATAGGCACGCTATAAGAAATCGGTAAGGTGAGTAACTTATAGGCTAGCTAAAAACCCTTAAGGAAATTAACGAAAAAGGGGGTAATACTTTGAAAGTTGGCTAAAACCCTAGGGACAACGCCCTAAAGGGTGGTTAGAACCCTAAATATAAGAGACGATAGCGCTTCAAGAGCTGGCTAGAACTTCTAAAAATGAAAGATGGGACAACATCCTATAGGCTAGTTGGAATCTAAAAAATGAAAGACAAGATAGTACCCTAAAGGTTGGTTGGATCCTTAAAAAGAATAAAAGAGGGGATAACGCTTTAAGAATTGGCTAGAACCATAAAAAGAGTAAAAGAGTGGGTCAATGCTCTAAAAGTTGACTAGAACCCTAAAAAGAATAAAATAATAGGTCAGTGTTTTAAGAGTTGGTTAGAATCCTAAAAAGAATAAAAGAGTGGGTTAGCACTCCATGAGTTGGCTAATATCCTAAAAAGACGGGATAGCACCTTAAAGGTTGGTTGGAATTCTAAAAAGGATAAAAGAAGGGTCAACACTCTAAGAGCTGGCTAACACCCTAGAAAGATGGGACAACATCCTAAAGGTGGGCTAAAATCTTAAAAAGGACAGAAGAGGGGAAGCGCTTTAAGAGTTGAACGGCTGTAATTCAACTATGTTAGCAATATTATCTCGGACTCCACTTAGGAATTTGGCAATGGTGTAATCTTATGGCTTGGCAATCTCACATCTCGCCATCAAGGTCTCAAACTTTTACAAATACTCTTCAACAGTATTTCAACCTTATCTCAGGTGTTGGAAAGGACGGAGCATCTCCTGCTTGAAATAAGTAGGCACGAAGCGTTGGTTCATCAATCTTTTCATGAGCCTCTAAGTTCGGATCGGCTCCTCTCCTTTGGTATCCCACTTAGCAACTAGCTTATCCTACCAAAGACTTGCATATTCAACAAGGGATAATGAAGCCAGCTTAACTTTTGCTCGATCATCGTATTCGTAGTACTCAAATAACTTCTCGACTCGGGGAACCCAGTCAAGGAACTCTTCAGGTCAGCTACTTCCACAGAAGGTCCGCAGTTTCAGCTTGACATTGTTAAGTCCTAGGCTAGGTGCTTGGGGTTCATCCCTTGCATTTCAAGCAGGTCGATTCACCTCAGTTCAGTCACTCCTATTAGAGCTTTGCTTGGACATGTTCCTTCTCGGCCTTAGTTCTCTTCTCTGAGCTTCTTGATTTGTTTCGAAGTCAACACTCCTTTCATTCCTTCTTCTCGGCGCAAGTTGGTTTTCTTGTCTTGGCTCGATAGCTCTTCTCGGCTGTTGCTCATCATGATCTAATTCGTTAGAACCACTTCCACTTGTGGGTGTTCTCTCCCTTCTTTCCTCTCAGCCATATCGTTTGCGGCCTTTGACTAATCTAGTGAGTTTTTAGATAGAGTCATTGAGATTTTGAATATGATATTCTAAGTTATCAATACGTCGCCTCAAGCTTCCACGAGGACTGTCTCCAGTATTGTTGACATTATCTTCCGACATTCTTGTTCGTTTAGTAATTTACCAGAAAATTGAAGAAACAACAAAATAGAATTACATTAACTCAGAAACAACCATTACTTGGCTTTTGCAGCTACTTACGACTAGTACGAACATCATACTACACTACGGAATAATGATTAACAGAAAGGTTAGAACCACAAATCTACTTTGAAGAACACTAACACGCATATCTCCCCATAGCTCCAATACAAAGATGATAAGTAATGAATCTGGAATGGAAGCAGATCTTGAACGAATAGGAATGGGTATTCAAAAGAAATTGGGTACAAAGAACAGGAAGGTTTTGATGGTGAATGTGAATGGATATAACTCACTAAGACATAAACACAATCAGGGGTTTGAACTCAAAATAGAGTTCGATACGACTCATGAATACTAAATGTTGCTCGAGGTTTCAAATGAAAGTTATATATGACTCACTAACCGGATCAAATGAAGGGGTTCACCATAATCGTAAGAATAAGATTGATAAGAACACAAGAGAGATTAAAGTGAGTAAACGACACTCAATAATCCCGCAAACACAAGCTCTATTAGCTCAAGTATAGTCTTGCTCAAAAGAGGAAAGTTTCACTCTCTATATATTCTTCTGTATATGTCTATATCTATCTGTTCGTATATCTTTTTGCACAAATGTTATTATTTATAGCAAGTCCTAAACCCTAGTGGCAAAATTGTAAATAATGTACAAGGCTTTAAAGCCTAAAAAATTGGGCCATAAATAAAATAAAGGAAAACCATATATAAGAATACAAAATTGTGCGTTTTACAAAATACGGCATGCAGTCACTCAGCATGTCCTGGGAGTAGTATCCGAACCAGACGGGGTCGGTAGTTGGATGTACGGGTTCGGGAAGGGGTCCATGACATCTCGCGTAGCTTGGCCGAGACACCAGAGAGGTCGGCCCATGATCGTCGAATGTTGGAATTAGTCAGTGCTAGTCTCTTGAGGTTGTGCCGAGTGGTTCTTTGGTCCTAAGTCCTCTACTATGTGATCTCTCGTCTTCTTGGCAGACGATAGGCTTGTTGCTGAATGGCTTCTTTTCTTCCCCTTAGCCTTCTATCATTTGCTTGGCCTTGGCCTTGAACTAGTCAGCACCTTCTTCTAGAGGGTCAGCATTGGCTTCGGACAGGTTGGAGGCCAATTCCCATCAATGTGGGTAGGAAGACTTTGTATGATTTGACAAAGGTAAGAAAGGCTTTAGAGGGGAGATAGAGATTTTGGGTTTTTAGGGTTGGATTATGATTCAGAGCATTACATCTTTGAGGATATCTGGGCCTTGACTCTTGGCCTTTTGATTCGATTTGGTTACCCTTGCTGAGATGGATATATCCTTTAGGGCTTTAGTCTTACACTTAGGCCTACTTTTTCAATCTCTTTTCTCTTTCCTTTTTTTTTTTTATTATTACTTTACCCCATTATCTCTTATTGTTCTCTCTTTTCTTTTGGCCCCAAGAGTGATTGTCTCCATTGCCGAGCTTTTTCCTTTTAAGTGTTTTAAGGCCCTAAATCCATGGATTTCTATTGTGTAGGTTCAAGTGAGGTGTGTATAAGCTTGAGGTGTTCAAAAAAGAATTGACTCTTCTTCATTTCAATGAAAAATAATTTATTAGAGATAAAAATCATTTTTGAATTAACGTTACTTAAGCAAGCATAAGCCAAATTTACCCTTATCTTCTAATCAATGACCCTAACCTCCGAATTGCCTCATTGTGGGATAGTTCTTGACAGGGTTTAAATTTGAAAGTACTCCAAATTGGTCCAATGGGGTGAATAAAAGATAATTGTATTTAGGATTTGAAAATGAATGAAATGAATGCCTAACTTCATTTAATCTATGTATCGCGTTCAAAGTGGTCCTCCTTTAAGAAATGAGTCCAAAGTATCATCACTATTATGTTGCTCAAATTTTAAAGTGTTTCAAGTTAGTGTGTGGAATATAGTTTGCCTCTTCTCATTCTAAACCTTTTAAAAGTAAGTTATTTATTTCTTACGGAAGAATTTATATTTATTTGCCCAGGGTGAAGATTGGCTTTGCTCCTTGGTTTCTCAAATTATGCCCCGGTATTTGACTTTATGTTTTGGCTTGGTTCATGATTGGGCTTGGCTTTCTAAATAGATTAGGGGTTTTGGCTTAGCTTGTTTACCTTTATGGGCTAAGGATCATGTTTGGGACCAGTTGCCTTGATGGGCCGTGGTTTATGTTCATATCAGTTACCTTAATGGGCCAAGTGGCTTATGTTTAGGTAAGAATGGGCCAAGGGGCTAGTGTTTAGGTTGAATGAGCTAAGGGGTTCATGTTGGCTTCCTTAATAGGTTGAAGGGCCTTATGTGTATTAGAAGTTGAGTGTTTAGGCTAGTTGCTTGAGTAGGCCAAAGGCCTGAACTTGAGTTGGCTACTTGAGCTCATAAGGACTTATAGTCGTCAGCAACTTTTCTTTTTATTTTTTCAATTTTTGTTTCTCTTTTTTTTTCTTTGTTCTTCTTCTTTTTTTTTTTTTAATTTTTGAGAGAGAGAGAAAGATAAAGCTTTATTTTACAAAAACTAAGAAAATTATTTATAAATAAGGATAGTGATTTTTAGGTTTTTATTTACAAGTCTGGATTTTATTTGCATTTCCCTAAACAGGAAGGAATAATGGTTAGACAAGTACAATACAAAAAAGGGAATGCTAAAGAATAATAAAAAAAAAAGGCGATGAACTAAAGAGAACATTTATTATTGTTAAAGATCAAAATACAGAAAACAAAGGTAAAGAACCTAACATTTATTTTGGAACTTTACATTTATTCTAAACTCTCTCTAAATAGAAACTGGAAAAAACCTTAAATTAAGTCTCGCAAATGAGCCTTAAATTAAGGTCTTCTATCATTTCATAGGTTTCCCCAATTATCTGTGGCAGAAGGGACCTTAAGGCTTGGTTGTAAGCTTCAGAATACTCGAGCTTTTCCTTCAAGTAGACAATCTCATTTTTCAGCAGCTGCTCATGAATCCTAAAGATATCTTGTAGATTATTATTCCCTCAATTGTTTGCTTGTTTGTCTACCATTTTAGGTTTACACATTTTATGGACAAGAATCAATCATTAATGCAATAAAAGAAAGTACGTGGAAATATGCAAATGTTAAGATCGTTTAAGTTAATACATTACTTTCTTAAGTTGCGACCTTATTGTTATTTTCAAAAACTTGATTGCATTAAAACTCTTGAACAATTAGTAAGGTTGTAATTTTTAATAGTAGTGTATTAAGTCAAGCTTAAAGGGGGATATATATAATTTAAGGTGGGTTTTAAAAGGTCCTTAAGCTTTGTGACCTTACTTGTTTTTAGAAAGCGCCTTCATTGGTCACGTTACAGCTTAAGTGGGGTAATCTAATTAATCTCGAGCGATGGTTACCCCACTACACCCGGAGCCTACATAATGGCCTCCCCTTTTAGGATTTTGAGATGGCCTGGGTTTGACCACATCTACCCTGCATCTTTGATGCAACAAATGATCCCTTAATGTTCCAATGCATGTTGTATGCAAAATAACTATGAAAATCAAAGCAAAGTATATACATAAAGTTAATAATAAATAAATAACATAGGTATTTTGAAAGACATTTCTAATTTCGAAAAGTATCTTAAGCGGGTAGCCTTTTTGATGTCCTCAGTGGAGTTGTCAAGCTGTCGAGTTTGGTTTTTTATAAAATAGTCTTTTTTAAATAGATAAATATTAAATCATACCCGTTTAATACTGACTCTTGATTAGGGTTTCAAAGAAAACTGGTTCTTTTATATTTTGAAAATGTTTTTAGAATCGTTACCTAACCAGAGTCGAGA
This sequence comes from Lumnitzera littorea, assembly GCA_024138015.1. NCBI lineage: Eukaryota > Viridiplantae > Streptophyta > Magnoliopsida > Myrtales > Combretaceae > Lumnitzera > Lumnitzera littorea. Next base: position 47,319,336 of record JAMXBB010000010.1, on the reverse strand, counting down.
AAATGAGTTAAATTATAACTAATTGGATGGATTGGTTATAATTCAGCTATTGATCTTTTGATAAAACTGATTTTCAAAATAGTTTCAAAACTAGAGATCTGGATCCAATAGCTATCCTATTAAACTCTAAATGGGTACTACTTTTTAACTTTCTAAATTTAAATTTTTTTTTAATAATACCCTTTTTCAATTTTTAAACAACAAATAATATCACATGTGACTAAATTAATTAAATTGAATGAATATTTACAAAGATGAAAAAAAAAAACTTTCCATATTTTAAGTTACTCTATACTTTCTACTTGGGATCAAACTTCCATAATTCATTCAACGAAAACTTTAGTGAGGCGATCGGTTTTAGTTTTAAAAAAAGATTGGATTTAGGTTTTTACCCGTTGTAATTTATTCAAAGAAATTTTCTAAGGATCATATTTAGGGTTTTATTTTTGAAAATTCTATTGCACCCTAATTTGGAAAATGTTTGGTTTATTATTTTTTTATTTTATTGAAAAATTGGTTTTTCTAAGTGATAAGATGATTTGTTCATTCACTAACCTATTTATTATTATTATTATTATTATTTATATTTATTATTTATTTACTTTATTTTATCTATTTTTATTATGCTTTAATAAAAAATACAAATAAAAATAGACTATTCTTTTTTTTTTCTTTTTTCTTCTCTTTTTCTAACTTTTCTTTTCTTCTTTTTCCTTTTTCCTCTTTTTTTTTTATTTTTCTTCTTTTTCGGNTAGTTTTGACGGTGAATGTGAATGGATACCACATACCAAGACACAAACACTATCTGGGGTTTAAGCTCGAAATATGGTTCGATACAACTCACGAACACTAACTATCACTCAAGATTCCAAATGAAGGTTAAATGTAACTCACTAACTGGTTCAAATGAAGGGGTTCACCACAATCTTAGGGTTAAGATTGATAAGAACGTGGGAGAGATTAAAGAGTTTAATCTACACTTGATAATCCAGCAATCCTAGCTCACAAGTAGCCTTGCTCAAAAAGGAAAAGATTCCAAAAGCGCAGGAATATACTTTTTTGTCTATTTTCGTCCATCTTTGATGTTTACAGATGTTGCTATTTATAGCAAATCCTAAATCCCAGTAGCAAAACTATAAATAATGTACAAAACCTTAAACCCTAAAGAATTGGGCCCATAAATAAAATAAAGGAAAACGTGTACAAAAATACAAAACTATGTGTTTTACAGGGGGAAGTCGGCATGTAATCACTCAACATGTCCTGGAAAGAGTAGTATTCAAATCGAACAAGGTTGGCAGTTGAATGTACAAGTTCAAGAATGAGTTCTTGAAGTCTCGCGTAGCTTGGTTGAGATACCAAAGAGGTCGGCCCACATTTGCCGATTTCTAGAGTTAGTCGACACTAGTCTCTTTGTACTGTACCGAGTGGATCCAACTCTGGGCAACATGGTCTCTCAACTACTCGACCGACGATAAACTTATTGTTGAGTGGTTATTTTTCTTCCTCTTATCCTTCTGCCTTCAGTTAGCCCTCAATAAGCATTGATCTGCCTTGACTTCGGACAAGCCTATCTTGGCTTGGATGTAGTCAGAGGTTGATTCCCATCAGTACAGGTGCCTACATACGCATTATTTGGGATCAAACTTCTGTAGTTCATTCGACTAAAATTTTAGCTGGTTAACTAATTTTAATTCTTGAAAAATATCATGTTTAGGTTTTTTTACCCATTTCAATTTATTTAAGAAAATTTTTCAAAAGGTCATAAACCAGATTTTATTTATGGAAAGTCTTAAAAAAAAAAAAAGAGGTCCTAATTTGGAAAGAAGATCGGTTATTTTTATTTAAATTTAAAAAAAAAAAACAATCTTTCTAAGTGTCAAAATGATTTTTATTCACTAATCGATTTATTTATTTTTAATTTTTTATCATTTTTATATTATCTTATTTATTATTTATTTTATCTATTTCTATTATGCTTTAATAAAAAATAAAAATAAAAATAAACTATTCTTTTTTTTTTCTTTTTTCTTGCTTTTCTTTTCTTCTTTTTCTTTTTTTTTTTCCTTTTTTTCTCTTGCTTTTTTTTTTCATTTTTCATTACAAATTACAATAATAAGTAAATAAATAAATAAAAGGAACATAAAATAACATATCTATCTGTAAGGTAGTATAATGCCTGTTTAGAGTAGTATTCCATAGGGAGTTGATTAATTCGTAACCACACAGCAACCACGTCATTTTTTGCCTTCGACGGCTGGAAATCGAGCCCCCATTTACGAATTAACAAAAATCGGCCATTAACAAACCACAATCCATGCTTAATTACTTGGTGCATATCATCAACAGAAGCAAAAGACACGATAAAATAACCAAAGACTATACTAATCATCGACAAAGGCTGAGTGAATGACCATAAAATGCATATTTTCTTGCATATAAATATGCTTACCTTTTTCGTGCCAACGTATACTGTTGAGAATCGCTCCCTTTCCGTGGTACAAAAAATGCATATTTTCTTGTATGCTAACATGCTTTCCATTACTGCATAATAAAATCTAATGTTTTTTTTTTTTTTTTTAATTTTATGAATTTACGTTTGATTTCATCAGGTTATAGATTCTAGTTGTTTTATTTGGGATTTTCTATTTAATACGTGGATATTGTGTTCGAGGGACTTGTATAACAAGACAAAATTCACGAAGCGGAAAAGATAACATTGGTTTGCAACGTATTTCAACCAAAAAATAAAAAATAAAAAAAAGGGTGTAAAATTTTTTAAGCTACCCGTTTGTAAAAGCTTAGCTTATTATTAGGTCGAGCGGTTTTTCACTGTAATTTAACCTATCTTTTATAATCTGGCCAATGATGCTACTCCCGTTTTTTTTTTCTTGTGAAGGATACAAAGAGAAACATTGCAAAGAAAAGACAAGATTCAAAGAGCTTAATATCTTTTTGAGGTGTGGAAGTTAGAATGTGTTTCTGGAAAAGGAAAAAAAAAAAAATTAATTAATACTGATATGCCACATATATTAATGAGTGTAACTAAATATTAATAATAATTGAATATATATTAATAATAATATGTTAAAGATTTTATAAACACTTATCCATTATCTATCATAATATATAAAATATTAATGTTATTCAAACCTTATTAGTACTATTCAGATCTTTCTTGAGTTTCTGTGCTTGGCCTTCAGTCGACCGTCCACGTGACCAATGACAAGGTTTCAATTAGATCGTATATTTTGTAATCTTGCATGGAATGGCTGGTTGCTTCTTCCATAATTTGCTCGAACGAACTCAAGAGAAAGTTGAAATATGGTCTAACTCAATGGACCCCACAACAATGGAGCGGAGCCTACAACAAATACCGATAAACAATAAGAAGATGACTCCACGACCCCATGTGTTTGCCACTTAAAAGTCCCATTAGTACAATGCTCAAGACCCCATCGTTTTTGGACTAATATAATCTCTTTAACAGATTCAAATTTGAGTATTTGATACTTTTTAGAAATTTGATTCCTTTTATTATAACAGAAGGATGGTCGCAACTGTGAAAGGATAGCGTTTATATCAAACAACATTTGTAAATTCATTTTGTTCTAAAAAATAAGGCGATTTTATTTCTATGATGACGATCGATTTGACGGGTTGTTATCTTGAAAATTTTTACCCTTAAACTAATCAAGATCTTTGGTGTTGGTGTCTGAATTTTTTGGTAATAATTATCCACTTGGGGCGTTCCTTTTGGCAGCATTCAATCGCCAGTTAAATTTTACGATTCCATTATTACAGACAGCATAAGCGAGGTTGTTAAAAATCACTATTACACCGTGGGATTTTCTTCCCCTAATTTTATCGATGAAATCGAAGTTATTAAATATCAGATTCAATCCTAATTTTCGCTTATTAAATTTATTAACCCACTTCATCTAATGGAAACTTGTCACAATATCTTTTCAAAATGATTAAATATATAATTTGATAAGTAAAAATTCAAATGTTTACTTCAAATTTTTGATAAAAATTTTGAAATAGTTTAGAAGTTTAAGTATCGATTTTAATATATCTTCAATCTACTCTAAATTATATATAAAAACAAATCGATCACGTAGCACAGTTAAAACTGATTATAGATCGATATGTATATATCGTTGATGAAAAGCATATCTTATAGAATATGTGTTAATAATGGTGTGCACGAGGTTTGAACTGGGATCAAACTATGAAAGTCCATATGGTTGCTTAATGTTTTAATAGGTGAACCCATTGAAAATTTTAGTTGGCATGCATAGTGGGGAGCACATATACAGGGGATATTCATACAGACGACTGAATATTAAACACACAACAATCATTGCTTTCAATTTTTTTATATAAAGTCATTGCTGTGCAGGGTTATATATATATGTATGTATGTGTGTGTGTAGAAAATTGGAACCTTGTGGCGATATTGGCCAGCGAAATGGATTTGGTGAGTGGTTGAGCATATTGCGTGATGAAAAATCTAATATCATCTGGTTCTAAAATTGGGAATTTGGTCATATGATGTTTTCCATTTCGCCTGAAGTCACGCTTACTAAATAAATGCCTCAACTCTATCACTATTCCTATGAAAATAAGGGACAAAAGTAGGCCAACAAATATGTTCTATGCATCTAGACTAGTGACACCATTTGGAATTCTATGCTATGCATAAATATTAAATCATACTTACGGTAAGCGTCCTTTTGAGATAATTATTGAAATGATGTATCCGTATCTTGAACGAGTATTTATGATTTTTCATGAATTTAAGTATGCTGGTAAAATAAACTTTCAAAGAATGGAATGAAAGTATCAATGTCATGTTTTGTTTGAAATAATGCTTTGTAATGCATACAACCATCCAGAAATACAAAGAATGGAATGAAAGTAAAATGATGATTCCAATCTTATATTTAGCAACAACAAATAAATTTCAGTTATTTATTTAAATTTAAACATATTTGGAATGAAATGGGATGGATGTATTACTCATATTTGTCAAATTTATATACCCTCAATGTGTTAAAAATGTATAAATATCATATAATATATGTTCTAGTATTGATGTTATATATCTAATATAACAAGATGCATATATCACGCAATATTATTTATCATACATACTACATCTAGTATATGATGTGACACTGTTATAAAAACAATATATGGATAAAAATGGCCTTTTTTTTTTTTTTTTCTTTTTTCCCTTTTAATTATACCTTTTTTATGCAGTAAAATGTGAACATCATCTCTACACTCACATATAGTTTCGAGCACCTTTATTTTTTATCTCACACATTGTGGGACATATCCATCTAGTGTAAAACTTTAAAGTAAATTGTAAATATTGTTCTTATATTGTTATGAGTGTATGTAGCTCCTATCTTTGAAATTTGGTATTTAGGCCCTCTACTTTAAGAAATAAGGGAACTTCCATTTTTTAGGTTTTAAAAATTTTAATGCTTAATATCTTGTTTAATTGTTTTCTTATGTATACAGGAGTTTCAAAGCTGCTTTTTTTTTTTTTTTGGAAAATTAGAGAAGCTGAACGCTCAATTTCAAATATAGATAACAATGTATATATGAAACAAATAAAAAGAGATCATTTATAATTTATTTGATTCATTTTTTTATTGAATTTTTTGGACCCGAAAATTCGTGTTAATGAGGAGCTTCATATCCCAATTAAAATGCGCTTATATCTAAAACCTCAATCATAATATGATCCATTTATTAATAATATTTGAAAGTCTAAACTTATAACTCAATCTATTTAATAAGCACGTTTTATCTTTGAGTTTAACCTATTTATTGATTAAGAAAATTTTAAAAGAAATACGTCATAATTGATTTTTGTCTAATATTTGTAAAGATAAATTTCTACTTCTAAACTAGGATAAGCCCTATAAAAACATTATAGCTAAAAAATTCTAAACATTAATTCAGACATTATGTACTATACGATTAATTTGAATAAAAATTTATGATATAACTGTTATGGACACCATTACACGATCAATTTAAACAAGAACTAATTAATATATTCAATTCCATTTTATTAAAAGTATCAACTAGTTTCAAGTTTGAGACTTAATAAAATATACTTAAATGGCCGTAGATACAAGAATGGAATGTATTATACAAGGTTTTTTCTTTAGAATGTATAAATATTTTAATTCTCCATTTTAAACTAATTTAATTGATGAACGAAACATGTTCATTAAACAAGTTTGTAGACAAGTCTAACTTAAACACAATCATAAATGGGTTTAAACGAGTTTTATTTATCTATTAATTATGTCAAATTTAATTAATATAAACACGTTTACAATTACATCATATTGTTTACAATTATAACAAATTGCCAGCCTAATCTTTTTCAACCATGTACAAGATCTTACCATTTAAGTTTAAACCTCCGTTCAATCCCCGGCAATCGTGGGGGGAAGTGTGCTGGAAAAGAGAAAGCTTGCATAAGATGAGCGCATGGGCATATATGATAGAGTAGGTGGACAGTTAGCCACTCAAGCTTCTTCCAAGGATTCTGTTTACGGTCAAGTTCGCTATGACATTAAGGCTATAATAGCATTGTGCACCTGTACATGCGTAGGTTCTCTGCAATTATGGAAACTCAGGAGCTGAACGTCAAAAACACGTGCTTTTGTCGAGTTTACCGTTATTAAGGATATAAATCATAAATTATTTAAGTTTGATAAAAAAAAAAAAAGAAATTAAATTGAGTTCAAGTTCGAGCTCAAATTATTTAAATAGTTAATAGAATCAAGTTGAGCTTGAGTTTCATAATATTTAGGCCAATTAGTTTGTAAACTTAATTGAGTTTAAGTCAGATATAAATATCAATCGAGTTAAAGTCAACTTTAAAGACTAATTTTATTATAACTAAAAAAAAAAAATATGTTTTTAAATGAATCAAACTTAATTGAGTTAGGTTTGAGCTCGTTTAGTACTATTTTAAGTTAAGCTCGAGCTTAAGATTCTAAGCTTAATCAAGTTTGAATCGAACTCGAGTTTAAGTTTAACACTATATTATTTTAACTCGCCTTATTTACAGTCTTAATCACTGTTATCATTGGACTTGGTGGTTTTCTTCTTTTTTTTTTTTTTTTCAAATACCATATAGCATTGACATGTTACGCCAACCCGATGAGGTAAGTAGAAAGCAAAAATTACATTTAAATGGTTAAATTTATATATTAAAATTTCATTAAAATAAAAACATTAAAAGAAAAGAAATCCTATGAGGGACATTCGCCATGGAGATGGTATGCTGCTATCAACTTGAGATCACTCGTCATTCCTCATGCATTTTATTTTATTTTTTATTTTTTTGTCTTTTATGGAAAGAGCATTTACCATAGGCCCACCAGCTACCATCTGGGTCGTGATCGACAAATGATCCTCCAATATATGAATCCCAGAGTGAAATTCACTTTCGATGTCTCATCTAGATTTTATGTGTGACACAATTTTATTGTTGCTAATACGGGTTGCATGACTACGATTTATAATAAATAGGGATATTATGGTCATTTTATCTGTGTTCTCTTGGTAATATTTACATTTTTGTTCAATCTAATATGGGAATATAGGGCATTTCATAGAGTACTTATTATTGCAACCGCACATACTGAAATGGATGATCTTGAATTATGATGAAAAATGGATCATAATGAGGTTGAGAGTGATAACCTATTCATCGGAATTAGTAAGGTAACTCCAATCCAAGGCTACAATTTAAAATCTAAACTGCCACATCGGGCAGGATGGATATATCCACCACGTCTAGGTGGAAACCCGCAATTTTGTAAAATTAGTGGTATGAATGTATATTGATAAAGGGTAAATTTAGAGAAGAACTGAGTTTGAATTATAAATTGGTATGGAATTAATTGGGTAATTTATTGAACAGAATTAACTTGCTAAAAACTAAAAACCCATCCATTCATACAAGTTTAAGCAGTTCAAATATTCAATCCATCTGAATCGATTTGCTTGAATTGATTTTTTTTTTTTTTGTTTTTTGGAAATTTACATATATATTATATAGATTATACATATTAAAATATTTAATTTAATATATACATATTATATACACGTTTTACATATATATATATATATATATATTGCAAACCTAAAAAAAAAAAATTATTGAAAATCTGATTTACGGGCTCAAAACCAACAAGCCTCATATACTACCGAAATATTAAACTGTGATTTGATAGTTTTGGGCCAGTTCAAGCCCGACGTTAGATCTAGATGAGGGAATGTAATCAAGATGCTCCTGACTTAGTGTTTTTAAAACTTAAGCATGTCACGATATCTCAAAATTCACCCCGAACTCCATAGTCCTTTTACCGCATGTCTAAGACCCCCTGCTAAGCTAACGAGAAATCTGCAACCCGCTTGATTAATTAATATAATTTTACTATAACACTTTAAAATTTTATATTTTAATAAATTTCAAATAAAGCAAAATGGAAACATAACTACTTGAACGTGTAAAATGAATAACATTATCAGATTGTTTGTAATATTATTTATTTTATTCATAATCAAATATAATAATACTTGAATTATACATTTGTAAATGTAAAGTAATACAGAAATAATATATAGGACTTAATGGGTTTTAGTTGTATGGATATTAATTCTGTCTTGCAACTTGGCAAAACTCTGTGGGCATAATTATTTTATCCGAAATCAATCGCAAACTCTATGGGCTATCATCACATGGGCTAAATATCAGGTTTGAACATATTTGGTTCCCTATAATAACCATATTCAAGCGGTAATCCGTTTTTGGAGTCGATGGTGTTTCTCCACTAGAACTACAGAATCATTCTGTATAAACAACCACTTAAATCTGTTTTGGTTTATCATTAATAGAATTTCAATTTCCTCAGATTCTCATTCTACCATTTGGTAATAAGATAAGATCGATATTCCTTAAAAAATTCCACTTTTCTCCAAGATCAATTTTTGAGTTTCCTATTAGTCACCTTTTCATCTTGAAAAATACGATTTCTCTCTCTCCCCCTCGTCCTCCCTTTTCTTTTCAATCTTGTTTTTAACATGTTTTTCATTCTTTTTCTCACTTATAATTCCCAAGTACATATCAACAAACCAATAACATTCCATTTTCATTTTTTGAAAATTACCAAACAATAAATTAATATCGATTAATAGGAATTAGATTCTAAATTTAGATTCCATGATTAGAAACCACACAAGACCTAAAAATTTTAAAATGGGCTTCCACTCTTATGCATGTTTATCTCATTTCTCGTCTGAAAACATTAAGATGTAAATTAATGAAATTTAATTTGCCAAAAAAAGAAGCAGGTCCATGGATTATTGTTCTTCGCCGTAGCCCATGTCCACTGCATTCAGCATCATTACTGCTTCTGGTTGGTTAAGTATAGCTATAGTAGAAATGAATTAAATCAATTCGCAAACTATTTAAGCTCGGCTTGATTTCTATTATAATTTGATTTGGTGATAATTGAATCAAACTTGAATTCAAGTTACTTCAGTAGTAAATCAAGTCAAGCTTAAGCTTTAAAATACTAAACTCATTAGGTTCATAAGCTTAATTAAGCTTAACATAATTTTTAATATATTTAAATTCAAACGAATCTAATATTAATTATGAAAAATTCTAACTTAATTGAGTTAAGTTCAAACTTATTATATATAATTTCGAATTGAGCTTAAACTTAAAATTTAAAACTCAATCGAACTTGAGCTGAGATATTGATTTATCTAGCTCAATTCAATTACACCCCTAAAAAGCGACTCATGATGAAATGGAGGTTCACCCCTTCGAGCTAGCCGGGGCCAACCAAGTCGACACAGCTTTTGACATCTAAACGTGCATCATAGTCAAAGTTTCCGGTTAAGGTTCTAGAATACAAGTGGCATGATGTTGTGTACTAAAATTACTTTGAGATAGCAATTGATTCGTATGATTTTCGGGAACTGCACTAAACATAATATCTAATACCATATTCTAAACAAAATATCTAACTACGCCGTTAGTTATAATATAATGATATAAATACTAATATTTTAACAGAATCAACCAGTTTTAGAAAACCCTTAAGCAGCATATTATTTTCTAAAAGCGCATGCACAAAGAAACATGATAGAGGAAGATTGTGCTATGCTATAATCTTTGTGATGTACTTTCTTGTTCACATTTTGTTGTACTATCAATGGTAGCCACATATTAAAGACACCTATTAGACTATCTACATGATTAACCAGCACATGTTTCCTATAGGGTTGTTTATTCATCTACCCAATACGGGCATACCCCTTGTATGAAAAAAGCTCTCAGGTACCTTTTATTCTTAAGGGTAACAAGTAATATAAATATTACAGATGAAGTATTTTTGGCGATATATCGGAGAACTGTGAGTACAAAACTACTGAGGAAATTAGTTTAGAGGATTCATAAATACTTGAAGCTTGTGCTGAGAGCCCACAATTAATGCATATCCCTTTGCAAGATCATGGATGAAGATGGGCCAATCTGAACTTGCCCATCATTGCCTCAAGCTCTCGACAATATAGGATGCATAAAGATCCCTAAAAGGAAAGAGCAAACGTAAGGTGAGACCTTGTCTCAAGTTCAAAGATCAGACAGGCACTGAAGGAGTCCCACCGTTATAATCATAGTAAGTCTAGGAAAACTCACATGGAGTACTTGATTGCATTGATGGCAGCTTCAGCAGGAAGAAAATCTTCAACATCAAACTTTTTGTTTTCATTTTTCTTATCTGTCATCAACCATGGAGTGAAGGATGTACTAATCGCTAAAGGAATTCACATCTTTGTTTCGTAATGACCCAGACTGCTGAATTTTCATTGGATGGTCATTGAATTCCATGTCAGGTAGACATCATGTTACATGCAACTAATAAAAAATGCGTATGGGGAACTTTAACTGCTATATGCATCCCAACATTAGGTGTTTGCAGAACATTTTGAGGACAGAAAATGACCTAGCGGTTATAAGTTTTATGTGCAAGTACGTCATCAAGCTGACATGGAATTCCAGGACCATATAAAGATTTTCTCGTCTCTTTAGTGTTATTTTTTTTTTTTTTCCTTTTTTAAATCACCAAAAAATTGAGTGCATGATATACTTTGAATGAGTTCATGCAAGACTCAGCTATCATTATAGGTTTTGCTCAGCAGCTTTCAGTAATTATTTATGCAAGGAATTGCGTAAAATGCTTCTATGGAAAGATACAGTCTTCCAAAAAGCGCCAAATCTCAGCAAGATCGTGAGGAGGAATTTCCTTAATGTCCTTGTAATGACGAAATTCAGGGTCATCAGCACAAACTGCAATTATTTTGTCATCCTTCTCACCCTGCAAAGGGACATGCTCAACTGAAAATTGATCCTAACAGAAAGCCAACCTCAAAAACAGAGTAGCAAAAAGTCCATTGAGTTAGTTAAACCAGTATGGCTAACATCTACCCTCAACATAAGAGTCGATGTCTTTTCTTTATTTGCTAACGACTTCCGAATAAGGATATGCATTTGCCAAACTATCAGCATCGATGCACCTTGGAGTCCAGCAACCAACTTGAGTTTCTAATGCACTGGAACTTGAAGTCAAAAGATAAAATAAATTTTGTGCCATAGATTTAATATGCACACACGTACAATTGCAAGAAAGCAGTGAAGTAAGCCAGCAGAAATAAATTCAGTCCCTAAAACCATGGAAATCCCACTATTAGGCTTCCAAAAATAGAGTCTCCTAACTCGTAATGACAGTTTTAAGGCCCTCAAACTATATATTGCGCCTTGATCTTTTACCTGATCAATCATGGGCATCAGGCCAATGGCACGGGCACGAAGGAAGGAACCGGGTAGCACGGGCTCCTGAGCAGAAGAACATAAATGAACATATACATTAGATAAGAAAATTACGAAGATTTATGCCCTTATTAAGGGCAAGAAGATAGTACCTGCATCAGTATCAGAACATCCATTGGGTCACTGTCCTCACAAATGGTGGGTGGTATGAATCCATAGTTGTGGGGGTAGACAACTGATGAGTAGAGGACTCTGTCAACCTATCATTATTTTACCTCGAACAGTCAGCTATTGCCTTAATATTGCATTTCACTTCCAAATTCTAGGCTACAGGTGAGCAATTCATGCAGTAATAAACCATGATATTATTACTATTACTATTACTATTATTACAATCATTATTTTTGTATGGTTTGAAAGCCAAAGACTAAATCTTCTAGTTGCCATTCTCACTGAATGCCAGAGCTTTTCCATATTTGTTGATACCTAGGGACTGCAATGATGAAAAGAAGATATGGAGCTGATGCATTAAGAGTAATTAATTACAACAACTTATACATATGGACTCCAGGACCGAGTATCAGACATAAACAGGCAACAGCAACACAGATGCACTGCACTATGTTGGAAAACACAATTTTAAGGTTTAAAAGAAGAGTTACCAGAGATCGTTGTCACCTGATGTAATGATGCCTAGAAACTCATAGTTTTGGACTAGATTTGTTGATCAAATACAGTTAATACTTATATGAAGCTGAAAAGAGTTGTGTATAAGAGTGCCTTTGGTTCACCAAACACGTTTTCCACAGGTCAACAATAGGAATTATGCATAACTGACAAACAATATATTCACTTAGATGAAAACATTGCAGTACAAGCCAGGAAGATGATTTCCTTTATTCAAAAGTAAATATTCATTTTTATCGATCCTCTCTCAGTTCTCATATGATCATCAATAACCACTGTCCCTCACCATCGCGTTCCAATACCTTCCACTACTAAATGCTATGAGTTAGCACTATCACTATGAAATGAAAAGGTAAATATGTTGTTGACAAAACAAACACACCCTAAGATCCCCAATTTTCTAGTGTCTTCTAATTTCATTAAAACCTTCTTTATGGCATTTAGAGCAAATTAGCATCCATGGAAGTATGACACAGTGATGCTTGCAGTGATGGATAATGAGTTGCAGATGTGTAAATTTTTTTTAGCAAACAAAGGTTCCCAGGTGGAAGCATTGCTTAGTAACTTGTTCACTCAATTTCTCGGTTAAAAAATAAAAAGAGCCAAAAGGGGGATGTGGATTTGCACCTTGATAAGCCCACTTGTCTTGTCAAGTTCGTACTTAACCTTGCTCCCCTTACCGATTTCAACAACCTGAAAATCTAGAAATTCGCTTGGTATACCAGGCCATATTTAATGACAACAGAAAGGAATATGGAACGATCAGGTTATTTCGACCCCTCATTGGAATGTCATTCTAAAAGTAGAGATCAATTATAAACTGTGTTTCCTGGATATCTCTTACTTCGACCCCTCAGGAATATTCGAAAATTAGGTTGCATACAATATACTATTTCAACAAAAATCCATCAATGATAGCCCAAGGCCACCGTTGATTATCTTATAGAATTATATCTCATGGAATCCAATTCGTTTTTATTTTCATTAAAAACATAGTGAGGATTCAAGGATAGACTCCGATTTTATTGGAAATTTGATTCCTCAGCTTAGTTCCACTATTCCAAGAAATCGAAGAAGTGAATAAACATTTTTTTCCATGCTCACTTTCACATCTCCCATTTAAGATAAAAACAAATTACGTGAAATTAACTTTCTCATATAATTTCACGGAAAAAAAAAAAAATTCTCATCTAACTAAAAGAGCTTCTGCTCCCAGATTTTCTTAGTTGACTGTGACAAAATTTCCTTAACTAAATTACCTTGCACGGCACGAAAATACAAAACGGCTTGCCAACTATATACGTGAACATGCATTAACAATACAAGTTATACATAATAAACTATGACGAACCGAAAATATAACGAACCGATAATGCAAAATAAACTCAGAGATAGTACATATATAAATGAAAATAAATAAAAAAGCAACACTTACAGATAATATATGCCAGTTATATGGTATGCTTTGGGATATAGCTTAAAACTCAAGCTGGTACTGGTAGGTACTATAAGAAAATGAGAGGCTGCTGGAGGGGTATTTATATTTATCCTACCGTTGTTATTTTGCCAAGGGAATAAAAAAAAAAAAAAAAAAAGAAGAAGAAGTAAAACGAGCTATATATATATATGTACAATGTATGTATGTACGTAAATACAGGTCTGATCCTAATTTTTAATCTGTAAAAAATGCAATGGAAAATATATAAGTAGAATCGGAATATACCCAGAATTAAGAAAGAAAAAGTTCTGTTTAAAAGGGTTTGACTGAAAGTAAACAATGAGGATTGCAGTCAATTGTCAGGCAAAGAGGAGCAAGTGTCTATGTGTGTACGAATATAATAGGGTTAAAATATATTAAATGCTGCGTGTGTCAGCTAAATAGTTTTATTTTCTATTGGGACAAGCTCAACAGTCATTCAACGTGAAATATTGACCGTTGATTTGGAATGCAGCACTAGATCTAATGGATATGGAGGGATAATATGTGTCGGGTCCCGAGAATTTGTAGTAACGAGAGAGAGAGAGAGAGGAGAGAGTATTGCCAACGAAAGGTTTTGTTTTCCTTTTTACGTATAAAATAAATGTTTCACTTGCCCGTTTTTTCTTTTTTCTTTTTGTTATATTTGAGGTTTTTTTTTTTTTTAATTGAAGTCATTAACATTATTTTCTTATTAAAGTCTTCGTCACTTTTAAGACATGATTTACCTTCATAATATTCCCACGTTTCTTGCCTATGAATAAATTAAAATGAAATCATCATTTAGAGTTTTATTTTCATTTTTTATGTTTGAAAGTATATTTTAAAATTAGAATCACGATTTTATAGAATCTATGATTCCAGTTACAAGAGGAATTCCATTCCTACTTTATTAATCATAATTAATTAAATTTACTTCTCAAACTTTGAAAGAAATTATAATACGTAATAATTAAGGTACTTTTAACAAATAATTTTATTTGAACATTTAATATCATTTCATTTAATTCCATTTCATGACTATTTTTAAATATAAGAAAAGATTTCTCATTCTCATTTTCATTTTGATCCATTCCATTTTGGAGCATTACTTCATACCAAACATGGCATAGGATACTACCCATTATTAACCTTTTTAATTAATTTAATAAATTTCTATAAAAAATATATTTAATTATTATATAGTAAAAATATTTAAAATAGAAAAATATATACTTTTAGTTATTAATAGTTGACTACTTCTATATGAATTCTTAATTTGTTTTTAATTAAAATTTGTAAGACTTTACCCAAATTGACTAACAAACTAATAAATAAGATTTAGTGTGATCATGAAAGTTATCCGATTAATCTTGAATTTTATAAAAAAGTTAGGAATATTAGTAAAAGTGACAAGTGAGTTTGGAGATAAGAAAATAAAATAATTAAATATAGCATTTATAAAACATATATATATTACTCGTTAGCTACCGAAAATATACTAAACAAGTTCCGATGATTGCGAATTATTAGAGATAAATTATGTGCATATTAAAAACCACAAAATAGTATAAATAATATTTAAAGGTTTTTATTCGTATTAAATATGATTTTACATATAGGAAAATATACCCAAAATCACCTAAAATAGCTAATATATACTAAAATATACTAAATTAATTCAAGAAAATTAATAAAAAATGGAAAAAAAAAATTTATGTGGTAGCCTACAATGCTATACTTTAGGCAAGTCACATTTAAAGTGCAAATTGGAGAGGTTCTATATAATATAAGAACACTTAGGACATAAAGTTAAAAAGAAATTATGGTACTTAGCTAATAGAAAATCTCCCACCGATAACCCCTTCCCTTATAAATTTAGAACAACTATTTTGGAGTTACTTTAGTCATTTTAGAGTATAGGAAAAATGGAGAGAGCTTAAGGAGAGTTAAGGGGGATTTTCAGAAAAATTAGACAAAAATAGGTATGATTAGTGTTAAATTAGGGTATACAAGTCAAACCAAAACTTAAGAGACAGCTAAGGGAATCCACACCCTTTCTAGCCGACAAGCTTGGGTGGTTGGTGTTGGCGCAACAGTGATTTCTAGTGAGCTTTAAAACTTTATTCGATTTTTATTAATTAGTCAAAAATAGCAAATTAATCACTAAATTTATGAAAATTTGTATTTAGACAGATTTTTGTATGTAGATTCTAAGAAAAATATTATTTTGTTAAAATTAAGTCATAAAATATATCATCCTTAGAAAATTACTAAATCCAAGCTGATTTTGATATCATTTTCAAAAACCTTATTAATATTATTTCGACTTCGCAGTTTTTTTGTGAAACATCTATTATATATATTAAATTCTTATGAAAAGTTTTTCGTGAAAACTATTTTGTAAATTTTTATCTAATTTTTAGGCTCTAAAATTCTATTAAAAAGCTATTTATCTAATCAATGATTTTCTCAAAGGAAACGATTTGGATTCTAATTTAGATGATATTTTGGTATATTGTAATGTTGAGCGATGTTTAAGGATTAAATTTATAGTGTTAGAAGTGTTAGATTTAAGGATTAAGGATTTGGTGTTAATATATATGTTTTATGAGAAGTGTTAAAGTAATGGAGAATGTAGTGATTGAGTTAAAATGAAGTAGTGATAGGCTATATAATGTACTTTAAGTTTGACCATGAATAAAATTGTGGGGAAGTTATGCTAAAATATATAGTGTGTTCAAATTAGAGGCTAATTTAGAAGCTAAATCAAAGATAAGGTATATAGAGCAAACTAAGGAATTAATTAGAAATCAAACTAGAGACTCTCTATACTTGAGGCATATATAGATAATTTCAAAGAATGGGTTAGTAGATGATTTAGGGCTTATGAGTGAAACTATAATCAAGAATAGAATTAGTGGCTAAATTAAAGACTAGCTAACGGCGAGACTAATTATAAGGGACCTAAAACTTGGACAACTAATTAAAGAATAACCTTAGACTAAAGGTACTAATTTAAGTTATAGAAATAAAGCCTATATGTAATAACTGTATGATATTTGTATTATAAGAACTAGTAGCGAAGGCGTAACATAAGTTGCATCTAAATGAGCAAGTAAAGAAGTCTATATAAGATTGGGATCAATATGTAACTATATTTCGAAGTACCGTTTCATAGTACTCGAAAGCTTAAGACTATACTTGGTTATGCTTGTAGGTAACTTGATTGTCTACATGCTTGTATGTCTTTGGGCTTGTTTATGCACTACTGGCTTACTATTCTAAATTAAAATTGTTTGTACTGTATAGAGTTGATTGACTACCTTAAACTAGACTTAATGATATTTGATTTGTAATCTTAATTGGACATACATTGCAACCCAATAAGGGACGCTTAGGATTATTTGACCAAATATTGACACCTTCAAAGAGGATAACGCTGTAGTATAATGATCCCTTCTTTATCTTTAGTCGAACTAATGACAAGAGAGGAGATTATGGCAAGGATAAAGACAGTAGCTCGAAGGATAGTCATGAGAGAAAGGATGTCTCCATTGTACAAGCTTAGATTTGACTGTGAGCTGTTGCATACTCACTAAAACTCCTTAAACTTCGATTAAAGAGGATGAAATTTCTTTCATTTCATGATGGACCCGACAACATCGTATAATGGCATTTGTTTGTAGTATTGCATTTAGATAATTGTTTAATAACCCTGTTTATGCTTAATGTATAATTTTATGTCTCCATCTCAACTTATTGAGTGATTAATTACTCATATCCTTATATGTCCTCTATAAGTGCTAATTAGGAAGCCGTAATATAATAACCCTGAAATTAGTAACTGCTGGATCTTAATGAGCGAAGATATAAATTGGAGAACAATTGAACTTCTAAAGCTTTTTTTCTTAGTTACCGAGCTTGTAATATTGAATTATATACACATTAAATAAACTAAGTTATTGAATTTTATTAATATTGCTTGAATTATCTAAAATTTAATATGTGATTTAAGATTTCCACAAGCAAAAATCATATGGTTTTCATGTGAACTGTTTACTTTAGAGTGTATCAGCTGTGGATGCTTTATGTAAATCGGGTTTACGATAAAACAGCTAGGGGTTAGCTTTTATTTTAGAATAGTTTACATGACAAGACTGTTACAACTCTGCTGTTTGGAGCGTGACAAAATCCTCGGCATTTTCTACTATTTATAAATTAGTCAATTTTCCATCCACAAATGTAGGGGTGGGTGCAGATTAGTTTAGTTTAGTTTTCCCTCCAAGTCAAACCAAACCATAAAAATGTAATTCGGTTTTTTATAACTTTGAACCAAAATGTACAGTTTGAATTGGAAATTTTTTCAAAGCATAAAATTTTGGTTTGGTTCAATTTGGTTTATGGATTGAACTGCATCCTCTAATTTAGAAAAGTATACTTGCAAAACATGTGATCTCATGTAAAAAGTATTGAATTGATTAAAAATAATAAGTATTATCATAATAAAGGTTGAAGAAATCAATATTCATGCGACTAAAACTTTTTAAATGTTTGTTAATAGCTAACTTGATTTATAAAAATAATATGTAGTACAAATTTTGACTTAAATTACATATATAACTTATACATTATGGTAATTAAAAATTTAATATATATATGTATATATATTTCAATAAATGTAAATAATTTTTTTAATATGTTATATTATAACAAAAGACATTCTTTAGTTAAAGTAAAATATTATTATACTTTTTTATAAAACAGTTTGATTTGGTTTTACTGATTGGTTTAGTTTATTCTTTCAAATCAATTATAAATTTTTGAATTGAGAATTTTTTAAACCAAATTGTAAGAAAAACCATATTTTCAGTTTAATTTAGTTGGGTATATGGCGATTGGTTTGGTTTGGTCGATTTTTTTGCTCATCCCTAAAAATAAGTTATGCTTGACTTACTAAAATAAAAAATTTAAATAAATAATATAATTAAGAAATATAAATAAAATAAAATAATTAAAAGCACATAAGATCAATAATACATTAGGACAAGGCCAAAAAATTAAATGAAAAAAAAAAGAATTCGGTGATAATCAACATGTTGTAAAGACATCAGATTAAAGATATCATCTTTTTTTTCATTTTTCTCCATTAAATCCTTATTATTAACCAATCTCCTTTCTTATGCCAAATCATTGATAATCATTTCATGATTCATTGGAAAATTTAATGTTGTGGCATTACCAATAATCCATCAATTATTTATAGTGAAAGATGAAATCTTTCCTATAACACTAATGTTGTATCTTAAATTTCACATTTTTTATTTTATTTGAAACTAAATTCTATATGCAAAATCATTGAAACAAATTAATTATTCTATTGCAAAATTTGATATTTTGGTGGTTTAGAAAATATCCACTAAGTAGGCAAAAGAAAGAAAAAAAAAAAGAAATAGAAAAGAAAATATCTACTATCTTTTTTTCCAAAAATCAAATCTTTTTCTACTAAACCTTTCCTATGACCAATTATCAGTGGAACTACTTTTTGTTTGATTGCAAGATTTGATCTTTTGGTGCTCTATAAAATCCTACCAATGGTTTCTTATAAAAATATCATATCTTGTAGGCTTTCATTGCTAAAGCAAGTAAAGTACTAGCCGAATATAACAAGAAGGATGAGCTTCCATTCATAGCTTAAATGCATAAGAGATACTTCAATTATATTAACATGTTATGTGAATCGATAATTGTTTTATAAGTATCAATAAAATTCGATATGTGAAAACATAATTGGTCCTTTTTTTTAAAAGTAAGTTTCTTTATTATCATAGATCAAACTTTTATTAATATTTATATGCTACTAATTAATTCACATGATGTGTTAGAATATCTTTTCCTAAAAGCGCATTTAAAAAACATCACGAATCTGTATCATGTTCTCTCACACGTTTAGTTAGAGAACCCATACATTCATAATGGATGACTTTTTATGCATTTTTCCATATTTGATGAGAATCTTTAGAGAACATAAATAGTCTAGGTGCTTGAATTCAACTATAATTAACCTCTTTTTTTTTTTTTTGTCAAAGTTGATTAATTTTTTATTAGGGAGAAATATAAATTTAGTTCCCAACATTTCATTATTTCTATATCTTAGTTTTAAACCTTTATGTTGTTACATTCAAGTTCTCAACATACACAAAAGAGTCTTTTATTAACGAGTGTGAACATTTTCGTTAAGGAATGACACATGATGCAATTCCATTAGTCTAAATTATTATATAAGATATATTATAATGCTCTAAAACTTGGACGTTGCTACCTTCCAATAATGACATGTTTAAGGCTCTTAATCTTTCTAAATTCCATAAACACCTGTAATTTCTATCAAACTCATAATCAATACATCTACAATTGACAACTTTGAGTGGAATGATCAATCCACTCTTTAAGAATAAAGTAACCAATCAACTGAATAGCTATAAAGGTTAGAGCCTATGTAGGTTCCTGTATAACTAAATGTACTAATCATAACTTACAAACAACTATTGGAATTTGACTACACATAACACAACCGGGAATAAAAATGAACTTATGGAGTCTCATCTCCAACATCCAACCAATATAAACTAACCAACTACGAGTTAACATAACATTTTTATTCACTAATGATCATGGTAATATAAGTACTCTACGTTGTCCCCACCTGAAAGTAGTCTATACTAATCTTATCATATGTTAAGTAATCCTTTGTACTTGCAGTTAAAAAAGGAAGTTCTTGAAAGGTAAGCTAATGTCTAACTCGTATGTACCAAAACTACATGTGCATGTTAAACAATCACATAAC
The DNA here is from genome assembly GCA_024138015.1 of Lumnitzera littorea. Classification (NCBI taxonomy): domain Eukaryota; kingdom Viridiplantae; phylum Streptophyta; class Magnoliopsida; order Myrtales; family Combretaceae; genus Lumnitzera; species Lumnitzera littorea. The sequence continues at coordinate 47,298,459 of JAMXBB010000010.1, read as the reverse complement.
CATATGCATTCTATGTAGACATGTAAACGACCATCAATTTATTATCTTAATTATATCGTTTATACAATACAGGGTTCTCATGACTCGAACACACTATATTTATTTTATATATATACACATATACACACATACACAGAGATATTACAATGTTGGAAACTACCACTTTAGGCCTTAAAATCCACGAAACATCATAATTCTATGTAACTCTACCAAAGACATCACTACACATCAATCAACAGGTGCCCTTTAGGTTTCCATCACTATGGGTATCTAGGTTAAGCCACACACATGCAATAAGTAAATTATTAGCTAATTAATTATTTTATTCATTTCAATTTATAGCCTAATATACATAAGTAACAAGCATAGTGAACACGTACTTGAGTTTTTGTATGTCCGAGCTGAACATTAATAGAGATAAACAATTAGTTAATTGTACAAGAAATTACTTGATAAACATACATTACATGTACGCATGTCAAAACCTTACTCAACTATATAATTGTATAAGAAATTACTAAACTTTATGTCATTGAAATATCATTCATAAATGAATTTCATAAATTACTTAGAGAGAAACAATTAGTTAATTGGTTAAGAATGCAAGACATGAATTTTTCGATCACTTCCTAGGAATCAACTTTTGACTAAGCTTTACTTAATTTAACCTTTTACAACACTCTCTCATTGACTACTTAAGCTATTTTTTGAGCTGTTCTATAAAAATTCATGGAATTTTTGCATCCCTTAACTAATCTAGCTAAGAAATTTTGTCACTGAATTTAACTTGTATAGCAAACTCACCCATTCTTCTTCTTCTCTTATTTCATTACCACATTTTCAAAGACATGCTCCTAAATATAAAAAACATCAAATAACCTACTCTAACATCTGATTTCCCTTCCCCTTTAAAAAGAAGCAGTAACCCAACCAATAAAAAAAAAAAAAGAACTTCCAAAGAAAACAAGAATACAATGTAAACTTACTTGAGAAACACGAAAGACACAACACGATGCACCAAAAGTTCTTGCCTTTTCTTCTTTTGATCATAACTTCCTCAATTGCAAGGTTGTTTACCAAAACCACAACGAGAGCATATGACAAAATAATGGAAATAAATACGAAAAGATCTAAATAAAATAACTTACTTTAGTGTTTTGTTCTAAACATGTTAAGAAGTGAAGAAAAGAGGAATTATGTTAAGAAGAAAAAGGGAAACCACCAGTTGGGAAAAAGGAAAAAGAAAAACGTAAGTTTAAGAGGAGGGAGAAAAGAAAGAGAAAGTGGCCAGCGTAAGTTTTACAAAATATATACGGTAAGGGTTTTTAGCATTACTAATTACAAAAGTGCCATTATTTTTAAAATAATAACATAAATCTTTTTAGAAAGGAATAAAACTTAAATCTTTTTAAAAGAAATACGAATTTCAAATATAAAAGATTATTTTTAAATAATTAAAATCCCTGTTGTTACATTCCACCCCTCTAAAAGAACTTTTATCCTTAAAAGTTTATCAACGTTATGAAAATTCTAGGTATCTCTTCCTCATTTACCCTTTACTCTCTTAAGTTGCTTCTTATTTTGTTTGATTTGTACTTATGAATGATTGTGCTAACTAGGGAAGTTGAGTGATTGTTAACTCAATCTTTTGGGTGTTCACCTAAGTGAACCTTAAGTGAGATGCTAGATTTTCGCTAGGGAGAGTTCAAAGACTAGAATCAAATAACTAGGTTGAATAAAACTTAAAGATTGATTGTGCTGATTGATGTTCTTAAGTTGTTATTGCATATCATGGCATGGCATGTCATAAAAGGGACTTACAAGTCAAAATTTTCAAAATAAGGCTTCTAAGTGATCATAGAAAAATCATGGCTCTATGAACTCAGTTTTTGGAAGTATATAGATTACATTGCTTGAACATTGTGACTATTTTGATTGTTAAATTTGGTAGACTGCAGTGTATGGTCTAATTTGGCATTGTTTCCCTTTTTGATATCGGTAACTCCTTGTTGCCCATAGGTTCTTGGATGTTGTATTTAGATGCCCGGCTATATCGACTAACTGAAAGAAGATTGGAAGGGTGTAGGATATCAGTATCGATGCGTGCTATGTACATGAGCATAACATACTGCATTGCTAACAATAAATGTTAGGTTGGGCGAATGTATATGTAAAGTTGAACCTATGAAATATGATTGAAATGTTTCGGTAGTCATATGTGATATTGTCTATATTGTATTGTTTGTTATCCACTCTTATTCAGCTTCAATAGCTGAGGGGATAATGTTTTATCCTTAGGTTAACATCATTGTGAAGGGCCCAACATTAGGGGGGAATGTATACTGAAAGTGTGAGTCGGAATTGATGACTTTTGTATGAAAATTATATTAAGTTGGGAATCATACTATTGTGAAGATGATGAAAGACAAAGCTGATTCATGTTTTGATATAAATATTATGTTGTATACATAAGTTGTAACTGAATATCTAGCTGAACTTTAATGTAACAACCCCTTTATCATATGAACAAAGTTATCTTTTGATGAATGAGTAAGTTAAGATAAGTTTTCAACAGGTATTTCTATGTGATGGTGCATCCCGTGCTAAGCCGGGATGTGACATTCCTCCCCCTGGCTTGAGCATTCATGACTTTTTTTCAATTACCTATATGAAAATATTCATTCTTTCAATCGTCCATTTAGATTCTAATCCAATCTACTAAGTTGCTTATACCTTTTTGACTGTACTACAAGTTTCTTCTATCTAACTTGTATTACCTTCCTACTACTTCTCGGTTTATCAATTTACAATGACTTTTATCATATTCATGGTTCCATAAGTTCTCCTTAATTCATATGCCTTCACCTCTTATCACTAAGGTATTAAAGGATTCTCTTTTTAATTGTCGTCTTGTTTATTCCACTTTTGATTTATTTACTACCTGATTAAATACCATCAACCTATTATGACTAAACGTATTGTAATAAAATAAGTAGGTAGTTGCAAGTAGTTAAAAAGCAGTTGTTTACAGCTGTAATCAGTAATCCTAACCATATTGTATAAAGTATAATGGAGAATAACAAGATCAGAGGGATCATTAAACCCTTTTCTAAGAAAAGCTTCTTGCTTTTGTGAAGTCCTTCTGGTGTCTCGAAATCCAGAAATCATCTTTCTTTTTCTTTTAGCATCACCCATCAATTCTACTTTCAAATCTTTGTACCTTGCAATTAAAACACACATAATACACATTAGCCACATTGATTGATAGATCAATTCATAAGGAATCGAAAAAGTACATAAAAATAGTTTTTTTTTTTTTGGGATTCATTCAATAACAATGAAATCCTAATACTTTGTGCTTGAGAAGATAAAAAAGTAAGAGAGAGAGAGAGAGTCATACATGGATATTGTGAAGAACAGAAGTGAGAAGGATCCAAATTCTTAGATATGTTACGTTAGAAAGGTTTTTTATTTTTTGTGGGCTAAGCCTCCTAAGATGGCTTATCATTGGTGCTCTCATTGATCTTGAAGACTAGTTTTTGCAAGATTGAATTAAAGATTTGAGTAACCTCAACATGACTCAAATTCAATAATACAATAAGTCTCATTTAGTAGATAAAGAAAATAAAAAGAATGGTGCTAGATTAGATGTATTAGAATATTCAAAGGATACATTTGTCGATAGTAGAGGTGTAAGATTTGATAGAATGGATGCCATGTTACATGAAATGAGCAACAATATCAAAATTCTAACGTAATATTTTCAAAAATAAAGAGGAAATTGGATCAATCCAGGGAAACAATAATTAGATGTGGATTTTTCGTCATTTTCTCATGTCTAAATTACAAATTGATTAGCAAAATAGTGACAAAGAAAATTCCCATGATTTGGTTCAATTTGTGGAAAAGTCTAATGGTAATATAGTAACAAATCTAGTGCATGAGTTTGTTGTTAAAAATATTTAAGAAATTAATGCATTAGATCAATTAGTTAGGAACATAATGATTTCTATAGCTGGGGAAAACTGATGGATTGTTGACTTCTAGACCCCTCACTCGTGCTTGCCTCCGAAGCCTACAATTTCTTGCAAGGGTTATGCTCTTACATTAGCTTGTCAAGGATTAACTCTTACATATGGAAGAGTCATGTTTAAACTCTCTAAGGTCCCCATTTAGACACACACTACTTAACTCAGACTCTTGTCGAGTCACTTATCACTCAAATGCCGAAGCTGACTTGCTATGCACCGAACCGGAGGTCATTGAACGCTAAGCCTTACTCTTCTTACCCGTTAAAATGACAAATGGTGAGGCCGACCTGCTGAGTGTTGAGGTAGAAGCTACTACATGCCGAGCCCTTCTCTTCGGCCTATTGAACAACAGCATCCATTATTCGTCTCAATAACTCTAAATACCATTCATCTGTAACAGCTATAGCTTTAATACAACTTAGTTACTATGCCTTAAGATTCCCCAAATACGAACTCATTAACGGGTTGCCACCTATCCATTACTTTTCTGACGTTTGTACTATATAGTACTTTTCGTCATTTGTCTTATTTATCCTTTTTCGTACATACTAAGAATCTCTTTCTTCATTGTCTTTTATGTAATTTTCCATTTTAGCATTGTTGCCCTAGAGAACTTACTATAAATAGTCCTTTCACTATAGCCACAATCATCATTTACTTTATATTTAATGAATATTCTTGTTCTTGTGAAATATCTCTCTCCGAGTATATTTTTCTTTATACTCTTATCTAATCTTACAGATTAGCTCAAGATTAGTGGTAAGTAGACCTTAACATTAGCTTGTGAGTCATATCAAGCAAGCTTTAAGTCATGTCATGTTCGTTGGTGCGTCATATCCTTTGACCAGCTTTACAAAAGCTACAGCATTTATGGACCTTTCCATCCCCCTTTTCTTCAATATCTCGAAGGATGCACTTGGTTACTACTCCTTACGATAAGCTCTAGTGATTATTGAGTTTCTAAGCACATCATATAATCCCGGTATCAAAGCTTAAGGTTGCAACCAAAATCTTGGTGTTAAAGTATTTCTTACTAGTGTGTTCTATCATTCTCTGTTTCTTAAGTGGAAAATAGAGCAAGTTCTTAAGTTGTTGTATGAGTTATATTATCGAAGCTGTATGAGAATCTTCTATTGAGTAGTAAACTTTTTGAAGTTTATATTAAGAAATATCAAATCCTAGTGTTTAAGGAGAGATTAATGATGCCGAGAGTGATGCTCATAGTCGTAGTTATGTTACTCAGCAAAACCTATGAACTATTGATAAGTAGATATAAGACCTTGCTACTATTGTAGCTAATCTAGCTATTTCTGTCTAAAGGGCCATAGAGACCAGGCCATAAGAGAGACTTATTGTTGAACAAGGCCAAGAAGTGAGAGATAGGACGAGAAGACAGATGGGTGAGAATCGAGCACTTGAAGCTATTAACATAAACCCAGCTCCACCTCGACATGTTGATATAGTTGTGAGAAGGAGACTTAAGTTGGATGAAGTTGAGGAGTACGAGGAGGAGAAGTACTATGATGGAATTAAGGAGTGTAAGCTTAGAGCTCCTAGAGGAGCTGAGTACCTTAAGGTTCGGATCCTAAGTTTTAATGGGTTTAATGGTACTAATAACTATTTGGACTGGGAGGAGAAGATTGAAAAGACGTTTGACTTTTATGACTATGAAGATGTTGTTTATATTCAAGTAGTTGTGTTAAAATTTTCTAGGTATATAGCAATGTGGTGGAAGAAGTTGCAGATTGTAAGCCAGAGACCCCAATGAGAAATCCAAACATAGAATGAGAAGAAGAGAGTTCTAAGGAGTAGGTTTGTTCCTGAACACCATAAGTAAGACACTTTCTAACATCTCTAAGACTTGAGATAAGGTAACAAATCAGTGGATAAGTATATCTAAGAATTCCAATTACCAATAATCAGATGTAACGTTGATGAGCTTGAGATGCAAACTATAGTATGGTTCATTTCTAGGCTAAGGACTAAAATTGGTAACATCATGGATATACAAAGGCTTAAGACTTTAGATGAGATCATCCGAGTAGCATAGAGGGTTGAGAGGTAGAAGAGGAATCAAATTTGTCAAGTACCAAGCAGCCGACCTAGCTTGCCAAGTAAAACTGGTATGTCGAGCCGACCTGGATATGATTGAGCTCAAATGATGAAAAGATCTAATGATGGCCAAGGTAAGAGTAAGGCCAAGGAGCTTAAGGTTAAAAGGGACCAAGGTTACAGCTTAAGGAGGAAGACCAAGAGATTAAGTGTTTCAAGTGTCTTAGTTTTGGACATATGGCTAGTTAGTACTTGAATTGACATGTCATGACCATTAAGGGAGACAGATCCCTGTTTGAGGTGGAAAGTGTTAGTAAAGGTGAAGATGAGGCGGATGTTAATCACTTGTTGAGTAAATTTTAAGAAGACTCAAATGCAATGACCCTAATTGAAATGGGAGTTGAGTATTGTTTGGTTGTACGATGATCTCTTAGTACCTTTGTCTCTAATGAGAATGAGCAAAGGGAGAACCTCATCCATACAAACTGCCGAGTGAATGGCAAGTTATGTGCTTTGATCGTTCATGGAGGGAGTTGTACCAATGTGATAGCATAGAGAGTGGTCAAAGCTTTGAAGTTGCCAAACCTATCCACACCCTAAGCCCTATAAGATTCATTAGCTAAATCAAAAGGGAGGTCTACTTATTGTCAAGCAAGTTGAGGTGTCGATTACTGTTGGTGACAGATATAAGGACGAGGTGTTATGTAATGTTCTACCTATGTTTACCTTACACATATTACTTGGTTGACCCTGGCTATTTGATTTGAAGGTGCTATATGATGGATGTTCCAAAAGGATGGGAAGAAGGTTATATTAACCTTAATGAGTCCCAAAAAAGTTCAGGAATCGCAGGAGATGATTTTTAGATCACTATAGAGGAAGTCTCTAGTGATTTCTCAAGCCTAATTTTTCGGAGATGTCAAGATGGAAGAGAGTGTACTTTTGTTAGTTAGGAAATTTCTAGAGTTGAGAGAAACTGAAACCTTACCAATTGAGTTGTGGATATTACTACAACAGTATGTTGACCTGTTCCTGGCTGAGATGCTGAGAGGTTTACCACTTGTAAAAGGTATAGAGCATCGTATTAACCTTCAGCTTAGAGCTACTTTACCCAACCAACCCGCCTATAGGCTTAACCCTAAGTAAGCTACTGAACTAAAGAAACAAGTTGACAAGTTGATAGGTTGCGAATATGTCTAAGTGAGCATGAGCCTATGTGTCATGCCGACTGTCTTGGTGTCGAAAAAGGATGGCTCATAGAGAATGTATATTGATAGCTGATCAATCAACAAAATCACTATTAAGTACTAATATCCGATCCTTTGATTAGATGATATGCTGAATGAGTTGCATGATGCATGGATCTTTTCAAAGATAGATCTGAAGAGTGGCTACCACCAGATCAGAATGAAACTTGGAGACGAGTGGAAAACTACTTTTAAAACAAAGGATGGTCTATTTGAATGGATTGTGATGTAGTTTAGTCTAATAAACACGCCGATCACTTTTATGTGATTCACGAACCATGTTTTAAGAACATTGATTAGTAAGAGTATTGTTGTCTACTTTGATTATATTTTGGTATATAGTATCGATCTCATCTCTCATGTCGCACACTTGAGATCTATGTTTAATATCCTTCGAGCTAAGCACTTATTTAGCAATCTAAAGAAGTGCATATTCTATTAGAGCGAGGTAGTACTCTTGGTTTTGTTGTTTTCGAAGGAGGTATCGGAGTTGATGACAAGAAAGTCCGAGCTATTCTCAATTGGCTGACACCAACCAATATTGTAGAAGTTAGGAGTTTCCATAGTCTAGCTTCATTTTATTAAAGATTCATTTGAAACTTTAGTTCTACAGTTACACCACTGACCGAGTTGATTAAGAAAAACTTTGAATTCAAATGGTCTAAGAAAGTTCAAAGTAGCTTTGATGAGATTAAGTTCAGGTTGACTTTTGCCCCAATGCTCATCTTGCTCGACTTCAAGAAAGTTTTTGAACTAGAATGTAATGCATCTAGAGTCTGCATTGGAGCTGTTCTTATGTAGGAGTGCCAACTAGTTGCATACTTTAGCGAAAAACTCAAAGGTGCCATACTGAATTACTCGGCGTATGCTAAGGAGTTTTATGCCCTTGTCTAAGTACTTCAGAATTGGTAGTACTACTTACTATTGAGAGAGTTCATTATCTACATAGACCATGAATCTCTCAAACATCTTAGAAGATAGCAAAAGCTTTCTTGTTGTCATGCTAAATGGGTTGAGTTCTTGGAAACTTTTTGTTATGTCGTTGGATACAAGAAGGGAAGTACCAACACTATGGCCGATGCACTCTCTTGTCGACATGTTCTTATTACCACTTTACAGGCTAAGATACTTGGGTTTGGCACCTTGCTTAATCAATATGAACATGACCTGTGCTTTAGATCCTTGGTGGCCAAGTGTAACATCAAAGGAGTTATGGATGGGTTCTATCTAAGCCAAGGATTTCTAATGAAGGGAAAACAATTTTGTGTGCCAAGTGGTTCTGCTAAGGATTTACTTGCTCGATAAGCCTATGCTAGGGGCTTAGCAGGCTACTTTAGTGAGAAGAGAACGGCCGAGTTGCTGAGAGAACATTTCTATTAACTTGGGATAATGAAGAATGTGTGTAAGATTCTTGAGCAATGCAAGATGTTCAAACATGTTAAGGGAAGAAAGGATCTATGTAAGATTCTTAAGCATGAATTTCATGCTTGTCTTACCTAAACACTGAGGATACATGATTCTATTATGGTGGTGGTTGATCGATTCAATAAGATGAGCCACTTTATTCTCTACCATATAACCAATGATGCTTCATTTGTTGCTAACCTCTTTTTGCAGGAGATCATACAGCTATATGGAGTGCCATGGAGTATTGTGTCTGATCGTGATTCAAAGTTTACAAGCTTCTTTTGGAGAACCTTATGAAGAAGTTCGGTACTAAGCTTATGTTTAGCACTTCTTACCACCCACAAATAGATGGCCAGATAGAAGTAGTGACGAGGATAGTAGGTAACCTCCTTCGAGCTATTGTTAAGAAGAATCTACATAATTGGGATCTATGCCCACTCATCATTGAGTTTGCTTACAATTGTTCTACTCATAGCTTGATAGGAAGGTCACTTTTTGAGATCATCTATAAACTTAACTAGAACTTATCCTTAGACATGGTTATCGTCCCAATCTCTTAAGGAGAAAGTTATTTGGGCCTATAGCACACCAAGAGTTCTAAAAATTGCATCAGAAAGTTGCCGAGCAACTAGCTAAAATTGTAGCCCAATAGAAGGAACAAAGAAGCCGAGGAAGGAAGTGAGTCATTTACAACCCAAGAGACCTTGTTTGGATCTAGCTCAGTAAGGAGTGTTTTCTAAGAAAGAGGACAAACAAGTTATCCCCTAGGTTAGATAGACCTTTTAAGATCCTTCGGCATGTCAATGACAATGACAATGACAACGCCTATGAGCTAGAGCTTCACAAAGGTTATGAAGTATCTCCTACTTTCAATGTCGTCGACTTAATACCTTATGTGCTAAAAGAAGAAGAAGACTAAGATTTGAGGGCAAATCTTCAATAACCTCAAGGAATTGATGGAGTGTCGACCTTTAGACCCCTTACTTGCACCTGCCTCCAAAGTCTACAGTCTCTCGCGAGGAGAATACTCTTATGACAACTTATCGAGGATAAACTCTTGCATACGGAAGAGTCATGTTTGAACTCTTTAAGGTCCCTACTCAGACATAGATTGCTCAGCTTAGATTCTTGTCCAATTGCCTATCACTCAAATGCTGAGGCCGACCTGCAAAGTGCTGAGCTCGAGGTCATTAAATGCCAAGCCTTACTTATCTAACCCATCGAAATGACAAGTGTCGAGGTCGAGGCCAATACATGCTAAGCCCTTCTTTTTTGGCTTATTGAACAACAACAACCATTATCGTCTCAATAACTCTAAATACCATTTATCTGCAATAGTACAGCTTTAATACAACTCAACTACTAGGCCCCAAAATTCCCTAATACAAACCTATTGACAGGTTGCCACCTATCCATTACTTTTTTGACATTTATACTATATTCTTGTTCGTCATTTATCCTTTTTCGTACATATTAAGAATCTCTTTCTTCATTGTCTTTTATGTAATTTCCATTTTTGCATTGTTGCCTTAAAGGACTTACTATAAATAGTCATTTTACTATAGTTGCAATCAACATCTACCTTATGCTTAATGAATATTCTTATTCTTGTAAGATATGTGGTGTAGTATGATATCGGTGAAGTAGAAGATATGGTATCTGATGTTGAGAATACAAATGATGCAGATAGTGTAGTCAAGGATCAATTAGTTGTTGGGAAAGTCACAACAAGTATTGTTGCACATGTTTCATGCACAAATCCATTCAACTATTCTGACAATATAGTTTAAGTATGTTAAAGATTACAATATGCATATAAATAAATTGAACAATACTGCATTAGAGGTTAGTTTCCCATAAGGCATTCAATCATAAATATCAATAGTCAATTTAGAATTCAATACAATAGCTCAGGAGGATCTTTTTTTAGTAATTTTTTATTATTACCATCAATATTGCTATTAATCAAATATTAGGCAGTCATCATAATAATCAAGAATTACCTTCATCATTATTGTTCGAAGCAATGAGAATGTAGGATAGCCTATGGAATTATAGTTCAACTGAATTGTTTTTGTGGGCAAGGAATAACAGAGCTTTCAAATACTATGATGCTACACCAAATGAGACTTTGGAATTGTAGTGAATATCACCAACATGTAGAGGGTCAAAAACTGGGTGTCTTAACGTTGATTTAGTTCATATGTTGAGTACAAATTGTGTTACTACTAACATTATTAAGGTAATTAGTAGATTACATAGTCATACTGTTGAAGGGACATAGATTGGGACAACTTTGGTCAATATAACATAGTTGGGATAGGGCATTTTTTAACCCCTACTTAGAGTTCTTTTTAGCCATTAGACAACATAGCCAACAAAACTCCTATAAGCAACATGGTCTTTCAATTTGTTGCACTACCAATATCAACTATGGGAGTTAATTTCTTTTTTTTTTTTTTTCATTTTCAAACTTCAACCTTATTTGAAAGGTGAAGGAAATTGTTATGACTGAACATATTGTAGGAAAAAAAAAATTGTAATCAAATTAGTAGGTAGTTATTAGTAGTTGGAAAGCAATAGTGTAACGCCTCAGAACTTGGGAGATTACAGCCTACCATGTGTCTCTATAATCTATTGACACTTCCAGCATCCATAATCCACTTATTCATATCTTCACATAATTTAACACTCATTAATCACCTGTAATAACTCCATCTCAATGAATCAGGGATGTTTTAGACATCCTTAGTTCACCAATAATACTTAAAGATCAACAGCTAAATTACTTTATTCACATAAAATAAAGTTAAATCTACAGTTCAATTACAATTGTCTCAAGAAACCTTATACCAAAACTCAAATGTTACTAAATTCACCATAAGTGTAAGTTGTCAAATAAAAAAGATATAAATAGGAGAAGTCTTAGGTGACTTCTTATGACCCAAGTAACAAAATAAAAATAAAAATTGAAACAAAGTTTGGCAACTCTTTTCAATAATTACAACACCCCTACTCAAACAACATAGATCCATCTCTATAACATAGTCATAGTAATCAACATCCTCTCCATAGCAACCATAATCGCTAAAGTATTCCTCATAGTCCCCATGACCTATCCTTGCATCTAAAAATAATAATTTCCTAGAGGGGTGAGCAAAGCCAAATACAGGATATACAAATCACATGCACATGATCACTTAGTAATGCACATACACACACATTAGCAATTTGATATAACTAAATGCACAACCACCATTTATTATCTTTATTTAGGCTTAATAAGCAATACAATTTTAGCATCTTGGAACTTGGAGTAACTCATGCCTCTAGCTACAATATATATATATATATATATATATATATATATAAATATTGGTATTGGGTCTTCCTTAATACCTTAAGAACTAAGGAACACCTAATCTACTTAGATCATTTCAAAGTGAGACTCCAATTAAGATATTGTCACACTAAGATCATTAGGGTGTTACCCCAAAGTTTGATCTTCCAAGTCCCTTAGGCACAACCAAGCATACGCAGCATACTTATTTAAGTCAAATATTGATTAGGTTCATTAATAGTTACTAATCTTATACACATATAAGCAACAAACCAACCCCATACTTGAAATGGATAGCTTACTAATACTTGTCTTAAACTCTTCACAACCTATTAAGCGGCACACACAATAAGGCTCTATGCAACATTCAAAACTTATAAGCAAACTCTCTTAAATCTTAACTTTGGTTGAGCTATTTACTTTACCAACCATAAGAAACCTAAAGGAGGAGTTTTAAGAAAGTGATTGGTTTCTTTGGGAAACATGTTTGTAATTAGGTTATGATATTTAAGATGCTTAAAAGTAGGTTTGGGGGCATAAAATATAGTTTAGAGATTAGATTTGAATGTAAGGAAATTAAGTTAAGAAAAAGGAATGGAAGAAGAAAAAGAAAAGAAATTTGACCAGGTTGCTAAGTAGGACTAGCTGTATGGTTCACTTAAGACTAATCAAACGGTTCTTACTGGCATTCTGTAGTTAGGCTAACTATCCTTATGGTTCCGCTGGAACTAGCAATCTGGTTCAAACAGATTATGTACATTTATAGAATTTTTTTGATGAATCCTTACAAAACTTTCACTCCTCCTTCAAGCATTACATCAAACTAAAATCTACTAACTTAACCCAACTTTTTGTCATCAAAACACACCCCCTATAATAATGCATAAATCAACAATTTAGACGTGAACATTTGAGTATTATGACAAAACCCTGTCTTTGTATGATTAGGATCAATAATTGATCTAGGGCATTTAGAAAAATAAATCGAGTAGGCTAAAAGTTTACGAGAAACACAAAAACCCTAATTAAGGAATCCTTATATATGTGGAAGTAAAAAATATAATAAAATATCAAGAATATAATCAAGATAGGGAGAATTTGCTCCATATGAGATCTTAAAGTCGAATTTAGGGCAATTGTACTTGAATTTAGGGCTTTCGGGAAAAGTTATTTAATTGAACCCAAACTTTACGATTAAGATAGAAAAGTTAGTTGAAGTAATTTGGTGAAATTGGATTTTGAAAATAATTACCCGAAATCTCAATTTTTCCCCTAGAAGTATGATTACTTAATATAGTCTAAAATTACTTGAAACCCTTAAAACTAAGCTCGAAATGCAAAGAGGACTTACAAATAAGATAATTAGGCAATAAAAGAAAATAATATAGCATAATATACTATATGAGTATATACTTATTTTTATGAGTATACCTGATATATATAATAAATATACGTGTAAATTAACCTAAAATAATATAATTATGTATAATGAGCGATATAATCGCAAAATTAAATAGGGAAAAAGTATTTTAAAAATAAAATATATGCTAGAAACATGATTACACATACATAATTACTCATTATGTGTATGATATATATAGGATATAAACCCGTATATTAACACAAATCATTAAATACTAATATAAAATACCAAAATACCCTAAAATATTATCTAAAAATTATAAAAAAAATAAAAAATGACCTGAAATATGATTAGATTAAATGTTGAGCAACTTAAAAAGAATAAGCAGCTGCATCAAAAGCAAATTTATAAAAAATTGATACCTCTTACTGCGCGTTTTTCAAGAAAAATATTAAAATAAATTACTTAATAATTAAGAAAAAAATCCAACTGACCTAAACTATTATAAATAGGATCCTAGAACTCAGATTTAACATTTTGGCAACTAAGAAAGCTTAAGAAAAATTCAAAAAAAGAAGAAGGAAAATTTGACAAAAAATTGGAAAAAAACAGAGCAAGGACCAAGCCTAGCTAATTCCCCGATCATTCGATGACCTAACGTAGAGCCCCGCCGCCACCTAGAAGAGCCATCGTCGACTAAGCCGGCCGACAACCTCTCTTCGGCCAACGGTGGCCGGAGCTCCGATGAACTCAGGTTCTAAGCTTTTGCCTTGTTTTTCTTTATTTTTGAAAAATTATTAAATTAATTAGGAAAAATATGGAAAAATTAATTTCTAGGTTATTTTAGATGTACTTTCTTTTCATAAATTTATTTTAACAAAATTAGGAATATTTAATGTACTTTCTTAACAAATATACTGTTCATTCGAAATTTGAAATTTAAAATAAATACACTAAATGATGTAGTTTTTAGCTCAAAATTTTTGTGTAAGATACTTATGATATATAGATAATTTCTATGTAGCCGATTTTTTTTATTTGAATATTTTTAATATTTATTGTATTTTTCGACTTAAAAATAACTCGAAAATAGGCTGAAATTGTGAAATAAATAGGAAATTATGAAATTAAATGATGAAATGAACATGTATTGATTTCTAGTGAATGATAATAATGGTGGGATAGGTTGAAATCAATTTGGTGCAAAAAGGATATTAATTAGGTAATTTAAAATAATTCAAGGGTAAAATCGTAAATATGAATATATAAGCAATAGATTAAAAACTTGAAACCAAGTACTAGCTGAATTCCACATATTTTTAGGAGTCTATAGAAATTTTTGGGGAATTATTTGATAACCCGAGCTATTTATTATGAATTTACGTAGTAAAATAGCTTAAATAATGAACTAATACCCAATTCTAGTAATAATAGGTTAAAATATGATAAATAGGTGAATTAAAACTATCTATTTGTGTATTGGTTAGATTGGATAAAAATTATATTTTTAATATATTTAATGATATTTTAATAACCGTGATACATTATAAAGATATTAGGGTTAGATAAAATCTATATTATGGGTTATATTGACAAATTAGGTAAAATATGGTATAATAAAATAAATTATGTATAGTATGATAATATTTGATTAGATACGTATAACTATGTTAAAAATTCGAATTACTCGTTAAAAGTCATCTCTAGAAATTAAGACTTGTAATATGTGTCATTAAGTTTATATGAGCCCAATAACACTATTTTTACTAAAATAGGATAAACTTAAGTAATGAACCTATATCTCTACAATATTACTGGTTTACGTACTATTATAACTCTACCATAATCGAAACGTGATTTAAATGACTAAAAGTACGTTTTGATACTATTATATGTAATAGTATAATTGCATATATTATTAATACTTAATAACTTAACTTGATCGATATAATGAAACTATATATTATTATATAATAAAAATGATAATATACTTTATATATATATAACTGCTTTAAATAAGACCCTAATGCTTTCATAACCATTGCGAAAATTGAATTTAGGTTTTGTATATATAGAGCCTCTTAATGATCAGACCGTTGACGATACGAGTTTTCCGAAGTGAGTGCTAGGACAAGTAAGTAGGATCAATGCTTTACTGCATTTTGGGATATTATTTCAAAATATTTGGGGACTTTGGTATGTATTGACTTATGAATGTAGTTAGCTGTTTGTATGTATGTATGCAATGCTTGTGATTAGGTTTCGATTTACTATGATGGGAGTTAACCTCCATGATATGATTGTTCTATAAATATTATTATTGAATTGTTTGAGCTAGGTTGATCATCCTAAAAAGATGAACTAACTCAAACTTAACTTAATATCTAATTTGATATGCATCGTAACCCACAAGGGGTAATGACTAGGATTCTTGGGCTAAATATAGATTCCCTTCGATGAGGATAGCTGAAATGGTCCTTTCTTCACCCTTAGTTGAACTAAGTGACAGGAGAGGAAGTCGCGGCAAGGTTGGGGGTTGTGGTTTGAAGGTGGTCATAAGAGGAGGGTGTTCTCCATTGCACAAGCCCCAGTTTGGTTTCAATCCATGAGTGTGTGACGTTAATCTCCTTAACCCAAATTAGAGTGGGTGAAATTTTTCTGATTTCATGATGGACCGGATAATGTCGTATGATGGCATTTGCTTATACATACGTTGCATCTAACCAACTTGATTGAAAACCCCGATTGTGATATGCTGAATGCATACTTTTGTCTCCACCCTTACTTATTGAGCAAGTTGTCGGTCATTCTCCTATAGTTTGTTTTACAGGTTCCAAATGGCTTATAAGTGCTTACCTAACATCAGAACCTTAGTAAGTTAGGACAGGGAGCGAGATACAACAAGAAATGGCCGATTATTACTTTTAGTATTAACTTTTTAATTTTTAAGGAAAATTATACAAGACTTCTCAAAGGGCTTAGTAGTTTTCAATATTTTGGTCTATATATAAAATGATAGGTACCTGTAGGATTTATTACTATTTTTTTATCAGGTTAAATGATAAGTTTATTATTACAAATTATTTTACAAAATTATTCTATAAGTTTATATCAAAAAGGTATCGAATTGGATGCTTCGAAGGGGCAGAATCGAGTATTCCTTGTGTGAACTAAGTTTAAGATGGTAATTATGAGGACGGTTTCTATCTTAGGATGGTTCACATGGTGGAACTGTTACGACTTCATCTTTTCGGAGCGTGAAACCTTAACCCCTGCCCACCCCGCCCGCCTCCCCCCCCCCCTTCTTAAAGCTTAACTACATCAATCAATACATAAGTTTAAGGAACATCATGTACAAGTGTACGGTTTAGAATCATACCTATAGGAATCAGTGAAAAATGTTACCACCACTAAGAACACAATAAAAGACACGCGTAGGACTACCTTAAGTTCATTTTACTTGCTGCTCTATGCGGAAAATGAGATTCCTTAAGAGATTTTACCAAAACTCAATAAGAAAACAACCTACACATATTCTCTATCCTCATTCTCTATCATACTACTCTACTAACTCCATATACCACAAAAGGATAAGAAAGGGTTGAAAGGGAAAACAACAACGAGAAATATTTAATTAAATTAGGTAAGTAAATAGATATATAATAAAACATGTAAAAACATATTGACAAATCAAACATAAAGTAAATGTGAACTGTAGAAATCAAATATGAAAAATACAATAACTAAATTGATTAATTTACCTTAGTTCAAACTAGACCCATCTTTTACCCACTCTCTTCACATCTTAGCATTCTAGTGATCTACGGCCTACATGTTCTAAAGACCCATAAATTAAGCTTCAATACCTTAGGACGTTACTATTTGCCACCATGTGTCATTATTGAGTAATGACATGCTAAAAGCTCTTAATTATCTAAATTCCATAGATACCTATATTTTTTTTTTTTGCTAAAATCATAATTAATAAATCTAAAATTAACAAATTTAAATGTAATAATTAATCAATTCTCTAACAGCTAAGTAACCAATATCAAGGTTGGAGTCCATATAGGCTATTATATAGTTGAACCTGCCAATCATAACTTACTAACAACTACTAAAGCCTAACTTCACACATGATATAACTAGAAAAAAAAATGAACATCTAAACTCTCATCTCTAACATCCAGCTAATACAAATTACCAACTAGGATTCTACTTTCCAATACATAACATGATCAAGAATCAAACATGCAAAAGTTGCATTTCATCTCTCAATACAACATCTCTGTCCACTAAAAATTATAGTAATATAAGTGCTTTACGTCGTCCCAATCTTGATAGTAGTCTATGCTAGTCTCATCATACATTAAGTAATCCTTAGTGCTTGCAACTGGAAAAGAAAGTCTACAAAGGGTGAGCTAATCCCTAGTATGTGCAAACTAAAACCAAATGTGCATGTCAAGCAATTAGATAAATACATGCACTTGATGTAAACATGTAAACAACCATCTATTTATTATCTCAAGTCGTTCATACAACATAGAGGTTCTCATGACTTCGACACACTTCATTTAATATATACATAAATACGTATTATGGTGTTAGGAACTGCCATTTCAGGCTACAACACCCATGAGACATCTTATTTCTACTAAATTCTCTCAATATACAACAGTTAGAATTATGATCCCAAAGTTGACCATATATATTTTAATATTTAATATTTCCTATTTGGTTAAGGTTCACCTATTTAATTAGGAATCTTATTTAATAGTGGAATAAATTTAAGTCATTCATTCTAGATTATGATGGATCTACCGGATTTAATGTTATACTCTATATATAAGTTAGTCATCTCTCTACCTAATTAAGGTTATGTAGAATTAAGAATATTATTCCATCTAGTTCTTTGCAACATTGAGAAAAAGGTTAAGGAAGAGAAACCAATTTTAATTAAAAGTACCGATCTAAAGCCTAAGTCGTTCAAGTTTATCTTTCTCTTAATAATTATGATGAATTTTGCATCAAGTAAGTACTCTTATGTTTTATAAGTGACAATTTATTTCTTCTAGATCCTACGATTATTGTGTTATCTATAATGATTTATGTGCACTAAAACTATGTTTAACAACGAACTTCGTTGGAGACACCACCACATATTGAGTAATAGCTACCCCTTAAAGTCCTACCACTATGGGTTCCTAAGTTAAACCACACGTACAAAACAAGCAAATTATTAGCCATGTAATTATTGGATTCATTTCAATTTTTAGCTTAACATTCATAAGCAGCAAGTACTATAAACATGTATTTGAATTGATGGGCTCTCTTGATACTATTTATTGACCACTCCATATCCTGATAAATAGACATTACACATATGCTTGTCAGAACCTTACTTAACTATTGAATTTTACAAGAAAGTACTAAACTTTATGTTATTGAAATATCACAAGTAAATAATTTTTATAAATTAATTAGAGAGAAATGGTTAGTCAATTAATTAAGAATACAATATATGGATTTTTGGATCACTTCCTAGGAATCACCTTCTAACTAAATGTTACTCAACTTAACCTTTTACTACATTATCATAGCCCCAAACTCAAGAGTGTCACAGATCACCATGTGTCTCTAGAGATTTATTGATACGTTAGGCTAAATAAACTACTAAAATCTCTAATATACGAAATAAATAATCCACAAACTCTCATAATAATCAATTTTTCAAAGTAACTAGATGTAACAATTAATCTCCTCAATAAATAAAATTAAAAAACATAATCAAACTATTCATTGTCACATGACCAAACAACTCTTCAAGTAACAATATCTCTTCGGTTTCCCAAATCTAACTCGTCACATCTCATCCTCATAATAATAGTAATATTCTCCTGAATCCTCATCTTGATAATAATAATATGCATTCTCTTTATCATCATAGTCTATCTACTCATCTAACGTTCTCGTAGCTGCAAAAGAAAAAAGAATAAGTGTTAGCCCAATACGTATGATCCATAAACACATACGTATCCTAGCAATATACAAAGTCACATGCATTAATGTAATTAATAATAAATAACACAACCATTGGTTCACTTCTTAATTAATATTTACAGCACTACATGGTTAGCATCCTTCACAACTAATCTTAACTTGAAGTATCTCATGACTCCCTACATGATTCCTAAATTGGGACATTGGTACTGTGACCCTCATTTAAACTGGCATTAGGACATTAGTATTATGACCCCTATACGTTATCTAGCCTACTTAGTTTTAGGTTATTGGTACTACAACCCTTAAACACCAACCTATTCTACCTCAAATCATTTTCAAGGAAGATTCCACAAAGGACAACATATTCTAAGGATTATTGAGGCATCACCTCAAGAACATTGGTGTTACGACCTTCTAAGCATAGCTAAGCATAACTAATACACAATTACAATCCATATAGTCTTAAATCCAGTTATAATTATGCTCACCTATACAAACACAAGTAACAAGTAAGGGAAGCATGTACCTGGATCCCGAGTACAATTGGAAATCTCTAACTCATTATTTTTTTTAGCGTCAACACCTAAAGTATTTACAAATAACTCCTTTTAGTTTCTATTCTCTTATCATCTCTTCTTATTTAAAGTTCACTTAATTATCTTCTTTAAGTTCATGAATTGAGATCATAGCTTATTTTAGGGTTTTAGATTTAACTTATATCTTTGGGTATGTTTAGGATTGGTTGAATTAAGGTTTAGGAAGGCCAAAAATAAGAAACAAAAGGAAAAAGGGTGGGCATAAGATCATGGTTGAGGTACATGGTTGTGATCTTAGACCCTTGATCTCTCACTACACCTAACTCATATGTTTATGCTCGTAATTTGATAGTATTACATGACTACGACCAATGTAAACCGTATAAATTTAGCATTTTAGATATAATGTCGAACTTAAGTACTTTATGTATTTCCTTAAGTCAAGAAAAATTGTCATAACCTTAAATAGGTCTAGTAGGATTGTTTAAAATTTTTGTATCATATGTGTACCTATGATATGAAAACCTTTTTGTAAGTTTGAGATTGTAAGACTATAAATAATTAAACACTAAAGTTTCCAATTTTAAAATAATTAATCTACTGTAAAGCATAAATAATTATGGATAACTAATATTCTACAATTCTTCAGAACTGTAGAGAATTGATATCTCCTACCAAACGATAAGATTAAGTGGTGAAGTTCTAAAGCTTAAACTTACGAAAGTTATAAAATCTAAATATAATATTAATAATTACATGTAATAATTCAAACCAACTTTACAGTTTATCTTTAAATTTTAACTTCTATGCATTTCACTGCTGGTACTCATCACTCAGCTCTTAACCTACGCTCAATTTTTTTAGCGACTTGCAAAAGAAAATTATTGAGGAGTAAGCTATAAGAGCTTAGTAAGATATCTCTCATACAATATTGACAAGTAAGTTATCAAATAATTAATTAACAATGTATGAATGCATGAATAAGAAATATGTCAAATAGTATATGCGGTTAACTTGTAAACCCCTAAAATTTTCGATCTAGCTTTTGAAATAGACTCGAGTATGTTAGATAATTTAGGAGTCGACAAAGCTAATGAAAGTGAAAATCCTAAAAGAATTAATCAATCGGGTAAGAAACTTTTCTATCTTAAATGCATCTAAATGTTAATGATTTCATTTAAAAGTGATAAAAACCCTAAAATGATAACCTTAAAGACATATGTGTACTAATTTATCATAATATACCCTAAAACTCTAAATTGATAATATAACCCTCGTATTTTACCAAATCATTAGTAAAAGGTTAGAGATGATTTTCATTCATGCATATAGGTTTTGAATCCTTAAGTAATCCTTTAGAAACTAAGATAATGAATCATAGATTACATTTATTTCTTAAGTAATGATTAAGATAGTATTATATAGAGTTAAAGGTATAGTTGAAGATTAAGTTAAATGTAGTGAACCTTAATACCCCAATTAGTATTTTTCATATTATTTACACTAAGTAGTTTACCAAATGATGTTTATAGGTTATAAATACCTAAAGTAAGACCTCATCATCTACTCTTACTAATCAAGTCACCAAATACTTCATTTCCTTAATTTTTCCCTTAATTTCCCTTAATTATTGCATTATGTATACAAAATTACACATGTTTAAGGAAAGTTGACCAAGTCAACAATTTGAAAAGTCAACAAAAGACATTAAGAGATAAAGAAAATATCTAATCCTCAATTGTTGCCGTCCACATCTTCCTCTTCTAGACCCTACCATTTGCCTCCTTTTATTATGAAAATAAAACAAAAGAAACAAACAAAAAAAAAAATTCCCTTTCATTGCCGTAAGCTTCTTCTTCCTCTTTCACTTTCACAACTTCTCTTTTTATCTCCATAATCCTAACACAACTAAAGGTATGTACTTAAGTCACTTCATGTTGCTTTATATTATTCATTAGTTAGTTGATTAGGTAGATTAGACAATTAGGTATGTGAAAAGTATGATCTTAAAGAAGAGAGCACAAAGTTCTCATCTTTAAGTGTAGAAATCTAGGAATCATGAAGAAGAAGAAAGGAAAATATGAATATGTGCTCAAAGAATGTGTACATGAGGTAAACTGAAAAGAAGGGAAACATGAGAAGCATGGTACATGAGTATTTTCCATGTACATAACCTAAATTAAAACAAAACCTAACTATACATACTTATACTACACTAATTACACACTTAAAAACATAAAAGAATGGAATTAGGAAGCTTTTCTTAAGGAAAAGATTGGGCATACGATATTGTATATAAAAATACGGATCTAACCGTATAGGTATATGCATAAGTAGACACGTATAAATACGGTATAAGTCTAAGTATAGGTATAAGTATATATATGTATAAGGTATATGCATATAAGCATAAGGGAAGAAGTAAAATGTACATAAGACATGTACATATGACATAAATATGAGGTGAGGCTTATGTAATCAAATGATGAAGTAAGTGATGAGGTAAGCACATGATGACATAAGTAAGTGATGACATAAGCAATGACCTAAGCAAATGATGATGTAAGCAATAACATAAGTGTAGGTTTATAATAGAAGAAATAATAAGATTACATAAGCACATAACATAGGTATATACATGTATTTAGAAGTCAAAAATCCCTTAAACCTTAAGACACTTCCTAAATTGAATTAAACTTAATCAAGAACATAAATTAGTAATACCAATGTAAAATGCCCTAAGTATAAGAATAAATGACTAATTAAATCATTAACTACCAAAATGGAACATAAAATTAGCTAATAGGAATAATTAAGCTTCAATAGTTAGAATTTCTATAAATTAAGCCCATATCATAAAACATGGGTGTTAACGTCTAAAATGGACATCACCGTGTGAACGTACGTCCGAAAACGATGAAAAACGACTATAAATTCGTAAATATTGAAAATAGAATGAAAAAGTTATGTATGATTAGCAATTAGGTTTAATCGAATAAGAGCTGATAGTAATCTAAGTAGAATTAAGTAAATAGACATCCAAAACCATTAGTTGAGTCAACTACTTATTATCCTTGTTATCTTGTAATGATTAGGTGATCCCGACGAGGACAAGAATCTCCCGATCGGTTATTACGACTAGAGCGAGTTGTCATAGTCAAGTGAGTACTCCCGATGACTCTATACTTATTTATGCTTGTAGCTAGTACACTTAAATTGAATATCAATAACTTGATGTATGGGATTTCGGGATATGCGTGTGCTTGATATTGATTGATTATTGTAAGAAATATTGTTAAAGACGATAATTAATGATTTGATGGTATGATTGATTTTTATATGATTTGGATGGTTTGCCGATATTGATTGATCGCCTCATAATCTAACCTAATTATATTTGGCTTATCTTGAATCAAAAGGGTCATGCATTATCCATGCATCGCATTACTTATTTCGTCCATCACGTCACGCAGTTGGTAATGAGGGGCCTTGGAGGGATGGATTCCTACATGATTTGATTAGTACCGTGTAGGAGCATTGGTACAACAAGACCCTACTCTTGGTTCGCGGGTTCTATTGGCGCCGGAGATGTTAACCGTGGGTGGCTAAGGGTCGTGTCTAGAGACCACTGCTGTAGGGTGTGAGTGTGGACTGTGAGGGTCACCTCACCGTTAGGCCTAGGACTTTGTAAACTACTGGGTTTTTAGAAATGGAAATGTATTTTTTTGAAATATGGAATTCAAAGTTATGGGTAAAAATCCAGGTGCTAAAGCCCGGTCGTGATTGGTGCCGATGAATCTCCAACCCTTATCTCGGAGGGCGTTAAAATCCGATATTATATGCAGTACCAGTCAACTGCATATATTGTTTGGCATTCTGCGTGTACATGCATTCATATGGTTGTAATAATTTGTTTGATAACTTGTTTGCCAGTATGGTATGAGGGATAGCTCACTAAGTTCTTGTAGCTTATTCCCCAATAGTCTTTTTTTGTAAGTTTACATATGATGGGATTGGGATAAGTCTCGAGTGCTGAGTGTGAGAGGAAGATATGTACATTAGTGTTAGATTTAGTTGAGATCTTTATAGGTAATACATAAACACTCTTTGTAGAAAATATTCACATGTTACAATTTAATATAATTTAATTCTTCTTGTAGTTTTATAATGTTGGCATATCCTATTCTATTATTTGGTAGGGGATATCGATTCTTTGTGGTTCTAAGGAACTGTGGGATATCGGACATCCATAGTTATTTATAATTATATATTATGTCATGTTATAATAAATTAATTACTTGAAAATCATTAATCTTAATGATTTATTATTTAGAGTCTTGCAATCTCTGACTTGTAAGACGATTTTCATATCATGGGTGCACACATGTTATGGAAATTCTAGGTAATTCTACTAGGCCCTCTTTAGGGTCCTGACATAACCGGTGTTGCATACAACATCGGATTTAATGTTCTCCGAAGTAAGAGTTGAAGATATATTAGTACCAATCATAACTAGGTTCTAACACTTGGATTTTTAACTATATATATATATATATATATATATATATATATATATATATAGAAATTCCATATTTTACAAAACAAGTTTCTATTTTCAAAAGTTTAGTAAGACACAAATTCCTAAGTTTAGCAGTGAGGTGGCCCTCATAATCCATACTCACGTTAATCCATACTTACGTCTTACAATGGTGGCTTCTAGACTTGACCCCTAATTACCTACAGTTAGTGTCTCCGATGCTAGGTAAACCTGCGAGCCAATGGTAGAGTCTTGTTGTATTAATAATCTTACACTGTACTAATAAAATCATATGGGAATCCATCCTTACAAGGCTCTTTATTACTAACTATATGAGGTGACGAATAGAACATTATATACAATATTCGTGCTTATGCATTATCCATTTAATTTAAGTTAAGTCGTATATGATTAAGTCATTTTATTAAGTGATCAACCAATATCAACAAGCCATTCAATTATATAACAATAAATCAAGCAGCCAATTATGCAACTATTATGTTTCACAACATTTTATACAACACACAACTAGTATTCAAGTACATACATAATCCAAAGCCTCATATATCAAGTTATTAATATTTATTTTAGGTGCACTAATTATAAGCACAAAATAAATAGTGCACCTAAAATAAATATAAAATCATTGGGAGTACTCACTCAATTATCGTAGTTGTTAAGGATCTTAATAATCCATTGGTAGATTGATCTTAGTATCATGATTACCTGACATTAAGGAAATTTGTAAGGTAATAAGTAATTGGTGAAATATCTAAACTATATACGTATTTAGTAATAACTACCTAAACTAGTTACTTATTTATATAAAACTCCCGGTTTTAGTATTTTTTTTATCAATCGCGTATAACTTTTTTTATTCTAGTTCTAATTTTTATGAATTTATAGTTGATTTTTATTATTTTCGAATGTATTTTCACATGATAAGGTCCGTTTCGGACCTTATAACTTGCATTTTTCATAATGGTCTAAAAATATTATGAATTTTATTATTTTGACTTAAATATCTATAAATTATTATTTTAAGTTTTTCTTTATAGATTTATGATTTAATCAATATCTAAATTTTATATTTTTGCAATTTTATTATTTTTAAGTCTATTTTATCAAAATTTACTTGTTATACTATTTTTAAGGTTAAATACTTATTTAATTCACTTTTGTTACTTTAATATTTTCCTAATTAATTATTTTATTATTATTATTAATTACGAATTTTAATTATAAATATGAAATGCTGATGTGGTAGCTTATGGATGTTCTACATGTCATTTTTATGGATTTTTCATATTTTTCCTATTTTGTAACTTTACTTAATATTTATATATATATCTATTATTATATTTTATTAAATTGCGTAGATTAACCTAACTTCCTTCTTAAACCCACGGCACGAATATATATATATATATATATATTATATTACTTTATTTAATAAATTAATATCATAGTATTTTGCACCTAAACTATTTTGACATATACATGTACTTATACTATACAACTAGTATACATATTTTTATACTTATACATATACTCTTATACTTAGGTTTCTTATTTTATTTATACTTCTAAATATATGTAAATTTACAACATAAACCTAAGTATACTATATACTATATGCATGTACATATAATATATATATATAATTATACACTATACTTATACATATAGTTGAATGCATATACATAGGTATTTATATGAAAATAAATCAACATATATACTATATACGTGTAACTACATGCACTATATATTTATATATTTTTTTATCTTATGATATATATGCGTATAATTATATATATATACATAGGCGCATACATAGACACGTGTATAAGAAAATAAAATGAATAATATAAATAACTTTAATTACATATACAAATACTTTAATACAAAGAAAAGAAATTATAAAATCAACTGTATTACATAGTCCCTAAATATATAATACTACAAAATATACAACAAATTAAATATATATTATATGGGTTACAACAAATACTAAATACAATATACATATTAAATAATTACCCTTTGTGATGTCTTGAAATAGTAAACTAAGGATTCTTATTCTTCTTCTTACTCCAGTTTGTAGAATTGAAAGGAAAGGAAATAAATAAAGGAAAAAAAAATAGTAAATGAGGGAGGGGTTTACGGTTTTGGAAAGGAAATGTAGGGTATGTTCCTTTGAGCTTTTAGTTTCTAGGAAGTGAAAATAATTTACCAAGTACAAATGGGAAATCTAATAGAGAAAGACAAAAGTAAAAGAAACAAAAGATAAAGAAAGATAAGGATAAGGGAATTGATTTGACTTTTGTTTATCTCATCTAATCCTAACTAAGTAATTAAGCACATGGGTTGCCACTTCTTCTAGAAGAAAGAAAACATGGAAAAGGGGAAAAAAGTAAGGAAAGAAAAAAAAAAGGCAAAAAGGAAAAAGAAAAATTAAGAATCATGAGGTTAAATTTTATAAATGTAAAATTATAGACTTAATAATAATTATGAAATAATATTCATAATTTTATAAATTTTGTTAATTAAATTGTTATTTGTTATATTTATAATATTTAGGAATTATCTTTATCAATTCATTAATAATTTTACGTGATTACGTGTGTTATTTAATAATTGTATTTGATTAGGGTTTTAATACTTTTAGGATACATTTATATATTTTATAAGCTTGGGGTTATAGTTTTAGAGTTTTGGTCAAGTTTTAGTTCAATTTCTAGTATTTTTGTATATATAGGATTTAGGGTTTTTTTGTATGCGATTAAGGTTTCGATAAAATTTTTAAGGTTTTTTATATTCGTTTTAGGTTTTGAATTTAAAATTTTAATCATTTTTAAATTTATCGACTTTATTGAATTAAGAAAAATTACCTACAATACTTGAGTTATCTTTATACTCAAAAGCTAAATTTATGGAGTTTACAAAAACCATATAAAATTAAAATCAATTTTAAATTTTAAATACAAAACCTAAAATGAATATGAAAAATACTAATATATTATTTGGAACTCTAATGCGTATGAAAACCCTAAACCCTATATAGGCGTAAATATAAGAGATGAAACTTGAACCTAACAAAAACCTTAAAACTAAAACCTTAAACTTATAAAATATACAAATTTATTATAACGATGATAAAGCCCTAATTTAGTAAAATTATTGATAGAAACATATAATTGCATAAAACAACGAGCAAGCGAATAAAGACAGTTTCTAAATATTAATAAATAACAAGAATAACAAATTAATTAAATAAATTAATAAGATTACAAATGGTACCCTATGACTGTTGGTGGTGTCACATGTATATGTATGTATATATATATGTCAGTTTCTTATGTTGATTTAATTTTACTACATACTTTATACCTATATATTATGTAGTATACATTAATTTTACACCTTGTATTTTTCCTATAGATACATCATATTCTATACTAATTCTTATCTTAAAATTAACTCATTTATATACACTTAAATCATCTTATCATAAAAAGTGGGTAAAGTTCTGCAAGAAAAGTGAAAAAACAGTCCATATCTCTTTCTTTCTTCCAATGTTTCAACTATATAAGTTCCACTCTAATATCTCATGTGAGAAAAATCAAATTGAGGATAAAATAAAGATCAACACAATAATTATCCCATGTCATTAATTCAACAAGATAAAAAGCAAGTCAACCCTTATCTTTTTCTTTTTCTTCTACTGCTAACTCCAATTCCAACCCCATCCACACAAGCATACTTCCACTTTATTTTTCTTTCATACTACTAAATTCTTATCCAAGTCCTCTTTTCTTTCTTTCTGACACGACCCCTAACCCCCTAACCTTCTACTTTTTTTTTTTCCTCCCTTTCATCCATCCATCTACTAACTTTCAATTCCTAATATTTTACTTCAAATCTACCACTATTTTTCTATCAACTTTAAGACGGAACAAGTAGACCATCTTCAAAAATCTTCAAGACTAAGAGTAATTAAATACTACTTTATGTTGTATTAGTTTTTTTTTTTTTTTGTAATACAAATTTTTATGTATTATTTTGATCTTGATATGTATTTTGTAGTAATTTTTGTAATAGGAATAATTTAGTGAGGGCTCTCTGTATATGTATTTGGTAGTTATGTACTTAGTGAAGCAAAATTTACGTGTTCAATTAGATGTACAATTTTTTTTCTTTTTATTTATGGACATATACATGTATGTGTACACTTATATATACTTATTATATATATATACTTCCTTATATATATAGTACATGTAAATATATGTAATACTAAATATACTTACTCCAATATATATATGTATAAAAGTATTACAAAATAGTATAAATGTATTTAGGAATAAGTAGTAAAATATAGAACTATATGTATACATATATATATTTTTTTCTATTTTCTATGGTTCAAATACATATACATATAATATAGTATAAGTATTTATATATGTATATATACCGAAAAATACATATACATGTATATGTTGGTACCTTATTTTCTTAAAAAGTATGTAATAGGTATAAATATATATATATGTGTGTGTGTGTGTGTATTTGTATAAGTTGGACGTGAGTTCCATGGAAGAATAGGAGTTGTTTTTCTTTTATTTTCAATTATTTAATTATTTTGTCGTATTGTATATGTATGTATTAATATTATAAATTAGTAAAAGTATAAAAAAATAGATAAATTAAGAAAATTACATCACGACTTAGTAAAAAGTTGCTACGTTAGCCTTTCCAAACTTTTCGACATTAAAGCTGTAATAATAATAAATTAATTTGGAATTATGATAAAAAAAATTAGGATAAATAATGATTTAGGTTTAAAGTTGTATATTAAAGAAATTATGGGCCTAAAAATAAAAATATTCAAAAAATATAAAAAATTTAGAAATTATTTAGGCTCATTACTAAAATTAAAATAAAGTCCAATAAGTAAAATTAGTAAGAAAAGCTCATAATGAAAATCAAAAAGTACTTAGGCTTAAATTAAAGAAATTCGTAACACCCTAGGCCTATAGTAAAAAATGCGAGTTCTAATGTCCAAAATGGATCTTGCTACATGAAAGGACGCTCAAAAACGATAAAGATTGATTATAAGATCATAAAAATTGGATTTAAAACGAAAAATTTATACGTGATTAAATAAAAATTCAAACTAAGAAATTTATGTAAAATAAGTAAGAAATTAGGGAAGACTCTTAAATAAATATTTATATAGAATAATTATCTTACTTAAATACTTATTGTCTTTTATATTCCTTAATTATCAAGTGATCCCGACGATGACACTAATCTCTTTGCCGACTACTATGATTTCTTACTATTCTTGTGGTTTAGTGAGTACTCTCGATGACTCTATACTTGTTGTGTACGTGTAGTTATTATACCTAAATTTTATTTATTGATAAATTGATGCTTGGGGTTCAAGATATGCATGTAGTCGATTATTACTTGTTTGTTATGCAAAATGTTATCAAATCTAGCAATTGAAGAATTGGTTGTATGATTGATCGATACATGATTTGGATGGTTTGCTGGTATTGATTGATCGCCTAACAATTTGAATTAATCATATTCAGCCTATCTTAAATTAAAAGGATCATGCATATGCACGAACATTGCATCTACTATTCCGATCATCACCTTACACGAGCGATAATGAAGGACCCTATAGGGATAGGGATCACATGTGTTTTGATTAATTATGATTAGTATAGTGAAAGAGCACTAACATAACAGGACCTTACCCTTAGCTCGTGGGCTTACTTGGCACCTAGAGACACTAATTGCGGGTGACTAAGGATTGAGTCTAGAGACTACCACTATAGGGTGTGAGCGTAGACTATAGAGGCCACCTCATTGCTAAACTTGAGAATTTGTGAATTATTGGATTTATAGAAATAGAAATATATATATATATATATATTCTGAAATATGGAATTTTAATATATGGTTAAAAACTTGGTGCTAGAACCTGGTTGTGATTTATGCTAATGAATCTCTAAACCTTACTTCAAAGGGCATTAAATCTGGGGTTATATGCAGCACCTGGTCAACTGTATACATTGTTCGGCATACTACTTGTTCATGCATTTATATGTTTGTTAATTAATCGTTTGATAACCTATTTACCAATATAGTAGGAGGGGTATCTCACTAAGTTTATGTAGCTTACTTTCCAATAGTTATCCTTTGCAGATAAACTAATAGCAGGGACTAGGATAGGAGTCGTATGCGATGTGCAACCATTGATTGGTATAGTGAAAAGTTAGAATTAGAAGAAGATTTGTATAGTAGACTTTAAACATTGAACATTTTATCTAATAAATAATCTCTTGGTTAAATTTCAACATCTTTAGCAAGTTATAGAAATTTTAAGAATGATATTCCTTATCTTATTATTTAATAGGGGATACTGATTCTCTACAGTGTTGATGGACTATGGAATATTTGGTATCTATAGTTATTTATATTGTTGTAGCCCTAAGGGGAGACTTATTAAGATTATCTAAAATTTTCATATCACATGTACACCTATGATATGAAAATCGCCTTGCGAATCAGAAATTATAAGACTCTAAATAATTAATTACTAAGGTTTCCAATTTTTTTTTTATTTATTAACTTATTGTAAAATATAAATAACTATGGATATTTGATATTTCATAATATATCAAAACCCTAGAGAATCGGTATCTCTTACCAAATAATAAGATAAGGTAAGTTAATTTAATAAATGATAAGAAATACCAAATTATACAAAACCCTAGCATATAAATACTTTCTACAAAAGATGTTTCTATACCAGCTATACATTTTCTCAATTAACTCTAACATTATCATACACATCATTGATTTACACTTTGCATTCGTGATTTATCCCAATCTTAACTTAAACAAACCTGCAAAAGAAGTTATAGAGGAATAAGCAAACTATAGCTCAGTGAGTTTGCTCCTTACCATTACCATTCAAGCAAGTTATCAAACATTATTATCATACGTATAAGTCTATCAACAAACAAAATGAATCATACGCAGTGAATGTAACAAACACATTCATAGAAGTCTGGAACTATGGAAGGTGTAGATTTACGTTGTCTATACGTCGATTATCTCTCATACTTACCTACATAAGGCTCCTCATCTTAACTGCATGAGGCTGCTTGGGGGCATCATCCCTCTAAACGATACTCAACTATTACCTTAGCCAAAAAAGAAATAATAATCTAAATAGGTAGACCCCAACTAGGGCCATCTACCATGAATAAATCACATCCAAGGCCCAACAGACACAACTATGCGAGTCCTCTCGCTATTAATTGGAGATACCATGTTAGTTTTACCTCAATGGTAAAAATATCATCAATAGGAGCTACGAGCCTTCATAGAAATCATATAAGAATCTGTTTAAAATTAGGAAAACGTTTCCAAAAATACTTTTATAAAAAATTTGCAAAACTAGCACTCTCCATAAGTATACTAGTTAAGTCATAAACACGTGACAAATATAATAAGTTATTTTGGTTAGATATTTATATTTACCAGTTTAAGAAGGTGATCATATGAATGATAGCAGACGGGCAAAACAGCCATTCAAACATACAAGCAATAACAATCAGCAAAACATTAAGTAAGTATCAAACATAAGCGGATAGTAAGTCATTAAAACTCCCTCACTTAGATTAATGCTCATTTTTATAGGCCTTTGGGATGTTTAAAACTTGACAATTGAGTACCTAAAAGATAATAAAACTTATAAATATTTGGAAAAGTTAGGCTTCTCAACTATCTAGATATCTATTGTACTTTGCCTAATTTCTTACTATAATACAAATATGGTACGGACATGGCTTAACTTATTTATTGGGGTAAATAGAAAATATATTTGTAAATAATTATAAAGGTTTATTCTGATTATTAGTTTATAAGACTAATTAACTTAGTTATTCTACCTATTTTTTTTTGTTTATCTTAAATTTTTAATCACGTATAATTTTTTTATTCTAACTCTGATTTTTATGATTTTATAGTTAATTTTTATTGTTTTTAAATGCATTTTCACATAGCGAGGTTTGTTTTAGATGTTAGAACTTATATCTTTCATTATGGACTGAAAATGTGACGAATTTAGTTATTTTAGCCCATATGTTTTTATTTATTATCTTGTTGAACCTAGGGTTTATTATTTGATTTTGATGAGAACAAAACAAAAAAGTGTATAATTAAGCATGTTGATTTTGATGAGAATAAAACAAAAAGTATAAATCTAAACATATTGTTTTTAAAGAGAGCAAAACAAGTGGATGATTAAACTAAATATTATTTGATTAAATTGAGGTAATTGAATAAGATCAATTAATTTTCTTAATGATTAAATATATCAATTATGTTTACAAGAAATTTAATCTTTTGAGTGGTGATCAAATGATCTTAAAGTTAGATTACAAAGTATATTTATTTGTTGTGTGTTAAAAGTTTCTTTAGGTGATATTTGGCCTACCGGATAGACTGCTTCGGAGTACTACCAGCTTGACAGTAAAGTGGCCTAGATAAGGAGATGGAATTACTTTTGATCAGTGGAATTTGTTACTAGCTTATCGGTAATAATAAGGTACATCAGCATGCCGGTAAATCTGATTCAACTAGCCGTTGGAGCAATTAATGCACTATAACGAGAAGAATTGAATGGGATGATATAAATGCTCAACAACCTAATTAAGGACAAAGAAGAACTGATCTTTTGCTGCAATATTTTAACATTACTTTATACTCTTATTGTCTATTATTCTCATTGTCACTTGTAACCTAATTTGCTAATATTTATAATGATTTGAAGTATAGTGCTTGTAAGCTATTAGTTGCAAAATATTGAGAGTTAAAATTACTACACCAATAATTCTTGAGATTGAGTTTTTGTGTTGTGAGTATAGATTGTGAATTGTGTTGAGAGTTATGAGTGTGAAACTTGTGTGATCAAGTTTGTGCTTGTGTAACTTTTGGAGCTTGGATTGAGAAATCAATAAAGTGGTGTAAAGTTTTCAGTTGAAGGCATTATGTATCTGTGGAGACTAGGGGATGGTTTGAACTCCACGTTAAATTCGGATTTGATTTTTTTTATCCCTATCACTTTTAATTTCCGAACTTATTATTATTTTATCATTATCTTAATTATACTCATTATTACATTTAGCGATTAATTTTGAAACAAATTGTAATTTGTCATCTATACTCAATTTGCACCCCCTCCCTCCCTTCTCGAGTTTAGGCTAGTGTTCTTCAGATTTTAGGCTTTTTTTTATTATTTTATGACTTAATTAATTTCTAAATTATATATTTTTAAAATATTTTATTTTTGAGATTTTACAACAATTTCTTTATGTCTTCACTTTAAGCTTAAATTACTAATTAGGTTAATGTTTGTTATAATTGTAATTTTCTAATTGATTAATTTTTATTATTTTCCTTTTTTTTTTATAATTTTGTGGTTTCAATCTAAAAATTAGGAGAGGTGACGTGGTAGCTTCTTATTGGCCTACATTACGAATTCTTAATCTTTTAATTTTTATGTTTTTCTAATTTTGTAATATTAATATATATACATATATATTATTATAATTTAATAAATATTGAAATTAGCTCCTAATTCTCCTTTAAGAGTCACGGTTCACACTTGTATCTTTTAGATATGTACATGTATTTATACTTATATTATACTAATACTATATGTATATTTATACATGTACATATATGTATATATTTATGTTTTCTTAATCTATTTTTAATAAAATTAGATACAAATATACATATATATATGTATTTCTTGGTATACATATATATATATATACATACATATAAATACTTAAAGAATCCTATATGTATATTTATTTAAATATTAAAGTATACACATAGGTGCATATACATAGATGTATTCTTATATTTTCTTGCTTATTTATGTATATGTATTTATACTACTTTATACTATATTTCATATAAGTATATGATAAAGTAAATATACCTAGTATTGTATGTATGTACATGTACCTATATATATATAACTAAGTTTATATAACATATATATACATATGGGTTTATATTTACATATCTAAGTATAAAAATCACTATAAAGAATAAAAATTGTATACATGTAATCAAATTTACGTAGAATTTCTATTACAAAGATGTCGAAATACATATAACTCTTACTATTTGTTTTTCTAATATACACAATACTAAAATACATATGAGCATAGAAAGAAAATAGACAAACTTAAATTATAAAGGAAAATTGAAATACATAAAGGAAATCTTTATTGATTTGATCTTTGGAGTTCTTCAAGTTGTAGCTATCTATTCCTTTTTGAAACTAAAAGTAAATGATGAGAGAATATGTAGTAAATTGGGGGAGTTTCATTTGAATGGTGGTTGGAGAAAAATGAAGAGAAACAAAAAGGAAGAAGATGAAAAGAGAGAGAGAAAGTGTGTTGGCCCTAAATTAGGAGAAAGGAATTGATTTGTTTTTAAATTTTGAATTAAAAAAAGAAAGAAATTTGTAGAGTTTTCTAGATCCGACAGTAAAGGGAGAGAGGAAAAAAGAAAAAGAAAAAGAAAAGGGAAAAAGATAAAAAGATAAAATGGTGAAAATGACATATTTGAATTTAGTCAAAATTTCAAATGTGATATTACATGTACATATGGAAACCATAAATTGGAAAGGGAAAAAGAAGATAAAAAGAAAAAAGATAAAGAAAAAGGAAAGGATAAAGAAATAAATAATTTATTAAATAGAATACTTTTTGACTTTTCTTCAAATGTTTCTAATCCCATAAATAATATTTGGAAGAATAAAATAAATAATTATGAAGAGAATTACAAGATATGAAATTAATATTTATTATATATTACATAAAAATAAAATATGTAATAAGATGAAATTCAAATAGTTAAATCAATATAATACTAACTTATATATATATATATATATATATAAAATAATATTCTTAATCTTATTAATTTTGTAAATAAATTTGTTACTCTTTATGCTTGTTAATATTTAGGAGTTATCTTTACTCATTCGTTAGCGATTTTACATGATTAAGTATGTTGATTGATAATTATACCCAATTAAAGTTTTATCACCATGTGATTAAATTTGTATATTTATAAGTTTAATGTTCTAGGGTTTTTATCAGGTTTGAGTTCCATTTCTTGTATTTACATATATATAGGGTTTAAGGTTTTCATACACGATTAAAGATTTGAGTAGTATATTAATGTTTTTCATATTCATTTTAGGTTTCGTAATTGAAAGTTTAATCAATTTTAAATTTATTGATTTTGTTGACATAGGAAAATTATCTGTAACACTTGAATTCAACTCTACACTCAAAATGTTAAATTTATGGGGTTTATATATATTTTACACTAAGTCAATAAATTAAAAATATGAAGCCTTAGATACTAATTATTTAGAGTCTTACAAACTTTAACTTGTAAAGTAATTTTTGTATCATGGGTGCACATATAATATGAAGATTTTAAGCAATTCTATTAGGCTCCATTTGGGATTACAATAGCCAAGGTCCATAGCTGTGGTCTTAGGGCATAATCTTCTTTACCTAAAAGTTTCTTTTCCTCACTTCAGCCAAAGTTCTTGACAAGAGGAGCATAGATAGATCCACGGTTGTGGTTTTCACCCCGTGTTCCATCTTTTTCTCTTTTTTTATTCTAATCTTCCTTAATCCATCCCTAATGATTCCAACACATCAATCATTCTAAATTTACCCTAGGTTTAGACTCTTTATACCACAATGACAATTAGGAACATTTAGATGTGTTCTGATCCTCAATTATGAAATCAAAATCAATAAATAAGAACAATACATATCTTGCACTAGGGATTGCAAAGCAATTGAAATCTATGCCACAAGATGCTCAAATGACTCTCCTAAGATTACAAACGATTACTACTCTTAATCAAAACAACAATACAAACTCAAATCCAACAATAACTAATGACTTGCTTCTCGAATTAGGTTTCACTCTTTTCCCTACTTCGCTTTGTAAAACTCAAAATACATGCTTCCTAAAGTTGCAACACTCCTTAATGTCAATGAAAAGCATGATTCAATTGTTGAAATTGAAAGAATTACTTAGATATTACTTTACCTTAACCTTGCTCTTGGGGTTCACTTGGAGAAGACTCTATAATACACATTGAAGTAAAAGAGTCTTAGGGTTTTCTAACAAGCTTATTTATATTTAAGGGTGTAAAAGATCTCCTTGTTCCTCACATAACTATTATTTACTTTTCTTACCTCAATCTTACTTTTATTATTTTGTTTTCTTTATTCCAATTATTTAGTTAATTTTCTATGATGTCACTTATATTCTTTGAACCAAAATCTAAGTAACTCCTTAAGCTACTTTTTGAGTTACTTTATAAGTTTTGTAGAATTTTATAAAATTTTTATAACCCTTAACTTGCCCTAACAAAAATTTCACCATTAGATTCAACTAACACAGCAAATTCATCAATTCTTTTTCTTTTATTTCATCATCGCATTCGCAAAAATATACTCTCAAACATTAGAAATGTCAAATAGTTTACTCCAACATCTTGTTTTCCTTCTACATTAGAAGGATGCAACAACCTAACCAACAAAAAAAGTCAAAAATTGAAAGAAAACAAGAACAAGATATTAACTTTTTTGAGAAAAGGTGAAATACACAACAAAACATACCAAAAATTCCTTTCTTTTCTTCTTTTTAACCATAACTTCTCTAATTGTAAGGTTTTCCATCAAAACCTCAATAAGAGCTTTATGACAAAAAGATGAAAACAAAGAGAAAAAAAAAAATCCAAAAGAAAAAAATTTCCTTGACGTCTTATCTTAAACATGATAGAAAGTGAAGAAAAGAGAAAATATATTAAGTAGAAGAGAGAAAACTAGGAAAGAAATGAAAGATAAGTGGAAAAGGAAAGAGAGAAGAAAGAGAGGGAGGAGAATGTGAGTTTTTTGAAATAAGTATGATAGGATGTTTTTGGCTTGTTAATTACACAAGTGTCATTGTTTTTAAAATAACAACTTAAATCTTTTTAAAAAGAATAACAACTTAAATCTTTTTTTTTAAAGAAATGTAAATTTGTAGAATAATATATTATTTTCAAATAAATAACATCCCGGCTATTACATATATAGTATAATAAAATTACAAAAATTATATCAATTTAATAAAAAATGGAAAAATTCAATAAATTTTAAAAAGGAAAATACATGAAAATTATGAAAAAAAAATGAAATCTAGGTATGTAGCACCATCTTAGTTGTCTAAATACTTTTATTAAATAAATAATATAATAAAATATTAAAATAAATAAATAATTAAATACAAAAAAATATTTTAAAAAATCAATAAAATAAAATATTTTAAAATAAATAAATAAATAATTTGAAAAATTAAAAGAAAGAAAAAAATGTAGGAAAATTAAAATATATACATATAAAAATTTCTTTGCAAGCTCTCTTAGACTTAACTTGGTAGAAAGATCACTTGTTAGTAGTGGTCGCCACCTACTTTAAAGAAATGGGTCGTTCAAGCCCCCTTAGAGTGTTAGAGGAAGCTATTTTTATACGAATAAGGGTTATTTTTTGAAAAATATTACAGAAAAGGGCTAATTTTTTTTAAAAAAATATGAATATGGTATACTAAAGGCGTATCAAATAAATGTACTTTCAGTTACTTATGTTTTTTACATTGAAGGCACATGCAGTGGATGCGCCTTTAGTGTAATTAGTTATAACTGAAGGCGTATGCAATACATACTCCTTCAATAGGCTAGGTATAAATATCCCAATTAGCGCAACCACAGCTCATTCTTGCCTATATTAATAATCAACATTATGCAATTTTTATTTTTAGAAAAAAAAATTGTGACGTTATTACGTAAATTTCGTAATCGTAGATATACCATAAGTTGTATAAATTATTAATATTTCATAAAAATTTATTGTATGTTGTATAAATTTAAGATTGTTTTGTATTGCAGTAGATAAGTTATACGAACGTGGGTATGAATAATATTGGAATGTAAGTGGAAATTGTTGTATGTGTATATATATATATCTATATATATATATATATTTTTTTTTTGTGTTTTTTATTGTGTTAAGTCGAATTAGAAAGTTAAAGCTAGGTAATTGTGTTGACGATGCAGCTTATCGAGATAATTAAGTGCATTTTGTAAAGTTGTCGCTCAGTGTGTACATAATAGCAGATTACATGAAAGTTATTATATATATGAACAAAAATATAGTAATGGGTAACTGGGGGCTAGAGTATGATAGAGAGCCCATTAAGAAATTGAAAATTAGGAAGGATTCAAACTTTTCTCATTTCAGTTAGAGAATTTGTGGATGTGTTAGAGTTGACTCGAGTGGTGTTGAACTTGCGCACAGATGTCTCTTTTTCCATAATGCTGAAGTTCTCTACAAGTTGATGGCCATTAGAGATGATGAGGATGTTGAGAATTTTATTGAGTGGTAGAGTCTTTTAGGAAACGAAGTATTCAAGAAGTGTATATAAGGCATATTGGCGAATCGAGTGCCCAGAATGAGTATAAGATACATAAGCCAAACAATCCAACCCTTTTGGATCCCAATGTGCATTCAACAATGACCGGTGCGGAGTAAACAAATATAGCTCAATCAAATAAACCGTACATGGATTTCTTTAAGTACAAGTATGTAAATATCATAGAAGAGCAACTTGATAAAGCATTGAGTCCCTTTATCGAACATGGAGAGTCTTATGATTCATATGTAGAGAGAATGCATATGAATATAAATGTCAATGATAAGGAGAATGCGGCAGATGTGGATGGTGATGAGAATGATGAGGATGGTGATAAAGACGATGTTGGCCTCGAAGATGACTATGCTGAGGATTTGAGAGAGGTCTGAGTGAGACCATATATTGGCGGGAGTAGTATGTCAGTCCAGATACTTCATGGCGATGGCCCTAACAGGCCATACGAGCGAACTGGTGAAGTATTGTCAAGTAGGCAGTTTGAAGACTTTTCATAAATAAACGAACCTGTTGATAGGCTTATCAAAGATCATGTCCCATTTTACAACAGCCAGTATGATGACAATGGCTATGCAACATTTGAAAGAGATGTTAATGAAATGTGCAGTAACACCATCAACTTTAATGACTTGAATGTCAGTATATGTTTCAATACAAAGAAGGATCTCATAAATGCAGTTAAGTCATTCCACCTAAGGAACCACTATGATTTTCATGTAGACATTTTGAAACCGAATGTATACACTATTTATCGTAAAAAGAAACAATAAAGTTGTAAGTAGAGGCTACAAGCTTATTAGAAGAAAGTAGAGAGTCTTTTCAAAATAAGTAGAGGCTACACTGCCTAACCAGCTCTCTTCATCATTTGTCTTTGTTCGCTCCGCCATTACGAACCCCTCAATTGGAAGTCCAAGTTGGACCTTAACGTCCTGTAGTGTGATAGTCGCCTCTTTAGTGGGTAGGTAGAACATGTGTATCTCAGGCTTCTATCTCTCGATAAGTGTTATAATCAAATGCCAATCCAATATAATAAATGAGTGCTATGCAACTCCCCAGAATCCAGCCTCCCATATATACGGCTCTATCCTAGGATAAATAGGGATATCCCACTCATCCTTGCGTAATGATATCTCACTGCGCCACACTTATAGTGCATATGTCGCTTCCTAAATAAACATTCAATTAAGTTAGCAAGTAATACATTGTTAATAAAGGAATTGGTTGTAAATAATAATGACATTACTCACCTTGCCCTCTCAGATAGCTTGTGAACGGTAACTAGTTTGCCTCGCAAGTACACATAGATCAATCGGTCTCGGCTCCATCTATCCTACGATCACATACAAATAAGTTTAGTATATCAACTACCTTTTACTATATTTCCATTCATATAGATAATTACTTTTACGTAATCTACTATTTGTACCCTAGTAATACCACAATAAACCAAATATTTAGATGAAATAAAAAATGTTATCTACATATCAAGCGACAACTTTCCAAAATGCACTTAGTTATCTTGTTAAGCCGCGTTACCAACACAAATACTTAACATTGACTTTTTAATTTGACCTAACATAATAAAAATGCCAAATATATATATCGCAATACA
Organism: Lumnitzera littorea; assembly: GCA_024138015.1. Classification (NCBI taxonomy): domain Eukaryota; kingdom Viridiplantae; phylum Streptophyta; class Magnoliopsida; order Myrtales; family Combretaceae; genus Lumnitzera; species Lumnitzera littorea. The sequence goes on along the minus strand of JAMXBB010000010.1, from coordinate 47,257,721 downwards.
AAAAATATTCCTAATTTTATATAATATAAAATATATTTTCATTAATTATTAATAATTTACAGTACATTTATAATTACGAAATCTATATTCGTATAACTTATGTATCGCAACACAAAAAATTCCTAAATTTAGACAACATAAAATATATTTTCATCAAATATTAATAATTTACACAATTTATGGTATATCTATAATTATAAAATTTACGTCATTAACTAATAAATTTTTTTCTTAAAAAAAATATTGAATAATGTCTATTATTACTAAGATAACAAAAAAAATTAAATAAATAAAATTCATATAAGTTATAAATTGTTACCTATTAATAATATATACTAGCGTTAGGAAAGGGTTTGGTATTCCAACTATAGCTTTTTTTTTATTTTTCTCTATATTTTGAAAATTTTAGAAATTGGTATAAGTAAAAATGGGCTCTGATTACTCGAATTGGGTTTTATATAAATAATATACTAAAAGTACATTCACTGCATACGCATTCAATCTTTAGTTATAATGAATTATATTGAAAACGTATCCATCTTTAATATAAAAAATCATAAGAGACTGAAAGTACGTTCACTTGATATACCTTTAGTATATTATATTTGTAATTTTTTTTTTTAAACAAGCCCTTTTCTATAATATTTTTTGAAAAAAAATCCTTATTTGTAATCATATCTTGTCCTGTCTGGGGCTAATTGATACTAACTACACAGAGGGGATTGGATTATTTCAGAGTAGGAGTTCGGAATCGGAGGAGTGAAGTTACAGAAAAATTTGATCAATGCGACAACATGTTTTGAAAAGAGTCTGGAATGAATGTTTGGATCATAGCGAGGCAGTGTTGATTTTTCCTTTATTCCCAAGGGATGGGTGGTTGTTTTCGGTGAGTTGAAACTATAAGGTTAATTTTCCGTTTTCCAAAATCCGGAACTTTTTCATAAAATGATTTTAAGCTTCGGAATTTTGTATGTTATCATGTGATTGAATTGAAATAAAAAGTACTTTATTTTCTGCGAAGGACAATCCATCATCGTGACGTTGATTTTAATTAGTTACTTTTGAACTTTGCTATCCATCTACCAATGCTAATATTTTCTTTCTTCTTTAATGGGATTATTACATTGACGAAGAGTATTTCAAATATCTGCAACATCTACTTAATTTAGAGACAAACACCTCTTTTTTCTTTTGGTGTTTTGCTGTTGACTTAATTTTTTCTTTTTGTGGAAACTATAAGGACATCCTAAAAACTAATAAAAAGTAAGTATTGCACCTATTCCCCTTGGAATTTATCCTTCAATGCTACAGTCAATCTTTTACACAAAATACACGCTTATAATTGCCTTCCAAAGTGATTCATCTTCTACTTTTAGGGTTTATTTGATTTTATTCATATCTCATCGTCTACTTATATACTAATACAAAATATGAATTCAGTTACTACATTGGAAGAATATTTTCAAGGGATGTGATGATGGTGGGATTTGGCAAGTGGTTGAGATTAAAGACAACATGCACAAGCAACACATGTAAGCTAAAGAGGGGGGCGTTCAAGATAGCACTAGTGTGATCATTAGATGTTTAAATTAATACTAGGTTGTATAATTGTCAAAATTGTATGTCAACTACACGATTTTATGAATTTATGATTTTTAAGATGAACATAAAACCGCTTAGATATAAACCTTAGGTGAAATTATGAATTTTGATATGTAATTTTATAAGTTTACTTTTGTATAATTTTGTATAATTCTAAACGCTCAAAAGAATGGTGGAACGTGATTTTGACAATTATACTAGATTGTATTTGAAAGAGTATAAAGAGTGCATAAAAGTAAGAGAGAGAAGGTCCTTTACCTATAGAGGTTACATGGTATTCATAAGTATAGTAGGCAAGCTAAATATGGAGGGTGGATCATGATTTCAAGATCCTTCCTTAACTCCAAACCTTCCAATGTATGTGAGTTATAAACTTTCCTTATCAATTAAGTTGCTCCCTTGTAGTCTTCTTTTGGACTTATTGGCCAGGCCTACACCTCATCGACTTAAAGGTCAAGGCTCTAAGGGGTTAGATAGATATAGGAGCTCAAAAAATGCTTTTTTATGGGTTCGGTTGAGTTTTGGGAGCTTAGCTTGAGCTCCAACTTTGAAGGGCTCATTTGGACATCAGCAACTTAGCCCGAAGTATGATGAGGTTGATAGAGCATTAGAGAGCTTCACCTACGTCCTAAAGAGGTTGGTTTTGGTTTTATGGGCTCAATTCATACTCTAAAGAGATCGACCTATGATCTGAGCCTATATTTAAAATACTTTATTAACTAGATGTACGTCAAATACTTTAAATATTTGGAGTTCCGCTTATTATTTTTTTTATAGTTTTTAAGGATATTATTGTAATTTACTTTCTTTTTTCCCTTAAAAATCTTATTAGTTACTCCCTTATAGTAACCCCATTAAACTATGTTTTAGCCTAACCTAAATCTTCCTAGTATTCTATCAACAAAACTATTTACCAAGGAAGAGACAAATGCATACTTTCATAATTGATATCGTACTTTTGTTTATACTTTTAAAGCAATTTCATCATAAATCATTTATCTTTTAAGTGCATGCATAACAAATGCATAATGTTATAATATTCGACAAAACCCAACAAATTATTTGAGCTCCATATTTGTAATACAAGTGTAACATAAAAAAGGCATGCAAACATGAGCACTTTTCCTTTTTATGCTCAATTCAGTCTAGTGGCAGATAGGAAAAAATGCTTTTGTTATTGACTCACTTGTGATGTGAGCTAAGCTCTTACCTCAACAACAGTTCTGCTGTACTTTTTAAAAAGAATTAGGTGCAACTTGTTTTGCACATCGCTATATCCCAAAAACGTGCAAACTGATGAGTGTCCGTCTGCGTGTGCCTCAGTCTCCATGTGATAAGGCTCTTTTTGAGTCTACTCTATCATGGGATTTCGGCCTTTTATTCCTCTTCTTGCATAGATATTCCTACAGTTGAAAAGCTTGGAATGCTATTTGTACGTCGAACGCTTTCAATTCAGCATTTCATAGCGTTATCCTTTTTATTTAATAAATAATAAACCAGGTAAAATATATATGTTGCAACAGAAAATTAAAATGCCAGTTAACCTGCCTTAGGTTATAGCATTATCAAGGATCCAAAATCCCTGATTTAGTCTCATAGGACTCCTTTCCTCATTAGAATTGAATTACAAACACTGATTGTTTTATTGAATACAAAAGATTGCTTGGTGGTATGAACGGAAAAAACTTGCTTCCTCTCTGCTTGGTTTGCCCGCTATTTCTCAGTTTGATGTTCCAAAGGGAGGTTGGGGTTTTTTTGTTTTTGTGTGGGGGGTGGGGGTTTCTGGGGGGTTGTTGGGGTGGGGTGTGTTGTGGAAGAGGAGTGGGGAAATCAAATTTATTGCGAGGTATTTAAGCAAAATAAAAGGATTTAACTGCTGCCCCAGCGTTCTAAGATTTAGCGCCAAGACAGCGTAATTTTGCTTGACTTCCTCCCCTCGGGGTTTGGAAAAAGCTGAAATATATGAAGATATTTTGTCCTTCCCTTCAACATAACCCTTAGCAATTGGAGAAACATATTTGCACCTATCAATTTGAAGGTGTTATTAGCAATGCAGACAGTCCATACATTGAACATATATGGCCTTAGCTTCTGTCAAATACAGCTTTCAATAGTCACATATGGCAGCAAAATCACAGAAACACCACTTTGTTATGGTTTTTTATCATAAACATTACCAACATCCACTTACAAGCACCATCTAGCCAGTGTTACATGCATGAAGTCCAAGGCAAAAAGTGGAGAGACATTGAACTTAGGAGGTTCACTGAGCAAGGGACTCTTCCCTGTTTTCACCCTTGACAGTGAGTGCCATATATGGTTGGATACATTGAGTGGCTGGTCGTTATGACTCGTCGCTCCTTAAACAGCTACTAGGCAATGCATTGGGAAGTGCATAAACTTTTTCTGTGCATGCTCATGAATTTGGCTACAAATTCTGCAGAAAATGTAAATAGAGAACTTAGGGATAATTATCTCAACTGCTGCATTGACGGAAACAGTATTTTCACCGTCTTGCTCAATAGTTGAAGAACTAGGTGCTACGAGAAAATGCTTTAATTTTCAACTCTTAACAAGGTCAATTCACCTTTCTTCCCAGAAAGTCCTGTCTGCAAAGCATGTGCAAAAAATGAAAAAAATGGAAAGACTTTTTGATGTGTAGAAAGGCTCCTTGTTGATCCCTGAAGGTCTAAAACACTACTACATCTGGTTTATTTTTACCTCTGTTGATATTCTTAGCAATCAATGCCGTAATATAAACAACCCGAGAAGCCAACTGCTGCGTTGAAGGCATACCATGACAGAGTACCGAGAGTGCAAGCTCTGGTAACAAATATCTATAAGAGAAGAGGAAAGGGAGAGGGAGTTGATAAGGGTGCAGGTGCTGTAGGGTAGTGTTTTGTAGGTGTGTGTTGTGCAGTCTTTTGTGTTGTATTGTGGGTGTGTAGTATGCTGTGTGTGTGAAGTCTGTATCGTGTGTTGTGTAGTTTGCTGTTGGTGTTGTGCACTGCTGTGTTGTGTTGTATAAAAGCATTGCAGTACAGCAGTGCAAGTGTAGTAGGACTGTAGTGGGAATAGCAGCTGCTGATGTGGCAAGCAGTTAAGCTGCTGATAGTTGATGTGGTGTGAGGAGAAGAATCTAAAATATTCTGGAGGAAAGTATAAATACCAGGATGAATGAGTTGCAGCAGTTAGTCAGTGGAAAATCTTGGAGAATACACTTCGAAGTTGAGCTGAGCGTAGTGCTCAGGTACCAAATCTAAATACTAATTTTTGATTTGGTTTGTGAATTTTTGATCGAGATTGTGATTTCTATCAATTAGCGTCATCTGTGGCAAATCTACAATCACACATTTGGTGAATAAAAGATCTTAAAACTGTGGAATTCAGTTGTAATAATTGAAGAAGGAAAAGAAGGTAATCGAAAAGGAGAAGATCATGACGTGGATGGAAGCAAGAGTCGAAGAGCTTGAAGAGCAACATCTGGAAACGCAAGAGGAACTAAAAGACGTACAGCAGAAAATCACCTCAGTAGATAAATTTCAAAAGGACATGGAAGGTGAGGTGACTGAATTGCTTGTGGATGGAGCGAAAATGCAAATTGATTGAAGAAATGTGGCAACCGAGTAGGAACGGGAGCGGATTTCATGCGGAATCCTGCAATGTAATAGCAAAGGGAAAATATACGATGAATAGAGAAGAGGGAGTTGCGGTTGAACCTGGTGTTGATGCATTTGCGGATCACGGCAGTGTAGTTGACGAAGAATACCAGTTAAATGCATCACGAGTTCAAATTCCTTTATTTGATGGAAATGATCCTGTTCACTGGATCTTTATGACCGAACAATATTTTGACATACATCACAATCGAGATGATACGAAGGTCGACTTGGCAGCCATGAGCATGCATGGTCGAAGCATGTACTGGTTAAGAGCTTTGCGTAGGTGAGAGCCAAATTTGGATTGGGAAATGATGAAGCATGAAATGTTGAAGATATGGAGGGCAGTGGGCATCAAATCCTTTTAAAAGCCTATCGCAATTACGTCAAAAGCTTCTGTGCAACAAAATATTGAGGAATTTGAAACCCTAACTTCACAAGTTCCAGCTATGTCTGAATTACAGCAACTAGGCTATTTCTTTGGAGGCTTGAGAGCAGAATTTCAAAACAGAGTTGATACATTTTCACCTACAACATTAGAGCAAGCTATGGAAATTGCATTAAAAATTGAGAAGGAATTCAAGTGTGGAATTTTTATAGCTCCGAATGTTAGTGGAGGCAGCAGGGGTGAATAGCGAACTTCCTACTCAATACCATTATATCAAACAGTTGGTGGACATTCTAATAAATCAACCGCCAATCTCAAGGCCTAGGGAAACTACTGCAATGCCAAATTCAGGTCACAATGGGACAACAGTGAATAGCAGTGGTGCCTCAAATTCAAGTTCTCAATTGAGTGTAGTTCAAGGGCAGCAGCAAGCTCTCTCTTGCACTTCACAAGGACAAAAACAGCTACCATAAGCTGAGTATATAGAAAAAAGAGCTAAAGGCTTGTGCTTTAAATGCAAGCAGCCTTTTTCTCCAACTCATAAATGCCCTAACAAGACCTTGTGAGTAGTGATGCTAGAAGAAGAACCTGATTTGGAAGAAGGAGAGTGGGAAGTCATTGAGGGAGCTAAAGATTTGTTTTTGGCTGACCAAGGAAGGGATGTACCATCTGGTTTAGAGCTATCCTTGTTAGCTATGAATGGCTTTGATGGACCACAAACTATGAAATTTAAAGGCATGTTGCATGACACTTCCATTTCTGTCGTGATAGATGGTGGTGCTAGCCACAATTTCATTTCTAGAACACTTGTTGAGCACTTAAAATTGCAAGCCGACTCTACTGCTGTTTTCCGAGTCATACTTGGAGATGGAAATGGGGTTTCTTCCCATGCAGTGTGTTGGAATTTGACAATAAGATTGGGGTCTATCGAACCAGTAGTGGACTGCTTTGTTCTTGATTTGGGAGGAGTTGATATTATTTTAGGAGTAGCCTGGTTAAGAACTTTAGGTGAAGTGAAAATAAATTGGTTAAACATGACTATGAAGATCCCTTCCAAATTAGGTGGGCACATGCCGTTGGTTGATCCAACACTTTTAAAATCTGCTGTTTCATTTAAATCCTTGGCTAAAATAAATGATTTTGAATTGTTTTTCTTGCTGTGGATGTTGGAAAAGCATGAGAACACTTCTCCTATTACGATTGATCCACAGATTGCTGCTTCGTTGGTTGAATTTTCTGATGTATTTGAGGAAAAATCAGGATTACCTCCTTCTAGGCTAGGGGATCATCGTATGCCTCTTAAACCAAGTTGTGAACCAATAAATGTAAGGCCTTTTTGTTATGCTTTTGCTCAAAAGAATGAGATATTGAAAATGGTGCAAGATATACTCTCGGTTGGAATTATTCACCCTAGTACTAGTTCCTTTTCTAGTCTAGTCATAAGAAAAAAGATACTTCATTGAGGTTTTGTATTGACTATCGGGCTTTGAATCAAGCAACTATATTGGACAAATATCTTACTCCATTGATTGACGAGTTGCTGGATGAGTTGCATGGTACTTCTATTTTTTCTAAGATTTATCTAAGGGCCGAATCAGGTATTTCCCAATGATATTCTTAAAACGGCCTTTGGAATACACCAAGACCATTACGAATTCTTTGTAATGCCTTTTGGTCTCATTAATGTGCCGGCTACATTTCAAGTTATCATGAATGATTTATTTCGATCCTATCTCTAGTGTTTCGTGTTAGTTTTTTTTTTATGATATATTTGTATATAAAGTGGATTTATCCTTTCATTTGGAGCATTTACACATTGTGTTACAATTGTTGAGGGATAACCATTTTTCGGCCAATAAGAAGAAATGCACATTTGGCTTACAAGCTCTAGAATATCTTGGTCATATAATTTCTTCTAAGGGAGCACATATCGATCTTTCAAAAGTTAAATGTGTTTTGGAGTGGCCTATCCTACTACTTTGAAGGGTATTTGTGGTTTTCTTGGATTGTTAGGGTATTATAAGAAATTTATCAAAGAACTATGGAAAAATTGCAAAGCCGTTGATGGAGGTATTGAAGAAAGATGGCTTTCATTAGACCAAGTTAGCAACTTCAGCTTTTATGCAATTGAAGGAGGTATTGGTATCCGCTCTGGTTTTGGCTAAGACAAACTTTTCCCAACAATTTGTTGTTGAATATGATGCTTTGAGAAGGGGAATTGGAGCTGTATTTCAGCAAAATAATAGGTCCATTGCATATTTTTGTAAGGCATTATCTGATAAAACTCTTGCCAAGTCGACTTATGAGAAAGAATTGATAGCACTTATGTTGGCTATTAACCATTGGCGCCCCTATCTATTGGGAAGAAAGTTTGTAGTGATAACAGATCGGCGAAGCTTAAAATACTTATTAAAACAGCAGGTTACAGCCCCCGACCAGCAAAATTGGCTATCCAAATTGCTTGGATATTGTTTTGAGATAGTTTATAAAAGTGGATATGAAAATCAAGCTGCTGATTCTCTTTCAAGAATTTATGATGAATTGGAATGTGGTGCTCTTTCGGGTCCGATTTGGACTGATTTAGCTGAGATAAAAGAAGCAATAGCTCAGGATCCAGTACTATCTTTGAAAATACAACTATTAAAGGAGGGGAAGACAGCAGGTCAAGGCTTCCACTTGGTGAATGATATGCTGTTTTATTTTAACAGGTTAGTTGTTCCCTCTAATTCTAAGTGGATTCATATATTTTTGCATGAGTTTCATGCTTCTCCATCAAGTGGACATGCTGGTTTTCTTAGAACTTATAGAAGAATTGCTTCCAATGTATATATGGTGGGTCTTAAGAAGGATGTTGAGAACTTTGTTGCTTCTTGTGCAATTTGTCAACAACAAAAGTATCAAACTTTAACCCCTGATAGCTTACTTTCTCCACTGCCTATTACCAATGCTATTTGAGAGGATATTTCTTTGGATTTTATGGGGGGGTTGCCTAAATCAAAAGAGTTTGATGAGGTGTTAGTTGTAGTTGATCGATTTTCGAAATATAGGCATTTTTTGTTGAGCAAACATCCTTATTCTGCTCAAAGTATTGCTGATTTGTTTGTTAAGGAAGTAGTGCAGTTGCATGGGGTGCCTAAAACAATTGTGAGTGATTGAGATCCCAATTTTCTAAGCAAATTTTGGCAAGAGTTGTTTAAGTTGCAAGGGACTTGTCTTTATTTTAGCACTACTTACCATTTGGAAATAGATGATCAAACTGAAGTTTTAAATAGGTGTTTGGAGTGTTATTTGCAGTGTTTTGTTTGTGACCAACCTAAGCATTGGGCTATGTGGATAACATGGGTAGAATTTCATTATAATACTTCTTACCACACTTCTTCAGAATTGACTCCTTTTGAAATAGTCTATGGCCATCCTCTTCCAGTTATTGGGTCTTTTGTGGATAGAGAAATTGGTCATCCAGGTTTGTGGGATGCTCTCTATACTAGTGATGTGGTGCTGTAGCAACTAAAACAGAACTTCGCTCATGCACAAGCTCAAACCTGTCTTCAAGCCAACAAGAGGAGATGGGAGGTTGAATTTGCAGCAGGAGATTGGTTTTTCTTAAATTGAGGCCTCGTTTGCAACAAAAGGTAGTTTCCAAAGCTTCTCCAAAACCATCTCCAAGATTTTTTGGGCCTTATCAGATCATTGAAAGGGTTGGTAGGATTGCTTACAAGCTGCAATTGCCTTCTCAATGTCACATTCATCCGGTCTTCCACATTTCTTTGCTTAAGAAGGCTATGGGTACATTTTCCTCAACAAATGATCTTCCATCTAACCTATTTCTTGATGCTGAAGTTGAGAATTATTGGCCTCAAGCCATATTGGGCTGCCGTTTTCGCATTGAAGGCAAATGAGAGCTTCCTCAAGTGTTGGTTCATTGGGTTGGGCAATCTCCTGCGGATGCCACTTGGATGGATACATTTTCCTTTCACTTGTAATTTCCTGATTTTGTCCTTGAGGACAAGGACACTCTTTCGGAGGGTGCAATTGATAGAGTACCGAGTGTGCAAGCTCCAGTAACAAATATCTATAAGAGAAGAGGAAAGGGAGAGGGAGTTGGTAAAGGTGTGGGTGCTGTAGAGTAGTGTTTTGTAGGTGTGTGTTGTGTAGTCGTTTGTGTTATAGTATGGGTGTGTAGTGTCCTCTATGTGTGAAGTCCGTATTGTGTGTTACGTAGTTTGCTGTTGGTGTTGTGTATTGCTGTATTGTGTTGTATAAAAGCATTGTAGCACAGTAGTGTAAGTGTAGTAGGACCGTAGTGGGAATAGCAGTTGCTGATGTGGCAAGAAGTTAAGCCGCTAATAGCTGATGTGGTGTGAGGAGAAGAATCTAGAATATTCTGGAGGAAAGTATAAATACCATGACGAATGAGTTGCAGTAGTTAGTTAGTGGAAAATCTTGGAGAATGTACTTTGAAGTTGAGCAGAGCTAGTGCCCAGGTACCAAATCTAAACCCTAATTTTTTATTTGGTTTGTGAATTTCTGATTGAGATTGTGATTTCTATCATCCCATATACATTACTGGTCCATAGTCGTGCATTATTTATGCCAATAAAATGTTCAAAGGATTCCTATAAGCATTGCACAATAAGTTGATGGGAATAAAAATCAACCTACTAAAGGAGTTGCAGGGATGCGTTCATATTTTAAGAATGCCATTGTCCTAAACATTTGTCGTTATTACCTTCTAATTTCAACAAGGCACTTGTTCCTGTTGGAAGTCTCTTATCCTGCAATTGTGAAAGAAGATTATTCTCCTTTATAGGTTAAATGGCATGATGATGAAGTACAGACGAGTCAAATGGCTTACATAATAAGCATGCCAGTAGTGGAGTTCCCTCTTTGAGCTGCTTGCTACTCCTTTGAGGAACTGTTCTACAAGCTTCTGCAATGCCATATAAGGTAAACTAAGTTAATATTCCTACAAGCTTAAAGCATTTAAACTAGTTTAATATTATTATCACCAGGAGGACCAATTTAGGGTGTACAAAATCCACGAGTAGTTTCTGGATCTTCCCCCTTGCAAAGAATAATCTGATCATAAAACCAATGAGAATAATTAGATCCACCCATCTAATGAAATAGGAAACAATTGGAAAAGGTACTACAGATTGCCATTCTTTGCCTTTTATGCAGCAATATCTTTATGGACGTGCTTTTTACTCTTCCATTTATTTTCCTGCTTTGCTTTTGTCATTGATACATCCTTGGGTTCTATATACAGTCAAATGACTATTTTTATTGATTTCAGAAAGAAAGAAACTATAAACACCTCCAACTATAAAGGTACATTAGCATTTGCTGCTCATTTAGGGTTGACAAAGCAAGTTTTCTGATTAATGACCGACTTTTGTGCCCTAAGGACAATTATTAAACAAACCGAATGAACTGGATTAATTTGATGAAGAAAGAATATACAAACAACTCCAACTATGAAGGTTCATGAGCACTTGTGCTCATGCTGATTTCTGACCAAGTTAAAACCATGAGAGCCTGCAGCTGAGCTGTCCACTTGAGTCAACCCTGCTCAATCCCCATTTATGCCTTCATTATTTACACTTCGCCCATTCACTCCATCAACACTCATTGTTCTGGTACAACAGCTAGCTGGAGTTATATTATTCAACACCAGAGGAATTATTTCCCCCATGCGAAGAAGAAGGAAAGATAGTAGTGTGATGACAAGAAGAAGAGGAAGTAGCTCCCAATGACAAAGATGGCATTGCAGATTTTATTTTTTTTTTAATCCGAGATTAGAGCATACGATGTTGAAGATTGCAGTATCAAAGATATCAAGAGCAAGTATATTACAGTGCTATGAAAATGAAGTCATATGCTGGTGTGACTTTGCATCGGTAGAAATAATTTTGTAATTTGAACCTTTTTGTGTGTACCTGTGGAAGGGATCCTTCACATTGACAAAAACAGGTAAGGTGATTCCTCAAACCTTCTCATAGCTTTCGTCCATCAGCATCACTTTCACTTGCAGTGGAGGATTAATGAAGTTATATTCGTTGAAGGAAGGTGAAGAAATGCATTCTCATTTCCTCTAATCTCCTCATAACTCTCCTCTTCTTCTTGAATCCGAATTAGATTTGAGTCATTCAACTTATTTGATTCTTCATAATTGGATGATGTCTAGAGGATTGAGCCCTAGATAACTCTACTTTCTCCTTAAAATTTCCGGTTGCCTTAAGATCATGAAACAATTCTTGAATCATCTAGCACCAATAACATTCTACTTTTAATGCTCACTACACTTCTCTCTAGTCTTACCACTAAATTCTCCATTCACTTGGTTGTTCATTAAACTCCTAGTCTATTTTGGGTAAAGTAAGTTTTTTTTTTTTTTTTGGTATTTCAATTAAAAGAGAAAAGGATACAAGGAGGAAGTACACAAGAAACCTAAAACATTGAACAAGGCATCAAAAACAAAAGGATGCCAAATATGATGGCCATCTAAAGATCAATAGTGCTTCCTATGGTTGTGAGAATTACAGGACAAGAAAGAATAGTCCTAGATAAAGACCCTGTTGATTGTCCTTAAGCACCAACTCTGTGATATATCAAACCCCACACAAGTAAAGGAGCAAACAGGTGTCATGATTTTCTTGTTCTCCTTTGCAAAAAGCAGCAATTATTAGATGCTAGATATCAAACCCCACTTAAGTAACCTATCCACGGTATATAGTCTTCGTTGGGCAATGAGCCATAAAAAGAAGGCATGTCTCGGGGCTGTGGATTTGTTCCAAACAACTGATCCCTAAAGGCTTGTTGTAGATCTTTCCCTAGCCTGGTAGTAAGCATTCCTAAATAGAAAGCTCCTTGAACAGACAATTCCTCTACACTAGCTAGTTGCTAACAGCCTGGTTTGGCTTAATAAGACCCAAATTGCTTTGGTTCCAAACATTACCGGCCAGCCGCTGCCACGCTGTTCCATTAATGAAGGAGCAAAGCAAAGTTTCCTTAGGCCAACCAACTTCCAAAGTGACTCTCTTCCTAAGCCAATCCATCAATGGATCCCCAGGATTTCATGAATCTTATGACAAGGAAATGGCGCTACCACTCCCAGCTTGCCATCTCAAAAGTTGGAGGGCTGGTTGCCTTTGTTGTAAGATGCTTCTCCAAGCCCAAGAGGCATCATTTGGAATCTTGATTTGCCAGAAGCTACGCCCTTTCAACACTTCAGATCTTATCCAACTAGGTTATAAGGAGTCTCCCAAAATCTAAAGAGAGTCCAAATGGCACCATTCTTGTTTCCCAGAAACCACTCTTCTAGAGGAAGACTCTTTTGAAGAAGATGAAACAGAAGCCTTCTTCTTTCTTTTCTTGCTGCCAGAAACAAACCCCTGAGCTAGGAGGGCCTTCACAAATAACTGAGGGACTACAAGTTTCTTGTTTCTCCGATTAAAAGTCTTCATGGTTAAGAGAAGACAAATGGCACCACTGCTTACCAAGGTCTGAGAGAAAACTCCCTACAGCACAAAACCTCCGCACTCTCAGTTCAACAGAGCAAACACAAGCTACATGAACAAAGAACAGCACATAAAACAACTAAGACACCCAAGCAAAACCAGGCCAAACATAAAGATACTAAAAATGAACTAAAGGGGAGAGAAACCGGTAGAAACATACATAAAACACGGCTAGAATAGGAAGAACCAAAGAAAAAACAGCGTAGCAAGGAACTTAACTTTAGAAAAAGAGGTTTTCTAGAGGGAGTTAGGAAGGAAAGTGGAGAGGAATTCTAGAGAGAAGGAAGATGATTTTCTCTCTCTAGACATGGTTTATGCTACAAAATGAAAGTTTTTTAGAACAAATCAACTTTACAAATATGAGGAGGTCATCCATAGAGCACAGATGAGTAAGTTTCTCCTTATATCTCTAATGGAAGTTAAAATCCTCACAAGATCATTTTTCCTTAAGTAAACCAGATGAAACTTCCATTACTAAAACAAAAATATAAGGCGAGAGCAGGTCACCTTATTGAAGTCTCCTAAAGGAAGCAAAATAGCCATGAAGCTCATCATTGAAGTTTATTGAGAACAAAGGAGAGGACATACAAGCCATGATCTACTTAATAAAGTGGTGGGAAACCTAAGCTTTGCAATGAAAAATGAATGAAGCTCCATCCGACATGGTCATATGCCTTCATTAGATCAACCTTAAGAGTGTAGCTAGCACTTTTGTTGTTCATATGCTAGTCTTTAAGAAGCTCTTGAGCTACCAAAATATTATCCACTATCCGTCATCCTTTGATGAAGGCTGTTTACTCTTTACTCACCAAGGATAAACCACTAGCTTAATTTGATGAGCTAGGAATTTGGAAATGCATTTATAGAGGGTATTGCAGCTATCTATAGGGTGGAAATCTGCGAGCGTCTTGGATTTTTTATTGTAGGTACAAAGGTAAGATAGTTAGAATTAACCTTTCAGAAGGGACCTAGTTGCAAAAAAAACCTTGATGGTCAGGATAACTTCATCACCCACATTCTCCCAAGAATCTCTAAAAAAATTTGCTCTAAAACCATCGGGCTTTGGGTGCCTTGTCCTTAGCTAAGGATTAGAATGAATTATTTATCTCTTCCCTTGATATTGGTTTACATGATATTTCAGCAAATTCTCAACTGATGCTTCTATAGATAAGAGGATTGATACAACGTGCACAAGGTGGAGTTTTAGCTAGATTTCTCAAAAGATTCTTTTAATATCCAAAAACAAGCACTTTTATGCTTTCCACAGAAGATCTCCAAGTCCCTTAGTCCTCCTTAAGCGAAACGATATGACTTCTTTAGCATTTTTGTTTTAGTGAATGAAGAAACATTTTTAGTTTCTACTCCTCAATTTGGGCCAAATAGCTCGACTTTTGAAATTACTCTTCAGTCGCACCCAAGTAGTAGAAGTCTTGGAACAAACTTTTTTCCTTTCTACCGGTCGGCTGAGGAGGGATTGGACCTATTATGCTCCTAGAATTGCAACAGTTTTTCCCTTGACTCCTTCATTCTGTTTGACAAATCAGAAAAATGTTGTTGGATAAGCTGTCTTAGAAAAAGTTTCAGCATCTTTAATTTTTTGACCATCCTAAACATGGGTATTCCCTCAATACTTGAGCTCCATACTTCTTAAGCAATTTCCAAAAACCTTCAGTTATCCTTCCAAAAATCAAAATATTTGATAAAAGACTTATGATATGGAGAAACAAAATCTAAATTTACCACCAAAGGGCTGTGGTTAGAAATGCCTGGGCTAAGCACATGCACTTCGGATGAGGGTAGCTCATCAGTCCAATAATCATTACAAGAGCTCTGGTCTACGCAACATGGGCTTAGAAGAGATCTGGGTGGACCAAGTATAGAAAAGTCTCACACACCTAGCATCATCCACCTCTAATTTGTAGCAAACTACCTTCCATTCCTCTAGTAATTGATATGTTCTCACCACTTCTTTCCACCACTGCTCTATATTTGTTAAAGTCACCCGAGATAATCCAAGGTCTTTGGGTCATATACTTAAGCTTCAGCAACTCTCTCCAAAGAGCTTCTCTATTTGTAGCAGAATTTTCCGCATAAACAAATTGATTTCTCAATAGAACTCCAAGTTCACAAATTGATTTCTCAATAGTTTTCTTCTTATTCTCCATCCTCATCATGACATGGTCATCTTCTTCTCTAGAAAGTTTCCTACAAATGATGCCAACAGATACATCCTCAAGTTCTGTACACAATCAAGTGACTATTTTATTGCTTTGAGTAAGAAAGAAAAATCAAGCACCTCAAACTATGAAGCTTTGTGAGCACTTGCTGCTCATCTACTGTTTACAAATCAAATTTTCTGACTGATGACTAGCTATTCTGACTTAATGACTATTTATAGATTCAATCCTTACTAAGTGGAAGTAACTAACATCTTCTAGAGACTTCTAGGAGCAACTAATGAAAATATCTATTACTATTAACTGAAAAGTACTAATTACATCTGAAGTATCACTTGAAAGAAATTATAAAGAACAAAATAACAACTAACTAGCTGACATTTGACTAACTAATTGCAAAATAACATATCCAAGGTACGTCTAGACTATTCTAGGCTACTAGAGTTGACTTATGTATAAGGTCATATTAGTCATGTTTTAAGAACATAGAACAATTATGTCTCTAATACTACTGCAGAGCATCTAAACTTATATCACATATGAATATTGCTTTTATGGAGGTATACCAGTGAGGTTTTTGAGAAAGAAAAACATAAATTAGCTATTTGATACTGATAACTAATAGGCCTAGTGATGCAACTCTCCTTTGTAAATAGATATCTTTTCCTCCTCATCAAAGGAAATCTTATCATGTCACAGAAGAAGATATGAAATGTATATTTGCCTTTTTGGTGATGGATCAGCAAGAATTTCAGCAGCAAGTTCCACTAGGACCTCTTCCCATCCAAATGGAATTGGTTGGTCATCCACAAAAGGATAGCTGCTAAGAGAAAACCCAAGTAAAAGACATCAATACAAGTAGGAGAAACTCATGGAAAAGTCCTGTTAAGAATTAAGATGTTCTCACTTGTGTGCTTTGCAGGCTTCCAGAGCCATTATAGCTTTCCTGAGATTCTGTTTCGATTTACTCGCAATTCTGGCAGCAAAATTCAAGGATAATTCAAAGTCCTCCTTTCTTGCTATCTGAATGAGAATATCCATTATCTGAAAATACCAAACAAAAGCAAAGTCTGGAATAAGTTTGGGGAAGAACAAGAGATCAAAGATTGCATGATTTTAAGGCAAACAAAAATAATAGTGACTAAGTAGCCACATATTATCATTTCAATGAAACACTACAAGGGAGCTTTAAATGGGGGTGCTTACTTCATGAGTTGTAGGAGCATCGACATTGATGACTTTGCAGCGATTTCTTACCGATTCAAGAATGTTTCCATCATCTTCACAACATTGTATAAGTATGCAAGCATCTGAATAGCAGTCTATGATCCATTTGATCAAATGTTGATAGTTCTCAGGTGCTTTGTCTATCTGATAGAGTACTATAACTGAAGTTGTCACAAGGAAAGCATCAATATATCCCAACAATTAGAACAGATAATTAGAGAGAGAAATTGAAATCTCCTGATAAGAATAATTAATGTTCAACCTTTATGATCTGCCTTCAAGTAAGCAGTGCTGACTTCGGGAGTGATAGCATGGTTGCCACTTATTTCCTTGACCAAGGAAGTAAGTGCATATCTAGCATTTGGTTCTTTGTGTACATTGAGCTCCACATGATGAGGACTGGATGTTATTGGAACAGCTATTTGCATATGCCTTTTATCCTGCCAATGTATCAAACAAACTTAACAAATGGCATGATCTAAGTTTTTATTTTTATACGTCAGTTCCTATCCATAGTGATAAACTTTAGAGATGCTGCATAAATTATTTCAGAAAATAAGTTTTGTTTATATCCTATATGACAATCAATTTATGGCTATGTGCAACATGCATAAGAATTTATTTTGGGGAAAATAAAAGAGTAACATGTGTACTTGCTGATATCATGACAAAAGCCTGGTTTGTCGAGAACTACCTGCAATTAACTTTGAAATGCCAGAACTTCAGAGACTTAATTTTTATCAAGGCCAACAACTAGAGAACATTAAGTAATGGCCTATAAAGACCACCAAAATTGATTATCTTACTTACATATCCTTGTTGCTCACATGTTGCAGTCTTGAAAAGTTAAACTTTTTCATGCAACTTGGAAATACTGTTCTGAAAAAAAGCATAGGAAGTTGATATTCTCAAGTCTGTGTAGACATTCATGGGCAGCATGGATAGAATTTGCCAGCAGCTGTTGAAAGGAATGGTCTTCCAAAGATGGTCCAGAAAATTGAAGTTTTCACAGTGGCAGTGGTAGAGTGGAAAGGCTCTTCCAAACCAATATGAAACTTGCACTTGATCCTCTTTACAACTGCTCGTTGTGCATTTACTTCAATTACTTGTATTGATCCTAATACTGGAGTCTAAACTTTTTGTTTGTATTTGCAATGAGTATTGAAAAGGACTCATGGTGGTCCTAAGGAGGCTTTGGTCTTCATTGATAAGAGTAGCTTTATAGAACTCATTGGATGGAAACACAGGTGGACAAAGATACGAGGTCAAACTTTCGTTTTTCCTTTTGGTCTATGCCAACAGAAACTCTGGTCAGTTTCTTGCAATTCAAACTAAATATAAGTAGGATTCCTTTGTTGATTGGGAGAACTTGTTCATCATTTTTCCTTTTCATCTCCTTCACTTAACAACTTTCTGGATTGAATCGTATGAGTGGACCATAAAAAATACTGATTAAATGAAAAAGCTAACCACTCAAACAAATACATCGAAGTCCTATTATTTGCAAACATAAGGATATTGTTTATGTTTGTAATGAATATAGAACAAAGCAGCATTGGCAAACCATGTTTTATCAACTGAATTAACTAAAGAAATTCATCATAAATTCACTATGATATAATTAATAAAATCATCTTCGGAGCTAAGTCATCTTGATAAAATGCAAGCCACTTAGATGTCTTATATCTGAGTTATATGTACCTGGATCTGGAAATGTCTTAGTTCATGAGATACCTGGAGAAAAAGAAAAAATGAGCTTCATCAGACAGCCACCATAAGAAGAGGAATTGAAACAGTGTTGCATACAAAATATTAGAGACATGCATTCAGTGATTGATCTCCATATATTTCTCGTAGAAGTGCCATAGTCAGTGCTTTCTTTCCTGAACCAGAGGGACCTTTGAAAAGAATATGGGGACAAACATCATTTGCTACCTGGACATGGAAAGAACAGTGATTACATGAATATGGAAATTCAGCAAGAAAGGTGGGCATTATGAGTAACTTACAAGTTGTTTCAGAAGCTGAGCTTCCTGTTTGTGACAGATAAATCCATCAAGTGAACCTGGTTTATGCTTGTCAGCCCAAAATTGTCTCAGGTTTTCAACTACAATTGCCTTTTCAATGTATGAAGCCTCATCAAACATCGTAGGTTCAGGTCCTTTTGAAGTCCTACAACTCCCCTTCCTTATGCAAGTGAACCATGCTTCTGTTTGGCTCTTTCTCCTGTTTGCAGTAAACTTTTTTGCACTCTCAGTAGTTTTTGCACTCACATCACTCATCTTACTTCTTGAAGTGCTTAGCTTGCCACTGCTCTGCCGACTCACTGAAGTGCTTGAATTTATTGTCATTCGAGACAGCATCATAGAGGATGAACTTTTCCTAGAATGCAGGTCAAAGCCACCATTTGTTTTCTTTTGTTGGTCACCAAAACCATCATTTGCTGTAAGTGCTTTGGATACAGGCCTAAAATGACCACTAGAAGTATTGTTCTTTGGTAATACATCTTTCTGAAATGCAAATGCTGTGTGATCACGAGAAAAGAAAATATCACCTAGTGCTATGGACTCTGTGCTTTCAAAATTGGGAGCACTGTTCGTTGGCCCTCCATGAAACTTCAAATTTGCCACCATTTCATTTATTTCACCAACTGAAGGCGTTTTATGGGGGGAAGCCTGCCGCTGTTTTTGGATCAAACCCCTTGGCATTGGAGATGGAGTTCGATCCTCTTTCTGGTCCACCTGATGAAAGTTGGTTTGTAGCTCAGTGTCCCTAATTCTCACTTTTGGAGCAGTAACAGATCTCTGGATATGGTGTGGAGTAGCTCCACTTCTCACCCTTCCAGGTGTCCTATTATTCTGCTTCCTATTCAGGGTGACAATCTCATTATTATCAATCTCACCCTCATCTTTCCTTATCTTATAAGGCAAAACATGCCTCTTCTGATCAAACCTTGATAAAGGACTTGCATTTCTTTGCAACTCTGAAGCAGGTTTTGGTGAAACGGTAGTAGCATCATCTCTCCTTGGCTTATAGGGGGACTTACTACTATGTCTCCTCCGGAGAGACATAGCTACTTTTTCCTTTATAGGAGAGGTGCCTTCATACTCAATCTCAGTCTTTGAATGATGTCTTCTGTTTGATCTCATTGGGCTTGTATTCCTTGGAAAACCAGAACCCATCTCTTTATCTTCTAAACCAAAACCTCCTCCAATTTTATAGTCTCTTGACGGACTCTCATGCCACTCAGTCTCTGTATCAGATGGCTCATACCCACTCCTCTGCTGCTTCATCAGGCCAGAAAATTGAACCTGGGACACCATATTAGACCTAGAATATCTCTCCATCCCCCAAAAAGAGTACAAGCAAACTCTTTTCTCTTGGGAATTGCACCAAACAGTTAAAGGGCATACACCAATGACCCAGTATCCAGAGCACAGTAACAAGGAAAACCAATCTTGTTCCCCAACAACACTGATTTTTTGAACTTTCGAACAGTTTTCCACATGAAAAACAAAATGGGTGTCGTAAAAAGGTGAATTTGAGGCATATTTATAGTGGAAACGGTGAAATCTAAGAATATCACGATGGTTACAAAGTGAACTAGACATCGATGAACACGAAGAAATGTGCTGAGAAGGGTGAGTTTCTGGTTGTCCCAGCTATGTAAAAATAATATTAAATTGGGTTTGTAGTCCTGTAATTTCTAAGGTGTACATTAATGGATTTCTTTTGTCGTCTTTGTGTTGTGAAGTTCTCTGTTATTTTGGGTTCCTCGGGGAAAATTGGTTTTATACATTCGTTTTTGCGCGCGCTGAAAGACTCGTAACGGAATAAACTAACTTTTGAGATTAGGGTGCTTATTGGTTAACGGGTCTAGCTTTCAGATTACTAATAGTGGGGAAAAAGAAAAAAAGTGATTCGATTGGAATTATATGCAATGCAAGAGAAAAGTGATAAATTAAGACATGTTATTTACCGTATCGGCGGAAACTTCTATATATGCAGATCATTAACATGTAATTTGATTTATTTTGAAATCTATTAATGGAATTATTCTGTTAACCATTTGAGTGAAAAGTCATCCGGTAAATATTACGATGTGTTTGAATTAGATAAAATCAGGGGGTGATGGGAGGAAAATCAGCAGAATTGAATGTTTGAAAATTTTCAACGTTTCAACAACCTCATTTCGCCAAAACACTCCCGAAAATTTAAACGCTAGATGTATTTATTTCTTTATTTTTATGTCAAAGCTAGATGTTGTAATTTGACGGGAATTGAGATCACACAAGCTAGACAAATACTTAGGGCTACCTATGGACTGGGGAAGATCTAAGAATGTTGTATCGAGTATAAATTATAGTCAACATCTACAAGTTAATACTTGATAAATTAATAATTTTTCTAAAACAATATTTTTATTTGTCCAACTTAGACTAGTTTACAAAATTAGTCATTTCGATAAATTAATAGGTTAATAATTTTTAAGATAAAACAATTGTAGTCTAGTGACATTATCGTTGATGTCCCATTGGAATATATTAGGATTCGAATGCTCTTTCTCTTAAAAGTTGGCAAAAAAAAAAAAAGATGAAATTTTTTAAGAAGACCTCTATATAAATCTATACTTCCGTTAATATTATAAATTAATAATTCTCTAAAATTACAAATATAATTAGGATGATTTAGTAAAATATGATTTTATTGCTTTTTTTTCCTTAAAATTTAAGTTTAGGTGGATTTCATTCCTAACTTTCACACCCTTCGAGTGCATTTTTCAAAAATTAGTTGAAGAGGGTGTTTTTCTCCAAACTTATTACATTTAAGGGCAATTATGTGCGCCTTCACCTTTAGGGAATTGCCAAAAAAGAAGACATCTTCTTTTACAACCTAACATGTATGCCTTCAAAAAATTGTGTAAAATAGAAGGCGTACATGAGGAATGGACCTTTCCCAGTACAGTAACATTAATAAAAACACAAATAGAAGCACGTTGGCTCCTTCTTGTACTTCAAAAACACATCTTTGTCTCTCTAGCTCTCACTTCCCCACTCAAGGACTT
Organism: Lumnitzera littorea; assembly: GCA_024138015.1. Classification (NCBI taxonomy): domain Eukaryota; kingdom Viridiplantae; phylum Streptophyta; class Magnoliopsida; order Myrtales; family Combretaceae; genus Lumnitzera; species Lumnitzera littorea. The sequence continues at coordinate 47,236,083 of JAMXBB010000010.1, read as the reverse complement.
CAAAAACTTGCGATACTTTATTCTTTTGCTAGGTTTTCTAAAAGAAATCAAGGTAATATATATACATTAAACTTACCTTATACAATTTTTTCATGCAATTTTGATTGAATTTGTGAAATTAAATTAACCCTTGATTGCTTTTAGTTTAGTTCCATTTGTTGTGTTTTGCTCATATATGTATGCAATTGTTATTGTAATCACATGTAACAACATGTACATGTGTTGGATTGTACAATGTGGTTTGAGATAATTATAGAATATGGTGTGTTAGAGTGAAATGTAGAATGCACATGAGGTGTTCCGTGAAATGTATGTAAGGGTTTATTTAGTTAGGATAAGTGGAATGTGTGATGTGCTTGTAATGCTTACTATGTAGCGTATACTAAATTGATCATAGGTGTTAATTGTGCTATGTGTAAGCCCCAAAGTTCAGCCAAGTAACCGTAGGATTGAACTTAGAATCCAAGGTTTAGGGCGATCGATTAAAAAAATCCGATCAAACCCAAATTATAAACTATTGAGAGAAATACTAGTAAAAATGATCCTGTAAACTTAAATTTAAGAAAATAAGTAATAAAATAGGAGACTATAAAATTTTCAAATTTTAAGCATAATAATTGCTAATTACCGAAAAAGGCGAAAAGTGTAATATAATAACTAATAAATTATTAGAGATAGATTATATGTATACTAAAAATTTTAGAATGACCAAAATAATAATTAGGAATGTTCGCGTGTACCCTACATATATTTACGTGTATATAAAAATACGCGAAATTACCTAAATTGGCCAAAAACTAAGCAAATAATTAAAGAAAATTATAAAATAATTGTGGAAAGATCAGAAGGGTGTGGAATGATGCAAGGTTGGTCGTGGCAAGTCAGAATCTGAAAAAGAAAATTCAACCAATTAAATTAGGACAACATAAAAGCAAAAAATTTAGGGATAAAGCACTTGTCTTGTCGAAATTAATGCACGATAAATCCCCTAAAACCCTATAAATAGCAGGAAAAATCTAGGAACTCATTTGGACAGTTAGAAATCAGAGAAAATTAGGGAGAGTCGAAAATTCGAGAGAAAATCCAGAAAATAAAAAAAATAAGAAAAATCGTGCAGTTAGGGATTTTAAAGGGAACCCACACCAGACGAGGAGCTGGGGGTGGACGGCCACCACCACCACACGGTGGTGGCAGCGCCCAGGCCGGCCGACAAGGCCACGGCGGCCCGCGGTGGCCGGAGCCACCCATACCGGTGAGTCTAATTTCCAGCCCGATTCTTGTGAAATTTTGTAAAAATAGTAAATATAAATAGAAAATTATGAATTTTGTTATTCTAGGATATTTTTGTATGTAGTTTGTAGGAAAAATATTATTTTGATGAAATTATGTTCCGTAATATATGGTCCCTAAGAAATCGTCCAAAACCGAGCACATTTCGGTTTAGAAATAAATGAGATTAGGAGTGTAGTTTCAAGCCCAAAATTTTTCTGTAGATTACTCAGATGATATAGAACAGTGCTATGAAGCCCTTTTTCAAAAATTAATTTTCGAAATTTTTAGATAATTTTTAGGCTCTAAAAAGAGGCATAAAATGGGTAGTTTAGGGTTAATTATGTAATTAAATGATTAATTTCTGATTTAGTGAATAATTACATGTTTTAGGATGTTAAGATCTGATGGAGTATGATACTTATAGCATTGAGGGTGTTAGATGTAATTATTAGGTTAATTATGTAGTAAATTAGTAATAGAAAAACATAGTAAATTATGAGTTAATTTTGTAAATTAGAATAATTAGGTGTAAAACCTGATCTAGGATGAATTTAGACATTTTGAAGTGATAATTTATGTTAGAGATGGTGATTAGGGTAATAGAAATATTAGAAATGCATTATGTGCATAATATGTAATAATGCATAATGTGTAATTTTTGAAAATATAATAAATAGAAAATAATAGGATAAAAATTGATATTATATAAATAATAGGGATATATAATAAATCTGATAAGAAACTTGAATTTATGTAATTATATGAAAAATGTAAAAATTTCTCACATTAGGAGTAAATTCGGTACACAAATAGGGATTTAAGTGTACCGGATGGAATAAAATGCTGACCAGGGGTAGTGATCGTATTTAGGGTATCAGGAAATAATGTGATTAATTTCACATTATGGGTTGGAATGAATTTCTAGGGTTGGAATATAAAACGTTACTTAGAAAATCGAACTAAAATCTAATTTAGAAATCGATGTGGAAAATCGAACCTAAACCCAACCCTAAACTTAGAATAATGGTAAAAGACTTAATACCTAGATAATTAGGCATATTAAACCTTAAACAAAACCTAACAATAAGCATTATAGGATAAAACAAACTTATAATATTTATATGAAAAACTGAAACCGCGTTCGTGTTATAGGGATGATCGGCAATGGCCTGAGCGAATCGGACCTCGAGTGAGTGAGCGAGGAGTCGAGGTAAGTTGGGATTAATACGATGCTGTATTTTGGAGGCTTAAGATTATGCTTGGTTGTGCTTGTTAGATAGTTGAATGTGTGCATGTGCTTGATTATGAATGATGCTATGATTCTGTTTGTTGCTCTAGCATATACTGTATGATTTGTATGAAAGGATTGATCATCCTAAACTGGACTTAATTAAATATCCGACCAGTAATCATAATCGGACATGCATGGCAACCCGTTAGGGGAACTTAGGACTCTCCGGTTAAATACCGACTCCTTCGGAAGGGATAGCGTAGGATTGCAAAATGGTCCCTTCTTCATCCTCAGTCGAACTAAGTGACCGGAGAGGAGGTCGCGGCGAGGGTGAAGGCAGTGGTTCGAAGGTAGTCGCGGGAGGAGCAAGGTCTCCATTACACAAGCCTGGGTTTGGTCGTGAGCTGTTGCATTAACGGCAACTCCTCAACCCGGATTAGAGCGGGCGCAATTTCTCTAATCTCACGACGGGCCGGACAACGTCGTGCGATGGCACTTGCTTGCACATGCATTGCATCTAATAAGTGATTAAAAACCTTGTTGTGTTTTTGGTATAGTTTTAAGTCCTCCGTCCTAACTTACTGAGCTGTGGTTGCTCACATCCCTATAGACGTCGTGTAGGTGCTGGCTAAAAAGCGGCAACAACTACTCTGAAGCTAGCAACTGCTGGATCCTGGGGAGTGAGGAAAAACACTGAAGAATCAACACATATTTTACTTTTCATTTCTGATTAATGTGATAACTGAAATATAGTGATTATATATAACTTTTCTCACTTTCTTAGGTAAATGATTTGTTTAAATTACAAATTGTAATTGTCTACTTCAAAGCGGGTTAGTCGTGGACGCCTTGTGTAGATCAGGTCTAAGATAGCGGCTGTAAGGCCAACTTCTATCTTAGGATGGTTTACACGGTAGGGGCTGTTACGACTCTGCCGCTTCGGGGCGTGACACTATGGATAGGTTGAAAATGGTGGGTTTGATTAAATTTTTTATATATGCTCATAGGAATATTGTGTGGGGAAACATCAACATAGAGTATGACAAGAATTTAGTGAAAATGTAGAAATTAAGAACAAATGCAACATTTGTTGAAATGTTTGAAAGGGTTTGCCCTAACACCGGGATTAATGCTAGTATGGATAAGGTAGATATACTATATAGGCATTTGAATGCGTATTTGGGAGTTGCTACCTACTCCATGGTGGTTATAAAAGATGATAATGAGGTGGATAATCTCTTTGAAATGGTTGAAGCATTTGGGTCGACTCATTTTCACCACCTATATGTCAAAATCTACAACAAAAAAAGGGCTTGTGATCCTAGGGAACAGATAATCTCTGCAAATACTTCTTCCTAAGTAATACCATCAACGCATCCGAGTATGTTTAACTAATGCATGGTTGAGGAGTTTGATCCACTGCCAATGTTTACACCTATATGCGATGATGAGAATGTTATTGATAAAGCTATTGGACCGATTTCACAAAGGGAGGTATCATATGACCCTATTGTCAAGCACATGTGAATGTATGTTGACTAAGATGATGATTATGAAGATTATACTCTTGATGACATCAAGGATGATGGTGAAGATAATTCTAAGGATGAGGATAAGGATGCCTCAAATGATAACACCGAACTCGAGTTTATTGTAAATCCTTTGAGGCTTCAGGTCTCGCTCAATAGGTTGAACTTCAACACCCATGCATGCAATTGAGGTTCAAATAACTCTTGTGCATACACTAGAGGTATGTGTGATTGGTTCACTAATTAGTGATCCTATCCCCTTTTTTAACGTTGGTGGGGATGATAGTTACATCAATTATGACTTAACTGTAAATGCCGAGTACTCAAATGTGGTTACTAGTGATAATCTCAATATAGGAATGAGGTTCAACACTAAGAATGATCTTGTAAAGGTTGTGAAGGTATACCACATCAAGCAACATACGGACTTTTCAGTTGATTAATCTAAGAAAACCAAGTACTCAATTTTTTATGCTAAGAAAGAAGATGGATGTAAGTGGAGGTAAAGGGCTTTCAAGAAGAAGCTAGAGGCATTATTTATTATAACAAGACTACAAGGTCACTATACATGCGTTAATCCAATTATACATTAGGATCATCCACAATTGGACTCTAGCCTAATTGTTAGTATGTGCTTATAGCTAATTAGAAAAGACCCAAATACGAAGATCTTACAACTACGTTACATGGTAGAGTACGAATTTCGGTACATGGTCAGCAACAAAAGGATATGGTTAGGTAAGATGAAGGCATACTGGTTATGTTTAGTAATTGGGAGAAATCATATGACGATCTCCCCCAACTTTTTAATGCAATTCAGATGACTAACCTTAGAATAAAGATGGAGTGGGGATGGAATAGATTAGGAGAACCTATGTTATCATACTTAAAGTAGGTTTTCTTGGTCATTTAGACCATGTAGAGAGGCATGGAAATTCTACAGGCCTATTGTCTCTATTGATAGCACTTTCCTCTATGGAAAGTATACCTTCAAGTTGTTGATTACTTGTAGTATGGATGGAGTAAATCACATTATTCCTCTCGCTTTTGCCTTAGTAGATGAGGAAACATGTAAGGCATGGTGTTAGTTTCTTAAGAAGTTAGAGAAACATATGGTAGGAGAGTGTAAAGGTTGGGAGACCATATGCTTGATACTGGATAGAGTCAAGGGCATTAAGGTAGCACTTGATGAAGCATTGAATGGCTAGCAACCCCCATTTGTAGTATGGCATTGGTGCATTCGTCATATTGCTAGCAACTTCAACAAAGTTCATAAGAATTAGCAGTGTAAAAAATGGATTACACTTGGTGTGCCACAAGCACAATCTCGAAAATTCAAAGCTTATATGAAAAAAGTACACAAAATCAAGGTAGATGTCCCTGATTAGTTCGGGAATATGTCATTAGACCAATGGACGCTTAGTCATGATGGATTCTACAAATTTGGTTATATGATCTCAAATATTATTGAGAGATATAATTTGGTTCTAAAGCATGCATGTGGATTACGGGTGACGTCTCTTGTTAAGAAATATTTTATAACTATATGCACCACTAAGATAACAGACACAAGAAGGCGATAGCCTGAAACAAGCCATACACAAAGTATACCATAGAAATACTAGATCAATGGGTCAAAAGAGCAAGCACTCATCACATGGTGCATTTCAGTAGGCATAATAAGATATTTAAGGTTGAAACCGGTAGTGTTTGTATGGCTAATGGAACGAAAAGAGGAGGGCATATGTACATAGTTAACTTCAAGAATCATATGCATACTTGTAACAAAATGGAAAATTTATAAGATCTCATGCTTACATGCACTTGTTGCAGTAAGGGAAGGGTAGCTTGAGATTATAAAATTTGTTGGTCAGTGGTACAAGTTAGCACACTAGATTCATTGTTATAGGACCCACTTCTTTGCTGATGGTGATCCATCAAACTGGCCAGTTATTACCAATCTTTTGGCCATTTGCCCCAATTCGAAATTATAGCGTAAGAAGGGCAAGTCTATGCGAAAATGGTTCCATATCAAGATGGATGTTAGAGAGCGGTTAGATAGAGCATCATATAGTGTGTGTAGGCATGAAGGGCATAATAGAAGGATGTATCCATAAAGAAATAGACAAGGTATTCAAATTCGATTTAGGAATACATGCATATCTTTCTTGCTTTTTCTAGTTAATTTACAAATGCTTTATTTATGTTGTCTTATAGTTTGTATAATAACTTAATGCTCTTGATGTTGCAGGCTAGATGGAGCCCATACCAATTAATGGATCAATGTTCACTTGTCAAACTTATTAACGAAAAATTTGTCCTTCTTTGCAAGTTTATGAAGCCTTAAATTATTAATAGTAGTACTTTTGAATTAATGAAATCAACTAATGTCATTGGAAATTGAACTAATGCATCAATTGAAATTCATCAAAGAAAAAAATTTCAAACCCTAGATTTATACAAGCACTCCAATAGCCTTATCTCTTCTTACGACAATTTTAATTATCAATATCATGCCATGGATGTTCATCTACAATATTAGGAGCAATGAGACAACAACAAGAAGAATTCATTATACTTTGAGAGGAAAAATAACCACATCAACAACATGGATGCCAAGTTGCTATACCTTAACTCATCAACAAGTAAGAAGCAACAATCTTATGAATAAGTTGACTAATAAAAGTGGTGACTCCATATCTTACATATGCTTTATTATAGTTGAAGAAAATTGATTCAATAAGATGTCAAAACCCCTTAGATTTCGTTACAGGAACTTTTCATTAAGGGGCAACATATAGAATAATATTTTTTTTATTAGGCCTTTAGCCTAATTTAATGCCATGGATTGATTCAATGAGTTAGTCACAAGGTCTAGAAAACCATGCCTAATTAGGAATGTCTTAAGGAGATCTAGTTTAGTAAACTTAGAAGCTTTTTTACCCTCAGGCTTACTCGATTGTTAGGTGCATAAAAAATAAAATTGAAAAAGGTGCTCCTAAGTCCATTTGGGCCTCATTTAGCTTTAATAGGTCTTAAGAATGCTTATATTATATTTGCTTTGCTTTTATATAAGAACTAGGTTATGTCATATAAAGTTAAAAGGACTTGGGTCTAGGCCTAAGCCTAACCTCAATCATATAAAGACATGAAGGCTTCAATTTAGACCATCAATCATGAAGAATCGATTCGATTCAATCTCTCTTAGCAATGACTCATCTAGTTTGTTTGTTTGTTTAAGATTCATCTGACAATCAAGATCATGGGCCAAAATCTATATATATGAGCATTCTCTACATCTAAATCACTACAACTCTCAACTGGTTTGCCTTTACTTTGCTGGAATAACTCCATTAAAAATCAAACTCCAGAATTTATCAAGAACAAGTTAAGAACCCTTAAGAATACAATATTTAATTTACTGTCATGTGCATGCTTAAAAGAAATCGAGCTAGTCTATCCTTCCTCTCATGCCTTTTTATAGCATCCCTCCATGTGTTATCAATTCGGGATTTCCTTAAAGTTGATTGGTACGCTTATCTCACATGATCGGCTAGTTGCAACAAACCCCTGTGTAATATCTATAGCCAACTAAAATTACATCAATTCCATGCAATAACCAAGTTCCATATTTATAAAAGTTGTTATGTTTTGTCATTCGGTACATTGCAAGTATATTCTACCAATTGCTTTATTTATGAGTAGTTGCATTGTCTTTAGGATTGGTCTTTTAGACTCCAAATTTTCAAGTTAGGCTTCTATGTTACAATTTTATTCTTAACCAAAATTACAAAAAATTACTGAAATAAATCATTATATAAATTGAAAAAGAGAGAACTTTCATTTTTCATTTGTTAAGCTTTTACTATTTTGTTAATTTTAATGTTATTTTCTTTAAATGATTTTAATTAAGGATAAAAATAATCATGAAGAGATTTAAAAGCATGATCTTATAAATAAGATTTTGAAATTTTAATAGTTGATTTCCCAAGATATTCAATTTTAGCCATATAGTGTAACGCCTCGCCTCTTAAGGCATTTGCTTATATATATATATATATATTCTAAGTACTTGGTGCTTAAGAGACGGTTTGTTATGCTATCTCCAAGTTAAGGATAAGGTCAAAACTGTAATCAATATGTTAACCCAACTCTATTGTACAAATTTTCAATAAAACCTCCTTCAATTAATATAAAATAACATAACGTAACTTCATAAAATATGGACCTCATTTCGAGTATCACATTTCAACTCATAATCCAGTAAAAATAGTAAACTTTTATATTCAAAACCTTAACACTAGAAACCTATGAAGTAGCATAGCAATCTTCCTACAAACTTGTTTCCAAGAACTTGATATGAAACTTTACAACTAATTGCTATTTCTTTTACCCAGCCTAGCTTTTAAGTCCTAACTTATTTTGTCTTCAGTGTTTAAGGTTAGATGAGCTAACCCCTTAACTTAGGTTTTGAGCTAAGTAAATATAAAACTAAACATAGAAAGCACAGCAATTGAGCATTATGAGTCATAATAAGCAGTATATTTCATATATTTGATAATCTTAACATCATCAATAACTTAGCACATTCAAGCATCAAACTAATATCAAGCACACAAGCAATGATTCATGCATCATATAGATGCCATATTAATGCATGTGATATGTACTGGTATTAGTATCTTAGCCCAGCTTAGCTTCTCATCCAATTAGTTTACTCTCCTAAGCATTTAGATACAAAATTCAAGAATCAAGGGCAACAAGGAGCTACCATACCCAGCCTAACTAAAACCACATAAAGTAGCCAAAATTGATTAAGCAATACTATTCTATATGCTTAAAACCTAGCTTAATAATATCTTCCAGTTGAGAAAGCTTGACCTGTAGGTTCATTTTGTGTTATATCATGAATACATTCAAAGAACATATTTAGCTCAGCTGAGTATGGGTTTTGAATCAACCTAGCTGAGTACAATTTCCATAAGTATAGTTTTTGGGTTAATCAAACCAAGGATGAATTATGGCTAAATATTGAAAACCAAGAAAATGATAATTAAACCCAACTTTCAGCCCAATAGTAAAATATCATAATTGCATATATAATATGATATAGAAGTCATAACTTTTATTTAAAGTGAAGTCATCTTGACATTTCACTCAATGTCATCTAAGATTTATCAAGTTACAACATATTTCGATCAATCATCGTATGAGGCAAATGCTCTTGTCATCTAAGTACACTTTTCAATGAATCTCAATCCATCATTAGAAGCACAAAATGCAAAAACTATAATATACTAAGCAAAGGTTTATTAGAAACCACATCAATTCAGAGTATAAATACTCTAAGTTATGCTATGCACTTAAGTATATCTTACCATAGCACATAACAAGTGAGTGGTCTATATTTTCAACCACTGCATAATACAAAATAACCAAGTAGGGGTTGCTTACTTGAGCCCAATGCTTATTCCACTATTCAATATGGCTATCTTCACCTATATACATTAACGTACATAATAGAATGATTGATCTATTATCTTTCTCAATACAATAACAGTAGTTATCATATATCACTAATCAATTATATGACTAAATTACTATTAGTTATACCTTCTTCATTTTTTATCCCTTTTTAGCAAACTTGATATCACCATGATCCTTATTCAGGAATCATATAAATATCTTAGGATAATAATGTAACCAATAAACCGACATTACCAAAAATGTCCTTTCGTAATTTCATTTTCATCATACATTATCCCAATTGCCTAATTAATCTATATTATACTTAATAGCTTATCATCACTCATGAATCCATGTTAAACCACATTGATTAGGAAGTGTTCTTCAAGAAAATATTAAAGTTGAGTCGTGTGAGTATTATAAATATTATTATTTTTATTTACTATATATTAGTATAGTCAAAATATAGTTGAATATTCACCATTTATAAAATAAATAGTAAATAATCCGATTAATTTTATGAAAAATCCTATATACTCATAAAAATATATAGTTTCATGTTTATACATTAGAAATATTAAATTAATCGATTTGATATAGTTCCTAAATTATAGATTTTAGGTTCGATTTTACTAAAAATTAGCTTAAATTTGTTCAATAATCAAATTTAATTACAATATCAAAACTAAACACTCCAAATATCATTACTAGATTCCAAAAATCAATTCAAGTGGAATTCATTAAGAAATTATTTGAAAAAAAAAAACCTTTATTTTCTTAAATTGCAAAACATGGTAGATTATTAAAAATAAATAAAATAAATATCAAACGTGTAGTTTATTAAGAAATCTTATATGAAGATTAAATATAACTTATTAGGATTCTATAAATCAAGAATTAGCAGTATTTTTTAAATTTTTTTTAATTTTTGCCTAAATAGAATCATTTTTGAAGGAGCATATATTTCTACTCATAATTTCATCAAAACAAAAATACTATTATAAAGTAAATATAAAATAACACAGGAATTCAATTTTTCATATTTACTTAAGGTTGTTTGATATTTTTAATAAATTTAAAAACTTACAAACAAAAAATTGAATTGGCTAGTTCACTGGCTACCGAAGCTCCACAAGTAATGAGACCATGTTGGATGAACTCCTCATGGCGGCCACCTTTGACCACCAAAGCCTCAGCATGTTAGGTGGAAGCTTATTATATGAACCTTAGTGATCAGGCCGCTTTCCCTATTCTTTCTATATTTTTTAAGAATTAATTTTAATTGCTATTGATCCTTTTCATACTAATTCCTAGCTGCTAAAATGTTAAAAATGAAGTGATGTTGATTTATTTATAAGCTTAAGGTCGGTTTAGATCAAGGCGTTTGCGCCAAGTATATGCTACATGTCAATTTACCTTTATGTATAGCATGACGTGCCATTTTCTCATCCAATTGTTGATAAGTCACCATTTTAGTCCAATCCTAAGCTAGCATGATCTAATTTGGATGAGATTGATGATTCATTAATTGATTTTTAGATAATTATGATATTTTTTGTATTAATTGACCTATATTTTATAATTTTTTTATTAATATGTGTACATATAAATACATACTATGTATATTCAATATATATACATTTATATTATATATAATTCTACTCTATTTATTATTTTTATAAGTTAAATAACTTATTTTTAAAATCTCATTATATCTCGAAATTCAAATTTTAAGTTTTTTTATAAATAATAGCTTTATTGATAAACTTTTATTTTTCTTAAATTGAATCCTTTATGTACTTTATACCAATAAATTAACTTTGTCAGGTTATTTTTTCTAACTTTTCTGATCTTATCATGAAGTTTGAACAAAAACAAATAATATTATTCGATACCTTAAATTTGAAGTCTCGAAATTTAAGGCTATCACATGATACAATTTGCCATTTATTCCTAGTACTCGTAGAGCGAAGGTAACTACACCTTGTGCAGCCGATTTAATCGGGCCAATTTCACCGATATCTACGTCCACGCGATTTCACAAAGAAGCACGGATATTTCATGCAACAGGACAACCTTATCTACATTCAGATAAATAGGAACCATGTAGTAGTTCATGACTGCACATCAAAATTGCAGAAACCCCGCTGTGTGCCGCTGTGTGTGCCTGTAACACCAACTTAATGGCGTTCTCGGTGCTTGTCCCTGCTAAGCCATTCTTCCATGAGAAAAATATGTCTCAGACACTGTCCCTTCTAGAGATGTGCTCAAACATGGACGAGGCGAAGCAAATCCATGCCATGGTGTTCAAAACAGGCCTAGTTCTGGATCCCATTCCCTTAAGCAGGCTCCTAAGTTTCTGCGTCGTGTCAGCAGACAGCGATTTGGTTTATGCCCGAACGATATTTAGTAGAATCACCAAGCCTAATACATTCATGTGGAATGCCATGATTAGAGGATATTCTAAGTGCAATGAACCAGAACAAGCATTGCTTATGTACTGTCAGATGATTTCTGATTCTGTTTTTGCCAATTCTTACACGTTTCCTTTCCTGCTCAAAGCATGTTCTAGTCTGTCATCCATAAATGAGACTCTTCAAATCCATGCTCATGTCCTAAAATGGGGATTTGGAGATGAAATTTTCACTGCTAATTCGCTCATCCATGCATATGCGGCATCATGCAGAATGGACTCTGCACGTCTCCTATTCGAACGATTGCCTCAGCGTGATTCTGTTTCCTGGAACTCAATGATCCATGGGTATACAAGATGCGGTGAAATGCGTATGGCTTACGATTTCTTCAGAAACTCGCCCCAAAAAAATGTGATATCATGGACAACAATGATTTCCTGCTTTGTTGGTGCAGGATTGTACAAAGGAGCTTTGAATTTGTTTCAGGAAATGAAGATTGCCGGCATCAAACCCGACAAGGTAGCCCTGGCAAGTTTGATACCTGCGTGTGCACATCTTGGAGCAATTGATCAAGGAAGATGGATACATTCACACATCAAAAGGAATCATATAGAATGTGACATGGTACTGGAATGTGCACTTATCGATATGTATGCCAAGTGCGGCCACATAGAAGATGCTGTGAAAGCTTTTAACAAGTCAAAGAAGACGTGCGTCTCTGTATGGACAGCATTGATATCTGGCTATGCTACTCATGGATATGGAAGAGAGGCTGTTGATCTCTTTGCCCGTATGCAGAAAGCAGGAATCAAACCGAACTCCATCACGTTTACAGCAGTGTTGACTGCATGTAGCCATTGTGGCTTGATTGATGAGGGAAGGTCCTTGTTTGATAGCATAAGATCTGGTTACAACATTAATCCATCAATAGAGCATTATGGTTGCATGGTTGACCTTCTAGGCAGAGCTGGATTTCTGGAGGAAGCAAAAGAGGTAATTGAGAGGATGCCCCTTGAGCCGAATGCTCCGATTCGGGGTGCATTTCTCAACGCCTGCCAGATTCATGGAAACACTGAACTAGGACAAGTGCTGGCACACAAATTGTTAGAAACAGAACCGGAGCATGGTGGTAGATACATTCAAGTTGCCAGCATTTTTTCTGCGGCAGGGGAGTGGGAAAAAGCGGTTGAGTGGAGAGGGAAGATGAAAGACCACGGAATAGCAAAACTTCCAGGCTGCAGTGCAATCACAGTAGATGGAACAGTCCATCAATTTTTTGCTGCAGACAGATCACACCCACAAATCGGAGTGATTTGCCAAATGTGGGATCAGGTAACTGAGAGATTAAGACAAGAAGGATGCAGACCTGCCGTGGAGAATTTACTACCGGGTCTTGAAGATGAAGAGAAGGAAACAGTATCATCATAGCGAGAAACTGGGAATTACATTTGGAATAATCTGCACTTAATCAGGAGTGTCATAAGGAGGCAAGAGGGATTTCTAAAATCTACAGTGGGCACATCATCATACGGGATTGAATCTGATTTCACCTATTTAAAGATGACTCTTGTCAAAACTACTGGTAAATGACAATATGCCTAAATATAGGCATGGCTGAAGCTAAGCACCAATATATATAACTTACAGGCAACTAGCAGATAAGTGCACAAACCCATAGGACGGAGAAAATATCAGGTGCTCACGATGACAATAGATGAATCTGAAGGTACATTGACAAGAAATTCAGAAAAACAGAGACCAATTCTGGATCAGTTTAATTATTACCTTTGTGGCTCTTATAGTACAAGTACAATGCAAAAATTATTATAGCATTGGAGATATAATAGTCTACAAAATATGGATGCCGTACAACAAGAGCACCACCACTCAAAGCCTTATTCTCGATGGGTGGTTTCACCCAAAAACTTGGATATAGTTAGAAAATTTTCAACTGATGCTAAGATGCTGAGTGGCAATCCAAGACTCTTCTGGTGCTAGCTGGACGGTCCCAATCTGCATAATCAAGGAATAATATGTTAGATAACAGCTCATAATTCATAGTGCACAAAATTACTAAAAGAACATTAATTTGATCCTGTCAGTAAACTGCCGTCCAAATTGTTCTTGTTGATGCAGTTGGTAAAGCTTTGTAAGTAGTGCCAAAAGAATCCTAGAAACAGTCAATAAGTACTGGAAGCATTTGAGTTACCTTGGCATTTTCAACGCAGACAAAATCTTTGTAACATGCTTCCATCTGTAGATGTGGATTCCATAAGACTGCATCTGACCAGCTGTGAAAGATGTAAAAGAACATTACACACATTCTAGTGGAATCTAGCTCAGATGCAAAAGATGGTGTTTAGAACTCACTTTGAGTTTTTGATAGATATGGTATCACCCAAACCATTCTCAAGGCACAGCTCACTCGGAGCATCGAGGTAAATACAATCAACGAATCCAGGGAAGGTGACCACATCCCTGATTTACAAGGATAGTCAGTACAAGCTGCAGAGTAATATCAATAGAATGCCCCCATAAAGCATTTATAAGGCTAGAGGCATTTCCTCTTGAAAATATTTATTATCGAGTAGAAGATGTATGTAAAAATAGGGCAATTTGTAAATATACCTCTTTAACTATTGGTTAAGTTTGGATAGACCTGTAAACTTTCAAAATAACACCTCATATAACCCTCAAAATATCATTAAGAGCAGATTGAGGATTGTTTATATATTTTTGAAAGTATAGAGAAGTGAAACCACACTTTGAAGCTTAGGGGTCTATCTGCACATTTCCAATAGTTTAAGGGGTATATTTGCAATTATCCCTTAAAATATGAGGACAAAAGTACCTTGCATTATCTTGCAAATAAGGAATGTTGTATTTAACTTAAGTTGACAAGAACTTTTTTAATGTTTATTTAGATGAAGAATGATGATGTAAGAAAGAGCATATAAAAAAATTAATAAATAGTTTTGCTGACAAAAGTAAAATGGCTATGAAATAATATTAATACTAATGACACTGTCCAATTGTCTTAGGCCTTCATTTATGTTTTGACTCTGCTAATGAAATTGAAATTATTAATTTTGTAAATAGTGATAAGTCAGATATAAATGTCAGAGAGGAATTAGACACCAACCTTTCTTCTTTACCCTCTATAGGATTTTTAGGATCTAGATCTTTGTTCAGGGTCTTGCATCCTTTCAAACCTTTTACCAAAGCTCCTGTAATAGATGCCTGCGCAATATTGAACGAAGTTAGAAAATTATATTTCGGTTATCATTAATTATTCTTCTTGAAAGAAAAAGCCATTATTGTTCAAATGACATATCGTTCGAGATTTAGCAACTCCACATATAATGTCGATCCTTGTTGAGTAGCAATTTCTTATTCACTTCTTACATTTTCTTGGGATCAATACTCAATCTCTTATTTTAGCAAAACTAGTGGCTAGGAATGTACCCTACCCGACTGGATAGATTTAGGAAGGGCATTAAAAGTCATAGGGTGGGCTTGTTCCCACAAGGTATGAGTATAATGCCTTCATATCTTGTATTCATTCTAGAACTACCATAAAGTATACAGGGGTTCTAAAGTACCCTGTACCCCTAAGAGTTGAAGTTGCAAAATCTTGAAATGATGTCTACCAAGAGAAAATTGTTTAAGATTCTCAAAAACAAGTTTACAAAATAGACCTAAAAACTATCTTATCAAAGGTTACTCAAAATCTCAGAAGTAGTTGAGAAAACACCGGATCTTTGTAAAGACCAGCAGATTATTTTGCATACTTTGACTGACATATGCCAGAAATGGAACAAGGAAACTTCAAATGCTTGCTCATGTAACTTTTTTCATATATCCTATCCTTATAACTTATTGAAGACCACTCAACACTTGTTGAAAACATCAATTGTTCTTCATTTGTTTGTTATATGAAAGAATAAATAACACAGCACTCTTGCACAAACCAAAATCAACAAATTTTCAATGTAACTTTTCCATATATCCTATCCTTAAACTTACTGAAGACTTCACTCACTCAACAGTCGTTCAAAACATCAATTATCCACGGATATAAGGACAATTTCTCAAGGAAAATCAATGGGAAGTTCCTAGTTTTTCCTTGGAAAGGCCATAGAGTCCATTTAGGTCAACAGCAAAATCACAAATATTATTGTCTACATGCGCAATCAATGACAAGAAGCTCAGTAAAGTAGCATCATCTCTCTCTGAGGCATGTCTGCAATTTGTCATGCCCTTACTTATGTAACTGCTGGTCTAGATCAGTAAACAGTTAAAATCTTGTCTTAATCACATGGTAGCGGCAATAGACATCTTTCCAGTACCAAAAGCAGTTAATGCCATAAAGTTAAAAAGTCAAATTAAATTGCCTTGTTTTGATACTTACACTAAAATATGTATGAAGGGCAGTAGTAAACGAAAATGGTTTCTTGTCTGTGTTCAAAATTTTCAATTCTGTGGAAAGACTCCCTGCTTTCAATATGATCTGCAAGGGAAAAAAATGTTACTGACATTAACAGTGATCATACCAACTGAATCACGTAACTGCAGAGAAAATTAGTTTTGATGCAGAGCTGAATAGGAATAGAAGCTATGAATCTTATTTTTGAATGTTGAACAAAAAGACATGAATTTTTCATAAGCTTTTTACCAGGTAAAATTTTATGCAACTCTTCAAAGCTAAATAGCTACATAGTATTGAAGCAGGGCTGCTTTACTTTGTACAAAGCTTGAAAGCTGTAATCCCACATCGAATGGCTGTAAGGGCCATCCTTCAGCTCTAGAGTGACAATTGGGTCCCCATCTACATTATCAGATCCAACGATAGACCAGTCCATATTCCTTGCAAATCCATGCTACAGACAATAACAGGTAATGATCATGGTATCAGTGATCCCTATTGCTTCCCTAAAAAATAGAAGGAATAACATGACTATATTCCATTATCTTGGGATACAGCAACCATGCATACAGGACTGGTAAGGAATTGAAATCAATAATAAGACTTGAGAAGTAGCTCAGAACAATGAAGCCAAAGCATGCAACGGTCCATTAGGCCACAGAATCAGAAATCAACTATTAATAAGGAAGAAGGTGCAATCATTTTCTGTCTTTCTGAGCAGTGAATTGTTCTCTATCAGAAGTCAAGTTCTTCTTAGCAAACAAAGAATCAGAAGAAAAATAGAGGTATAAACAATATAAGAAGTATTAAAGGTCAATACCTGTTGCAATGTACCAGGTCCAAACTGAGGGAAACAATGGGGGATGCCTCCTCTGTCCCAGAAAACAACCAGTCAACATATGAGTAAGAGCCACATGATATAGGTGAACTTATTTGTATTTGCATTATGACATGAAATACTATATGGAGATTAGTAAATCAAACTAAAGAGAGAAGATCCTTCTTTCAAACCCCATAGTTAAGGGCTTTTGTGATGATTACTTATTCAGTCCTCGGATCAAAGGCAAAATGTACTAATTTACTCTTTGCAGTTACTAAAGCATGGGGGGATATGCAAAGTCATCATTAGGTATACACAAGGTTATCAAACTCGCAATTTTACCTACAATTTTTAAAGGGTTTGTAAAATCGAAATATAAAAACGTAAATTTTTATAACTTATATAAAATAACTTTAACAAGGTATGGATATATTTATAGTAATTATTCAAAACTTAAAATATATGATGAAAATAAAAAAAAGAATGAAGAAATTAAGTTCTTTTTCTTTTCCATACAAATTTTTAACATATAATCTAACATGTATAAAAAAAGGAAAAATAGAGCTAAAACTAAAACTTTTCCCATTTAAAAAAAAAAACTGTAAATTAAAAAAAATCAAATATTTCAACTCATTTTAAGTTATTGACAATATAATATAAAGTATATAATTTTTTTTGTAAACTTTGTTATTAGAGTTAAAACTTGGATAAAAGTTATGAACATTAAATAAGAAATTAGAGAGAAAGAAAAAGGTAAAAAATCGGAATAGGATAGGATAAATGTTGTCACGTTTTAATAGTTGATGATTTATAAAAAGTTAGTTATATTTTTTTTTTCTTTAATTTTTTAGTTCATTTAACTCAGATATATAGAATCGGTAAATTCGCTAAAAAACGTAAGTTTTTATTAAGTTTATATATAAACTTAGTTAAAAACGTATATTTCGATATAGAAAAAGATTTTATATTTGAGTTAACTCAAAAGAGTAACCTAAAATCGTAAGCCTGTGAAATTGCATAGGTAAAATCGTAATTTTGACAGCTATAGAAGTCAACGTGTTCAAATTTTCTCATGCAAAAACTACAGCCTGATCAATTTTTATGTCAACTAGCTTGCTAACATACTAACAATTAAGGCAACTGGATAAGGTGTGTGAAGTGCTAGCTTCACCATATTGATAACCAGAACTCAGAATGTTCAAAAAAGCCCTCTAGGGCTAATTCAAATCTAATAAGAATCAACTATATAAACTCCACTGTCTAAGTAGCCATTCTGCAGGAAAAAAAGAAAAAAAAAAAACACTTCAAAGAAATTACCTTATGGGTTTCTTCTTATTGAATACTGCATCTGGCCGAACAAACAATAGGTCCTTGCCATTTGCTGGCTTCCAGGAAGTGACACAACCTCCGAATAGATATAACTCAGCCTCACTGCCAGTATAAGGGTCAATTACTTGCATTGATACATTCACGTGGAAAAATTTTCATACTCAAATTCTCTAGGCAAATTAATGTGGTAGGAAATATCATCCTTTTCAGGCACAAGAACTAGACAAATAACTCATTTAGCAATTGCTCGGTGGATAGACTGTTGACACCCCATCATTCATAATTACGGTGAACATTCAAATCCCCCCAAAAGAAGTGTTGAGTTATTTCATTTTTGTTCATCTCTTGTTTATGAGATAGGAGGGTTCTCTCTAAGGAATTCTCAAAACTAGAGACTAGACAACTCTGTCTAACAAGTTATGAGCCCTTTCTTTATTTGTTACACCTATAACTAGATCCTGTATCTGGCTTGTAGCATCTTAGTATCAGAACCAATTGTTGTAAGCAATTTCTTGCAATTATTTATTGCATTTGATAAGATTTATATGCAATATTATGATATGTTGAAGCTGAGAGGCATGTCCTTTCCATGCAACAGGACAAAGTAGCCCTGCTAATAATACATCAACATCCATGGAAGAAAGCAGCTGGACATGGCGGCCATCACTAGTGAGAACAAAAACAGGCAGCAAACGAATGTAGGTGAGTCCGAAGCATCTAGCCATAAAGAGTTATATCAGGGAGCAATAACCCAAAGCACTACCCCATTCACACCTAAACCTTCATGTGTAAGCCAACAATGCCCAACTTGTTGAATGTGGACCATTCGCATGGGACCCAACTCCCATTCTTCATCAACGCATCTCAATGCTATAAACCAACAAAGGGTAGATGACCTGGTGCACCACTTACCATGATCTCAGATTTGAACGCATGCAAGCTCTACTCTAATGGTGCACAACCACTTGGTAAGCTGTTCAACTCACACATATGACCTCCTGATGATCCTTATCCCAGTGCACTACCTCTTGAGTAGCGGAGATATTAGGATTTGAGCTTATGGACAAGCTCATGGTCCAAGAGGGGAATAATGTTAGGGATATAGTTTATGAAATAAAAATATAAAACTTATCTTGTCATTTTTATTTTAGACAGATCATTATTGTGAGTCTTATAGTAGATTTATTATGAAATCATTATCTCTCAATTTTAAAAATTACGAGCTTTGGGCTTGTATTAACAATTGATCTCATAAGAAAAACAAAGAAGCCAAAAGTTTTGAGTTATTTTAGTTTTTATTTATCTTTTATTTATATGATCACAGGGTTTTCTCTAGTGAGCTCTCAAAACTAAAGAGTAAGGGTTCTCTCTGACGAGCCATCTACCCTTTCTTTATTTATTCCACCCGTGAATAGATATTGTATCTGGGCTCATAACAACTTGGTATCAGAACCAATTGTGACGGGTGATTTCAAGTAACTATTTGCTGCGTTTGCTTGAAATTATATGCAATATTTTGATAAGGTTGAAGATGAGAAGCATGCCCTGCTACTCAACAGGTGGAAGTAGTCTAGCTAGCACATTAGTGTCAGCAAATATGCAATATTTGCTGCGTTTGCTTGAAATTATATGCAATATTTTGATAAGGTTGAAAATGAGAAGCATGCCCTGCTACTCAACAGGTGGAAGTAGTCTAGCTAGCACATTAGTGTCAGCAAAGGAAAGGAGCCACATCTGGCTGTCATCAATAGTGAACCATACAAATGAATGGCAAACGAACCAAGCAAGTGCTGAACATCTAGCCGTCACTAATTGTATTGGAATGTGACAACCCAGCAAGTGACCCCATTCATACCCACACATTTGTGCATGCCCCAACACACCCAACTTATCAAGTGCAAACTACTTGGTTGGGAGCAAACATCCATTCTTCATTGATGCAACCAAATGCTGCAAATTGATGAGAGGGTAGACAACCTATCAGACCACCTACCATGATCCCAGGTTTGCACACATGCAAGCTCTACACTAATGGTGCACGATAACTTGGTAAGCTACTCTACTCACACAAACAACCTCATGGTGATCTAAGTAGAAGAGATATCTCAGAAGTTTGAGCTTGAGAACAAGCTTTTGGCCTAAGAGAGGTGTAATGTTAAGGATATAGTTTAGTAAATAAAAACAAATGACTTATTTTTCTATTATTAATTTAGGTAAATTATCACTATGAATCTTTAAATAGATATTATTAATAAATTGTTATCCTTTAATATTAGAAGTTGATATGGATATTCTCAAAAGAATATGTTTGAACTTTAGAATTGAACGTAGACTTATGTAAATAAGTCATCTTACAAGAGAAATAAACAAGCCAAAAAATATTGAGTTCTATTTTTGCATATCTTTTGCCTATGGGATCGGAGGATTCCTTCTAATGAATCATGAAAATTGGGGTTGGAGAGTTCTCTTTGACGAGCCATCAACCCTTTCTTTCTATCCATGACTAGATCATGCATCCTGGCTCATAACACAACTCATAGTCTCCATAGATTGGAAGCCTGTGGACCAACTACATTTTCGCCATTTAGCAAACATTTCTTTTTTTTTTTTTAAGAAGAGATTTCTCTAATATCAAGAATATTTCCCAAGTGACCATGCTGAAATGCTTAGAAAAATATTTATTAAGGACAAAAGTACTCACTTTCCATGTGAGTTCTCCCATCAAATGCAAAAACCTTGGATGCACAAGATATATTCAAAACGCTACAGATTAACTTGTCTAAATCACCTTATGTCAAAGCCATATTTCCATATTAATTCAAACTTATTAAAATGGACAAGTCACGAAGCTTGCTGCAAATCTAAATCTCTAGATCCCTTGTTTCCTTCCCTATATTCATTTTTTTTTTTTTTGGGTAATTCATTTATTCCCTATTTTAAATGATTTTCTTAGTAACCTTTAACCATTAATGAAGTCCTTCACCAGTTTTTCAAATACTAAGGGTTACACTGCATAGCTGTAGTAAGAGCAGTGTTGACCAAAAAAATGGAGAACTCAACATATTAACATTTTGAATTTCAATTACATATTCTTGTGCATTATGACATAGACATTGGTACATGATTCTTTAGATTGTCATGATAATAATAATCCTATTTCAAGGCAATCTTCCAGTAGTGGTGGCTCTGCTCTCATATGCAGGCTCTTTGAAGTCCTAATTCTAGTAATTGAAATCATAATTCACTATATACATCAAAACCGGTCATCTTCTGTCTCATTTACAAAGCCGAATTTCGGATTAGGACCAGATAGGGAATTCAGAGGAGAGAGTGGAACCTAGAATTTCCCCGATCAGGAGTACGATATTGTTTGCTGACACAAATTTCAAACATGACCTAAATACCTCACATCAGGCTCACCAATTTCCAAACTTTCTTCGCTATATTGCATAATGCCTTTTATAGAAGCAAGCACCACATCAAAAAATTCATCCCTTTACCATAGTTTTAATGCATTATCATTTCAATCAAAGTATCCTAAGCTCAATCGGTGCCTGTTTGTGTCCCCAGTAGTGAAATGCTACTATGTGTGAACAAATTTAAAGCTAGCACCATTTTTCTTTTTTAATACCATTCATCCGTGTCAATACATGATTGGCGGACACAGATGGAGTTCCCTGATTTCCAATCAGGATTACAGTATTGTTTGTCTAACCGGTCAACCAAGATCAACACCCTCCAAACTTTCTTTCATCAAGTTGCACAATGCACTTAAAAGAACAAACCCGACATCAAAAGATTCATCCTTCTCTCTCTCTCTCTCCTTTTTTCCCCGCAATGCATTATCATTCCAAATACACTCAAATTCAAGAAGAACAAAAGTAAAGTTCATCATACACAAAGTGAAAATACCCACCTACCATTTGAAGAAGTCAACACAACTTTAGGTAAAGTCCCTTCACCTTCGGTAATTCTCACTCCTAAAGATGATGTTTCTTTGCTCATACTAGTAAAGGCCATACCTTTGCTTGAGTACCTGTCATATAAACACAAATAAGAATATTAAATTTGTTAGCACTTGCAAAAAGGAGAAAAAAATAAAAGAAGAAGAAGAGTTTTTGTAATTTGGGTATCGATGAAGAGTGAGTTAACTCACCGATTGACTCGGCGTAGTTTTGGGTAGGTCGGGGTAGGGAGTGAAGGAGGAATAGAAAGTATCGCCATGGTTGACAATGCCGTTGATGATGTTTTTAATGGTTGTAGTTTCCCACGGTTGAAGAGTCACTGTCTTGTCATATCTGAGAAAATGAAATGGAGCGAAAGAAGTGTAGTCAGAATACATACAATCGTGAGGGAATTATACATTCGGATATTCTGTTGCATAATTTCGGTTGCCCCCATATCCTGGCAAAAGGGCTTTGGAACCAGGAAAAATGCTGTAAATTTTCGTTGAGTTCTTTATAAGTGGTTGAAAGGGGGTCAGTTCCTTAAGAAAAAAAAAATAGCTCTTTTTTTTTTTAAATATTACAAAAAATAGCTCTTTTTTAAAAAAATGTGAATATAATATCATAAAGATGCAATATGTATTGAAGGCGCATGTACCGGATACACCTTCAATAGCCCATTAAGTTAGAATTTGAATGGAAGATATATGTATTAAATGTCTTCAATATCTCAGTTTGAATTGAAATCGTAAATATTTATATCGAAGGCGCATGTGGCGCATTTAGTACATGCACCTTCATTTTAAATTCTATACATAATTTAATTTGTGATTAAAAATAATTGTTATTAGACGTTATAATTTCTCTTAATTCGAAACGATAAAGTAATGTTTTTTCAATCCTTAACTTGCAAACTAAATGAAAAGTTTGATACAGTAATCAATTATATAAAATCACAATTAGTGGAACATTTAAAGAGAGATAGCAAGTGAGGAAGAAATAGGTGTACAAGATGATCATTCAATGACCATACGAGTTAGATATAAGAAAAAAATAATTGCAAATTGTAATATTGAGATAAATAAACAATACATTGAACTGCAATATCTGATAAAAAGTAAATTATATTTCAAATAATTAGTATATACATAGAATTTTGTAATAAGTCAATGATAACATTAATACAATGGCCAAAAAAGGAGGAAACAAAAACAATAGGCAAAACATATTTACTGACGCCTATATCGTGTAAAGGTTCTCATGGCACAGCAAAGAAGTGAACGCCCCTGTCTATCGTGTGACTAAATAAGTTGAGGTGGTGGATCACCGAGATTAAGTTCCTTAGGAGGAACTGGATCAGCCGGATGGGCCGAATGCAGTTGAGTGATGCCCTTACCCATGGATGATTGTGTGAAGGGTGGAATATTGCTTTTGAGGTGTTGGTGAAGTTGCAAGATCAAGATGTTACTAGAACTCGAAAGTTATGTAGCCTTAGAGTTAGATTCAGCTCCCGAGGTAGAGGTAACACTTAACCTAGGGTGCATGTTGTATCCCTCGCTGATATGCCTTAGGTCAATGAAATGACGCACATATGGTGAGATATCGTCACTGAGGTTTGTTCAACGACGTCCTGCTCAAGCCTTACCCTCTTCAAACTCTAGCTCTATCCTTAGGTAATGCATGAGGAGATGGTATATCCTTGTCAATAGGTGGTCTCTACTCCCCGCTGTGGTCCACATAAGGTAGGTTATGTATACCTTCTTGCTATGGATAAAGGATAAGGCTACTATGTTGCTCAACGAAATGAAGTGCCACATCTGCAATACCCAACGCTGTCGGATAGTCAAGTGCCTGTCTAACATTCATGAGCGAGTCTACCTGAAATAAAATAGAAAAACAGTTGTCAATACATATGATAGTGAGTATGTATGAGTGCAAAATAATAATAATAATAATGGATGATTTTAGATATACATACCAATTGATCGATGATAGCTCCATAGTGTATAATGTAACACCGAATGATCTGTCTATACAACAACTAGTAACTCTCATTGACCACTTGAGGACCTTGAATGTGTACTAAGAATTCGTGTCTCTATCACTAAGCCTAGATGTAGGAAGAGCATGTGTTGATTCAGTTAACATCTATCTTACCCTAAGGGTCCAGCTAGTGGAGCTACTTTGAGGTATTGACCTCCTGTTGGACGTACTAGTATCCACCAAACTGTCAAACGATACGATCTGAAAAGCACCACTCAATGATGTGGAAACATATGAGTAGTACCCAAGCAGTCTAAATGTGTCGCTCGACAATACAGAAGTGAGGTAGCAACTGCAGTAATTCTTCTGTATAAGGCTCTTAAACAACCTAACAAGCATAAGAAAAAGGAAAAAAATATAAACAATCAATGAAACAACGATGGTTGTCACTTATGGCTGACAAAAGGACAGCAAAGAGGATAACTTATCATATCATACTTGCTGTATCATCTGCATGTCAAATGCTGTATGGTATGCATCTATGATATGCATTGGATGTTGAGTCATATCTTGTATTACCCTCCATTTGGCCACCAGTGGCCTATCCTCATTGATAATATACATATATCAATTAA